>CM076575.1:75976639-77185781 GCA_034641835.2 Pinus albicaulis
AGGCAAATAAATATGTTATTCCGTGGTAAGTGTATCTAGGATCAAGGGGACCATGGAGGTCACACATGATGAAGAGAGTTTGGAAATAAGACTCAAATGAACCCATATTTTTTAAATGGTTCAGAGTATCTAGAGTGGGTCATGGTGTGGTCAAATAATATTGTGGGCCTATGTTTATTAAGTCATGAAGGTATCTAGACATCTAGAGGTAAAGGAAAGGGGCTAACATGGGGAAACCTAGATGGTGTTCCAGTTTCAATATAATTGTGGAGACATGGTATTTTGGTGACCTACAAGTATGGGAATTTTACCACAGTGGAAATTTCATGAACACCTAATTATCCCCTAAGACCAGATTCAAAGGAGTTGTGGCATTACATGAAGAGGTAGTGCTATGTGGGAGTAGCGAGTGTGGTTGATGTGGAAAGTTCCAAAAAATGTGACCACCGTCATGTGGATGCCACATAAGTGTCACAGATGGCATGGTGAGGCCACATGAGTCACATGTGGTAACATCTTCTTGATGTGGAAAGGGTAAACTGGTTAATATTTAAAAGAGCATAACCTAAAATTTAGGAGTCAAATTGGGGTAAAATTTATAACATAAGAAAACTCTTGCTAATAAGAGTGTAATGATGTTATCTAAGACTAATTGTAAAAGGTTTGCAAAGGAATAATTTATTTAACCCCATATTCACAGTGGGACGATAGAGGTCGAGTTAGTTGAAAGTAACCCTTCCCATTAGCTTGGGAAGTCTATGGGGTTGGGAGGAAGCATTAAAATGTGTTATCAAAGATAGGTTCTACACTATACCTTTGGAGATAAAATTTGGAAATATGTTATAGAGTGTAGTAATGATGATTATTCTTCACGTGCAAGCATGTGATGGGTGTAGAATTTTGATTGATAATTTTTTGTTGTATGCACATGTTGATATCATAATTGTCAAATTAGAGGAATGGAAGTTATGATATGTTTCTTTATTTTTAACTAGAATACTAACTTGAGATCTGGTCTTTCAGATAGTCTTACATCAACATGCTTATTGCAAATAAGCCAAGGTCATGAGTAAATATATTTTTTATGTTTTGGTTCAGAAAATAAGACACCCAAGAGAAATTAATTGTCAGTAGTAACACTAGGAAGGTTTACACAGTTACATTTTAAATCATACTTATTAAAGTGTGGAAGAACACATAAATAATGGTTGGTAGTGTATCTTGCTATGTATATTTATTTACATCTCATAACTATCAATTATCAATTTTTATGTAAGAACTTTCTTAAGTTATGGTGGATAGTAATTGATGGTAAATATGTTATTTAGCTGAGCATAAGCTATTTCCAATAATTTTAATTTTTGGTGGTTTTCCTCCAAATAGTTACCATAAAATATCATTTCAAAAATATATCCAAAATTTATGGAAAAAAACCTAAGGTAATTATCATCATTACACTGCATATGAAAAGGTTGAAATAAATCCTTAAAGTTATGGTCCAATTAGATGTTTAGAAAATAATTTTTTAATGGCATCGAAAAATAAATATTTATATTTCAAAATTAAACGTCCTAATTTGCACTAATTAATATCATTTCTAAAATATTGCATTAGCAAATATTAATAATCTTAAAAAAAATAATACATGAAATATTATCTTTATTTTAAACTACAATCTTTCCTTCAAGATTTATTCCATTTATGACTACACAAATTCTGAAGGCTCGATCGATCACTATATGCATTAAAATGGGCAATGTTAGGATGGTGGGAGGCTCCATCATATCGCACAATTTTTTGAAGCCACAAGACATATTTTTCCTCCAAATTAAGTGGAATTTCGGAGGTGGCAATAACATCATCTTGGGAAGAGATGCAATATGGGGGTTGGCTCAGGATGCGCACTCGGGAAGAGATGGGAATCAAAAGGGGTTTATTTTCTTTCCCAATTGATTTGGGGTTGGCAAGGCTTTTTCCCCATCTGGAAGGATGTCACTCAAATTAGATTGGTCGATCAATTGGCTAGTGATTGGATGAATTAATCTCATCGACTATGAGACATCGACATTTTTTGGCAATCACCTCGGGTGGCAAAATACTTCATAATTCCGTTATTGTATCTGATACATATAATTTCATTTCATAAATGGACATGGCATATTTTAATATGCCTTGGTTCATACACATTTGGAAATCCCAAGTGCCACTAAATATTATTATATTTTCATCGCTGGGTTGGCAGGATCATGTTCTCACTTAGGATAACCTATGAAAGTGGAGTTTGATTGGTCTAGGTTACTGCTCCCTCTATTGCTAGTCTCCGAAATTGGTTACACATCTCCTTCTTCATTTCAAATTTTTGTTAACAATTGGGCCTCGTATGCTCTCTCTTAACACAATTCCTCCCATCACTTTCCTCTTTGTGGAACATTGCCTTCATTGGGGAATATCCCAAGGGGGTAATTTCCTTGCACATCCCACTATATACTTTCTAGGATATTTGGAAGCCTCATAGAAATTCCATATTAAATAGGACTCCTATATGTATGCACTCTATTATTAGTAAGGCTCTATCATGGCTAGATTATTGAATTGCTCGTTGTCTGGATGCATCCGACTTATCTCGTTGTTTCATCTCTCCTAATATTATTATGCCTATTGGATTTTTTGATGGGGCATCCCAATGGGGTATGTGTGGATTCGGGTGTGGCTCCGGATTGACGAGCATACTTCCTATAAACTTCATTGGCATGGTGGTCGGGGCACAAACTCCCCTGCAGAGTTAATTTCCTTATGGGGAGTTATTTGGCATGCCATCTCTCTGCACATCAACTATTTACACATATTTGGAGATTCTAATACTTTTATGGAGGGAATTCTATATACCACAATTTTTGACCCTGTAGACCTCTGTGGCTGGTGTAGGTGGACTAGAATATTTTTAAAGTGACATCAACACTACTTTATCAACCATATATAATATGAATCTAATTATGTTGTTGATTCACTCTCAAAGCGGGGCATCCATGATTTGGAAGGATTCATGCACAAATCTATTTTTTTTGTGGTGTTGGGTTGGCTGAGGACCATATATCCATATCATAAGTAATTTTTGGCTTACTTGTTTCAAATTGGGATCAACATTTTATTTTTACTATTTAATTTTACTTTCTCCTTATATGAAGCATCAAAATTGAACTGGACTACACTTTTTGTCTACTTAATGATGTTATTTTGTTATTGGGCACGTCTTTCAACTCTGCTTGGATTGCATGGAAATGTGATGAAAATAAAAGCATACATGTTCCTACAATGATGTAACTGGGTTTCATATTAACAAAATGCTAGTTATTTTTTTCTTTCGAAAAAAAAGGAAAAACTACAATCTTGCCTTGAGAGAGATTAACAATCTTTAAAAAAAATAATACATTAAATATCATCTTCAAAATGTTATATTTGTATGAAATTGAGCACGAGCTACATGATCCTATGATAAAAAATACACTTATGCTCAGCCTCTGTTTTTATCTAATGAGCCTTCAGTTAGTTTTGCATTTTGGATACAAGTGAGTGAATACGATGACATCCTACTTGTTAGCACATTTTCGTAGAATAGGTAAATCATCTTGGTCATATTTGTGCAATTTATCTAGGTACCCTTGAGCCTAAAAATGACCATTTTCATGCTTACGTATCTCATGCGTGGGCATGTACCTTCACCTGTTGATTCTTATATTATTTAATTGACTTTTGTGTTTTCTTTTATCTGAGTTGACATTTTTTATACTATTGAATTGAATTTTGTGTCATCCTCTCACTCTTTCCAGTATTATAATATTATTTTGAGTATTCTATTGTTTTCTTATTTATCATATTTATTTCGGGTTGCACTCTATATCAGGTTGCAAGTTATATCGGGTCTCATGTTATGAGATTGGAACAATGCAAGGGTTTTCAAGACATTGGAGCATTGTAGCACTGCAATGGAAATGGCCAATATGAAAAGCCATGTAAAATACCAAGTGGTTCCAATTTCGAGACATTGATATTTTGGTCTTAGTTCAATTGGTATGTTTAAAGCAAGGAGAGATCTCGATAAGCGAGATCTTATATAAGTAGCAGTGATGTAAATAGGTTTCAAGGAAGTCTTTCAAGTGATGGGGCTTCGGTATTGGGACTTTGGTATTAATATTATGTTCAAGGAGCCAATCAGAAAAAACATGCTTTAACAAGGTCAATGTTTGAAAGTTCTTTTTCACAACCACCAGTAATAAATTGCTAAGCAATAACACCTAATGAATTTGGTCTCAGGACTTTGAACTTGAAACAAAGGAACTGTAGTTTGAAAGTTTTTCGTAGACCAATTTGTAGATGATAGATATTGATTGAATCCCATGTTCATAATACTTGGTGGAGTGAATGAGTGAGTGCCTTGGATTTGCAGTGTTTTTTAATGGGTGGAGACCATAAGTGCTTTAGATTCCCATGATGCCTAAAAAGTGGAGACATTGTGTGCTTTGGATTCCTCTTTGATCTAGTTGAATTGTATTGGTGTGAGTTCCATTTAGCACTTCCCTCAAACCATGAATTTGGCTAAGGGGTGCTCAACATCCCGAAATATTGTATTGTAGCTGCCCTATGGTTAGGTGGAGTGTTGAAGTTCTCCCCTTAGTTTACAGTCATTGAAGTTAATCGGATAAGTTTTTTTACTTATATATACTTCACACTATGAATAATGCATGATTTCATTATGATTTATAATAAGGTATTTATTAACTGTATTACTGGAGGAATTTTTTATTCCTAGTTATTTACAATGAAATTTGTATATTAATGTTCTCATAGTTAAGGAGACTTGCAAGTCTTAGTGGCTGCTAATACTTCCCTGAGTTATATATCTAAATACATGGTTATGTATAAATTCTTGCTATGCTTAATTAAATATGATGGTGTGTAAATATCATTGTCTAGAATGGGCATGGATCTCTGACTGTTTGATATTGTTGGATTATATTTCTAAGTAAAGGACTAAGAATAGTACAATGCATGATATATCAGTGGAACTGATAGTATTTTGTGAGATCCATTATGTGGTGTAATATGTTTCTTCTATGTTTGGAATTATAGAGTAGTGTTATCTATGTCTTAGCTAGTTTCAGTTCCCACTAGTAGACCTATTTATAGAAACATTGGTGGTATTATGGATATGAATAAATATCTATATTGTTAGTGTTAGAATGAGGAGTTAATTCCTATAAATTTAGTTTCTTTAGAAATGCTAGGTTCTAGGAAAACCATGGGCAATGTCATTGAAATTCTTAGAGTTCCTAAGTATGAGTATTGCCGAGAACCAAACTTGTATGTGTGGTTGGATGAGTCATTTATGAGAATTATATCGCAACTAAATGTAATTCATGCATGATATATGTATTTGAGAGTCTGAGAATTTGGATGGATTTTAGCTATGTGCATTATAAAATAAGTAAATTAGGAATAATATGGCTAAATTATGGAGAATAAAGACAAAGGTAAAATCTTGTGTTGGCCCCACTTAGGCGGAGAAATATGTTATTATGTGGTAAGTGACTCTAGGATCAAGGGGATCAAGGAGGACACACATGATTAAGAGTGTTTGGGAATAAAATTAGAATGAAGCCATATCTTTTAAATGGTCCAAAGTATCTAAAGCAGGGCTCAGTGTCGTCAAATAATGTTATGGGCCTATGTTTATTAAGTCACAGAGGTATCTAGACATCCGGAGGTAAAGGAAAGATGTTAACATGGAGAAACCTAGATGGTGGGCCAGGCTCGATGTAATTGTGGAGAAATGGTAATTTGGTAGCCTACAAGTCTGAAAATTTTACAATAGTGAAAATTTTATGGACACCTAACTATACCCTAAAACCATATACAAAGGAGTCGTCACATTACATGAAGAACTAGTGCTATGTGGGAGTAGCGAGTGTGGTTGACATGGAAATTTCCACAAATGTGTGACCATAGTCAGGTGGATGCCACATAAATTTCATATATGGCATGGTGAAGCCACATGGGTTAGAAGTGGTAGCATGTTGTTGATGTGCAAAGGGTAGACTCATTAATATTTAAAAGTGCATAAATTCCAATTTAGGATTCAGATTGGGGTAAAATTTATACCATCATAAAACTCTTGACAATAACAATGTAACGATTTTATCTAAGGTTAATGATACAAGCTTTTGAAAGGAAGAATTTTTTTAACCCCATCTTCATAATGATACCATAGAGGTCAAGTTAGTTGAAATTAACACCTCCCATTAGCCTCGAAATTCTAAGGGGGTGGCAGGGAGAATTACACTGTGTTATCAAAGCTATGTTCTACACTATACTTTTGGAGATAAAATTTGGAACTATGTTATAGAGTGCGGTAATGATGATTTTCTTTCTTCTACAAGTGTGTGTTGATTATAGAATTCTCACTGATGATTGTCTGTTTTATGGACATGTTGATATCATAATTGTGAAATGATAGGAATGGAAGGTTATGATTTGTTTATCTATTTTTTATTTTTCAGAGTAACTTGAGATTTGGTCTTTCAGATAACCTTACATCAACATGCTCATTGCAACTAAGCCATGGTCATGAGTAAATATATTTATTTATATTTTGGTTCAACTAACACTCATTTGTGTGTAACAACACATAAGAAGACACCCAATATCCACAAGGAAGCAAAGGAATGAGTAGCAGAATGGTGCAGTATAAAACTTATAGATATCAGCATGATCAAGAAGAAGAGTTAGTTAGAAAGAGGAGAGAAGAAGGTTTCCCTAACTGGATGGACTCCCTTAGAATTTTGAGGATGTAAAGTGGAAAAGTGTTCATTACAAAAGAAATACAATGATGAATCATAGTTTCTTCAACTAGGTACAAGAACCAAAAGGTGAATTATACACAAGGTGAAATTGTGCCAAGTAATAATAATTGATATGCACATGTCAGCCAATTTGAATCTGCTACCATTGGGTGCATATGATGTGATAGTCAGAATCAAATATATAACACCCCACTAAACTAAAAGTGATTTATACAAGAAGTTTTTGGATTATCTTAGGAACAAAGGGGAGAGAGTAACATTGCAGGGAATAAATAATTTCATTACTACTTAGAAAATATCAATACTACAATTGAAGCGATGCAGTCGAAAAGGATGTGAATTATATTTTTTCTAAGTAACTAATGAATTATAGGTTAATAGAGACTAAATGAAAGAGTATCCAATATTGAAATAGTTTAACAATGTGTTTCTTGAGGAAATACTAGGATTTCCACCAAGAAGGCAAAAAAAATCTTAATTGAATTATTTCCACGATCAACACTATTGTTTAAAGATTCATACTGTATGAAAACATCAAATTTGTTGGTACTAAAATTGTAATTAAATGAAATGTTGGACAAGGGATAAATCAAACCGACTATATCGCCATGGGGATGTAATATTCCCAATTAGCTTTTAGCTAGTTGGAATATTAAATCTTGTTTTTTCTCCTTAGATAGAAGAATAAGAGGGTAGGGAGACCCATAAACCTCATTATTAGGAATAAAATTACTCCTAATGTGAATGGGAGTCATCTGAGTAGTTGGATTAAGCTCCCTTATGTGTCAATATGGGATGGAGCATGTGGATTGGGTCAACTTTGACAAAATCAAGAATGATGGTATGGAGGGAGTGGACATTCATAGAGGGACAACGTAGTTTTGGGGGAGATTCCTTGCATGGAAGTAGTGCATTTAATGAGTGGGGCCCAAGGTAACAAAGCTCACCAAGCATATAAGGAATGGGATGATAGCCATGGAGGGCATGATTGAATATTATTTTGTTTATGGTCTGTTTGAATTTTTTCTCTCTTCAGCTATTTAGCGGAGACTGCAGTGTTGTTTAGCACAAGGGTGTTCTCAAGAGGGAATCCCACCTTCTTCCTAGGGGTACTTCGAGTTCCCACTCAGGAGAATTATTTGGGCTACATTTCCACATTCTGAAATCAAGCTAAGCTACAACTTTCTTCTACAGTGCAGTTTCTGCTTTGGGTTGTGCTGTGTTGCAGGGTGTAGCAGTGGAGGATAAGATAGCTCCATTTCTGAGTTTGTCTTCAGTTGGGGAAGAATAATTTCCATTGGGAGGCTAGTAAAGAAGTTCCTTGGGAGTTATTGCAACATTTTTCACCAAGCCAAGTTATTATTATCCCGTATAGCGTAGTTTAAGTCTTGGATTGCGTTATTTTAGGGAGTAACTACAAGGGTGGTTTCACTGCACCATTTGGGGAGATAGATTTCCAGTGAAGGGATTAGCCTTTTACTTGGAGAGTATATTGGGAGAAGGCTTCATTCTATGCTACATAATACTAGCCATATCTTCCCAGCTATTCAGTTGCAGTGAATCTTTAGCCCTAGGGCTGCATTTCACATTTGTATTTTGGTGTATTTTCTGGAAACCCTCTTGGGTTGTCATGGAAAGGTGATATAGAGCCTGGATATTTATGTATAGCATCTCTTCAGGCATATATCAATATTTTTATATTATTGTATATTTCCATGCTATAGATATGTTCACTATGACTACGTTGTAGAAGCTCTTTGACATTTTGTATAGAAACCACATCTCACTTTTGAGAGTTTTTTAGTATTGGAGGCTTGTTTTCTTATATCATATGATTTGTGCCTTATTATTTTGTACTTATTTTCTGCTTATATTATTAATGTAATGAATCCATATTTTTCACATAAATTGATGCAATATTATTCACTGTTATTTCCATTTTTATGTCCTATATTGCTTCTTTTCCTATTTTGGAATATTACAGTGGTATCATAGCATAATATTGGCAAAGAATGTGCATTTAAGCCAATATGTCATTATAAGGAGATCCTATCACAGACGGAGAGAAGAGGTATCTCAGAAGAAACCGGATATATGATTATACAGATGATAGAGAAGACAAGGGAAAAACTCCCTTATTGGGAGGAGATGAGGAGAAGGAGTATCCCAAGGTTCTTCTTCAAACCATGCAAGACATTGCAAGAGAAATCAAGGAGATGAGGATGGATAGACACAAAAAATCCCCCAAAGGGTTTCTACATGGAGAAGGCTCTGACATTTTACATCACTGGCAATATCAACCAGTGAAGAAACATATTTCCCAACGCTCTACTATGCCTACATTTTTAACAGTGGGAAATGGAGGGTTTCAAGAATAAGAAACTCTTGAAGACTAATTTCTTGAGTAAGAGTCTCAATCTCAAAGTTTCAAATATCATTTGAGCTTCCAAGAGTTTTTTCAGATCAAGGACAATAGGAGACCCTGACATCACAATATCGGTGGAGGATTCATACAAAACCATGATCTTCACTAGACTATGGGCATATATTTCTTACCCACGTTTTATGGGTCATCCAAATGTGTTGCCAAATCATGGATAAAAAATCTAGACATCTACTTCTAGTTGAAGCAAGTACCGGAGATGGAAGCCATCAAAATAATATTGCTGCACCTTGAGGGTGAGGCACATGATTGGTGGTTTAAAGGTATTTCTACATTGGGGCATACCAATGTGATTACATATTCAAATTTCACAAGGAGGTTGGTGAAGAGGTTTGATCGAAGAGACCATGAGGCACCTTTGATTTGGCTAGCTAAGCTCAAACCATTAGGTAATCCAGAAAGTTACATTTCTGAATTTCTAAAACTTTTTATTATGGTTCCTGATTTATCTGTAGCTAGGAGGGTCTAAATATTTATTGATGGGCTAGAAGAACCTCTACATGGGTTTGTTAGATCAACCAAACTCACTACCCTTCAAGATTTAATTAAAAGGGGTAGAGATCTACAAGATGGCTTTCCAAGAGCAAAGGCAACATTTCAGCAAAATCCCACTTTTCCATCAAAGGGAAAAGATGAGAAGGCTCATCCTTAAAAGGAGAGCCAAAACAAAGTACCTCTTAGTGATGATGTCCGAAGAGACTTTAGGAGATGAAATATTTGCTTCACATGCCAAGAATCAAGGGCACCTAGACATAGATGTGTAGTAGGGAAGGCACCCTATATATAAGTATTTTCTGATGATGAGTAGGAAGAGGAAGAGGAACCAGAAGGAAGTCACAATGCTGGGATAGCAGGAAATGATCCACCACCACAAGGAGGTGGGAATGGAGCATTTGCTCCAATTTGAGGGGCCCTTGCATCATTGAGAGGAGTACCCAAGTACTTGACCTTGAGAGTTCAAGGTTCCATTCAGGATCAGAGGGTATCAATATTGATTGACAATGGGGCTACCCATAACTTTATTGATGCCCAACTAGTGCAGAGGAGTGAAATACCCACTGATGATTTTGAGGGATTTTTAGTTTTGGTCCCAGGAGCTAGAATTATTTATTGCATGCATCATGTTCCATATTTATCTGTCACCATGGGGGCATATACATTGACTGATCACTTCTTTGTGGTTGACATACCTGACACTAATGTGATATTGGGTGTGCAATGGTTGATTACTTTGGGGAAGGTTACCACATATTTGGAGACTTTACAGATAGAGTTTATAGATAAAAGGATTGGTAAGCATCAGGTGATTAGGGGCATGCACACATATCCCTCTCATACAAATTCTACATAGAAAACAGAGATGGATTTTTGCAGTGGAAGCAAGGACCTAATAGTCAAATCAGTTATGCAGATGACTTTGGCCCATGACACATTACTATCTAGAAGCATTCCACCTGGGAGGCCACCTGATCAGGAGTTGATGAGAGATGTCTCACAACACGTTGCACCACTCATATAGCCAAGAGGAGTGGGAACCTTGGGAGGACTTGGCACAGTGCAGAGAGTCTTGGGTAGGCTCAAGGAGGAGGGAGAAATTCTCCCAATATCAGTATTACCCACTCTCACCCCACATATTATGCTAAGAGAGGATGTTACAGGGATGAAGGATGGCACCATCATGGTGCAATGAGACCACTCCATGGCTTTGGAGACTCGGAATATACTTCCACTTAGGGAGAAATATTCCACATATGGTAGAGGTCGGTGGCCACTCATGCATACATTGGCCAAACTCAGAAATTTTTGGATGGGTGATAGCTTCCCATGGAAGGCTAACCTTCAAAAACTTCAACCTTTACTTGAGCATGAGTAGCTACAGGAGTAGTAGCAGAGGCAAGATAGCAACATCCCAGTATATGAATTTGGCATGGGAGATGTCAAAGAAGAGGGCAACCACATGACAGGTGCTTTACATGATAGATCAACAACACTGTAATTATGGAGTATAGATCTTTATTAGAGAACCCAGTTGTTGGTGGAATACTCCAAGGATCTCTATTCATGCAAGATATTTCATGGCCAGTTATTATATGAGAGATATTTAGTGAGAGATGGGGTCATTTATTATCAGAGTAGGATCTTCTTGGCTAGTTCATCTAAGCTCAAGGAGAAGCTACTACATACTACATATGAGGATTTTCTCTTCAACCACACTTATTCCATGAGAGCATATCATACTATCATGGAGGGATTCACCTAGGAAGGCTTCAAAGAGGAGATACATTAGGTGAAAATGTGAAGTTGGGTTACACTTTTTGCCCTTTTTAGAGAAAAAAAATTCATTTTTTTGGTTCTTCAACATTCTGCAAGCTAAAACAATTTTTCTGTTTAGAATTTCATTTTGCGATAAAAATAAAAGTTGTCAGAAATTTTGTTAGCTTTCTATTACTTTTTTTTTGGGATTTTTTATACACATTTGATATTTCAACTTAGAGTTTCTTTGAGTGTGCTTTTTTTAACAATCAGTGTATTCATAAGAAGTCATGTTAATACACAATGTTGTATTTTTTGAAAATTTGTGTTTTTGAGAAACAAAATGTGTTACAGCAATCTAGACAGAGTCTACTTCGGTTTTGTCATATTTACAAAGCCAATGGATTGATATCATAATTACCAGAATTTTTTGAACTGGTCCAATATGAAAAAACTGCATATTTTGAATATGTTTCGCAACGCAATAAATTTCTTAACATATAAGTTATAAACTAAAAATCTAAAAGCTACCCGTTACACACGACGGACTAATGTAATGTACCATAATTTTTCAATTTTTTTTACAATGTATTTTGGAAGATATAGAATTTTGATTTCACTGAATCACAATGACCTTCATAAATTGTTTGCATCTGTTATATTACAAAATTAATTAAAATTAGTAAATATTTATGAAATTCCATAAAAGTTATATTTCCTGAAAGTAGATTCAATTATGAAAATTCTTGTCTTGGTTCCGATAGTTAATTCAGAATGTTTCATGGAGTTTAATCAGTCGAAATTTTCACAAATATATTCAGGGCCTGGCTCTGCATAACTGGTGACTGGTTAGTTCGACCGAACTCTTAAACAAAGTTCAGCCGAACTATTTTTTGCACCGATGGCCCGTTAAGTCAAACGACAAAATAGTTCGACTAAACTATTTCTAAAAAGTTCGATCAAACTTTAACCTAACTTTTCGTTAGCCAGAAAGTACCGCGGAGCCCCTCCAAAAAAACATTTCATGGAAATATAAATTGCTGCAAAATCATTCATTATTTTTGCATATTTTCACACATTTGGTCTAATTTTACAAAACTCTTGATCTGATTTTGCAAAGAATTGTTTTGGGTTTAAGGACTTTTCCTGGAGGTACATTCAAAGGACATTTTTGAAGACTTTTCTTGGCGGTACATTCAAAGGACATTTTTGAAGACTTTTCTTGGAGGTACATTCAAAGGACATTTCTTGGAGGTATGTGATACAGTTTTTTGGATTTTTTTGGGCTTCATTTTTTTTTAAAGTATGGATTTGGGCTTAATTTTCATTATTTTTGAGGGTATGGATTTGGGCCTAATTTTGAAAGGACAATTTTTGGACATTTTTTGGAAGTATTTTTTAAAATGATATTTTTTGAAGTATTTTTTAAAGTGGCGTTTTTTATGAAGTTGGAATTAATTTTCAATAGACATTTTTTGGAGGCATTTTTTGAAGTGACATTTTTTTAGAGTACATGTTTTGGGTTGAAGTAAATCTTTTATAATGTTTTTTTAAAATGATTTTTTGTGTAACTTTTTAAATGAATTTTTTTTGTAGGACTTGGAAGGAAATATTTTGAGCTTCATTTCATTTTTACAAGACATTTTTTTCTTGAATTTTTTAAAGTAAGTGTTTTGGATTGGAGTATGTATTTTTTGCAAAATTTTTAAAATGAGTTTTTTTTTAAATCAAATCTTTTGTGATGTTTTTTTTAATTGATTTTTTGTCTAAATTTTTGAAGGAATTTTTTTGAACTTAATACTATATTATCATGGGAAATCGAAGGAATTGTACGAGAAAATATCATTGAAAAAGAGACCCTGAGGAGCGTAGAGAAGAGACAAGACAATCTCACAAAAGAAAGATAGAAGCACTCTCAAATATTGAAGAGGAAAATCAACCTCAACTAGAAGTTGAAGAAGGTGTGTAAATGTAAATATTATGATGTTGATATATTTAAAATTTTCCTAGTGTAAAATGTGAAGCTTAATTTTTATTTGATGAACTAATTTGAAAAATATTTTGCAATGTAAACAGAGAGAGATATTCCTCAAAACATTGATGATAAGATACAAAATTTTGAAAGAGAAAGTGAAAGAGATATTGAACCAATGATTGAAGATGGTGAAAATGTTGAAAGAAATTCAAGTGAAGAAATTGAATCACAAGGTATGTATATATGTGTGTGTGTGTGTGTTGAACACATGTACATATTATTGAAATTATAAATATATTTATTATTTTAGTTATTTATTGAATATGTAAACTTATTATGTACTATTCATTCGAATATGTATAGATGAAATCAATGTTGATGATGAGATGTTAGAAAATTTTGACATTCACACATACGGAGATAAAAAAACTGACCATTATATACGATATCGTGTTAACCACATTTTTGAGAAGTATTTCATAAAGGAAAATGTGGCAGATCAAGCCCTATTGTTGAAAGGTCTCCTATCATTAAGGAAATTAAAAGAAGCTATGACTTTATTGGGTATTCGAAAATCAACCAAACATAAAAAAATGAAGGAAAATGTGATACAAAATATAAATAGTGCTATGAATTCAATTAGAAGATCTAGACAAAAAAATGTTTCCGTAGTACGTAGAGCAATACATATGGCAGTGGTTTCATCAAGTACTAAAGAGAATCGCTTGGTAAAACCTGTGGCACGAGCATTAGGAACCTCGCAAAAAACTTTGCACAAAAATCAGAAATTTCAGTTGCAAATAGATGTAAATGATGAACTCGTTTGTTGGAGAGCTATTTGTAGGAAACCATACAAAGATAGACCTAGAGAAAATGTTTAAAAAATAATATATGAATATTAGAAGAACAATTCGCATGTTTCGCCAACTGCAAGGCATGTGATGCAAAGAAGAATAACACGAAATCAATATGAAGAACATGAAAAATATTTCTCGGAAACCACTTCGATAGAGTTTTTCAACAAGTTCAAAGAAGAGAATCGTGAAATTCATGTTTCAATCAGTGCTTTTGTTCAACAAAAACCATGGTATGTAAAACCTATCACCATATGCGACAGTTGTTGTTGTTATCATGTTGAATTTGAGTTATATTATGACACATTCCTTGATTTTGGTAGAACATTTTGGAAGGATTCACCTCCTCCTTCCACTATCCGTGATTTCATATCTCAAATTCTATGTGAAAGAGAAAGCGATGAACTATTTTACGAAAATAAATGTGTTGGTGGTAAAAAATTCGATGATTGTGGAAATTTGACTAAATTTCAAAACAAATATCGTACTGATATAAGTGATCAATCATTTTCCAACATGAAAGTGAAATGGAAAAAATATGAATATATCCATAAATCGATTCAAGGTGAAAATAGTGTTAAAATAATTGAATTACGAGAAGAATAAATTTTTGTGATAGAATTTTTGAGAAAGTTTGAGGCAGAAATTTATAAATACACCAAGCATTCCCATAAAGCTCAATGAAAAGACTTGAAATTCAAAAAATCATATGAATTTTTTCCACTAGGGACCATTTTGTCAGTAATTGATTTTGCACAAAACTACACATTTGTTCCACAAAAAGAAATTCAGAGTGAATACTATCATTCTGACCAAGTCTCCATGCTTGTCCATATTCTATATAAACATGCTAAACAAAACATTGATCATATAGAAAGCAGCAGTGAAAATCGACATATTATTAAAGAATATAACTTTTATATCAGCGACGATCGTACACATGATACAAATTTTGTCCAACATTGTTTTGGAAAAATTTATGATTCCTTGAAAAAACATGGAATAACATTCAATGAACACTTAATATGAATTTAGATATGAATTATACAAATTCAATTCAAATCCCACAGTCATTCTTTCAATTGTAATTATCTGTAAAAATCACATTAACATTAGAAGTTATTCTTGAGGTAGCCATGGAAAAGGAGAACATGACGGTACAGGAGCATGCATAAAATTAGCACTTCGAAGATATCAAATGAACCCCTTTGCAAACTGACTTGTGGATGCTAAAGAAGTTGCTCAATGGTGCATTGATACACTAAGCCATGAGACTAACCGATGAAGGGAGGTATGAAGGTACATTCAATCTAATTTTTATTGGATATCCAGTTTTAAACAATGTACATTTATCACAATGGTTATCTTTGATGGTATTTTGATATCATATTTCCATTCTTCTTTAAATTTTCCATATATAGGTTTTTTTGGCATATTGGATGAAGCGTAGATAGATCAATTGGAAATGACGTTGAAACAATAAAAGGGACTCGAAAATTTCATGCAATTAAAACAAAGTCATCCAAAAATGTGTTTTCATTGGATAAAAGAAAATATTCTTGTTTTTTTCATGTTTTCATAGACAACACAAAATCCAATGACGTTTGTGAAAACAAAATGTATGTAAAAGATTGGAAACATACAGAGCTAAATACAAAGGGAAAAATGTTTGTTACAATGTTTAAAGAAATGCAATCAGAGGATACTACAATATCATCCGATGGTGATCGAGTTTCTGATCTTGTTAGAGAAGGTAACATTTGAATTACTTTCTAATGATAAATATCTAGAAATAAATTTGAATATGTATAATTTTGTTAAGTTTGTTTTATTGTGTACGAGATGTTTTTGTTGTAACTGAACCTACTGACAAAGATGAAAATGTGAAGTATTATTTTATGCGTTCAACTGAATGAAAAATGAAATTATTAGAAGACTATAATGATCACGGGTTTCCATATGAAAGATGATCTATTATACTGAAAGGTTATTTTTTCAGACAAACTAATCAAAATGAAAGCATTTTGTTTACTTTGAAGACTATGAACCTGATTTCATAAGTTGTCAATATAGTCACTTGGTGTGTGCAGCACGCATAAAGTTAATAGTTTATTCTCTTTCGATTATATGTTCTAGAACTTCAAATTATAAATAAAGTGTTAATGTCATTTGATGACTTTTCTATACACGCATTGATATGAAAAATGTTGCAAAATATATATATATATATATATATATATATATATACGAGATATATATATATATATATATATATATATATATATATATATATATATATATATGTATATATATATATATATATATATATATATATATATATATATATATATATATATATATATATATATATATATATATATTCTAAAATGCAATTAACTGTTCTAGAAGTTTTACTATGTGCATTAATGAAAAATGTTTCACGTACTCAATATATATGTTCTAGAATGCAATTAATTGAAAGTATTTTTTCTATGTGCATTGATGAAAAATGTTGCACGTACTAGATATATACACGAACTGAATGCACGCCTAGTTTTTCTTGTGGTATTTCTTGGTAAAAAGTATCCATAGTGTAAATAAATCATCCACAATATATTTTTTTATGAATATTCCTTTCAGACAAGAGACTCGGAGCACTTCTCTGACTTTTGGTGGGATTTGACCCACATCTCTATTCCTGATTGAAAATCTAGTACAAAATTTGTCTGTCCAATGGTCGGATATGTTCTATGTGCATTGATGAAAAATGTTGTGCACTTATTGGATATATATATATATATATATATATATGTTCTAGAATGCAATTAACTGAATGTCATCAATTTACCAATTTATAAATAAACAAGGCTACCTAGCTAAGTGCATTCATCACATTGACCCCAATTCAACAAACATATATCTACTTCTTATATTTCCAATCAAAATTAAAGGGATTTATATGGAAAAGAGGTAGAACATATAGCCCATGAACTACTTTTTAGAGGTCAACGAAGGTATCATCATGTGGGAAAAAGTTTCAAGAAAACTTGATCGTACTTAAAAGTAATCTTAAGATTGTTTTTGATCCGTACATGCTACATACTATTTTTTGAGTGAAAAAATTTTCCAATGAAAACAACATAACTTTTCAATCCAACTAGCCATATCAATTGAGCTCTATTTCAAAAAAAAGTAAAAAAAACCAAAAAGCAAAGAAATAACATCCTTGGTTTTTATTTTTATTGGAATAACTAAATCATATTAAGGATTCTCTTCATCGAAATTGTTTTTTGATCGAGAATCCTTAAAATATGATTTAGCTATTCCAACAAAAATTACAACCACGAATGTTATTTTGCTGACATGTTTTGTGGCATGTTAACTTTTCTTTACTCTTTTTTCAATTAGAGCTCAATTGATATTCGTCGAATAAACCAGCTCATAATTACCCGATGAAATTTTCCTCAAATAAAATATATGAGATCCGCTAATCTTGAATCCTCAATCTGCTGTTGTCAAAACTTGTATTTTAAAAACTTTTACGTTATATAAAGTATAAATTACTTCACATTTCATGTCAATTGTAGTTCAACTATCCAATAAAAACATTAAACATTTAACATTATATCACATGCCAAATGTAGATTGAAACCATCCAAAAATTGACCTTTAATTTAACAAAAAATTATAGATCACAACATTAATTCACTTGTCAAATGTACTTCAACCATCTAAAACTTGAGTTTTAAAAACTTTTTTATTATATCACAACATTACTTCACATGCCATGCCAATTGTAGTTCAACTATCCAATAAAAACATTTAACATTTTATCACATGCCAAATGTAGATTGAAACCATCCAAAACTTAAGTTTTAAAAACTTTTTGATTATATATATCACAACATTACTTCACATGGCATGCCAATTATAATTCAACAATCCAATAAAAACATTTAACATTATATCACATGCCAAATGTACTTCAACCATCCAAAACTTGATTTTTAAAATATTTTTGATTACATCACAACATTACTTCACATGCCATGCCAATTGTAGTTCAACTATCCAATAAAAACATTAAACATTTAACGAAACTCACAATAACTTCAAATTAAATTGAGAACCATCAAACTTTCACCTTCAATTTAACGAAAACTATTAATCACAACATTCTTCATATCCGATGTATTCAACCATCAAACTTAGGTTCACTTTTGATTATATCACAACATTATTCGTACCATACCAATTGTAATTCAACTATCCAATAAAAACATTTAACTTTGTGATATATCACTTGCCAGTCGTGATTTAAGCCTTAAAACTTTTAATTTCAAACTTTTTGATTATATCTAACATTACTTTATTATATATAATTATAGTTCAACTATCGATAAAAAAGTTACATTATATCTACAAAAAATACAGTTAAGCATCTAACTTAACCTTTAATTTAACAAAAAAATTATAGATCACAACATTACTTCACATGCCAAATCTACTTCAACCATCCAAAACTTAAGTTTTAAAAACAAAAAAAATTATAACACATCATTACATAACATGGAAAATGTAGTTCAAAAGAAAAACTTTAATTTATAGATGACAACATTACTAGTAGTTCAAACTTTCAAAAACAAAACAAATTATATTAACACAATAAAATATGTCCAAAAATTGTAGATCTCACAAGTATAAAGTATAATCAAGTTATATATATATATATATGACTGTGCATATAGATAATATATAAAAATGTAAATTTAAGACTAGAAATCTCAATCAAATCTACAAATCATGTCCATCAGATACAGATGGATGTCGTGTCTTTCCTAGCAGAGTCTCAATCTAAGCGCTATCTTGCGAAGCATGGGGAACCTGTACATAATGCACATACAAACATTAAAATTGGATTTTTTAAAAAATGAGTGAGAATATATAGAACTTCATGTAAAAAACAAAATATAAAAAAAAAAATCATGCAATACCTCATGAGGTTCCCTCTCCATTTGTTCACCTGCTACAACTTCCCCCATGGGAACATCTCCAACAGTAAACTATACAATATACATGTACAGTTATATATATATATATATATATATATATATATATATATATATTAAAAAATTTCAGATGAAAATGCACATGTGTATATATAAAGTTATTTTCAATAATATTAAAAAAAAAGTTAGACAACTTGTTCAAATGGTTGAAATGGTGTGGATGTTCCTATATCCATCGCTAGAGTCCATGGATTAAAGAAATCTTCTATAGAAACCTAAAATTCAAAATTTTAAAAGTATAAAATAACTCAAGATCAAGATCTCAATTTATAATAAAACTTAAATAAACTTCAATTTATAAATTATAACTTTTAAAAAAACATATATATATTTAAAAGTGAAAAATTGAATACTTATGTAGGTGAATATGGGACATCTCCTAAGAGAGGCTCCAAAAGAAAATCTCCAAAAACCTAAAATTCAAAAAATTTAAAATAACTCAAGATATAGATATATATATCTCAATTTTTAATGGAACTTTTTGAGGTGGAATATATATATAACTTAAACATAAATTTTAAAAGTGAAAAATTGTCCATACTTGTTATGGATCTGGAACATCTCCTAAGGAAGTAGAAGGTACATCTCCCAAACTAGAAGAAGGTACCGCCATCCCAAAAACATCAAACAGAATCAAAATCTGTTAAAACATTTTATTATTATATATGTACATGTACATGTGCACAATTATTTATTTTAAAAATATCACTTAGAAAACACTAACATTTGTCAACATATCTTGATGGTGAGACCCATCTTCATTGTTTGAACCAGAGGCCCCGAACGTGATATTAACATTTTCGTCATTCATCATGCGTGACAACTGCAAATGGTGTTTTAACATATAATGATACATTTTTGTTAGATTAATGTACATACAAATAAATGTATACATGTACATACACATGTATTTATTACAAATTGTACACGTGTATGTGTTAAAATAATTGAACCCTAAGGTCATTAACAAATACTGTTCCCATGCCCTCTTCATCATGAATAATTATGTCTTGAAAACCATTGCGACAATTCTTTTCATATATTCTGAGATCTTCAACACTCATGTTGTAAATCTCTTCATCTGTATAATACACAAAATTGGCACGTGCATTCTCACGTGCTCTTTGTCGATTTAGAAAAACATCGAATCCACCCAATCCGTTGTGAACATTGTCGATGACGGCATCCCTTGCTTCTCGACTTATTTGAGAAGTAGCATCCATCTCTGACCGCAAATTTTTAACCTGAAAAGGTCAACTCACCAATGGTGGCTCAGGGTGAGGCAACTCCACATCTCGCATAGCGCCCCTATAGTCACACAATCGACCTTTCCCTAGACCAAAAAATTCTGATGGAAGGTCATTGTAATTGGGTTTCATTTCCAAAAAAAATTATGCGTCAAACAATTTTGCAAAATAAACAGGAACCTCGTCGTTCCATGGGAGTTGTTAGCCACCTATAAAATTTGTCATATCAAATGGTGGCTAAACCATTTTTGAAAGCCTTTAAGAAACAATTTTATTGTCAAAATTTCTAGTTCATGAAGTCTTATGAAGTTGAATTATCCTTTGATTAATCTTCATTGTTGTTTCCCTCTTAATTCTCAAAATCTGTTGTTTTAACGGACAAAAGACTGCTGCAAAAAACTCCAGTTTTTCCCCTAATTTTATTCATTATTAACCTCCATTTTTATCCCCTTTTTCCCAAAAAATTCCTCTATTTTCCATTATTTCCCTTCTTCCATTCATAAATCCCCTTTTATAAGGTTTAAAACTCCTTTTTAAAACTTACCGAAACTCTCAAAATCCTTTGAAAATCCTTGAAAAAACATAAAAAATAGTCTTTTTAACTATAGGCCTAAGCCCCTTTGGGCTAAGCCCTAAACCACTTCCCCACCATGCGACTTGGTGCTAGAACCAAGCGCTAAACCCATATGGTGCTTATCGCATCGGAACAATCGACGAGAGCAAGTCTTTTTGTCACCTAAAACTTCCAATGCGATTGCCTCCTTTATATATAACCCCCGACCTCGCTTTCCTTCATATCCCCAAAGGCCCCGCAATCGGGTGCTAAAATTATAAATAAACCCTCCCCGACGCCATTTTCCCTTTGTATTTCATATAAAACCCCATTTTTCTATGTTGAAAGGAAAACCCGCCTGTCATTGATTGAACCATTCCCAACCGTTGATCTGAAACGATCAAGCAGTCTTCGGGATCTCGCATCGAAGATTTCATATGGGCGCATTTTAATATTTTATTCATCTCCCCGATTGGTGATCTTCTGATGGATTTCCAACCGTCGATATTTTTCGCCCTTCCCAGATCTAACGACCCTTATTGCTCCATCCCAAAGTCCATTTCCCCGCTTGTGACCTGTTAGCCACCTATGAATTTTTTTTCAAGCAAACAGGTGGCTAAATTGTTTTATGAGATTTCAAGAGATACATTTCCCAGGAAAATCTCTCATCCTTGAAGCCTCCGTGTGTTCATTTCCTTTAAAAGGATCCTCACTGCTTCTTCCATCCAAAAGCCTCACTGCCTGTGAAGGATTTGTGCTCAGAAAAGCCTTGAATTGCCCTTATATCTCTGCAATTTTCCTCATGATTAACCTTTTCCCCCTTTTTTTCAAAGTTACCCCTTTAACCCCAAAAAATCCCTCCTAATTCGTCCTAGCCATCTTTTTCACCCTTGTAAACCAAGTGAAATCATTTCATTTGATTTTAAATCCCTTTTTCCCTTTACCGAAAGCCTCTTTTAGCCTTAAACTTTGTTTCTAAGCTGAAAACCCACTTTCTTCTTTATAAGGGCTTAGCCCCTTTTCGGCCAGCCCCTTAACCACTTCCCCTCCATGCACCCAAGCACTAAGACCATGCGCTTAACCGTAAAGAGCTCATCGCATTGGAAGGATGGAACAGATCGCATTTCATTTGTAAAGTTGAAACTCTGCGATGCGATGGTGTTTGTTCTGTGGAGCGCGGGAGCAATCGCAACCGTTGATCTCTTGAGATCCGACAGTCTAGATTTCACCGCTTCCCTCTCATTGCCCCGTCCTTCTCCCCGTCGATTGAATCTCCACCGTTGATCCCCTTCGCAATCCAACGGATGGCGCTTGATTGCACCATGGCCAATCGGCAGCCCACAATGTGTCACCCCCTGTGTTCCTCGATTGTGATTCCCCCGATTCAACCATAACCATCCAATCGATCTAGATCTAAGGCCTACATTTAATCGCGTCTTCGTCCATTTTTATCCATCGAGGCTTCTAATGATTTCTTCTGAAGGTTCCCGGCGTTGATCATTTTACGATCTAACGGTCCATAGTTAATCGCCTTCCGCCTTAGCCGGGTCCCACCATATGCCCATTTCATATGCTTCCCATGCATCTTCTGTGTATTTCATTCAAAGTTCCAAACCTTATATTTCACATTAAATTGTACCATCCTGCCAAACATTAAAATTTTAATGTTTACATTAAAGTTTTTCATTCCGCCCGACTCTCATCAGTTCGATTTTCACTGTTTCACTGCATGTTCCCACCGCTTTCCATTTCATCCACAGCATTCCCTGTAGCCATCATTCCCCATGCATGGATTTCTTGACAGATTTGTGTGTTTTGCAGGTGTACGGGTGGTGAGAACCGCCAACGCTCACTGTCACTGTTATAGTGACACAGAGCGTAGAAGGATATTTTCTGAGCCTGATAATTCAACAGGAATGTTTGGAAAGGTTTCTACAGGAAAGATTTCATTAGAGTGCAATGTTCAAACCAGTTAAACCTCTCCAGCATCATTAAATACCAGATTTCACAGACAGAGACGGTCATGAAGCGGCAAAGTGTATCAATGGATAATCAGAGAGTTTAATGCTTGTAATTAAATAATTTTAGCTCTGATTCATTGTTTAAAGGGGAAATGTACCAGATTGAAGACCTCGCGATTAAAGCAGAGGTCCTAAGGAGGCCTAACGCACCTAAAACAATATCATTAGTGTTTCACATCGGCAGAAGCTCTCTCCTGGGAAAGGACACAGTACCCAGACTATCTTTATTCTACATTGTGTCTCCGAGAAGATCTCCCCCTGACAGTAGTCCTAATGCTACGAGAACATCTGTTACACAATATGGTAGGCCTCATAGTCATTTATCTTCCTTTTGTTTATTCACTAGAGTACTACAAATACTGTAGCGAAATCACATCAAGAACATACCTGAAGTAAATTGCAGCCTGTCGAAGACCACTCTTTTGTCCAAAGAGTACTGGACATTAATGCTCAGATATTAAAACAGAATGGGCCTCGACCCCCTTTTACTACTCTATTTTAATGTTACATTTAGTGTCTCGCCTACCTCCTCTGCCTCTGTTTCAACTATAAACTCATGAAGAAACTCATTGAAAAGTTTGTTGATCGGATATTTTTGAATTGTAAGTTGTTTCCCTTGAGATATATTTCTCTGCGTAAAGTTGTAATATAGGCTAAGGAAGATGTTTTCAGACTGAATATCAAGCTGTTGGACAATGTTGTACATGACTAGTGTTGCTCTTTAATATGACAAGCACATTTCTTTGGATCCTGATTTAAAGTAGCGGTGATGTTTTTCTATCTTTGTTTTTATTTCTCTTTGTGACTCATCATATTTCATTTCTTTTGGTATGCATTAGAAATCTGGCATAGGATTTACCCTCGCATGGCACCCTATGTTTCTGCTCTCCCTACCTTTGATGTTTTCTATTGTATGTGTTATCTGAGTGTTGCTTTAAGATAATTTAACCAGCGTAGTGGCTATAATTTACTGCTAGCTGATGTATGAATTAATGAATCCATCCTCAGATGTTCTTGTTGGGTTATAATTGAAAAAATTGGGTTACTGGGAGTTTAGAACGTTGTTTCTGTCTTACTATGATCCTTCTCGATCAATTGAACCTTTCTAAGTTCCCTTAAGCTGGATGCAGAAGCATTGAGAGTTCAAAGTCTCTCTCTAATCTCATCTAAGAGAGAGAGAGAGATCCTCTAACCCTTGAAGATATGCAAAAAGGAGCTCTTGCTGTGGAAGTTAACTAAATGGAAAAAAGAGCAAGAATGAAGAATGAGAAGAAAGTGTCCTTTAGAGAGGAATCCTCACCTTCTACATCTAGCTCAAAGATGGAGAGAATGATGGAGGAGATGATGAAAAAGATGAGCATACTTGAGAGAGCACAAGCAAGTCAAAATCAAACAGCTCCTCAAAACAGAAATCAGAACCAAAATCATAATTTTAGGAGAAACCAACCTCAAAATAGACCAAGGGAGGATGATCAATAGATCACTCCTCCTTTTCATCAAAATTATGTAAGTGAGGTTCAAGAAACATTATAACAAACAGAGGAGGATGATATAAGCATGTTGGGAGTAGATAATGATGATTTTGAAGTTCATTATGATAGAAAACAAGGTCTATACACACCCTATGATGATAAAAGATATGAGGATGAATATTACCATCAGGAAATGGAAAATGTCATCATAGAGTCTCAAAAAGAGTATGACCTCAAGCAATCATGAGACTCCCAAGACTAAAACCTCTAAAAAATCTACACAAAACAGCCCTGTAAAAAAACCCAAGACTGCAAAACAGAAAGGCAAAATAGTGGTTGCAAATTCTGATAAAAACAAAGAACAGGGTGCTCAAAACAACGAAAAACAGAGTGCAGATCTTAGTAGCACTAGCACCTCAGCTAGTGCTCCTATAAAAAAAAAATTAACAAATGTAAATAGAGGAAATCAGAAAACTGTTTTTGCTGATAGAGTGGCAATTAATAAGGCTTAGACAAGCACTTCAAAGAATCAGATTCCTTTTAGTTTGGAGCAAGAAATTTCTAGAATTAAAATCTCTGTTCCCCTCATTGAATTAGCTGCCCAGAATGTATATAGATCCCAAATTTTGAAGGCTTTTAACATATAATAGAATAATGATACTGTCAATCTTAACGATGACCAACCAGAGCTCATATTCGGTCCTAAGATTGAGGGTAGATATCAAGAGGGACCAGTTCCTCCTTTTTATGTTAGTTTAAATGTTCATGACAAGATTTTGCACAACGCCATGCATGAATCAGGGGCCTCTCATAACTTAATGCCCAAAGTTGTAATGGAGAGTCTAGGCCTTGAAATCACTCAACCTTATAAAGATCTTTACTCTTTTGACTCAAGCAGATTAAAATGTTTAGGATTAATCAAAGACCTCTATGTAAACTTAGCCCAGATTCTAGCCAAATGTTTAGTAATGGATATTGTAGTGGATAATGTTCCCCCCATGTATGGTATGCTATTATCAAGATCTTGGGGAGCTAAGTTACAAGGAACTATGCAGATGGACATGACATATGTGACCCTCCCTGTTTTCAATCAGACTAGAAGACTTTACAGGGAGTCCCATATGCAATACATGGTTACTAGCCAGGAGAGATTGTATAACTCTCCTCTTTATTCTATAAACACAGGCCTCGACTCATTTATCCTTTTAAATGATGAAAATTTCAATGAAAAAGTGACCTTAACTGAATTAATGGCAGATAGAGAGGAGGAGGAAGTCAACACACAAGTGTCAAAACAGTTTGCTAAAATCGAAAACCATAGCAAACAAAACACGGGTCTAGAGCTACAAATCATTCATCTATTGATTTTAAACCTTGAGAGTCGAGAAATTAATCCTCAACGCAATTAAGAACTTGAGGAATTAAAAAAAAATCAACATAGTGTTGGTCTTCAAGAACAATCCTAAAGCGCGCTAGTTGAAGAGGATAGTGACCAAACTGATGAAACCAAAACTAGTCCTCTCTAGAGTATGCACTTTGACGGATCTTGTACTAAGAGTGATGTAGGTGTAGGAGTGTGGCTTCACAATACAATGAACAATCATACTGAAGGGCACTCTTGCAAATTAAACTTTCAGTGCACCAATAACATAGCCGAGTATGAAGCCCTTATTTTAGGCCTGCATATATTGAAGAAATTAGGGGCCGAAAGGATAGAGGTGCATGGTGATTCTGAATTAATAATTAGGTAAGTAAACAGGGAATATACCACAAAACATCCCAGACTTAGAGCCTATCGAAACGATGTCATGGATTTATTGAAAACATTTGAAGAATTTAAACTTATTTTTGTCCCAAGAGAAAATAATATTCAAGCAAACGGTTTAGATTTCGCTGCTAGAACATGCTTAACACCTTATGAAACCAAAAAATGCACAACTCAAATTAAATTCAGACCATTTGTCCCTGATAATGAGAATTATTGGCAAGTTTTTGATGGAGACAAACAAATAGAAGACTTCCTGCAGTCCAGAAATGAATTTGAACTACCAAGTTCAGATTCAGACTATGAAACAGACTGTCCTATTGAAGAAAATCTACTTGATAAAGAAGAAGAGTGTCCAGAGATGGCTGAGATAAATCTGTTGTCTAACAAACTTGAAAACACAACAGAAATCAGTTCAGAGTTAGAAACAGAAGACTTAGAAACTCTGCAGTCTAACAATCAAAGTTTGCCAAAAGGTCTGGCCCCTTTAGAAGAGTTGTTTGATTTCAACGATGTAGCCAAGAAACCGAAACTGGAGCCTGTCGATACTAAAGTTGAAGAGTGTAATATAGGCAGTGAACTAAAACCAATGATGACCAAACTGTCTAAAACTTTACCAGCTCACATCAAACTCAAATACATAGAGTTGTTTAAATAATTTTCTGATGTTTTTGCGTGGATTTATGAGGATCTAAAATCCTATGACACTGAAATAATTCAGCACAAGATACCTCTCAAAGAAAACCAAAATCCATTTAAACAAAACTGTGTAGAATAAACCATGTTCAGTTACCTTTGGTTGAGAAGGAAATCAAGAAAATTATTGAAGCTGGTATTATTGTCCCCATTAGATATTCAGGGTGGGTGTCTAATCTGGTGTCAGTTAAGAAGAAAACAGGAGAGATTAGGCTTTGTATAGACTTTAGAGACTTAAACAAAGCTTCATTGAAATACAACTACCCTTTACCCAAGATGGACCATATTTTACAAAGGGTAGTTGGTTCTAAAATAATTTCTTTACTAGATGGCTACTCAGGATACAATTAGATTTTAGTACATCCTGATGATCAATTAAAAACAGCCTTTACTACACCTTGGGGCACTTCCATGTGTGTGAAAATGCCCTTTGATCTAATGAATGTTGGTGCTACTTTTCATAGAGTCATGGACATTGCATTCTCGGAAGAATTGGGCTACTTCATCATTATTTACCTTGATGATGTCACTGTTTTTTCTAAGACAGATGAAGAGCACTTAGAACACTTGAGAAAATTATTCCAGAAATGCAGAAATTTCGGGATATCTTTAAACCAAAATAAAACACTATTTGGTCTCCAAGAAGGTGTTCGACCTTTAGTTAAACTGAGAGGGGGGGGGTGAATCAGCTTAATACATTCCTGATCTTTTAAAAATTTTCATTAAACTTATTTAAACCTTCACTTCATATCCAATTTAATGTGAGAGTAATATTCAAATGTAAGCAGCAAGTGTTAGTTTAATAGAGCAGTAGACTTAATTTGAGAGCAGCAGGTATTAAGCAAATGATACATATCATATCAATACATAAATATCATGCACAGAGACACCAGATATAAGTGGAAACCCATAAAGGGAGAAAACCACATCTTATTATTGTTGTGATGCAAAGGCAAACTCCAACTCCCTCTCACCACTGTTTTTCTGCAGGCACCAACCTACAGGAGGCTCCTACCTCAATTCTGCAAGCTACAACTTGCAAGGAAGCACCAACTCCCTTCAATTTTCTGCAGGCACCAACCTACAGGAGGCTCCAACCTCAGTCAGCTACAACTGACAGCTATCAAGCTGCAACTTGATAGGGAAGCTCCAACTTCCTCAATTTATCAAACTAAATGTTTGCTGATTTACTTCAGATATCAGCTCTGTTCTGTAGCTTCTCTTTTCTGCTCTTCTTCTCTTAATCTTCTCTGCCTTATTCTTCTATATTCTGCATTCTCTATATTTGCTCTCTCTCTCTCTCTCTCTCTCTCTTTTGAGCTTATCAAATTGATATTATATATAGAAATTCTCACATGACTGTTTGTATTTCACAAGGAATTTGAAGTGAACAGTCATGACTCTTTGGCTTCTGTCTCCTTATTCCTTTTTCCAACTCATTTTTAGAATTACTACAATATGTACAAATTTCCATGCTACAGTGGGATTTTGTCTTTTCCTTAGGATACTTGCCTTTGCATCACACACAATAAAAATAATTACAACATTTACATTCACATTTTTAATTACACATTTCAATTTCACTCAACTCCTTTTCTGGATTTTGGCTTTACTGGATTTGTCTTTTTCTGCTGCTGTTAAGAACCTGTTATGCATACACTTTGTTCACTGTCATCTGCATATTCCCTATTTTCTGTGCTTATTCACCTGTCCAACTCATTCCTGTACATATTCCTGTTCACCGAACTTTCATCTCTGCATGCTTTCCTCTTCTTTTCCTTTTCCATAATTGCATTCAAGTTTCATGCCCAATCATTTTCCCAATCCGGGCAATCTCACACTTCTCTTTAATTCCACGCTGGCAAATTCAATTAAATTTAAATCTGAGAGTGTTAATATCTCAAATATCTGAGATTTGAGATATTAATCCCGAGTCCCTTATGTTATGCGCTCTATATCAATGCATATATTCCTCACTATAGTTAGCAGTAGAGCCGCAACCCAACGTTATGCCAGACCATACCTTGATTATTATGCGCTTGTGTATAACTCAACGACGTCATATGAATATTCACACAGCATTCGAATGTTTCCATATATGCACATTCTCTCATACATATATACTGACTTTAATAAAAGGTTAACCGTCACTTATATATATCATCGCATATAATCCCAACTTTGGATTAAACCCATAAACCTTAATACATGTTTGATTGGGCCCCACACATGCAATCAATAACCAATCAACCACATGCACCGCACCTTTGTTAATTCACGCGCCCATCTGACAGTCGCTACCACGATCCCTTACCTCATGCAATCCGACGGATTTCGCTCGACCAACATGCGCGAATGATAATGAGCGATGGACGAACTTTAACGGGCAGTTTTCCAACCTCGCCTATGCCACGTGTCAACAATCCTATGGAATCGCTGCCCAACCAAAGATTACCGCTTACTCGCCTAAAGCGGTGCTAACCCACCTTGTAAACCCGCTCGCGGTTTTGCTACAGTGATTGACCGCGGTTGTACATCTGGTTTGCGCTCTCCTGTGTATATTCTTGTTTATTAACTCCGGGTTTAATCTCCGGTTGAGGAATTCAATTAACACGAACAAACAAATGTATTTCTTTCTATAAAGCGGGAATTCTATTATCATAAAACAGAGTTAAGTGACCATGGTTTCATGTAGGGTTCTTCTATGAGTGGGGTTAAATGCACAGGGATTATTCGAATGAATTTACGACTATGATTCCGCTCCATTATAAGTGGCCTTGGTCTCTAGGATTTCAACACGGTCCTGCCATATATATAATGCACAGTTCTACCATATATACAACCTCCATGTCAATCGAATACAAGTGCTCTGTTCAAAAATGGGGATAATTTCAAACATAATTCAAACAGTGAATGCCAACTGATTCAAAGCATATCCAATCTCATTGCATTCCACTGCACATTTGAATATAAAGCCCGGAATGTTATGTGTAACGCCTGGATGTATAAAAGATTCTCAGAATTTATATATATATATATATATATACATATTCTTGGAATAACAAATGTGGCTCTGCCTCTACCTCTACTACTGTGATAACGGCTCTGTCTCCATATTTGCTTCCTCTGCCTCTGCCTTTCTCCTTTATATTCATTTTCTCTTTGCTACCTCCATTGTCTGTCTTTGTCTCCTTGTAACTGTTCTTGTCTCTGCATCTGCTACCTCCTTTTCCATCAATGACAACATTTCCAACAATCTCCCCCTTTGGCATTGATGGCAATACATTTTCTCTGTTTTCCTGCTCTTTCTCATGTTGTTTTCTCTTCCTCCCTCTTTGACATCAATGGCAAAGGGTTGATTTTTGCATTTCCTCTCTCTGAGTTATGTTTAGGCCCTCTTCTACTGACTTTGTACCATGCTGCTCCATAGTGATGTATAAGACTTGTTGAGAGAACACTTTGAGGATTATCAAATTTGAATATATACTATAAATTGATACAATTATTTCACTTGTATAGAGCTAAAGTGAGAATAATGATACTTCATAGAATACATTGTATCAGCTTTATCTAGTCAGAGATGTATGATTGGATTCAACAACTAAAATGATGAGAGGCTTCAAATGATAATCACTACTCGTCTTTTATGTTTCAGATTCTTAATATAATGTTTCAGAGCACAATACTGATCCTTTTGCTCTGTAATTGACCTTTTGATGCTTTAATAATGTAGATAGCTCTAGGATAATAACTTGGTGTTCTTTTGCCTTAATCCTTTGATCCTGAGGACCTGATTCATGCTTTCCTTGCTGACTGTTCTCCTCCTGGAATGATATTTTCGTTTTTGTTCTCCCCCTGAAATGATATTTTCGTTTTTGTTCTCCCCTGAAATTGTGTTTTCTCTTTATATCAGAGAGTAGCATCTGCAGATACTACCCCTAGTTTATCTCTCAAATATTGAAATGGTTCTCTAGCAAGAGGTTTGGTAAATATATCAGCTGTCTGTTCTTTCGTTGGTACATATTCCAGCTTTACTATCTTCTGAGCCACTTGTTCTCGGAGGAAATGATACTTGATTGGAATATTTTTAGTTTTTGAGTGAAGTACAGGATTTTTAGATATACTTATAGCACTTGTATTATCACATTTGATTGAAATAGGTTCATCAATGCTTACCTTCATGTCTTGAAGAGTTTGCTTCATCCACATGACTTGTGTACAACATGTTGTTGCTGCTATATATTCTGCTTCAGCTGTAGACAAAGAGATGGATGTTTGTTTCTTGCTTAGCCATGCCACCAGACTTTCTCCTAGATAGAATGCACCTCCACTTGTACTCTTCCTGTCATCCACACAGCTGGCCCAATCTGCATCTGTGTATGCTGTCAAGGTGAAGCTTTTGCCTTTAGGATACCAAAGTCCATATTGTGTTGTTCCTTGTAGATATCTGAATATTCTTTTGACTGCAAGAAGGTGATTTTGTTTAGGCACTGCTTGATATCTAGCCACTAGTCCTACTGCTAGCATGATGTCTGGTCTTGATGCTGTCAAATACAACAGGCTTCCTATCATGGATCTGTAGAGTTTTTGATCTACATCTGCAGTCCCATCCTCAGCACACAGCTTGCATCCCATGATCATGGGTGTTGTCACAGGTTTGCAGTCCTCCATTTTGAATTTTTTCAGCATTTCTTTTAAGTATTTTTCTTGAGAGATGAAGGTGCCTATGTTCTTTTGTTGAATTTGCAGTCCCAAGTAGAAACTGAGCTCTCCAATCATAGACATTTCAAACTCTGTTTTCATCTCATCAGCAAACCCTTTTGCTAGTTCATCTTTGTTGCTTCCAAACATAATGTCATCAACATATACTACAACAATCAGGAGTTCATTCTCATGGGATTTTATGTATAGATTGATGTCTACTCCACCTCTCTTAAAACCCTGTTTTTGCAAATGTTTATCCAGTCTTGAGTACCAAGCACGAGGAGCCTGTTTCAGTCCATATAGGGCCTTCTTCAGTCTGCATACATAGTCTTCTTTGTCTGTCAATGAGAAGCCTTTTGGTTGTTCCATGTACACTTCTTCTTCTAGATCTCCATTAAGAAAAGCAGACTTTACATCCATTTGATATACCTTGAAGTCTTGGTAGCATGCAAATGCCAGGAACATTCTGATAGCTTCCATTCTGGCTACTAGGGCAAATGTTTCTTCATAATCAAGTCCTTCAATTTGTGAGTATCCTTTGCAGACCAGCCTGGCTTTATTCCTGATTACTTGTCCTTGCTCATTCATTTTGTTTTTGAATACCCATTTTGAACTAATGATATTCTTCTCAATTGGTCTAGGAACTAGTTCCCAGGTATTGTTCTTCTCAATTTGGTCCAATTCTTCATTCATTGCTTTTACCCAATACTTGTCCTTGTTGGCTTCTTCAAACTTCTTTGGCTCTATTTGTGATAACATTGCTATGTATACTTCTTCTGTCTGTTCAGTTAGCTGCCTTCTTGTTTGCACTCCTACACTCTTGTCTCCTATGATTTGATCTTTTGGATGGTTCTTTTGAGTGTATCTTGAGGGGGTTTTTGAGTTCAGTTCAACATTTTCTAATTTTTTTCTTGTTTCTTCATCATCTTGGTCCTCTTCTTCATGATTTTAAGGATGGCTGCTGCAATCTATATCTCTTGTCTTGTTTGGAAGTTCTTCATCAAATCTTACATCAATACTTTCTACAATTTTTCGAAGAGTCTTGTTGTAGCATATGTATCCTTTACTCTTGGATGCATATCCTAAGAGTATTCCTTCATCTGCTCTTGCATCAAACTTCCCCAGATTTTCATCATTATTCTTTATGTAGCACTTGCTACCAAAGACTCTAAAGTGCTTGATTGATGTAGGTTTACCATGCCATAGCTCATAAGGTGTCTTATCATTGTTAGGTCTTAAATGAGCTTTGTTTAGAATATGTACTGCTGTGTGTACAGCTTCTGCCCAAAAGGTTTGAGTAATGTTACTCTCTTGCATCATAGCTCTGGACATTTGTTGTACAGACCTGTTTTGTCTCTCTGCTACTCCATTCTGCTGAGGTGTCCCTGCAATGGTAAATTGTTGCTTTATTCCATGTTCATTACATAGGTTTGCAAAGTCAAAATATGTGAATTCTCCTCCTCTATATGATCTTATACATTTTAGCTTGCATCCAGTTTGATTTTCTGCTAATGCTTTGAATGTCTTAAAATTTTCCAGTGCTTATGATTTGTTTTTGAGAAAAGCAACCCATGTCATTCTGGAGAAATCATCTATTATCAGCATGAAGTAGGATTCTCCACTTGGTGTCTTAGTTCTAGCAGGTCCACATAGGTCCATGTGCACAAGCTGGAGTGGTCTTCTTGTTGATAGCTCATCTTTAGATCTAAAGGATGTGCAAGTCTGTTTCCCCAATTGACAAGATTTGCATATGGTATTTGAAGGCCTTTTTATTTTTGGCATATCTCTGACAGCTTTCTTCTTGCTCAGTCTGATGATATGGTCGAAGCTGAGATGTCCCAATCTCCTATGCCATAACCATGACTCCTCAATTTTGCTAAGATGGCAGGCTTCATCCTCCTCTTTTACTATGTAAACATTACTCTCTGTTCGAACACCTTTGAGCATAGTCTTTCCTGTTGTGCTTGATCTAACTTCACAATATTGTGCTCTAAAGAGAACTTCACAGCCTTTGTCACACATCTGACAGTAAATTTGCTTTCAGCCCATCTACAAATAGTACATCTTGGGACTTTCCTCTTCCATTATCTATGCTGACTGAGCCTTTTCCCTTGATCTTACCTGATTTATCATTGCCAAAAGTAACATTGCCAGATTTCTTTTCATCAAGAGTTATAAACTTGCTTTTGTCTCCAGTCATATGTTTTTAGCAGCCACTGTCCAGGTACCACTGGCTTTTCAGGTCCTCAGCAGTTAGGGCCAGGTGACATTTATTCTCCTTCTTTATCCACTGGAAGCACCCTTTTGTTTGGTATCTTTTGTGGGATGATGGACTACATTTTCTTAGAGGACATTTAGAAGGTATATGTCCAACTTGATTGCATACACAACATTTGATCATAATTTTTGCAGAGTTATGAGTATGAACAAAATTTCTTTGAATCATAAACCTCCTTGAGGTGTTAAACATCAATATTTGTCCATACTTTCTACACTCAATGATTTTATGACCAAATTCCTTACAATAAAAGCAGTAACCATAGAAGCTATTTGCATACCTGATGTAAGGTTGTCTCTTCCATTTGTTTGCTTGAGGCAGTCTCTTCAATGTTTGCATCTTTTGCTAGTTTGAATTACTCCTTCTTGCATGACAATATGCAGCAATGTGTCCCAACTTGTGGCAGACATAACAAGTGGCATTCTTCATTGGAGGGAAGAATCTTCTTTGATGGTTTCCAAATTTTACATATTCAGGGGTCTTAGTATTTATTACATTCTTTGCTACTAGTGGTTTCTTTTGATCTCTGTCTTCCTTATTGCAGATTTCTTCTTTTATAGGAATTGTTTGAGCTACTTCATCATTCTTCTTTGCTTTTACAAAAATAATCTCTCTGTCAACCTTTTCTTTTCCTTTACTTGATTCTCCTTCGTAGCCTATTCTAGTCTTTATCATAGGGGATCTTTGAGCAACCAAAATTTCATTCAACTTAATAGAGCTTGTTGTTTGGGAAGAGTTTATAACCACTTTCCTTTGAGCATTTTCTAATTTATTTCTGAGACATACTACTTCTTCTTCTAACTTTTCTTGTTCTTGAGTTTTTTCTTTGATTTGCTTAAGTAACATGTCCTCTATCTTCTTGGCTTCTTCAAGCTCTATTTTTAGCTGCTTAAGGACTTCTAAATTCTGTTCTTCTCATACATATTTGAGGAGAATTTCCTTTTGTTTTCTACATTTCAGTTTGAGTCTATCAATCTCTTCTAGAGCACTTCTTAGCTCCCCCTCAAGGTCGACTTCACTTTCTTCTTCTTCATCTTCTAGCAGGAGACCTTAAAGTTCTTGTATGGCCATCAATAAGAATTTAGAGGTTCCTTCTTCACTTGAGGATTCATCTGAATCTTCAGATGTACTGTTGTTTTGTTGAGCATAGAAGGATTTTTTGCTGAACTTCTTTCCTTTCTACCAGTTCTTCGATTTATTTTTCTCTGACTCTTGAGCCTGATTCCTTACTTTCTTGTGAGGACACTTAGCAGCATAGTGTCCCACTCTTCCACAGTTAAAGCATTTGAAGGGGAGTTTACCTTTGTATTTACCTGAGCCTCTATCCAATTTCTTGACAAACTTTGCCTCTTCTTCATCCGAGCAAGAGCATATTTCTCCCTCTTCTTCTTTCTTCTTTTCTGTTTTAAAGGCTGCTTCCCTCGTACTTGGCTTTTTCTGTGGGAGCCTCATTTCATAGGCTGTTAGATTTCCAAGTAGCTGGTTCATGGTCAAGGTCTCCCAGTCAGCTGTTTCTTCTATTGCAGACACCTTTGGATTAAACCTAGATGGAAGAGATCTTAGAATCTTTTGCACAATTATACTTTCTGGCATTTTTTCTCCAAGAGCTTTCATATTGTTAATAATTTCCGCAGCTTTTAGGAAGAAACTGGCAATGTCTTCATCATCATTCATTCTTAAGTTCTCAAACTGGGCTCTATAGACTTGAAGTTTGGCAGTCTTTACTTTCTTGTCTCCCTCATGTATGTTCTCAAGAGTATCCCATATTTCTTTGGCAAAGTCTTTGTGCATTACTTTAATAAACTCTGCTTCACATAATCCATTCAAGATGGCATTCATGGCTTTTGCGTTAGCCACAAAATCTTGTTTTGTTTCTTTCTCTGTGTCAGTTGCCTTTGGGGCATATCCTAATTCCACAACAGCCCATACTTCTATTCCTAGAGACATTATGTATGTCCTCATTCTGATTTTCTAGAAAGCATAATTTTCACCAGTGAAGAAAGGGGCTTTATTGGTTGAGCATCCTTCTTTACTAGCCATCTTGGGAACCTAGGATCTCCTTTCAGTTGTTAGACTTGAACAAAGGAACCTGCTCTGATACCAATTGTTGAACCTTTAGTTAAACTGAGAGGGGGGGGCGGGGGTGAATCAGTTTAACACATTCCTGATCTTTTAGAACTTTTCATTAAACTTATTTACACCTTCATTTCATATCCAATTTAATGTGTGAGTAATCTTAGAATGTAAGCAGCAAGTGTTAGTATAATATAGCAGTAGACTTAATATGAGAGCAGCAGGTATTAAGTAGATGATACATATCAGATCAATACATAAATATCATGCACAGAGACACCAGATATAAGTGGAAACCCATAAAGGGAGAAAACCACATCTTATTATTGTTGTGATGCAAAGGCAAGCTCCAACTCCCTCTCACCACTATTTTTCTGCAGGCACCAACCTACAGGAGGCTCCAACCTAAATTCTGCAAGCTACAACTTGCAAGGAAGAACCAACTCCCTTCAATTTTCTGCAGGCACCAACCTACAGGAGGCTTCAACCTTAGTCAGCTACAACTGACAGCTATCAAGCTGCAACTTGATAGGGAAGCTCCAACTTCCTCAATTTATCAAACTGAATGTTTGCTGATTTACTCCAGATATCAGCTCTGTTATGTATCTGCTCTTCTTCTCTTAATATTCTCTGCTTTATTCTTCTCTATTCTACATTCTCTATATTTTCTCTCTCTCACCTTTTTTTCTTTTTTCTTTTTTGAGCTTATTAAATTGATATTATATATAGAAATTCTCACATGACTATTTGTATTTCACAAGGAATTTGGAGTGAACAGTCATGACTCTTTGGCTTCTGTCTTCTTATTCCTTTTTCCAACTCATTTTTAGAATTACTACAATATGTACAAATTTCCATGCTACAATGGGATTTTGTCTTTTCCTTAGGATACTTGCCTTTGCATCACACACAATAAAAATAATTACAACATTTACATTCACATTTTAATTACACATTTCAATTTCACTCAGCTCCTTTTCTGGATTTTGGCTTTACTGGATTTGTCTTTTTCTGCTGCTGTTAAGAACCTGTTCTGCATACACTTTGTTCACTGTCATCTGCATATTCCCTGTTTTCTGTGCTTATTCACCTGTCCAACTCATTCCTGTACATATTCCTGTTCACTGAACTTTCATCTCTGCATGCTTTCCTCTTCTTTTCCTTTTCCATAATTGCATTCAAGTTTCATGCCCAATCATTTTCCCAATCCGGGCAATCTCACACTTCTCTTTAATTCCACGCTGGAAAATTCAATTAAATTTAAATCTGAGAGTGTTAATATCTCAAATATTTGAGATATTAATCCCGAGTCCCTTATGTTATGCGCTCTATATCAATGCATATATTCCTCACTATAGTTAGCAGTAGAGCCGCAACCCAACGTTATGCCAGACCATACCTTGATTATTATGCGCTTGTGTATAACTCAACGACGTCATATGAATATTCACACAGCATTCGAATGTTTCCATATATGCACATTCTCTCATACATATATACTGACTTTAATAAAAGGTTAACCGTCACTTATATATATCATCGCATATAATCCCAACTTTGGATTAAACCCATAAACCTTAATACATGTTTGATTGGGCCCCACACATGCAATCAATAACCAATCAACCACATGCACCGCACCTTTGTTAATTCACGCGCCCATCTGACAGTCGCTACCACGATCCCTTACCTCATGCAATCCGACGGATTTCGCTCGACCAACATGCGCGAATGATAATGAGCGATGGACGAACTTTAACGGGCAGTTTTCCAACCTCGCCTATGCCACGTGTCAACAATCCTATGGAATCGCTGCCCAACCAAAGATTACCGCTTACTCGCCTAAAGCGGTGCTAACCCACCTTGTAAACCCGCTCGCGGTTTTGCTACAGTGATTGACCGCGGTTGTACATCTGGTTTGCGCTCTCCTGTGTATATTCTTGTTTATTAACTCCGGGTTTAATCTCCGGTTGAGGAATTCAATTAACACGAACAAACAAATGTATTTCTTTCTATAAAGCGGGAATTCTATTATCATAAAACAGAGTTAAGTGACCACGGTTTCACGCAGGGTTCTTCTATGAGTGGGGTTAAATGCACATGGATTATTCGAATGAATTTACGACTATGGTTCCGCTCCATTATAAGTGGCCTTGGTCTTTGGAATTTCAACACGGTCCTGCCATATATATATAACACACAGTTCTACCATATATACAACCTCCATGTCAATCGAATACAAGTGCTCTGTTAAAAAATGGGGATAATTTCAAACATAATTCAAGCGAGCGGTTATGCGAATGCCAACTAATTCAAAGCATATCAATCTCATTACATTCCATGGACATTTGAATATAAAGCCCGGAATGTTATGTATATGCACTTTGGTAATATAAAATATTCTCAGGAATATATATATATATATATATATATATATATATATATATATATATATATATATATATATATATATATATATATATATATATATACATAAATCTGGAATAACGAGTTGTGGCTTAGGTACTTGCTGTCCTGCGCCTCTGCCTCTACTGCTGTGATAACGGCTCTGTCTTCGTATTTTCTTCCTCTGCCTCTGAATTTCTCCTTTATATTCATTTCCTCTTTGTTGCCTCCATTGTCTATCTTTGTCTCCTTGTAATTGTTCCTGTCTTTGCATCTGCTACCTCCTTTGCCATCAATGACAACATTTCCAACGGAAGGTAAACTTCTTGGGCACATCATTTCGGAAGAGGGGTTAAATGGACCTTGGAAGCAAAGAAATCCTTTTAACTGGTGAAACAATAATTAACCAAAACACTGGTTCTAATAAGTCTTGATTTTTCAAAATATTTTTGCATTTTTTCGTTTGCATCAAAACATACAATAGTTGTTGTCCTGTTGCAGAAAAATCCATAGGGACAAGAGCAGCCTATTGCATTCTTTAGCAAGGCATTGAGAGATGCTCCTCTGAAGTACAACATTATGTAAAAGCAAGCTTTTGCCTTGGTAAAAGCTTTAAAAGACTTCAGAGTATATATTTTTCACTCCCACATCATTGCCTTTGTCCCAAACTCAGTCGTGAAAGGCATTCTAACACAGGACCCAGATGGTAAGAGAGGTAAGTGGATAGTTGTGATACTTGAATATGATTTACAGATTAAGCCCACTAAACTCATTAAAGGCCAAGGTCTATCTAGATTAATGGTTGAATCCAATTTTGAAGTTCTTGATATAAATATGATAAATGCTTTAGATGAACAAGAGGAACCGTCAACTCCCATTGTTGAAGACCATTTTATGAATTCCTCTTGGTATGCTGATATTTTATTTATTTTTTTCAATTTGAATACACCTCCTGGTTTATCAAAAACAAAGGAAAGGTTTTTAAAGTTAAAAGCTGTAAACTACTGCATTATAGATAAATGTCTTTATTGGAAAAATGCAAGTGGAATATTGCTTAAATAATTACCTGAGAATGATGCAGAAAAGGCTAAGCACGAGTTCCATGAAGGAGAATGGGGAAGCCACCTCTATTGGAATACAACAGCCAAAAAAAACCTTAGAGTTGGTTACTATTGGCCCACCCTCTTTCTAGATGTACACAAGATGATAATTGCTTGTCATAAATGCCAACTCTTTGAAGGCAAAATAAAATTGCTTCCCCTACCTTTTCATCCAATCACTATTGAAGCTCCTTTTCAACAGTGGGGACTTGGCTTCATAGGAGAAATCCATCCACCATCATCTACCCAACATAGATGGATTCCCACTACAATAGACTACTTGCCCAAATGGATAGAAGCCATCCCTTCTAGGCAAGCCAATGACTTTGTCATCATAAAATTCATTGAGACTCATATCCTCTCTAGATTTGGTTGTCCTACGAAGATCATCACTGATAATGCAGCTGAATTTAGATCTAAGAAGATGGTTGAATTCTGTCACAAATATTAGATTACATTGGGTCATTCTACTGCTTATTACCCTCAAGGTAATGGGCTGGCAGAATCTTCAAACAAGAGTTTGGTGAACATAATCAAGAATTTTCTTGAGGAAAACAAGAATTCTTGGCACACAAAGCTAGTGCATGCACTATGGGCTGACAGATTAACATTTAATAAATCTATTGGAATGTCACCCTACCAGCTTGTGTATGGTACAGATGCATTTTTTCCAACCAGCCTTGGTGTACCAGTTATGAAGTTGATTCAAGAAGTGAAGTCTGAAGACAATGACATGATCAGAAGGATTAATCAGACTATACATCTTCGACAAACCAGAGAGGAGGTTTACAACAGAGCATTACAAAAGCAAGAGAGCATCAAGAACATTTTTTATAGAAGAACAAAGGCCAGCAATTTCAACATTGGGGACAAAGTTTTAAAGTGGGATTCAAGAAGAGAAGACAAGGGAAAGCATGCGAAATTTGACAACTTATGGCTTGGCCCTTATCTCATTCATTTTACTGTTGGTAAGAATGCCTATTTCTTGCAGGAGTTGAATGAAGTTGAGTTTTTTCGGGGTCCTGTCAATGGTAGGATGCTTAAACATTATTTCTCTTGATGCAGTCATGTGTGGAAGCCTTTTTAATTTTTTTCTCATTATAAATATTTCATCCATCATTGCATTCAAAGTTAGAAAAATCAAAAATACAAAAACAATGAAAAGAGAAAAGAGGGCAAATTGTAAAAAACAAGAAAGGTACAGCCCCATACCAAAAAAGAGAAACAAAGTCTGAAAGTGTGCAAGCTCAAATGCCACTCCTGAAAAACACACTCATATTTATTCATATAGCCTAAACATGACTAATTAGTTTTAAATTTGTTGTTGATAGGTTAGTGAAATTAGATTTTCCAAACAGCTTAATATTGGCTTATCAGTTAGGCAGATTAGGCTAGAAAATAAAGGTTCAAACAAGCTCAAAATCCGAACCTAAGATTCCAAAAGAAGAATGACTCTAATCTATTTAAATTCTGAGTCAAAAATAAAAGCAAGCGGATTCCCGAAATGTGTTGGGAAAAATGCGAGAGGGGGGAGTGAATCAGTATTTAGGGCATACTCAAAACTTTATACTTTTTCTTCCTTTAAAACCCATACGCTACTTTCCTGAAACCAACTCGCATATACACGCGGATATCCTTTATAAAACTCACGTATATACAGAGATCTTATTATGTATTTAATTCTTTACTTAGATCTATGCATCATTTATTCATCAGATGTTTAGTTAGCAGTAAGCATGTGCAGTAATAACAAAATAAACCATCACACATAAACAACACACATGAACACCAAGATTTAAAGTGGAAACCCAAGTCGGGAGAAAACCACCACTGTCTTCGTCTCAGTCTTCAATATTTTATTATAAAGAAAACATCGTACAACCATGTACTGGCGCAGACTCATACCATCATGCAGGCACCCACCTGCAGAAGGCTACAACCTTCTCTCATTTACCAGCCTCTCTTGGAAGGGAGCTACAACCCCCTGCTCTCGTTTACTAGCCTCTCTTGTAAGGGAGCTACGACCCTATACGTTTACCGGCCTCTCTTGGAAGGAGATACTACCCCACTGCACTCATTTACCGGCTACCTTTGGAAGACGGCTACAACCCCCTACTCTCGTTTACGGCCTCTCCTTGAAGGGAGCTACCCCCACCGCACTCGTTGACCGGCTACCAGCCCCGGAAGGGCTACAACCCCCCTCACTTCAGAAGGCTTCGACCCTCGGCACCATTGTGGACCCGTTTCATCAATTTTCTCACCTTTGGATCAGTAAGCTTCCATGCAACTTTCAACATAGGCCACTTTCATGATTTCGGCCGGACCTCCACACATTTAAGCTCAACATTTATCAAACTGAAACTTATAACCCCATCAATTCATTCATTGAATCATCAACCAATCAACCAACGACTTGATCTTCAATTAACATAATCAGCAACATATTCATCATTCAAACAACCCAGTTCTGTATGAATACATCATTGATAGATAGCAGTAAAACAACAAAACATATCAGACATTTCATTCCACTTACTTCAGCAAACCCTAGATTCCATACGCGCTTTTACTTCAATGAACCTATGTATGTACGCGCTTTCACGCAGACCAACCCGCGTATACTTCTGTGCATTCTTCAGAAAACCCTATCTACCCATACGTGCTTTTCCTTAAGCAGACCCGCGTATACACGCGCTTTTAATGAATCGAACCTGCATCTACATTTGTAACTTTTCAGGACTATGCAACTCTTCATATCAGATAAAAAAACTCAGATTTCAAGCTTTACTTCAGAGAGTATTTCACCTCATCTCAGATCTAAACATTCCATAAACAGATCTAGAAAATACATATACATTTCAAATCTAGAGATCCCTCTTCATCATTTTCTTCATAGGTGCATCATAGATTCAGATCTATCAATCAAGAACAGAGTTCATCCATGCAGATATTCCTTAGAGAGATTTATTCATTCACAACCCTTACTCATGCACACCCTTGCACAATGATCTTCTTCTCCTTATATAGATTTAGCCTTTATCAATACCATGAGTCAAAACCACACCACTTCCGATGGTATTCCTAGACGGGATCAAATAGATAATCAAGCGCTCAATACAATGGGTCAATACCATGGTCAAGTCCCCTGGTTTTATAAATTTAGAGTGCAATAGGGCATACGCAACTTGGCACGTACTTTTCCGCGTGCATATGCTACTTCGCCTTAACAAACCCGCGTATGCCTTGTGACATACCTTGTTCAACTTTATTCTGGCACTTTCTGAGCTAATTCTGAACTGATCTATAGATACATCAGATTTACATCATTAACAACTCATCAAGTCAGTTTTCATCAAGGACAACTTCATCAGGCAGGTTCCATCAAAGTCAACACATTGTATCACACTGCCAACAATCTCCCCTTTAACTCATAAAAAAGGTTGTCATCAACTTTATCAAGTAGGTTGCCATCAAGGACAACACTCTGCATCAGATTGCCAACAATATTATTTCATCAAGTAGGTTACCATCAACTTCATCAAGTAGGTTGCCAGGACAACATGTACGACAAAATGCTAAAATTTAAATCAGTTAACAAAGGAAAAACAACTCAAATAAACTCAAAAACAGAGTTGAAGAAAAGGGAAGGTCGTGCTTAGAACTTTCAGATCTTAAGCGTTGACCATTTTGATTTAATTTTCTGTAAATAATTATCTATGTGCAGCTTGTTTTTATGCCATGGATTAGCAACAAGTTAGATTGTTCAATCCTGACTTGTATGCTTTTAAATTTCTGTTTTAGAAATTAGTGAATAAAAATCTGTTAGACAGTTTAATCCTAATAGATAGTAGATTAGGTAGAGAAGCTTATGAACTCAACTATTTAATCTAAGTTCATGGAGAAATAAGAAGTAGACTTAGATTAGTTTTTTTCTTTCAAAAGAAAAATGTTTGTAAAAGAGTTTCCAATCCAAATGCACTCTGAAAGAAGAAAAAATGTTAGATCAGTAGGATTGGGTAGGTAGAAAGCTTGGTTTGATAGTATTCCATTATCTGTCATGGATGCTAACATTTTCAGAGCAAAAGAAGATTATCCAAGTGAAGAAAGTTGCAGGCCAATGGATGAGGCACTGATCAGCCCCCTAGAGAATACAAGTCTGAAGTTCTTGATGCCTTCAAGAAGGCACCATCCCCATGTGGAGCCACTGTTAGCCACCTATAAAATTTGTCATATCAAATGGTAGCTAAATCATTTTTGAAATCCTACAAGAAAGAATTTTATTTCCAAAATTGTTAGTTCATGAAGTCTTATGAAGTTGACTTATCCTTTGATTAATCTTCACTATTGTTTCCTTCTCAATTCTGAAAATCTGTTGTTTTCATGAAGAAAAGACTGTTGCAAAAAAATCCATTTTTCCCCTTATTTTATTCATTATTAACCTCCATTTTTATCCACCTTTTTTCCCATAAAATTCCTCTATTTTCCATTATTTCCCTTCTTCCATTCATAAATCCCCTTTTATAAGGTTTAAAACTCCTTTTTAAACCTTAATGAAACTCTCAAAATCCTTTGAAAATCCTTTAAAAAACATAAAAAATAGTCCTTTTAACTATAGGCATAAGCCCCTTTGGGCTAAGCCCTAAACCACTTCCCCACCATGCGACTTGGTGCTGGAACCAAGCGCTAAACCCATATGGTATTTATCGCATCGGAAAAATTGACAAGTGCAAGTCTTTTTGTCACCTAAAACTTCTGATGTGATTGGCTCCTTTATATATAACCCCCGACCTCTGCTTTCCTTCATATACCCAAAGGCTCTGCAATTGAGCACTAAACTTATAAATAAACCCTCCTCGATGCCATTTCCCCTTTGTATTTCACATAAAAACCCATTTTTCTATGTTGAAAGGAAAACCCATCAGTCATTGATTGAACCATTCCCACCCATTGATTTGAAACGATCCTCAGGATCTCGCATCGGAGATTTCATATGGGCACGTTCATATGGGCACGTTTTAATATTTTACTGATCTCCCCTATTGGCGATCTTCCGATGGATTTCCAACTGTTGATATTTTTCTCCCTTCCCAGATCTGACGGCCCTTATTGCTCCATCCCAAAGTCCATTTCCCTTCTTGTGACCTATTAGCCACCTATGAACTTTTTTTCAAGAAAACAAGTGGCTAAATTGTTTTATGAGACTTCAAGAGATACATTTCCCAGGAAAATCTCTCATCCTTGAAGCCTCTGTGTGCTCATTGCCTTTAAAAGGATCCTCACTGCTTCTTCCATCCAAAAGCCTCACTGCCTGTGAAGGATTTGTGCTCAGAAAAGCCTTGAATTTCCCTTATATCTCTGCAATTTTCCTCATGATTAACCCTTTCCCCCTTTTTTTCAAAGTTCCCCCTTTAACCCAAAAAAATCCCTCCTAAGTCATCATAACCATCTTTTTCACCCTTGTAAACCAAGTGAAATCATTTCATTTGATTTTAAATCCCTTTTTCCCTTTACCGAAAGCCTCTTTTAGCCTTAAACTCAGTTTCTAAGCTAAAAACCCACTTTCTTCTTTATAATGGATTAGCCCCTTTTCGGCCAGCCTTTTAACCACTTCCCCTCCATGCACCCAAGCACTAAGACCAAGCGCTTAACCGTAAAGAGCTCATCGCATCGGAAGGATGGAGCGGAGCGCATTTCAATTGCAAAGTGGAAACTCTTTGATGCGATGGTGTTTGTTCTGTGGAGCGCGGGAGCAATCGCAACCGTTGATCTCTTGAGATCCGACAGTCCGGATTTCACCGCTTCCCTCTCATTGCCCCATCCTTCTCCCCATCAATTGAATCTCCATCGTTGATGCCCTTCGCGATCCAATGAATGGTGCTTGATTGCACCATCGCCAATCGGCAGCCCACAATGTGTCACCCCCTATGCTCCCCGATTCCGATTCCCCCGATTCAACCATAACCGTCCAATCAATCTAGATCTACGGCCTGCATTTAATCGTGTATTCATCCATTTTTCTCCATCGGGGCTTCTAATGATTTCTTCCAAAGGTTCCCGTCGTTGATCATTTTACGATCTAACGGTCCATAGTTAATCGCCTTCCACCTTATCCAGGTCCCACCATCTGCCCATTTCATATATTTCCCACGCATCTTCTGTATATTTCATTCAAAGGTCCAAACCTTATATTTCACATTAAATTGTACCATCCCACCAAACATTAAAATTTTAATGTTTACATTAAAGTTTTTCATTCCTCCCCACTCTCATCACTTCGATTTTCACTGTTTCACTGCATGTTCCCACCGCTTTCCATTGCATCCACAACATTCCCCACAGCCATCCTTCCCCATGCATGGATTTCTTGACAGATTTGTGTGTTTTGCAGGTGTACAGGCGGTGAGAACTGCCAACGCTCACTGTCATTGTTATAGTGACACAGAGCGCAAAAGGATATTTTCTGAGCCTGATATTGCAACAGGAATGTTTGGAAAGGTTTCTACAGGAAAGATTTCATTAGAGTACAATGTTCAAACCAGTTAAACCTCTCCAGCATCATTAAAGACCAGATTTCACAGACAGATACGGTCATGAAGCGGCAAAGTGTATCAGTGGATAATCAGAGAGTTTAATGCTTGTAATTAAATAATTTTAGCTCTGATTCATTATTTAAAGGGGAAATGTACCAGATTGAAGACCTCATGATTAAAGCAAATGTCCTAAGGAGGCGTAACGCACCTAAACAATATCATCAGTGTTTCACATCGACAGAAGCTCTCTCCTGGGAAAGGACACAGTACCCATACTATCTTTATTCTACAATGTGTCTCCGAGAAGATCTCCCCCTAACAGCAGTCCTAATGCTACCAGAACATTTGTTACACAATATGGCAGGCCTCATAGTCATTTATCTACCTTTTTTTTATTCACCAAAGTACTACAAGTACTGCAGCGAAATCACATCAAGAACATACCTGAAGTAAATTGCAGCTGTCGAAGACCAGTCTTTCATCCAAAGAGTACTGGACATTAATGCTCAGATATTAAAACAAAATTGGCCTCGACCGCCTTTTACTACTTTGCTTTAATGTTACATTTAGTGTCTCACCGACCTCCTCTACCTCTGTTTCAACTATAAACTCATGAAGAAACTCATTGAAAAGGTTGTTGATCGGATATTTGTGAATTGTAATCTGTTTCACTTGAGATATAGTTCTCTACGTAAAGTTGTAAGATAGGATGAGGAAGATGTTTTCAGACTGAATATCAAGCTATTGGACAATGTTGTACATGACTAGTGTTTCTCTTTAATATGACAAGCACATTTCTTTGGATCCTGATTTAAAGCAGCGGTGATGTTTTCCTATCTTTGTTTTTATTTCTCTTTGTGACTCATCATATTTCATTTCTTTTGGTACGCATGAGAAATCTGGCATAGGATTTACCCTTGCATGGCACCCTATGTTTCTGATCTCCCTACCTTTGATGTTTTCTGTTGTATGTGTTATCTAAGTGCTTATTTAAGTTAATTTAACCAGCGTAGTGGCTATAATTTACTGCTAGCTATTGTATGAATTAATGAATCCGTCCTCAGATGTTCTTGTTGGGTTTTAATTGAAAAAATTGGGTTACTAGGAGTTTAGAAAGTTGTTTCTATCTTACTAGGATCCTTCTTGATCAATTGAACCTTTCTAAGTTCCCTTAAGCTGGATGCTGAAGCATTGAGAGTTAAAAGTCTCTCTCTAATCTCAGGTCTCCACCTTTGTGTTTAAATCTTAAATGTTCCCTTTGTCTGAAGAGTTTACCCTTTAGGGGTGGGGTCACAGGTGTCTAACAGCACGTCCTATCCTTGGATCCAATACTTGAACGGTCACCTTGGAGGTTTCCTTGCTTTCACTTTCTTTCTTACTATTTCATGCCACACTATCATCTTTAAGATCCAATGCTTTAGATGACTAGCCCAACTGAAAGCCTGCACATTGAATAGCAAGTAAACCCTTTCCTGACTCCATTGCCCAATGGTCTTGAGTGTTCCATAAAATCATTTCTCTTCCATCTAGAACCCTCTTTATTCAGCCTTGTCTCACATCGAACCCTTCCTTTCCCTTTTCCCAACAACCAAACAGACAATTAAACAAACAAATATGTGCCTATAACTAGCCTAAAACCCAAGAATAGATCCTCAAATACATATACCTTTGCCTATCATAGAGAGATCCCTCTCTGGAACCAGGAGGGCTTGATCCTTAGGTTCGAAAGTGGTTCTAATGTTGTCTCATCTTTTGGTATTTCCAAACTTGCCAGAACATGGGAACCCCAACATAATGGCGACTTCGCTGGGGAAGCTTTGAGAAAAATACACCTTGAAACATTTCAAATACTCAAAGAAGACCATAGTAGCCTTAGTTTGGTGGTTAATCACTGTGGTAGACAAAATACCCCCTTGAAACATTCTTAACCTTCCACCTAGCGACTCCTTAGCTCCTTGATGATCAAAGACTCCACTGGTGATTAGTAGGCCTGTTGATTATCTTGTTTTTCATAAGACTCCACTGGGAGACCAGCCTCCATAACAACATAAACTATATTAGAAGTAACAAGTAGGATTAATCCACTGTGTTGAAAACAACATTCTGGCTTCAAGAACCATTCACACAAGAGCTTATCCTAACCCAGACCCACCTGAAATAGTTGACAACCCCGAGAGCATTCTCAAGAAATCCCCTACACCTAGAAAGCCAACTATTTCCAAACGCATCCATAGAGCTAATTCTGTACCAGAAGACTTTACAGCTCTATCAAACCCTTTGTTTGACTTAGACTTACCCAGCAGTTTACCCAGAACTAGGTCATTCAGTGTTTTAGACCAGCCAGACTTTGAGTTCACTAGTTCACCATATCACAGTGGTTGGCACAGTAGGGATAGAAAAACCCCTCCATATACTCCCTCGAATATTCATTTCATTCATAACTCGGGGCTTTGTCACCCTAAATCCACTCAGCAAACTTCTGCTGGACCTAGTATCCCTGTCATCCACATACCGGTTGCACAAGAAAATCCTTTACCTCATCAAAACATCATCATGGCTGCCTGGTATGCACCTCTGGTGTTACCTCAGCCTCTAGTACCCCTACCCAACGATTATCAATCAAAGATCCCACATTTCACTGCAAAATATTCTACGACAACTCAGCACCATGTAGATAGGATGGAATATTCCTTTGACTATATGGAGATAGACAATGAGACAGTCAAAATGAGAATCTTTGCCCAGAGTTTAGGAGGCAATGTGAAGAAATGGTTTAAAAGGCCTACCCCCAATAGTATCTCGCTATAGGGTAAAATTTTGGGTTGTTGGTTATCGTATATCCCTCTCAGGGATTTCCGGTGCCCGAGGCAGACAGTAAGATTAGTTGTACAGTTCACAAAGATGGCATATACATGTTCATATTAACTTAAAACAACTTGATGGAATGCGATAGAAAATTACCTCTTTGACGATCTTGGAGTCCCTTGGAGAGCACTAGGCAGCGAAACAAGAGTCCTTCTTCACCGGCTCCAAATCTTAGTCCTGCAATCAATCAAAGCACTCGTGTAATTTCTAACACAACATATATCCTATCAATTAAGCCAATATATAATGAACATCTAAATTATACCCATCTGAGCCATTCATATCATGCTATGTAAATATTCAAACAATAATGACAATATTAAGCATCGAATGGACAAAACAAATACAGTTCTATTGATTTTGAAAGAAGGAGGATTACAACCATCGGTTGTACCAAGCCCTCCTCAGCCTTCCAATCTCTCTTTCTCTCAAGTAGTGAAGTCTTAGTCAACAAGCTCTCTAGGAACCTCTTTGACTCTTGGCCTTCACACTATAACACTATTCTCTACTTCACAAGTATTCAGAACATTAGCAATCCTTCGACCTTCAACTAAGAGCCTTCAGCTCCTTTTTATAGGAGAGGGAGAAAGCCATTGTTGCCTTTCTCTTTCCACTAGTTTGGAATAGAAAAAACTAAGATGTTTCTTTAATCTCTATGCTTTTGCCTCCTTGGGAGTTTAGTCTTTTATGGCAGTGACCAATAATGAATTGGTGCTTTGCAGTTTCCTTTGTGAACTAAATCTCTTGTGAGGGAAAGCTGGAGATTCAAATCATTCTCCGCGCGTTGTCCCCATTTAAAACTCAAAACACGGGTAACGTTGCCCTCTAGTGTAAACAGAGTGTTGCCCTAGCCACTAACGCGGCACATTTACTGGTCTCATGCGTTATAACGCTCTTGTTTTATATATAGAGGCGTTACCTTGCGTGTAACAGGTTTAATTTAGGTCTTTGTATTCCTTCCATATTTGTCTTCCTCCGGGCCGATGAGGAGTTATTTTGACCGTAACAAGATTCAAGACCTTCCCACTCTATATCAAACCTTCATAAACAAATGGGAAGTTAAGGCCAACCCTCTCCAAATCTTAGCGGAATACAAAAACCTTAAAAGGAATGTAGGAGAGAGTGTCCATGACTATTCTACAAGGTTCAATAGCATTTACAACGCTCTTCCTCCACATATGAAACCTCCCCAAGGTATGGCTTTAGTAAAATACCCTGAAGGCTTCAACGTTGACATGGCCTACTAGCTTAGGGAGAGAGATTACAACACATTGGAAGATATGCAAAAGGGGGTAGTGAGTGTAGAGGCTAACCTGATTGAGAAGAAAGCCAGAATGAGGGCTGAGAAAAGGGTAACATATAGGGATGACGATGTAGCTTCCACATCTGATCCCAAGTATGACCATTTAGCCAAAAACATGGAAAAGCTACACTAAATGACAGAAAAAATGGTTGTCTCAGTCAGCAATCAGAACATAAACCAAATCATAACCAGAACCAAAACTTTAGGAGAAACAATACCACTCCCAACAGACAAAGAGAATCGAACCAACAAGTCATACCCCCATTTCAGAAAATTTTCGTGATGAAGATGAGGGAATCATAGAAGGGTTTGAAGGAACCACAACAAATATGTTTGAAATAGAAAACTCAATCCACAATTGTTCCACAGAAGAAGATCATCCCTCACCCTCATATTGGGATGAGGAAAGATTAGAATCTGAAGATTACAGGCTCGAGTTTGAGAATGCTATAATGCAAGTCAGAGAATAGTATGAACTTAGAAGCAAAAAGAACTTAGAAAACTCCAAACCGAAAGCTTCTGAGATTTCTATTAAGAAAAGGCCTGAAAAAGCTTCTAAAGTGACTGCTAAAAATAATAAATCAGCATCTGATAGTTCTGGGAAGAACAAAGAGAAAGACAACCAAAATACCGAAAAACAAAGCCAACCAACTAGCAACACTAGCACTGTAGTTAGTGCTCCTAATAAGACAATTCTTAACACTGTACATAGTGAGAACCTACACACTGATTCAGACCGTAAGATAGTGGCTAACAAAATAGAGTTGAGTGTCACGAAGAGTCAATCCACCTTCAATTTGGAGAGTGAGATTGTGAAAATTAAAATCTCTGTCCCACTCTCTGAGCTAGCCACTCAGGATGTATATAAAGGCCAAATTTTGAAAGCATTGAATCTAGGGGAAAGCAGTGATACTATCAACCTGAGTGATGATCAACCAACCCTTCTGTTCGGTCCAAAGATAGAAGGGAAGTTTCAGGAAGAGGTAGTGCCTCCTTTTTATATCAGTCTCAATATCCACGATAAGATCCTTCACAACGCGATGCATGACTCAGGGGCATCACACAACCTGATGCCTAAGGTAGTTATGGAGAGGTTAGGCCTAGATATAACCCATCCCTATAAAGACTTATATTCATTTGACTCTAGCAGGGTAAAGTGTCTTGGCCTGATCAAAGACCTTTATGTAAACTTGACCCAGATTCCTGCAAAATGTATGGTTATGGATGTTGTAGTGGCGGATGTGCCACCTAAGTACGGCATGTTATTATCAAGGTCATGGGGAGCCAAGCTGCAAGGTAAAATGTAGTTGGATTGTGCATATGCCACAATCCCTATCTTTAGCCAACTTAGGAGATTGTATAAAGAGGCACAAATGAAATTCTTGATCAGCTTCCCTGAAAAGCCTGAAAATTCACCTTTGTACTTTGTACACACTGATCTGGACTCCTTTATCCTCTACAATGATGAATCCTTAAAAGAGCCAGAATTAGAGAACAGAGATACAGACGATGAAATAGAGCCCATAGATCTGGACATAATGGCCACTCTAGACTTCGAAGAAAATGAAGAGGAACCCTTTGGGCAGTGCACCGAATTTGAAACTCAGAGTGAGCTAGAAGTAGAATGAAAATAGCCAGCTATTCACCTCGATGAAGCCCATACACCACACGAAGAACAAAACCCTCCACACCATAACGCAAGCCCCCCACTGTAGCATAACAATGAAACCCGCACTAGGAAAGAGACCGATGATAAACTCGAGAGCGAACCTTTATGGGAAATGAATTTCTACGGGTCCTGTACTAGACAGACTGTAGGGGCGGGAGTGTGGTTACATAACACTGAGAGTGACTATGCCGAGAGTCATGCCTTCAATCTGAACTTCAAGTGTACAAACAATATTGCAGAGTATGAGGCACTTATCCTAGGCCTGAATTTATTGAGAAAACTAGGAGCCCGAAGGATAGCTGTACATGGAGACTCGAAGCTAATCATTAAACAGGTGAATGGAAAATACACGGTGAAACACCCTAGGTTGAGAGCATATAGGAATGATGCCATGGCTTTGTTGAAAACCTTTATGGAATATGAACTGGTGTTTGTTCCTAGGAGTCAGAACGTAATTGCAAACAGATTAGCCTGCATAGCTAGTTCATATCATAAGCCTCCCGGTGACAAACAGATCATCATTCAGACAAAGTACCAACCTGCAGTACCCGACAACAAGAAATATTGACAGGTCTTTGAGGGCGATAAGCAGATTGAGGATTTCCTGATAGGCAGAAATGAGTTTGAATTCTCTGATTCAGACTCTAAATCTGAGGATAGTTGCGTGAGTGAGGAAACCCCCGATGAAGAAAAATCACCTCATAACATTGAAATAAACACTTTAACTAAACAGATTGGAAATACAACAGAAGAATATAAGAATTCAGATAAAGAGGAAATAGAGGTGTTACAAGTGAAAGATAAGAACATACCCCGAGGTCTAGCACCTTTAGAAGATCTTTTCGATTTCGATGATGTAGCGAAAAAAACCCACCATATAACACTCAGACTTTGGCATTGAGGAATGCAATATAGGCACCGAAGACAAGCCTAAGATGATAAATTTGCTAAGTCCTTGCCCGCAGACATGAAAAAGAGATACATTGACCTATTTAAAGAATTCATTGATGTGTTTTCCTGGAGCTACGAGGACTTAAAGGCCTACGACACAAACATCATACAGCACAAAATACCTTTGAAAGAGAACCAAAAACCCTTCAGACAGAAACTTCATAGAATTAACCCAAAACAATTGCCTGCAATAGAAAAGGAAATAAAAAATATGTACGATGCAGGAATAATAGTTCCTGTGAGGTTCTCCGATTGGGTTTCGAACCTAGTAGCTGTGAGAAAGAAGACAGGTGAGATCAGACTGTGCATTGATTTTAGGAACCTTAACAGAGCCTCACTTAAGGACAATTACCCTTTGCCAAAGATGGAACACATTCTTCAGAGGGTAGTAGGCTCAAAAAGGATCTCCCTGTTAGATGGTTTTTTAGGTTACAACCAAGTTTTATTACTCCCAGAAGACCAACTCAAGACCGCTTTCACCACTCCGTGGGGCACTTTTATGTACGTAAAAATTCCCTTTGGACTGATGAATGCTAGTGCAACCTTCCAATGAGCGATGGACATAGCTTTTTCAGATGAAATAGGGCACTTCATTATCATCTATCTGGACGACATAACAGTCTATTCCAAGACTGATGAAGAGAACCTAAAACATCTGAGAAGGGTTTTTGAAAAATGTAAAAGGTTCGGTCTGTCATTAAATCCCAAAAAGATTGTATTCGGGCTGCAAGAAGTTAATTTTCTTGGCCACATTATATCTGAGAAGGGAATTAAGATAGACCCACAGAGGGTTGAGGGAATACTACAGATCACACACCCGAGAAACATTAAAGAGTTACAGTCCTTGATTGGGAAAATTAACTTCCTAAGGAGGTTTATTCCCAACCTAGCTGAACAACTCAAGAATATGACTAACATGCTGAAGAAAGGTGTAGGAGTTAAGTGGACTGTAGAGGCTAAAAAATCTTTTGAATCAGTTAAACTTGAACTCACCTAGGCTCTTGTCCTAGTCAGCCCATATTTCTCTAAAGATTTCTTGATATTTTCATTTGCCTCCGAACATACAGTGGCTGCAGTTCTGCTGCAGAAAAATTCAGAGGGAATAGAACAGCCTATTTCTTTCTTCAGCAAGGCTCTGAGGGATAAACCCTTAAAATATAACATAATGGAAAAATAGGCCTATTCTTTGGTAAAGGCCTTGAAGTATTTTAGGGCGTACATACTGCATTCTCACACTATAGCCTACGTGCCTAACATAGTGGTTAAAGACATCTTGTCCCAATATCTAGACAGAAAGAGGGGAAAATGGGTTGGTGTGATTTTAGATTATGACCTGGAAATAAAACCAACGAAACTGATCAAAGGTCAGGGCTTAGCTCAACTAATGGCTGAATCAAATTTACAAGCCCTTGACATTAATATGGTAGATGCCTTAGATGGATAGGAAGGATTGCCTGATCCAACTATTGAGGAAAATTTTCAAAACTCTCCATCGTATTCTGATATCCTGTATGTGCTCACGAACCTCAATGCCCCTCCTGATCTATTGAACACTAAGGCCAGATTCTTGAAACTAAAGGCTAGAAACTATTGCATATTGAATGAATGTTTATACTGGAAAAATGCAAATGGTCTACTGCTTAAATGTTTGCCTGAAACTGAAGTAGAGAGAATTAAACAGGAATTCCATGCAGGAGAGTGTGGAGGTCACTTGAGCTGGAAATCTACTGCTAACAAAATACTCATAGCTGGCTATTACTGGCCCACACTTTTCAATGACATACACAAAATGATAATTTCCTGCCATAAATACCAAATTTTTTAAGGCAGGAGAAAACTCATCCCTTTGCCCTTACAACCCATTACTATTGAGGGTCCCTTTTTGCAATGGGGCCTAGACTTCATAGGGGAAATACACCCTGCCTCTTCTGCACAACACAAGTGGATCCTTACAGCCACAGACTATTTCACAAAATGGATTGAGGCCATACCTTCTAGGAATGCCACAAATTCCGTCATTATTAAGTTCCTAGAAGACCACATCCTCTCTAGGTTTGGCTACCCAAGGAAAATAATCACTGATAACGATGTTGCTTTTGGATCTAAGAAAATGATTGATTTTTTTCACAGGTATCAAATAGCACTCGGTCATTCAACTGCTTATTACCCACAGGGTAATGGGTTAGCTGAATCATCAAGCAAGAGCTTGGTGACCATTATCAAAAAGTTGCTGGAAGAGAACAAAAATTCATGGCATAAAAAATTAGTGCATGCGTTGTGGGCTAACAGACTTACAACAAAGAAATCCATTGGCACGTCACCCTATCAGCTTTTGTATGGGACAGAGGCAGTATTTCCAACCAGCCTTGAGATACCAATGATTAAACTAGTCCAAGAGATCTAGATAGAAGAGGACAGTATGGTGAGGAGGATAAATCAGACGATTCATCTCCAACAAACAAGAGAAGAGGTCTATAACAGAGCTCTGAAAGTCCAGGAAAATATTAAGAAGTTATTTGACAAGAGAACCAAGGCCTCGGACTTCAAAATTGGAGACAAAGTTCTAAAGTGGGACTCCAGGAGAAAGGACAAAGGAAAGCATGGCAAATTCGACAGTTTGTGGCAGGGTTCTTACATCATACAGGCCATCATGGGTCCCAATTCCTTTTTTCTGCAAGAGCTACATGGTACAGAGCTGTTTGGAGGCCCTGTCAACAGCAGGATGCTCAAACATTACTTCCGTTGATTTCCAGGTTCACAGTTTTCATTTCCATTGTAAATACCATTACAGTTTTTAATTTTCAGGAAAAGAGAAAAAATGTCCCAAAAAACAGAGAAAGAAAGGGTTCAGACATGCCCAAAACATGAACGTATGAAGTTCCAAAAAGGATGGCTCAAACATGATCAAAACCTGAGCCAAAAGGAAGTATGGCAAGCTGGTCCTAATCTGCTCAAAACCTGGACCAGCAAAGGAGAAAGAAGAATCAGCTCTAGCAAGCCCAAAACCAGAGCTGAAACAAAAAAAGAGAATATTGAATCTAACAAGCTCAAAACTTGAGTCACGAAAATAAGAAGGATGCTCCAAAAGTTTCAAAATACCAAGCCTTCAAGATTTTGTTGTCCATTTTCTGCAATTTCAGTCCATGCGCAACTGTCTTGATGCCTTGGAACACGCAGCAAACTAGACTGTTTAATCCTAGTTTGACTACTTTTAAATTTATGTTGTAGAATGTAGAGAAGAAATCTGTTGGACAGTTTAATCCCAGCAGATATTAGATTAGGTAGAGAAACATATGAGGCCAACAGTTTAACCTGGTCTCATGGAGGAATAAGGGTAGAAATATACTAGTTTTTTTTCTACTTTCAATAAAAATGATGAAGAAGGTCTGCGAATCCAAATGCGCCTTGAAGAAAAAATGTTAGGATTGTAGGATGGGTAGGTAGATTGTTTGGGGAATGTTTTCTACTAATTAATATCCATCATGTTTTTACAGTTGAATCAAAGATAGAAGATGGTCCAAAGATCAGGCATCTGGCCTAATCCAAAGATCTATTTTCTGAATTCTTGACTCCAAGAAGAAGCCATCCCCATGTGGAGCCATTGTTAGCCACCTATGAATTTTTTGTCAAGCAAACAGGTGGCTAAAATTTTTTATGAGACTTCAAGAGATACATTTCCTAGGAAAATATCTCATCCTTGAAGCCTCCATGTGTTCATTGCCTTTAAAAGGATTCTCACTGCTGCTTCCATCAAAAAGCCTCTCTTCCTGTGAAGGATTTGTGCTCAGAAAAGCCTTGAATTGCCCTTATATATCTGCAATTTTCCTCATGATTAACCCTTTCCCCCTTTTTTCAAACTTCCCCCTTTAACCCCAAAAAATCCCTCCTAAGTCGTTCTAACCATCTTTTTCACCCCACTAAACCAAGTGAAATCATTTCATTTGATTTTAAATCCCTTTTTCCCTTTACCGAAAGCCTCTTTTAGCCTTAAACTATGTTTCTAATCTAAAAACCCACTTTCTTCTTTATAAGGGCTTAGCCCCTTTTCGGCCAGCCCCTTAACCACTTCCCCTCCATGCACCCAAGTGCTAAGACCAAGCGCTTAACTGTAAAGAGCTCATCGCATCGGAAGGATGGAGCGGAGCGCATTTCATTTGTAAATTTGAAACTCTCTGATGCAATGGTGTTTGTTCTGTGGAGCGCGAGAGCAATCGCAACCGTTGATCTCTTGAGATCCGACAGTCCAAATCTCACCACTTCTCGCTCATTGCCCCGTCCTTCTCCTCGTCGATTTAATCTCCACTGTTGATCCCCTTCGCGATCCAATGGCTGGTGCTTGATCGCATCATCACCAATCGGCAGCCCACAATGTGTCACCCCCTGTGCTCCCTGATTGGGATTCCCCCGATTCAACCATAACCGTCCGATCGATCTAGATCTATGGCCTGCATTTAATCGCATCTTCGTCCATTTTTATCCATCGAGACTTCTAATGATTTCTTCTGAAGGTTCCCGCCGTTGATCATTTTACGATCTAACAGTCCACAGTCAATTGCCTTCCGCCTTAGCCGAGTCCCACCATCTACCCATTTCATATGTTTCCCACGCATCTTCTGTGTATTTCATTCAAAGGTCCAAACCTTATATTTCACATTAAATTGTACCATCCCGCCAAACATTAAAATTTTAATGTTTACATTAAAGTTTTTCATTCCGCCCGACTTTCATCAGTTCGATTTTCATTGTTTCACTACATGTTCCCACCACTTTCCATTGCATCCACAGCATTCCCCATAGCCATCCTTCCCCATGCATGGATTTCTTGACAGATTTGTGTCTTTTGCAGGTGTACGGGCGGTGAGAACCACCAACGCTCACTGTCACTGTTATAGTGACACAGAGCGCAGAAGGATATTTTATGAGCCTGATATTACAACAAGAATTTTTGGAAAGGTTTCTACAGGAAATATTTCATTAGAGTACAGTGTTCAAACCAGTTAAACCTCTCCAGCATCATTAAAGACCAGATTTCACAGACAGAGACGGTCATGAAGCGGCAAAGTGTATCAGTGGATAATCAGAGAGTTTAATGCTTGTAATTAAAGAATTTTAGCTCTGATTCATTGTTTAAATGGGAAATGTACCAGATTGAAGACCTCACGAATAAAGCAGAGGCCCCAAGGAGACCTAACGCACCTAAAACAATATCATCAGTGTTTCACATCGGCAAAAGCTTTCTTCTGGGAAAGGACACAATACCCATACTGTCTTTATTCTACATTGTTTCTCTGAGAAGATCTCCCCCTGACAGCAGTCCTAATGCTACCAGAACATTTGTTACACAATATGGCAGGCCTCATATTCATTTATCTTCCTTTTGTTTATTCACCAGAGTACTACAAGTACTGCAGCGAAATCACATCAAGAACATACCTGAAGTAAATTGCAGCATGTCGAAGACCACTCTTTCGTCCAAAGAGTATTGGACATTAATGCTCAGATATTAAAACAGAATGGGCCTCGACCCCCTTTTACTACTCTATTTTAATGTTACATTTAGTGTCTCGCCTACCTCCTTTGCCTCTGTTTCAACTATAAAACTCATGAAGAAACTCATTGAAAAGGTTGTTGATCGGATATCTGTGAATTGTAAGTTTTTTCCCTTGAGATATAGTTCTCTGCGTAAAGTTGTAAGATAGGCTAAGGAAGATGTTTTCAGACTGAATATCAAGCTGTTGGACAATGTTGTACATGACTGGTGTTTCTCTTTAATATGACAAGCACATTTCTTTGGATCCTGATTTAAAGCAGCGGTGATGTTTTTCTATCTCTGAGTTTATTTCTCTTTGTGACTCATCATATTTCATTTCTTCTGGTACGCATCAGAAATCTGGCATAGGATTTACCCTCGCATGGTACCCTATGTTTCTGCTCTCCCTACCTTTGATTTTTTCTATTGTATGTGTTATTTGAGTGCTGATTTAAGTTAATTTAACCAGTGTAGTGGCTATAATTTACTGCTAGTTGATGTATGAATTAATGAATCCATCCTCGGATGTTCTTGTTGGGTTTTAATTGAAAGAATTGGGTTACTGGGATTTTAGAATTTTGTTTCTGTCTTACCAGGATCCTTCTCGATCAATTGAACCTTTCTAAGTTCCCTTAAGCTGGATGCCGAAGCATTGAGAGTTCAAAGTCTCTCTCTGATCTCAGGTCTCCACCTTTGCGTTTAAATCTTAAATGTTCCCTTTATCTGAAGATTTTAACCTTTAGGAGTGGGGTCACAAGTGTCTAACGGCACGTCTTGTCCCTAGATCTGATACTTTAACGGTCATCTTGGAGGTTTCCTTGCTTCACCTTCTTTCTTGCCTTCCCCACCACACAATCATCTTTAAGTTCCAATGCTTTAGATGACTAGCCCAACTGAATGCTTGCACATTGAATAGCAAGTAAACCCTTTCCTGACTCCATTGCCCAATGGTCTTGAGTGTTCCCTGAAATTTTTTCTCTTCCATATAGAACCCTCTTTATTCAGCCTTCTCTCACAGCAAACCCTTCCTTTCCCTTTTCCCAACAACCAAACAGATAATTAAACAAACAAAACTGTGCCTATAACTAGCCTAAAACCCAAGAACAGAGCCTCAAAGACATATACCTTTGCCTATCATAGAGAGATCCCTCTCTGGACCCAGGAGGGCTAGATCTTGAGGTCTGAAAGTGGTTCTGATGTCATTAGGGGAATTTTGAGGTCTAAAATGGGCCTCCTAAGGAAATTATAAAATAATAGTGGAAAAAATCAAATAAGATTTGATGACATCATCAAATTTTAGAGGGAAAAATGAAAAAAACTACTTTTTTAACTCATATTTTCAACTTATCTCCCAAAGTTTTTACTCAAATTTCGAGTGGGAGTACTCGTTGGATGCGAAATTTAATTCCCCATCCAAGGAGTACCCATGTTGCATACTTTCGATGGGTCCTACTACACGAAAAATGAGAAATACATAAAAAAACATGATTACAATCACGTTTTTTATGTATTTCTCATTTTTCGTGTAGTAGAGTTCATCGAAAGTATGCAACATGGGTACTCCTTGGATGAGGAATTAAATTTCGCATCCAACGAGTACTCCCGCTCGAAATTTGAGTAAAAATTTTGGGAGATAAGTTGAAAATACGAGTTGAAAAAGTAGTTTTATTATTTTATTATTTTTTAATATTTTTACCTTTTTATTTTAAAAATGGTGAATCATCCCCCATGGTTGACATCATCACCTTGAATCCTATTGGTTGTTATAAATTTTATTTTTGTTGTACATTTTTCCTAGGAGGCCCATTTTAGACCTCAAAATTCCCCTAATGTGTCTCATCTTTTGGTATTGCCGAACTTGCCAAAGCATGGGAACACCAACACTAAGAAGGGCCTCTCCAAAGAGGTAAATAAGAAGAGAGAAAGAAGATGCACTAAGAATCCCAGAGGATTTCGAGAAGAAAAAAGCTGCATTGAGACCTGCATGAGGTTTCAAGAAGAAGAAGGAAGCCCTAACACTTCCTATCAGCAAAGCAGAAGACCAGAGAATCATAGCTCTCCTCATAGATATATTATGCCCACTTTCTTTGAAGAAGGTGAGAGGTATAACAATGAATAAAATAGATGCAAAGAAACTCCTAAAGGGTTTCAAGATGGAGAGGAAGAACTATACACCTCCTATCATCATAAAGCAGGGAGAATGATTGAAGAAGAGATATCATTGCTTCTTTTTCAAACATTGAAGAGTATTGAAGAAAATCTCAAGGAGTTTGATGACGAGAGGAGAAAGATGAGCTACAAAGAGACATCTCCCAAGGAAACAAAGGAGGATGTCAATCTTGTCACTTTTGGCAAGAGATCTCCATTTTCACCTCCTACTGCTAAGGTACTTGCATCTAGAGAAGAGGCACTTGCATCTTTTCAAGATATTCTTGAGCTCTTAACATATGGAGTCCCATGCATGAATCAAGAGATGCATGAGGAGGAGAAGGAAGGTACCAACGCCGATATTCTTGAAGAAAGGAGGCCATCGTTCTTGCCAGTAGTTGGAGGCATCATTGATCTGGGTGGAGGAACTCTTGTGTTCTGTCAAGAGGTTCCCACATATCAGCTGATCCAAGGTATGCATGAAATTTCAACACATATTGTTTCAAGATTAATTCATAGCCAAGGATTAAATCAAAATGCTAATTTAAATAAAAGATAGGTCACAGTGCAGAGGACCCTTGATCTAATCAAGGATGATACTAAAAACTATCCCTATGCATAATTTTTGAGTTGCATTCAATCTCTCGGGTTGAGATGTAGGGTCTCAAGAAAGGGGATTAGTACTATCCTATGTTCAATGGCTGATTGTGAGATCAGTAATGAAACTTGATTTGAGATAGTACATGCATCACTTTGCAGATCTACAGCGCTGTCACTCAGTGACTCTGAAAAAAAGGCTTCAGCTCTCTTGGAGCATTCTAGAGGTAGCTTCAACCTAGAAGAAGTGGAGAAGAAGAAGACGAAGAGTAGACATCTTGAGATGAGAAGAATTTTATCCCCTCTATATGACACTCTCTCAATGAGCATGCTTTAGCTCAAAGAGAGACTTCTACTTACGATAGATTCAAAGCCTCACTGGTCTTTGAAGGCCATAGATGGAAGAAATGTCTCACTTAGAGATCTTAACAAAGATGCATTTCAATATTTCATGATATGCAAGGTTCTCCATTGGTTCAAAGGAGATGGTATTCTACAAAGGGAGGATGCCATGATTATGCATCACATCACTCATCTTCCATATTGGAGAGAGTGGATGAGGATGATGAGCAATATATCACATGATCACTTGCATACATATATGGGCCATCAAGCTTGGTTACATTGGTTTCCCTTGGGAGACTCCTATCACTCTCCAAAGGCACCTATTTCTTTGATCTATGCCTTGAAGAATGGTCATGAAATGAGTAAGGAGGTATGGAAATGCTGGTTTCTTTGGGGTAAGCATGATCACTACCCAAAGATTCTCATTCTCTCATCTCATGCTTTATGCATCATAATAGAGTATATGAAAAGGAAGCATGCTTGATGTGGTTGTAAGGAGAGTTTGGACATCAGACGTTAAATCTCATGTCCATGTATTCACCCATGTTTGAAATATGTCTCATTTATCCACATGTATTTCTATTGGAGGGATGTTTAATGCATGAACTTTGGATTGGGAGGAGGGATGATTCCCACATGATGTGGTATGAGGGAGCTTTCTTGTACTATGTTTATGATAAATTTCACATGTCCATCATTGTGTTGTTGCTCTATGATCCACATATTAATAAGGAAAGAAGGCTGCAAAAGTCCTTGTTGCTATGGCTACTCTTGGGTGAATATGGTTACTACCCAATAGCTCATCATTTTCTAAATCATGCCTTGGATTTCAATGATATTTTGTAGCAAGAGAAGGCATGTATAATTTTGTTTCACTTGAGAAAGTATGGCCACCACATGACATCTCCTATGTCTATGTGTTTTGCATTGTATAAAATTTGGCATGTTGATCTCATGATGTGCATTGATGATGATACTTTGTATTGGGCTGATGTGACATATCATATGTCCATTAGTATGGTTTGGTTTCATGATGCACATGAGGAGGAAAGAAGGCAGCAAGACCTTTTGTTGCTTTGGTTGCTTTTAAATGAGTATGGTGACCACCCCATAGCTCATAATTTTTTGATTCATGCCTTATGTATCAAAGATAAATTGTAGCAAAGGAAGGCATGTACATCATCTTTTGGAAAGCTTGGCTTGTCCATCTTACATGGAGGAGATGGAGGATTGAAGCAAAGGGCCTTGCTCTGGTGGTTTTTATTAGGATAATATGGTTTGACATCTTTTTTTACCCATATTACTCCTTACCTTCTTCTTTTTCCTAACTCTTGAATGATGGATTTTGGATCCAAGGAAGCCAACAGGGCTAACAATGAGAGCATAACAATTATTAATCAAATCCATGAGACATGGGACGGAGGAATGTTTTTCATGATAAAGCTTCCCCTTTATGGAAGGAGCTACTATATTTTATGTCTCTCATGTGCTTATGATGGTGTTTGACATCATGTAATTTTCATCTTGTACTTCATGGTACGAAGAGGACCTCTAACCTTACAGTTGGAAGTCATCTCATGTATTGGTGGAAGACAACTATGGAACCAAACATAGATAACCTATTGCAGCAAATGGAGGAAGCCTTCCTTATGTGGATACCATTTGGAGGGGAATAGATGGTTTGCATCTACAATAAGAGTTGCTTGAGGGCAAGAAAATTTTTTCTGGGGGAGACTGTAATATTCCCAATTTTTGTAGGTAATGGGAATATAATATTTTATTTTTAGTTTGCTTAACTCATGAATAAAAGTGTAAAGGAGGAACTCTAAAACTCCTAATCAGAAAAATAAATCAATTTCCAATGTGAGCATGGACAAATCTAGGCCATTTCAATAAATAAACTTAGGTGTGAAGAGGAATTAGGAATATTGACTGGGTCAACAGGACCAATCTGAGCAGTGTCTAGATGCATTGAACCTGCTTATTAATCATTGCACTTTTAGATGGAAACCCTTCATGTGAAAAGGGTTAAATCATTGGAGGTGGTTTGGGGTTTTCTAAGCCCTAATGCTATAAAATGAAGGGGAAGGCCACAAGGAAAAGGAGTTGAAGATAATTCAATTTTGAGATTGCTTAAGCAACTCAAACTCTCTTGGTTGTTTAGCTAGAGAGAGAGGAATTTCCTATTTAGGAATTCCTCCTCCTTCATTGAGGAGCTCTTGAAGGCGTATGTTCTGAAATTCCTCAAATATAGGCTTGAGGCCAAGCTTCCTCCTCCATTACATCGTTATTTTTGTTGGGTAGGAATTGCTGTGTTGCAGGGTGTTGCAGTGAGGGGTTTTCAACGCCACTTCCAGATCTAGTTTTGCAGAAAAGGGAGCATTCCTTTCTCTGGAAGATTAGTGAGGAAGCCTTGAGTCTCATATTCAGATCTTGGCATCATTCCAAAGGACATTCCAACATCATCTGCGCATTATACTTCAGAAAATGCGTCATTTTTCCAATGCATTCTTGTAGCAGGGTTTCTACCCTAGTTTGGTGCTTATTTCCTTGAGGAAGGTCCATCCCTTCTTCCGAAAAGTTTGTATTTCAGCCCTCTTCTATAATTTTATATATTTAAGCTCATTTACTCAGTTTTTTAGTGATTTTGCATTTTCCAGATCCATATTCTGCAGATCTGATACTTGTATTTGTTCTTTCATGAAATCCCCTTGCCGGGTGATCTATTTGATGTATAAAAGGAGTTGAATCTAATTTTTTCTTCATGATCAGTTGTAATAAACTTCAGATTTGATGTTTCAGACATATTTTGTCTAATTTCTTCAGAATTCATGCAATTTATGCTTCAGCCATTTTCTGCATACTCCAAGTCATGGGAAATCAACATTTTTAAGCTTATCCGGGGATGGAGGAACTGTTTAACATAGCTAGAATGATTTTTTTGAGCTTTAATTCGGATAATAGGTCCCTCATGACCTAATATAAAATAACCTCCCTCAATTTCCATTAATTTTATGCATATTTCTAAATACATCTATTTTAGGGTCGAAAATGAGTGCTTTTCCCCACTTTTTCGACGGCCCACTCCAACCACTCCCCCCTCCATGCACCCAAGCGCTAAGACCCGAGTGCTTAGCTGTAAAGAGATTTTCGCATCGAAAGGATAGGCCGAGAGCATTTCATTTGTAAATTTGAAACTCTCCGATAACGAATAGTGTTTGTTACGTGGAGGAGGCAATCGCAACCATTGATCTCATGAGATACGACGGTCCGAAAGTCACCATTTCCTACTCATTGCCACAGTATTTCTTCACGACGATTGAATCTCCATCGTCGCTCCCCATCGCGATCCAACATGCAATGGCTTGATCGCACCATCACCAATCAGCGACTCCATGATGGCATTACCCCTATATCCCAGGTGCATTCCCAGATTCAACCATGGTATCGATCGATCTAGAGCTACGGCACAATTTAATTGCGTCTTCGTCATTTTTCTCCATCGGGGCTTCTAATGATTTCTTCGGAAGTTTCTGTAGTTGATCATTTTATGATCTAACGGTCACGAAACTAATGCGCCCTCTGCCTTAGTTGGGTCCCACCATCATTTGCCCATTTCATGTGTTTCCCATGCATCTTACGTGTATTTCATTCAAAGTTTCAAACCTTGTTTGTCACATTAGATTGTACCATCATGCCAAACATTAAGATTTTAATGTTTACATTAAATTTTTCATTACGCGACTTTCGTCGGTTCGATTTTCTTATTTCATTGCATGTTCCCATGGCTTTTCCATTTGCATCCGCAACATTCCCGTGACCATCCTTCCCCATGCGTGGATTTATTAATAGGTTGGTGTGTTTTACGGATGTACGGGTAGGTGAGAACCTTGATGCTCCTTGTCCTTGTTATTGTGACACGGGCATAAAAAAGGATATTTTCGAGCACGATATTCTTGCGGAATGTTTGGAAAGGTTTCTACGGGGGAAATATTTCATTAGAGTAAAGTGTTCAAAGTTTGGTTAAACCCCTCCAACATCATTAAAGACGGGCCCACGGACAGAGACGATCATGAAGCGACGAGTGTATCGATTGGATAATGAGAGAGTTTAGTGCTTGTAATCGAAGAATTTTAGCTACGATTCATGGTTTAAGAGGAAATGTACCGGATTGAAAACTCCACGATTAAAGCGAGAGGAGCCTAGGGAAACCTAACGCACGAAAACAATATCATCGATGTTTCACATGCGAAGCTTTCTCACGGAAAGGATACATTTTATACTATCTTTGTTCTACATTGTGTCTCAGAAGATCTCCTCGACATCAGTCCTAATACTACCGAACATTTTGTTATACAATATGGCGAGGCCTCATAGCCATTTATACGCCTTTTTTATTCACCCAGATTAATACAGAATGCGCAACGGAATCACATCAAGAAAATACCTGGAAGTAATTGCGGCACATTTCAAAGACCATCTTTCGTCCAAAGAGTGCTAGACATTAATGCTCGGATGTTAAAGCGAATAGGCCTTGACCCCCTTTACTACTCTATTTTAATGTTACATTTAGTATCCACCTACCTCCTCATACGTTTCAACTATAAAACTCATGAAGAAACTCGTTGAAAGGGTTGTTGATCGGATATCTGTGAATTGTAAGTTGTTTCTCTTGGGATATAGTTCTGCGTAAAGTTTTAATATAAATTTGAGAAAATGTTTTCGGAGCTGAACGTCAAGTTGTTGGAAATGTTGTACATGGCATTGGTATTGCTCTTTAATATGACAAACGCATTTCTTTGGATCTGATTTAAAACGGCGGTGATGTTTTTCTATCTCTGTGTTTATTTCTCTTTGTGATTCATCATATTTCATTTTCTCTAGTACGCATCGAAATGCGGCATGGGATTTACCCTCACATGGTACCCTATGTTTACTTGCTCTCCCTACCTTTGATGTTTTACGATTTGTATGTGTTATCGAGTCTTAGATTCGAGTTAATTTAGCAGTGTAGTGGCTACCATTTATTGCTAGCTGATGTATGAAGTATTGAACCCATCCTCGGATGTTCTTGTTGGGTTTAGTGGAAAGAATTGGGTTAGGAGTTTATAACCCCATCATTTTGTCTTACTAGGATCCTTCTAGGCTCAATTAAATATTTCCTAAGTTCCATGGCTTGGATCTTGGAAGCATTGAGAGTTCAAAGTCTCTCTCTCTGATCTCAAGTCTTCACCTTTGTGTTTAAATCTTAAATGTTAGCTTTGTATGAAAGATTTTACCATTTAGGGAGTTAGGTCACGGGTGTCTCATAGCATGTCAGTAGTCTCATCTTTAGTATTGCCGAACTTGCCAAAACATGGGAACACGACACTAAGAAGGGCCTCTCCAAAAGAGGTAAATAAGAAAGAGAGAGAAAGAGAAGATGCGAGAATCCCGGAGGATTTCGAGAAGAAAAAGGCTATGACAGACACTGCCAAGAGGCCCGGGAAGAAGAAGGAAACCCTAACACTTCCTATACCAGCAAAGCGAGAAGACGGGAGAATCATAGATCTCCTCATAGATATACTATGCCCACTTTCTTTGAAGAAGGTGAGAGGTATATGATGAATAAAAGAGATGCAAAGAAACTCCTAAAGGGTTTCAAGATGGAGAGGAAAAGACTATACCTCCTATCATCATAAAGCGGGGATAATTATTGGGGGAAGAAGAGAGATATCATTTGCTTCTTTTTCAAACGTGAAGAGTATTGAAGAAAATCTCAAGGAGTTTGATGAGGAGAGGAGAAGATGAAGTTCTGAAAAGAGACATCTCCCAAAGTGAGGAGGATGTCAATCTTGTCACTTTGGGCAAGAGATCTCCATTTCACCTCCTACGCACAGGTACTTGCATCTAGAGAGAAGAGGCACTTGCATCTTTTCAAGGTATTCTTGAGCTCTTAACATGGAGTCCCATGCATGAATCGAGATGCATGAGGAGGAGAAAGAGAAGATACCGAAGCCTTAGATATGCTTGAAGAAAGGGAGGCCATCGTTCTTGCCAGTAGTTGGAGGCATCATTGATGCAGGTGGAGGAACTCTTGTGTTACGTCGAGGTTCACATATCGGCTGATCGAGTATGCATGAAATTTCAACACATATTGTTTCAAGATTAATTCATAGCCAAGGATTAAATCAAAATGTTGATTTAAATAAAAGACGAGGTCACATCGCGAGAGGACCCTTGATCTAATCAACGATGAGACTAAAAACTATCCCTATGCATCATTTTTGAGCTGCATTCAATCTCTCGGGTTGAGATGTAGGGTCTCAGAAAAGTTAGTACTATCCTATGTTGATGGCTAATTGTGGTCCGGTAATGAAACTTGAGACGGTACATGCATCACTTTACTTGAATCTCTGGTAATCACTCGGTGACTTCTGAAAAAAAAAGGCTTCGGCTCTCTTGGAGCATTCTAGAGCTGACTTCAACCTAGAAGTAGTGGAGAAGAAGAAGACGAAGAGTAGACATCTTGAGATGAGAAGCATTTTATCCCCTCTATATGACACTCTCTCAATGAGCATGCTTTAGCTCAAGAGAGACTTCTACTCTTATATATTCAAAGCCTCAGCGGTCTTGGAAGGCCATAGATGGAAAAGAAAGGTCTCACTTAGAGATCTCAACAAAGATGCATTTCAATATTTCATGATATGCAAGGTTCTCCATTGGTTAAAAGGAGATGGTATTCTACAAAGGGAGGATGCCATGATTATGCGGCTTATCACTCATCTTCCATATTGGAGTGAGTGGATGAGGATGATGAGCAATATATCACATGATCACTTGCATACATATATGGGCAATGACTTGGTTACACGGGTTTCCCTTGGGAGACTCCTATCACTCTCCAAAGGAACCTATTTCTTTGATATGCCTTGAAGAATGGTCGTGAAATGAGTAAGGGACATGCTGCTTATTTGGTTACTTTGGGGTAGCATGATCACTACCCAAAGATTCTCATTCTCTCATCTCATGCTTTATGCATCATAATAGAGTATATGAAAAGGAAGCATGGTTGATGTGGTTGTAAAGAAGGAGAGTTTGGACATTAGATGTTAAATCTCATGTCCATGTATTCACCCATGTTTGAAATATGTCTCATTTATCCACATGTATTTGTTGGAGGGATGTTTCATTCATGAACTTTGGATTGGGAGGAGGGATGACTCCCACATGATGTGGTATGAGGAGCTTTCTTGTACTATGTTTATGATACATTTCACATGTCCATCATTGTGTTGTTGCTCCATGATCCACATATTAATAAGGAAAGAAGGCTGCAAAAGTCCTTGTTGCTATGGCTGCTCTTGGGTGAATATGGTTACTACCCAATAGCTCATCATTTTCTAAATCATGCCTTGGATTTCAATGATATGTTACCTTGAGAGAAGGCATGTATAATTTTGTTTTCACTTGAGAAAGTATGGCCACCACATGACATCTCCTATGTCTATGTGTTTTGCATTGTGTAAAATTTGGCATGTTGATCTCATGATGTGCATTGATTATGATACTTTGTATTGGGCTGATGTGACATATCATATGTCCATTAGTATGGTTTGGTTTCATGATGCACATGAGAGGAAAGAAGGCAACAAGACCTTTTTGCTTTGGTTGCTTTTAAATGAGTATGGTGACCACCCCATAACTCATAACTTTTTGATTCATGCCTTATGTATCAAAGATAAATTGTAGCAAAGGAAGGCATGTACATCATCTTTTGGAAAGCTTGGCTTGTCCATCTTACATGGAGGATGGAGGATTGAAGCAAAGGGCCTTGCTGCGGTGGTTTTATTAGGATAATATGGTTTGACATCATTTTTTACCCATATTACTCCTTACCTTCTTCTTTTCCTAACTCTTGAATGATGGAGTTTGGATCCGAAGGGAAGCTTAGCAGAACAACGATGAGAGCATAACAATTCTTAATCAAATCCATGAGACATGGGATGAAGGAATGTTTTGCATGATGAAGCTTCCCATTAATGTTAGGAGCTACTATATTTTATGTCTCTCATGTGCTTATGATGGTGTTGGACATCATGTAATTTTTCACCTTGTACTTCATGGTAGGAAGAGGACCTCCCAACCTTACGGTTGGAAGTCATCTCATGTATTGGTGGAAGACAAGTATGGGACGAAACATGAATACTTTGTTACGTATAAATGGAGGAAGCCTTCCTTATGTAGGATACCATTTTGGAGGAATGATGGTTTTGCATCTACAATAAAATTTTCTTGAGGGCAAGAAAAATTTTTCGAGAGGCTTGTAATATTCCCAATTTTGCCGGAGTAATGGGAATATAATATTTTATTTTCAGTTTGCTTAACTCATGAATAAAAAGTGTAAAGGAGGAACTCTAAAACTCCTAATCAAAAAAAATAAATCAATGCCCAATGTGAGCATGGACAAATCTAAGAGCCATTTATTAAATAAACTTAGGTGTGAAGAGGAATTAAGAAGATTGAGTTTGGGTCAACATGACCAATACGACGATTAATGCAGATGCATTGAACCTGCTTATTGATCAACGCACTTTTAGATGGAAACCCTTCATGTAGAAAAGGGTTAACTCATTGGAGGTGGTTTGAGGTTTTATAAGCCCTAATTCTATAAAATGAAGGGAAGGCCATGAGGAAAAGGATTTGAAGATAATTCAATTTTGAGATTGCTTAAGCAACTCAAACTCTCTTGGTTGTTTAGCTAGAGAGAGGAATTTCCTATTTAGGAATTCACTCCTCCTTCATTGAGGAGATATTGAAGGAGTATGTTCTTTTGAAATTCCTCACATATAGGCTTGGGGCCAAGCTTCCTCCTCCATTACATCATTATTTTGTTGAGTAGGAATTTTTTTGTGTTGCGGGGGTGTTGCGGTGAGGGGTTTTCCGCTTACTTCGGATCTAGTTTTTGCCGAGAAAGGGAGCATTCCTTTCTCTGCGGAAGATTAGTGAGAAACCTTAGACTTCATATTCAGATCTTGGCATCAGGCCAAAAGGCCTTCCAACATCATACGTACGTATACTTGAGAAGCTGCGTCATTTTTCCCGAGTGCATTCTTGTAACGGGGTTTACGCCTATTTTAATGCTTATTTCCTTGAGGAAGGTCCATCCCTTCTTTAGAAAAGTTTTATTTCATTCCTCTTCGCCAATTTTATATATTTAAGCTCATTTACTCAGATTTTCGGTGATTACGTGACTTTCCGGATCCATATTCTGCCAGTCTCGATACTTGTATTTGTTCTTTCATGAAATCCCCTTGCTTAGGGTGTCTGTTGATGTATAAAAGGAGTTGAATCTAATTTTTCTTCATGCTCGGTTGTAATCCAAACTTCCAGATTTGATGTTTCAGAAATATTTTTTCTAATTTCTTCAGAATTCATGCAATTTATGCTTCATCCATTTTACGCATACTCCCGAGTCATGGGAAATCATCATTTTTAAGCTTATCAGGATGGAGGAAGCTGTTTAACATAGCTAGAATGATTTTTGAGCTTTAATTCGGATAATAGGTCCCTCATGACCTAATATAAAATAAACTCCTCCATTTCCATTAATTTTATGCATATTTCTAAATACATCTATTTTAGGGTCGAAATCGGTGTTTTCCCCACTTTTGGATCTAAATTTAGATATAAGTTTTTATTGCCAAAATTTTTGAGTGTCTATCATTTTATGCATTCATAGCTCTCTTCACTTTCATTAAGAGCGTTTCACTCGCTGCCCGGCGCCTCATTGGGCCTTCTCTTGAAGATAACTAGTTGCGGGAGATTTGTTTAACCCACCTAGTCTTATTTGTTTCAAGTAAAATCTTGGGATTTAGTTTTTTTATTGTACGATATAAAGGATCCAAGAGTCATTTCTGAATTTCATTGCATATGTTTCGAAAATTCATTTTTCAATGCATGACTCATGAGATGTTCTAAATAGGAATATTACACGGTATGGAGCAAGGTTTCCAAACCCCGTTGCAGATCTATAATCTGAGGCCAACAAGAAGCATGGATGCACTTGTTTTCTTTTTTGGGTGATTATGGCTACTACCCAAAAATTCCTATTTTCTTATCTCATGCCTTAAGTCTCAATTATGGGGTGCATAAGAAGAATGCATGGTTATTGTGAGTTTGTTAGAAGAGAGTTTGGGCATCATATGTCAGGAAAATATTATGTCCATGTATTTACCCTTTTTTGAGGTATGTCTCATGTATTCACATGTATTTATGTTTGAGATGTATCTCATGCATGTACCTTGGTTTTGGGAGAAGGATATCTCCCACATGATTTATGAGGAGGCTGGCTTGTACTATGTTGATGAGACATCTCACGTGTCCATCATTGTATTATTGCTCCATTATTTTCATTTTGATAATTCAAGAATGCTATGGTTTCTATTGGGAGAGTATGGGCTGAAATTTCTCCATACTCATCATGTTATTTCGAAGGAATGTTACATGGCGCATTGAGGTGCAAAAAGGCTATCCTTCGGCGGTGGAGGACAAAGGAGAGCTTCCACATAGGAGGAAGAGCTTCTCACATACCAACATGTTGGTGGATGGTGGCATGTGGAATGTAAAGAGAGAAGTCATGGAGTGACAAGAGACTTAACACTTAGGCCAACAACGCTGTCACTAGAGAGTATGTTCTTGTTGATGGAGTGTCCAAGGGAGACTATGCATCCTTCCTTTTTTTGCAGATTTTTATGAGGATATTCTCATGGGAGGACTCATCCATGGACCTCACTTTCGGTTTACTTATTCTACATGGTAAGAGATACATTTATGTACTTCTTGATTATTCCATTGAGCATCTTTATCTTTTCACCATCTATGGACGGTGCATTGCTCCACACTTAAAGAGCAAAATTATTCTTGGGTTACATGGTCACCTTAGGGCCAATATTTATAATGATGATAACCCATATCACCTCATAGCTTTGGGCAAGGGTATAATTTTTTTTATTGTGCTTTCAGTGATATATGTGGCGATTCTTGCAACATAGTATATGAGCAAACTTGTGCGACTAGTAATTCATTGAGAAACAACTTGCCACATGATGTTCTCAAGCAACGGTTGGAAGACTACGTTGTATCCACTTGATAGAACATTGGTATCATGTAACCTTCAACATTTTTATAATTTGGATGCTAAATGGTGATGATGTACCATTCATTTTGAGATAGGATGATTTGGGCAGCATGATTCATGTCATGGGAGAAAGGATCTTTGGAGATCCCATAATCTTCTTCTTGCCACTTGAGGGCAACCTTGTTGTAGCCAAAGGACGACATATGCTCTACACTTGTCATAAGTGTAGAGGAAGATAGCATGGGGTAGGCCATATTGTTTACCATGTTGATTATTCGGCCTACTACTTTCTTAGGGAGCTAAAGGTGGAGGATATTTTTTATGAGTTTCCATGTGGGAGGGTAACTTTAAATCTTGTATGGATGATAAGCTTGGGGGTGGAGGTTTTACATGGGAGTGATAGTTCCCAAACACATTTCGGACTCCATGCCTTGGGAGGAATATTTTCATTTCTATCCTTGTAGTTTCTTGAGGACAAGCAACATTTGGGAGGGGAGGGCTGGCCAATATTCCTACATTGTAACGGCTTAATGGGAATATTAATTTTTGATTTTTGCACTTAGTAGATGAATAAATGGGGTGAAGACCCATATTTAAATTAAATCAGCAAAAAAACTCTCTTGGTGTGAAAGGGGATCATTGTAGTAGGTAGTTCCACCCTCATGTGTGAAAAGGGACTTTTTTGCTTGTGGACAAAGTCAAGTTGACCAAGTCAACGGCGGCATGCATGAAGAGGAGTGGCCTTCATGGAGACACGGCCTTACAATTTTGGAGGGATATTGATCATGTGCATGTGGGAAACCATAATGGGTGGGACCGTTGAGAGCCTCACATAGATTATAAGGAGAGGATGGCGGCCATTTGAGGTTAGCTTGATGATTATTGATTTTATGGTACGTACGGCTGTTTGGCATCCTCTTCTTGTTTAGCGAGTTGCGGTCTTTGTTTAGCACAAGGCATTCATTTGTTTAGGAATTCCTTCTCCTACCTTGAGAGCCTCTTGGAGGATTATTTCACTTTATTTTTCCACATTCGGGCTTGAGGCCAAGCATCCTCCTTCGGCTACGGCGTGGTTTACGTTGAGATCTAGATTGTGTTGCGGGGTGTTGCGATGGAAACACCACAACACACACTTCTAGGAAACTGTGTCTGAGAGAAGGAAACCTTTCTTTCTCTGGGAGATACGGTGAGGAGTCCTTGATCTCCATTTTAAATCTTGTAGTGCTTGATGTATTTTTCTTCTCCTACAACGCGGTCACCCAGAACTCACACATCATTTTACTCGATGTTCTTGTAACGCGAGGGTCAAGACCCTTGTTTGTGGCTTATTCCTTGGAGAGAGGGCCAAACCTTGTCACGGAAGGCTTGTATAGAGCATATTATTATATTTTCTATAAATTTAAGCTACATGTATACAAAGCTACATTATATTTGTGTTTTCCGGATCTAGATCTATCGTCTGCCATTTTTGTACTTGTACTTTAATGCGGCGCTTCTTGCAGGGTGGTTCTTATTTGCATAAAAAGGGAGAAATCTCTATTTTCACAAATCGTGATGATTGCAAACTCCATATCTGATATTTATCATTATTTTCTACATAAAACCTCATTAAAATAACATTTTTACTTTCTTTAGTAATTTCTATTAGCAAAAGTCATAGAGTTTGGGCTTATTTGGAGTTGTACCCAGTTTGGGGAGACTGTTTAGCTTAGTTAGAGGCATTTTTTTTGCTCAATTATGGATGTGAGTTACATGTTTTATATTATAAGGGATCCGATTCCCATTTCTCACCCGAGTCATAGCATAATTCTTGAAGACATCCTTTTTATGGCCCTATTTCTTTGCATTTCCCCAACTTTTGGGATCATAAAAGGTGTAATAAGTTTATTTATAAAATTTAATGATGGATATGTGTTTCTTAATACATTTCATGATTAAATAGCTTGTTTCTACTCCCGAATTGTGTTTACATATTGCTGCACTCCCATTCTACGGGCATTTCCTGACCATACTAGGTGTGAGAGGCTTGTTTTACCTCACCTAGTTTATTTGAACTATTTCCTGCGGGTAGTGCTTGCGTATCTGTCCCAGAATCCAATTATCCCTGTACTGCCCCATTCCCCATAGTTACCCGGGCATGTCTTCTTGCGTCCCCAATTTGGGGATATTACATCCCGGCGGAATTCCACCCTCATCCTCGGGGGACTTTGAGTGCCTGGGAGAGGTGATTGATCTGAATTTCCACATTTTGGCATTATTCAGAAAGCTTCATTCTTATTATACAACGCAGTTTCTTCTAGGGTTATTAAATTTGTGTTGCAGGCGGAAGTTGTGGAGGGTTTGCGGGGGCCATTTTACGGCGAGGCTTGTGTTTCGGTGGAGAGGTAGCCTTTCCATTGGGAGGCCATAAAGGAGGTAATTGAAGCTGACTCATGTTACTGAACCCGGACGAGCACCATCATCCCCTACATATTAGTTTCAATCTTAGATTGTTATTTCGGTGGCAGTTCCGGTGATTTCGGTGCTCCATTTTAGGTGTTTGATTTTGATGGAGAGAGTAGCCTTTCACTAGAAGAGTGCATTAAGGAGGAGTTCCATTGAGATCTTCACCGGTTAGAAACCTCCTTTCGGGTGCACGGTAGAGACATTTTATTCGGCCCTAGGCACGCATTCGACATTCTGATGTTTTGTGTATTTCCGAAACCCTTTTCTGGGTTGTCTAGGAAAAGTGTTTTGGAGCATAGATCTCTTGACCTTTTTGAGCATTGCATTAATAAATCCATATATTTACATTTTCCATTTGTAGTTTTATTCACTTAAACTATTTGTAGCTTCATTGTTTTGTGTAGTAGTTGTATTATTACATGTTTTGGTGCTTTTAGGCATTGGAAGCTTCTCTTGCCTTACTTGAGGGACTTGATCTCAAGATATTGTATTAATTTTCTAATGTTATACTTAATACCATGGATCTATATTTGGCTCATATGTGATATATTTTCATTTGATGTTCTTTTCCATTCTTTTGTGTTGATATTGTTGCTCTTCCTATTTTGGAATATTACACTCCCACATATGCGTTAGCCGATAGGTGAAAAATATTTCCACACAAGTTGAGGCTTTAGAAGCTACGATGAATCTGTCAGAACTACCCCAAAAAATATTGCGCTAGGAACTCAACATATTCGTTAGTTGGAAGCCATGCATCAAAATTCCAAATTACGCACATAGACAAAGCCAAGAGGTCTACGTAGAAGTGTGGTGTATAAGAAGTAAAGCTTTTTGGGCACCATAATATAAATATCTTGTTTTTCAACAATTATACGGGTGGAGAGTCCTATGCCATTGAAGAATCCCATATAGTCTTATCATTGTCAAATTGTTGGACTACATGACACGAGTCTTGCCCAAGGATCAAAAAATATTAGCGACTTGAAGTAGTTATTTTGCAAGTTTTGTTCGTCATTAGGGCATGCTAAGTATAATTTTCATACTTATGATATGATGTTGGATAAAGAAGAGATATATATAATGCAAGTTGAGCCTACATCACCATCATCCCCTTCGGGCACGAGAGGATTCTAAATACGAGATGAGGAATTCGAACGGCTAGTCGAGGAAGAGGAGACAGTAGGTCGTTATAATTTTGGAGATGTTGGCCATTATGTGCATAACTTTGAATCAATGCGACGATTCATCAAATCTTTGTGACAATCTTATCATGTTATATAAGATTGTCCTATCTTGATTGCTAAAATGCGGAAAAAGAAGACCCCCACACAAAATCTTCATATGGATCGCCTGAGAAACTCATGAAGAAGATCCCACTGTGTGAATGTAGTTCCGAGTGGCATAGCTACCCATCAAGATAGGGGAAAATAAATTCTGTTGATGTATGGATCAGGGAAAGCACCTAAAAATAAGCAAGGCTTTAATCTTCAACGTGCAAAAAAGAACCTTTAATGAAGCATGGAAAGAATTTGTAGGAAATTACCTCAATAAGTGGTAGAACAACGGAAAATGAGGAGGAGATAGAGGAGATCAAGACATTTCTACAAGCGTGCATAAATTGCTACATAACAAGGAAGACGTGGAAATCTACGAGCATTGATAGATAATTTCTTTGAGAAATAACAACCAATGATAGAACAATGAGCAATAAATAAAAAATACAAGAACAAGAAAGTAAGGTAGGAGATGTGTATGAATGTGCATATTGGTGCTTATGAAATGGACCAAGTCATTTTAGATTTGGATCGGATGCTGTGTTCTACCTAAATAAACATGGCGGTCAGGGGAGATCCAAATTTTGAATGGTTTACTATCAACTATGCATGGCTAATCAATGAAAAGATCGTTCCTATTGGAAATATTTTCATTGATGGTAAAGAGAACAAAGGAAGCGAGAACCATAATTATCATTAAGGCAAAGGAGCGAGAGAAGCATCAACAATAAGGCAAAGGAAGCGGACAGACAATGATGCGGTGATAATGCAAAATGAGGCAGAAGGTATGATACTGCAACAATGTGCGACGAGAGGAAAAGAACAGAAGACGAAAGGAGTAACGAAAAGTAAAATAAAGACAAAGGAGAAGCATTAGAGGCAAAGGGTAAGAGGCGTAAAGACAAAGACAACATTGAATATTTATCGAGGGAGAAAAAGCGAGAGAAAGGAGCAAAGACAACAAAAGATAAAAAGGCGAGTTAAGTACAAGGCGAGAAAAACCGACAAGGTGGGTCAAGTCGTAGACATGAGAAGAATTATTGAACGAGTAGGTTGAGGATTTTGTTATTTAAAAAATCTCAAGAGTCTAATTTTTTTTCATTGAGAACGGTGCATGAGACGCTTACGATTCAATGGGTCATGTTCGAAAATGGACAAAATCGTGAATGCACGAATTGATGGAAAAATTGGAATAGTAGAAATGGAATGATCATGATGAAGTCAAAGAAATAATGACAAAGAGAATGGACGCACAGTCACCGTTGCATTGGCCGGAAGATGATTGGAAACCATCGCAATCGGCGATACTTATGTTTACATGTTAATACTTTTTGTAGTAATTTATTTATGTTGCAATCAGATAAGGTGGGAGGTGGTGATGCAATGTGAAGTATATCGCCACATCGCATGCGATAGGTTTGCGCTGATCACGAAGTGGAAATTATTAGGAATTTATTGAAGTGTGGGAGATGAAAACGTAGCGAGATGACATGGAAGTATGACGCGTGGCGATGAAATGGAAGTGACATGGATATTTTATGGTAGTGATGTGGTAGATGACATGAAATGAAAACGTGGGCCCTTGATGGGACTTGAACACTTATACCACAAATCTGGAAATCGCATTTCGAAAGCGGTGATAACGTTTGATTTGAAAATTGCGATTAGTAGTGGGGCCAGAATCCCGGAAATCGCAAATCCTGAAGTTAGAAGGGCGAGAACACAAGAGTTCAAAATGATTCCATTGAAATTAAAAATCTGAAATGGGCCATAAGTGATACGCCTGTAGCTCGATTCTAAAGTATTTGAGTTCGAGACTATGCGGATGTCAGCAATAAATCACCTCGAAAAGATCAACATGCGCATTTAACATGAAACACAAAAGCAACACCAAAATTTAGTGGAAGTGGAACGAATGCGTGAAGCTTCCGAGTTTAATTCTAAAGAATTTAAAAGTCCGGGGCTAGGTATATTTGGTTAAGAAATAGCATCGGTAGAATGGTTGGCTTGTCTTATAAAATACTTGAAGGAAGTTTTCAAAATGCGAAATGGGCTCGGACGCGGAAATCTTAGTTCGAGGTAAATGCTAATATATTTCGATCTAGTTTTATGCGTTGCATTGTTGATAAAAAAATTTGAATGTGGGCGGAAGGAATCGGGTAAGTGACCCAACTCGGCATGCATAACTAAGAACTCGGAGTAGATTTGGGTGTTGATACAAGGAGAAAGTGAACATTGCGACCACGAAAATGGCGAGTAGATTCGAGTTGGAATCAACCTGATGATGGGCGGTGATTGTTGAACGTTGCGGTTAAATATAATAGGCGAGTTGGAAAAGGAAGGTCTGTGCTTGTTTGAAAAGTAATAACTAGTTCAAGTCAAGCTAAGACGGTAATATTTGCTGATGCAGTTTGAATTATAACAACAAAAATATAAAATACAAATACACGACAGTAGAGGAAAAATGCTATGAGAAAAGAAGCTAGAAAGGGTTGAGTTCTAAATTATGTGTAAATGTAAATATAGTGATTATTTTATATTGTTTTTGATCTGAGAACTTAGAATACTCCATAGGCATAGGAAAAACTCAATAAGTGTTGCATGACGATTATGACTTAATGTAATAACACGAGATGGAGAGTGTAAGGAATCAAGTGGGTGGAAGGAAGAGAAACCCGAGGCATGTTCACTTCGTATTCCCTTACAATAGAGATAGAAAAATTCGGGAGTTATACGTATAAAAGTTTAATATCGGTGTGCGGGAAGGGAGTTAGTATTCTGAGAATGGATGTGAGCGGAAGAACATAAGAGAGTTACATGAAGGTTGGAGAGTGGAAGAATCGAGAGGCGATAGAAATGTTGCACACATCGGGAACTAATATAGAGCATATATGAATGCGGATATCCAAGTAAATCAACATTAGTTTCATGTCGAGTGAGGGTATTGTAGACTCCTTTGAGTTGTAGCTTGATAAATATCTAGTTAAGGAGAGTTTGGTTGAGGTAGGAGCCTCTTTGTAAGTTGTAGCACAGTAGAAAAATGCGAGGAGTTGGTGCTTCCATTTCAGAGTTGTAGCTAGATAAGTTTGTCCGGTTGAAGTAGGTTGAGGTAGGAGCCTCTGTGTGTTGTAGCTTGCAGAAATTAGATGGGAGTTGGAGCTTCCTTGCGAGTTGTAGCTCACGAGAATTTGGGGAAAGTAGCCTCTGTAGGTTGGAGCCTACATAAAATCGGTTGTGAGAGGGATTTGGAGCTTTCACTTTGCATCACAACAATAATAAGATTTTTTTTTTATCCCTTATGGGTTTCCACTTATATACGTTGTCTATGTACTTGATGATTATGTGTTCATGTGATGTTTTTAATGTCCTTTAATTACTTTTTTTCCACACATTAATTTTTTGATTCATTATGTATTAATTTTCTTATGAAATTATGGTGTAAATGAGTTGAATGAAAAAAGAGTTTTAAATTTCCATGAATGTACTTCGTGATGACCCTACTCATAGTTCAGAGTAAGGGGTTTCATCAATTGGCAGAAAATTGAAATTTGGTTCAGCTTTATTAACGATCCCAGCTGCTTGGAAGGAGGTCCTAGGTCCCAAAATGGCTAGCCTAGAAGGAGGTTCAAAAAATAAAGCCCATTGTTTACGGCACAAAGTTGTATGCTTTGGAAAATAAGAAAGAGGAAATACTTAATTTCTCTAGGAATAGAAGTTTGGGCTATTTGTGGAAGAAAAATATGCACCAAAGTCTGGAGACAGTGAGGAAAGAGAGCAAACAAAATTTGAGCTAATGAAAGCAGAAATGAATGCACTCTTGAGTGTTCTAAGTGAGTCATAATTTATCAAAGTAATGCACGGTAAGACTAAGAAGATATACGTGATACTTTAGGAAAGCAGTCATGAGGGAGATACAAAGGTGAATATGGCCAAACTAGAAGCACATAGAACTCGAGTTTGAAAACTTAAAAATGAATGAAGATGAAGATATATTTGCATTCTTCTTAAGAGTTGCGAGAAATTGTGAATATCATGATAGGCCTAGGAGAAGAAATTAAAGAAAGTGTAGTAGTCCGGAAAATACGGGAATCTCTACCATCAGGTTCAATCATAAGGTTTACATGAAGAAGGATGTTTGGGTTCCCATGATTTGACGGGTTTGTCAATACCAAATGATGAGACAACATAAAAACCACTTTGGGACCTCGGGATCTAGCCTCCTAGGTCACAGAGAGGCATATCTCTATAAAGGCAAAGAAATATATGTCTTTGAAGTTCAAATTTAAGGTATTAGGCTAGTTACACTGCTTGTACAAGGGTTGTTGTTTTGTTTTGTTTGTTTGTTTGGTTGTTGGGAAACATGAAAGAAGGGTTCAATGTAAGACAAAGAGGTGAGCAAAGAGGATTTTGGCAATGGGAGACAATTCAAAGAAAACTCAAGACCATTGGGCAATGGAGTCATAGGGTTTACTTAACGATTCAATATCCAGACTTTCAAATGGGCTAGTCATCTAAAACATAGGATCACTGAAAGATGATAGTATGGGATAAATGATTAGGAATGAAGGTGAATGAGATGTTGGGAAAAATAATGAGAGGGGGGGGGGGGGTGAATCGAGTATTTAGAGGCTGAATAAAAACTTTTACTCTTTCTTTCACTTAAAACCATACACTACTTTCCGAACCCAACTTGCGTATACACGCAGATATCCTTAAGAAAACTTGCGTATGTCTAGAGATCCTATTATGCATTTAATTCCTTACTTAGATCATTGCATCATTCATTCATTAGATGTTTAGTAAGCGATATTAAACATGTGCATAAATAACGAGAATAAACGATCACACATAAGCAACACACATGAACAACTGGTATTTAAGGTCGACAATTCGAGAGAAAACCACCGGCTATTTATCGTCTACGTCTTCAATATTTATTATAAAAGAAAACTTCTTACAACTTTTGCGCGCAGACTCATACCGACGCGAGGAACCCACCTACGGAAAGTTTGCAGCCTTCTCTCATTCTCCGGCCACTGCGGAAGGGAGCTCAACCCCGATCTCGTTTATCGGCCTCTCTGGAAGGGAGCTACTACCCCTTCTCTTGTTGCAGTCTCTCCTAGAAGGGAGCTACTACCCCCCTAATCTCATTTACCAACTACCATTGGAAGGGAGCTACAACCCCTCCTTTGAAGGCTTTGACCCTCAACACCCGCACGGACACGTTTCATCAATTTTCCTCTTGGATCCAACATCTTCCACACAACATACCTTGTAGGCCACTTTTTCATCGTTCGAATTTGGACCCACTCCACACATTTAAGCTCAACATATATCAAGCTGAAACTTATAACCCCATCAATTCATTCATTGAATCCTTCAACAAATCAACCAACAACTTGATCTCCCCTGTCAATGACATAATCAACATTCAAACAACCAGTCTGTATGAATACATCATTGAGATAGTAGTAAAATAGCAAAACCGAATCAGACATTTCATTCCATACTCTTCACTTAAAAACCCTAGATTCCATACGCGCTTTTACTTCAGACACATTGTATATACGCACTTTCATAGAGACAAACATGTATACATGCAAGGCTTATTTGGATTGACCCTTTGATTTCACATACGCTCTTTTCTTTGAAACGAACACACGTATACAGCTTTTGAAATAGACACAACGTATAGATCTGTCTTTTGGGGACTATGCGGCTCTTGAGAACGAGATAACTTAGATCTCACCCTTTAATTCAACAAAGATTCGCTAGATCATAGATCTAAACATTCCATATAACCAGTCTAGAAAATACATAGCCATTTCGGATCTAGAGATCCCTCTTCATCATTTTTCTTCATCCATCGATAATATTCATAGGTGCATTATTTATTGAATATTAATGGTGTAGCCCATTCCATGCAAATATAAGATTCAAGTGAATTATTCATTCCAATACCCGAGACACATGCACACTCTTGCACTATGATCTTCTTCTCCTTATATAGATTTAGCCTTTGTCGATACCATGAGTCACTCAATTTGATGGTATTCCTGGATGGAATCAAATAGATAATCCGGCACTCAACACTATGGGCCAATACCATGGTAATGTCCCTGGTTTTATAAATTTAGAGTGAAAAATAGGCATAAGCTACTTGGTACATACTTTTCCGCGTACATACGCCACTTTGCCTTCCCAAACCGTGTATGCTTTGTGACATATCTTATTCATGTTACTACGCACTAACTGGAATTCTTTTCTATGTCCCATCTGAAATAATGTTTGTAGCTACATCATCCTTACATATTTAACACATAGGTTGCTTTATCATAGGCAACTCATCAAGTAGGTTTCCATCGAGGACACTTCATCGAGTAGGTTGCCATCGAGGACAACACATTGCATCATATTGCCAGCAATCTCCCCCTTTGGACTTGATGGAAACCATGATGGTGTTTGGTCTACAATGAGATGGATACATTGATTATAACCATTATTCAAACACCATGATACTCTCCCTTTTACATCAAAGCCAAAGAGGGCGGACCCAAAACAAGGTTTTTTCTTCCCTTGTAGAGAGAAAGAGCTACGTAGATGCGATGTGCAGAGTTACCATGCTCCCCTTAAGTTCACGTTGAATCTTCAAACATATTTTTCAATGAAGTACATTACTCTATGACCTTTCCTATGCAGACTCATACTTACATCAATGATCCAACCAAGAGGATTTACATATGTGACTCAAGTACCCAACGAGTGGGTTTACACATTTTGACTCAACTACTTGTCCAGTGGGTTTACAAATTTGAAGAAGTCCTTATGTTGAATATAAAAATTTACATCATAGGTATGAACATAAAATTTTCATCAAATTAAAAATATGAATCAATACAAAAATACCTCAGAGAGATCATATTTGAGAACCATCATAATGCCAGCAATGCATTACTCTCGACGAGGCTAATGCTCCCCCTAAAGCGTACTTTCTTGTCCTTGGCGACTCACGCTACATTTTTCTTATCGGAAAGAAAAGAATAAACCTGCATTACCAAGGAACTCGCATGTATACGTGGCTTTAGTTCACAAAACTCGCGTATAGAAAGTGAGATACGAGAAAAATTTCACAACTCCATCTCCGTGGACTTATACCACTTGTACCTATCTTCTTCACATCGGATGCATTTGCTAGAAATAAACGCAACGAGAATTACCAAACCCGACCATGGGAATCACCATATATTGCTCCCCCTATGATGATACATTACTAATCCCTAAAATCTATCTCACATCACCCTGGAGTCATTATGAGAAGTAAACTTTAGAAGCGGATGAGCGCATTAGGGTCAATATTCCCTACGTTTTTGGCCAGAGTGCCTCTTCTTTTTCCCGGCTTTGCTTGTAATTTCTTATAGTGTCTTTGAAATTCTCAGACTATCGAATCTGTTCATCATACCCAACTTTGCAATCGGTGACCTTATGACCAAATGAGTTACAATAGAAACAACATCATGAAAGCAACCCTTCTTTTCTTGCTCTATGCAATTCTTAACCAATCGAATCCCTTTCTTTTGTGAAATTATCTGTCTACATCCATGTTAGATGCCAAAGGAACTTGCGGATCTTGGTCGAATCTTCTTCATCCTCATTTGATACTTCATCATTATCTTCATTTATAATAAATCTTTCCCTTTTCAAATTGTTTCCCTTTATCATGATTTCCTTCATAAGGACATTTAGCGACATAATGACCAACTCTTCCACAAAGAAAAACACTTGAAGGGAAGCTTACCTGCGAATCTTCGATTACCTGGTTGGAATAACCTCACAGAAATTTGCTTCTTCTTCTTCGATATATAACTTGATTCCTTGACAACTTCCTTTTCTTTTCCTTTTGCACATGCCTTAAAGGAAACTTCTCTGAATTTTGAGACCTCTTTTTCTCATTGCTTGATCGGGATACCATGTCGTTGAACGATAGTAAGAGTTTGCGGATCTTGATTTTCTTGATAAGTGATACTTTTGACTCAAATTTTGAAGTCAAAGTTCTTAAGAATTTTTCCACGAGTAGTATCAGTTATGGTTTCACACAAATTTCTCATACGATTTACAATATCATCTAGATGTAAAAAAGAAATGGCAACCCTCTCATCAACATGCATCCTTAAATTTTCATATTGATTATGAGATTTTGGAGTTTTGCACTTTTTACCTTGTATCTCCTTCATAGATTTGAATGATTTTTGTCCCATATTTCTTTTATTGAATTTAGGTTGCATCACTTTAACAAATTCGATTCGAACATGCTTCCTAATAAAACATTATGTTGCTTTGGCATTGATTACATATTTCTTCCTTTCGTGCATCGGTAGGAATAATTGCCGGATACGATAACCTTATTCCACGATTTCCCATACTTCTGCACCAAGACTTTGCAAATATGCTTTAGTTCGTATCTTCCGGAATAACGAGATTACTTCCATTGGATAAATTGGCAACATAGAAAATACTCCTTCATGACTTCCCATTGCGACGGATCTCCTTGGCCGATCGAGCTTTTGCGAGAAGAAGGACTGCTCGATACCAATTGTTGGGAAAAATGCGTGGGGGGGTGAATCGGTATTTAGAGTAAGTAGAAATTTTTTTACTTTTTCTTTCACTTAAAACCATACGCTACTTTACTAAACCCAACTCGCGTATACACGCGGATATCCTTAAGAAAACTTGCGTATGTCGAGAGATCTTATTATGCATTTAATTCTTTACTTAGATCAGCCATGTTCATTCATCGGATGTTTAGTAAGCGATAAACATGTGCGAGAAATAAAAAGAATAAACCATCACACATAAACAACACACACAGACACCAATATTTAAGGTGGAAACCCAATTCGGGGAGAAAACCACCATTTTTGTCGTCTCTGTCTTCAATATTTACTATAAAGAAAACTTCTTACAACTTTAATGCGAGTGCGAATCATACCGGCATGCGAGGCACCCACACAACGAAGGCGCAGCCTTCTCTCGTTCTCCGGCCACTCTTGGAAGGGAGCTCACAACCCCGATCTCGTTCTGACCTTTCTTAGAAGGAGCTACTACCCCACACTCTGAACACCAAACCTCTCCTGGAAGAGAGCTACTACCCCTACTCTTACCGGCTACCCTTTGGAGAGGAGCTATACTTCCCCCTGCGAGAGCCGACCCTCGGCACCCTTGCGAGACCACGTTTCATCAATTTTCATGCGGATCCAACGGCTTCCACACAACATACCTTGTAGGCCACTTTTCATGGATTTTGTTGGACCCACTCCACACATTTAAGCTCAACATATATCAAAGCTAAAACTTATAACCCCATAAATTCATTCATTGAATCATCTGACAATAAACCAAAAACTTTATCTTTAATTAGCGGCATAATCGACATTCGAACAACCCGAGATTTGTATGAATACATCATTGTGAGATAGTAGTAAAACGACAAAATAGATCGGACATTTCATTCCATACTCTTGTGAAACCCTAGATTCCATACGCGCTTTTCGTCAACTGAACTGTCGTATATACGCGCTTTCATAGAGACGACACCGCGTATACATCTGCAAACATTTTCGATTGACCTTTGATTTCATACGCGCTTTTCTTTAGAAGCAATTTTGCGTATACACGTGCTTTTACGACGGGCACACGTATAGATGCAGCAACTTTTCGGGACTATGCGGCTCTTCGGAACAAATAGCTCGGATCTCACCCTTTACTTCGGCAAATATTCGCAGGATCCGCAGATCTAAACATTCCATAAACGGATCTAGAAAATACACGCCATTTCATATCTAGAGATCTATTCATCATTTTCTTCATGTATCATTGTATTCATAAGTGCATTATTTATTCGGATCTATTAATGAGCTGGCAACCCATTCCATGCGGATATACTTCAAGTGAAGTATTTATTCAACTCATTTCCAGGATACATGCACGCTCTTGCACTATGATCTTCTTCTCCTTATATAGATTTAGCCTTTTAATGAAATACCATGAGTCAAAACCACTCAACCGCGTGGTATTCTAGACGAATCAAATAGATAATCCGGTACTCAGCAACGTGGGCCAATACCATGATAAATTTCCCTGGTTTTATAAATTTAGAGCGCAAGTGGCAAAGGCATCACCGCTACTTGGTAGGTACTTTTCGCGTACATACGCCACTTTGCCTTCACAAACATAGCGTATGATTTGTGACATATCTTATTCATCATTACTACGGAACTTGCGATTATTTTCTATGTCCCATCTAAAATAATCTATAGCTACATCATCCTTACATATTTAACACATAGGTTGCTTATCGCGAACGCTCATCGAGTAGGTTTCCATCGAGGACACTTCATCGAGAGTAGGTTGCCATCGAGGACAACACATTGCATCATATTTCCAACAAGGAAACCTCTAAGGTGACCATAGGAGTAAATATAGGGATAGGGCATGCCTTAACCATGTATGACTAAACTCCTAAAAGAGGCTAACTCTTCGAGATAATAGAAAACATTAAATATTTAACGCAAAGGTGAAGCATTTGAGATCGGAGAAAGGCTTTGAACTTTCAATGCTTTAACATTCAACTTAAGGGATCTTAGAAAATATTAACTATTGGAAAAGGACCCTAGTGAGACGAGATTCAACTCTAATCCCGGTATCCCAATTATTTCAGTTAAAACCCGAGACAAGAACATCCGAACGAGCCTAAATTCATACATCGGTAAGCGAGGAAAACCAACTACTATACTTGGCTAAATTTCCTTGAACTTGTTCCTTGAGATAGAAAAATTAGTAAGAAAACATCAAAGATAAGAAGAGAAGGAAGCATTAGGGTACCATGCGAGGGTATATCCTAAACGGATTAGCGATTCTTATTAGAGAAATGAAATATGATGAACTTCTGAAGGGAAAAAAAAAGTCAAAGATAGAACACATCACGCATTGCTTTAAATCGGGATCGATGAAAATCTTTGTCATATTAAAGAGCACCACCAGTCATATACAACATTTTCCGATAGCTTTATATTCGGTTTGAAATCATCTCCTCGGCCTATTTTACAACTAATACACGAACTCTATCTCAAGAGAACGACTTACGATCCACGGTTATCAGATCCAACAACCTTTCTGATGTATTTTTCTTGAGTTCTTATAGGCGGAATAAGGCGGAGAGGGAGATGATAGAGAGTTTTAAATGAAACATTAAAATAGAGGAAGAAGAGTGCTTGAGGCCCATTACGTTTTAATATCCTTGCATTGACTTTTAGTACTCTTTGGATGAAAGAGTGGTCTTCGGCATAGGGTTGATCATAACTTCATAGTATGTTCTTTGATGTACTTTCCGGTTGTACGTACTCTACGTAGTACTCTAGGACAAGTAAGGCAAATAAATGACATCGGGCCTACCATACTATGTAACAAATGATACGTAGTCTAAGGACTACGTTGAGACAATGATCTCTTCGAAATCGATGTAGAATAAAAAACAATATGGGAACTCGTCCTTTCTTGGGAAAGAACTTTCTCTGATTTGAAACAAATCTTGATAATATTTGTTTTATGTGCTTCGGGCCTTATTAGGCTTTCTATGTCATTCATAAGGTCTTGAATGCATTGCATTCACCCTCTAACAACGGATTAGAGCTTTAAATCTTCAATAATATGCTTTAAATCATAAGCCTTCCGCGATATAACAACACGTTGTTGCCACTATACGTGGAAATGCGATTTTAGTGGCGCTAGAGGTTTGAAAAAGTTAAACAATTCTTGGTCTTTTAATGAAATATTTCATTCAAAACCTTCCCGGGCGTTTCTCACACTTGTCATGAAAACCCGGGAATAAGCTTTCTATGCGCTGCGGTAATCACTATGACGGTGACTTTGAAATAATGGTTTCAACGTACGCCAACCTGCCAAAACACAAAAACATGTTAAGAAATCCGGGCGGAGAGGAGGATGGATGTTGTGGAAGATTGTGGGAATGGTAGCGCGAGCGATGATGGATGCGATGGAAAACGAATTTGAAAAATCGCTGTGAAATGGTGAAAACATGATACGATGAAGAGCCTAGTGAAGAAATGGTTAAAATTTAGTTGGATTAGATGCGAGTAATGGTGATACACGGTGAGTTCCCTTTGGAGGAGTCGCTCTTAGAAGGTTAGGCGAAAAATAAACTTTAAATGTAAAACATGAAAGTTTAGACTTTGGGCGAAATACAAAGTAAAATGGTTAAATGGAATGAAATCGGGCTTTGAATGGTGGGGCCAGGAGGGCGAGAGGGTGATTTGAGTGGATTGTTAGATCTCGGGAGGAGATAAACGGTGGAGATTCTACGACGAAACCATTGGAAGTCGATGATCATAATATGAATGAAAAATGCGATGGAATGAGAGCTGTAGATCTAGATCAGATCAACGGTCAAGAACTTCGGGAAGAGCTTTCGGAGGCAAAGGAGGGAAGTGAGTTTTTAAGGAAACTTAGTTGTTTTCGCGGAATGATAGAATGGTTTTGAAATTTTCCCAAAAAAAGCGATATGGTCTACGCGACATGTGTCTTTTTAAAAACCACTTGCATCGTGTAATTTTGAAGTGTTAACCTTCGGAGCACGAAGAAAAACGCGATATGCACCTCGAGTTTGTTGGATGTGGGACCGGGAGATACGACGGTGCGGGATGGAGCGTGTGGACGGATGCGCGGTCGGTAAAGGTGGGGTAGGGTAAAAAGCGGATTGACGTAGGCATCCCAATGCGGCAATGGACGGTCGGGATCAAAGGCGGGAGCAGGTATTTCAAAGGGTAAAAGGTTATAACGAGAGACGGAGACAAATATTGGCCGGAAGTCGGATCTAAGGGATGGACGGTGGAGATTTCATAGAGAGAGTGGAGGCAAAGGGTCGATGAGTGGGTGGGAAGAAGGAGGACCATTGGATCGGAGGAAAAAACGGTAGGTTTAAATCGAAATCGGAGAGAGAAGGCGGGGACCAAAACTCGGTGGTTTTGAACTTGCGATTACACGTGGACCGTTGGATTAGCAAAGATCCCGATAGTGGAGATTGTTCGAGAGGCAGATGAAGGGCACGGGGCGGTCGGCGATCGAATCCGGCACGTTGGTTCTTGTGGATTCAATGGCTAGGATCTAAACGGGAGTCGGCCAATCGGAGAGACGAAGGGTGGCGCATTGCGATTGGCAATGATGCGATGTTGCGATGGCGAGTCGGATTTAAGGGAAATCAACAATATATATGCGGTCGAAGAGGTTGATGCAACATGTTATGGGTGCGGTGGGGTGTGGCCATCGGATCTTTACGGATCGAAACTGTTCATATTGCGACGGGAGCCTTGAGAACAAATAAATCTCGCATTGGAAGTTTTCAATTTACACAAGAAAAAAATGCTCACAACCAATATTCTATTAGCGCGAATTAATGAGGCGTAGGTTATATGTGGAGAAGGAGGTTAGGGAAATTTGTAGTAGAAAGGGGCTTAACGATATAGTAAAAAAATGGGTTTGAGGTCTAAAAATAGAGTTTTTTAAGGCTAACGGTGGGTTCGGTAGAGGAACAAAGGGATTTTCACCAAATGAAGGGATTCACAAGGTGTTAAAAGGGGGATTTGATGATTTATAGGACTTGGGAAGGATTTGGGGTTTTAGGGGAATTTTGGAAAGGAAAAAAGGGTTAAAATGGGGAATTCTGGATAAAGAGGGAGTAGATGTAGGCTTTCAGGCATAGTTTTCTAAGCAGGTGAGGCTTTCTTTCTTGATGGCTGTAGTGAAGATATTTTCAAAGGCAAAACACGAGAGGCTTCAAGAACGATGTAATTTTCGGAGGAAATTTATTTCTTGAAAGCTCATAAAGAAAATATTTAGCCACATTTGCTTGACAAGGGTATAAGGTGGCTAACGATGCGAGCTCCACATGGGGATGCCATCTTCTTGAAGGTGTCGAGAATCTCGGAAAATAATCTTTGGAAGTAGGCCAAATGCACGGAACTTGACACATATTTCTTCTTTCTTTGTTTAAGTTTGCCACAAATCATGAGACATCATATCGGCGGCAATATTTCTCCCAGACAATCTACCTACCCCATCTGATCCTAACATTTTTCTTCCAAGATTGCATTTAAATTTACGGAACATTCTTCATCATTTTTTATTGAAAGTGAAAATGAACTGATCCTAATTCTACCCTTATTCCTCCATGAGACAGTTGACTAGTCCCATAGCTTCTCTACTAAACTAATATGCGCTGGATTAAACATCCTGAGACTTCTTTCTCTACATTCTACAACAAAAAATTAAAAATAGTCAAACCAAGATTAGTACATCCTACGGTTTGTTGTGGGTCAGCAGCATAAAAGCCAGTACACATACATAAATAATGAAACCAAAATTTTGAAGAAACGAAATTCGAGAACTTTGAAGCATCCTTCACTCTCCCTGTGACTCGGATTTTGAGCTTGTTAGAGTCCTTTTCTTCATTTCGGCTCTAGTTTGGGCTTGTTAGAGCTAATTCTTCTTTCTTCTTTCTTTGGTTTAGGTTTTGGTCATATTAAGACAACTTCTTTACTCTTTTGGCTCGGAGTATTAGCTTGTTTGAGCCATTCTTTGCAAGCCAGAGGTTGATTTTGAGCATGTCTGAACCTCTCTTTCTCTTATTTTTGAAACATTTTTTTTCTCTTTTTCTTTAAAATAAAACACAACAATGGTATTTACAATGGGGAAATGAAAACTTAAAACTCAAACTTTAGCGAGTAGTAATGCTTGAGCATCTGCCATCAAGGACCCCCAAAGAGATGTTTGTACCATCTAGCTCTTGTAGAAAAGGCATTTGGGCCAGAGCGGTGGATTGGATGATGTAAGGACCCTACCAAGCGCAAATTTTCCATTCTTTCCTTTGTCCTCTCTCTTAGGATCCCACTTAAGTACCTTATCTCCAATTTTGAAGTCACAAGCCTTTGTTCTTTTTATCAAACAACTTCTTTATGTTTTCTTGCACTTTGAGCTCTGTTGTAGACTTCTTCTCTTGTCTAATGGAGATGTATGGTTTGGTTATCCTCCTTACCATGTTGTCATCTTATTACGTATTTATTGGACCAATTTAATCAAATTTTGAGTTTGGTAGGAAACACTACCTCTATTCCATAAAAAAACTAATGGAGACATCCAATGGATTTCTTTTTTGTTAACTGTCGGCCATAAAACATGCACTAACTTGTTATGCCATGATTTCTTTTCTCCCCTCCAACTGACTTTTTGATGATGGTCACCAAAATTTTATTTGATTATGCTAGCCTATTACCTTGTGGGTAGTGGCAGTAGAATGACCAAGTGAAATCTAATACTTGTGACAAAAATCAATCGTCTTCTTGGATCCAAATCTGCCCGAGCGTGTTATCGGTGATAATCTTCCTAGGGCAGCCAAATCTAGAGAGGATGTTGTCTTCAAGGAAATTAATGATAAAAAAATTTGTTGCATTCTTAGAATGGATAGCCTCTATCCATTTTTTGAAATAATTACGTGGCTGTAGAATCCATTTTTGTCGGGTTGATGAAGTAGGATCGTCTCCCCTGTAAATCTAGGCCCCATTGTTGAAAGGGAGCCTCAACGGTGATGGGTTACTTATTAGTAAAGGGAGGAACTTTCTTTTTCCTCAGATGCGGCACTTATGGTAGGAAACTATCATTTTGTGGATATCATTTAAAGGTTAGGCTAGTAATAGCTAGCCCTAGATTTGAGTGGCTTTCAGTTTAGATGACCCCCACACTCCCTGCATGGAACTCATGTTTAATCCTCTGTAACCGGGCGAGTGTTAAGAAGCAAACCATTTTCATTTTTTCAAGTATAAAGCACTCATTTAAAATGCAATAGTTTCTAGCTTTTAACCGAAACCTTGCCTTAGTCTTTGATCAATTAGGAGGAGCAGTAAGATTTGTAAGCACATACGAGATGTCGAATACGAGGAGAGTTTTGAAATTGTTCTTCAACGGTGGTCAATTAATCCTTCGTGTTCATCCGGGCATCTACCATGTTTAGCATGTTAAGGGCTTGTAAGTTAGATTCGGCCATTAGTTGAGCTAAGCCTTTGACCTTTGATAAGTTTTGTGGGTTTTATTTCCAAGTCATACTCTAGTATTACATCAATCCATTTACCCCTCTTCCCATGTTTGGTTCTTGGGACAAAATGTCTTTTACCACTATGTTTGGCACATAGGCAACGATGTGGGAATCTGGTGCTTGAAGTCTTGAAATTCAAGGCATAGGCATGTTTTCAATTATGTTATATTTCAAAGGGTGCGTCCTCGAGCCTTCTTTGAAGAAAATGGTGCTCTTGTCCTACGGATTTTTGACATGAGCACGACCCCCCCCCCCCCTCGGAAGCTCTCCTTTTCGGCATGTTTTCATATCTACGAAGACTCTGCTAAGTTGGGAATAAACATCCAAAAGTTGATTTTCCCAATAAAAATTTGCAATTATTTTATGTTCTCGAATTGGGTAATGCGGTATTCCCTCGAAACTATTTTTGGGTCTATTTTAATCTTCTTTTCGATATAACAGCGAGAAGATTACCTTCTTGAAGGCCAAATACAATCTTCTTTGGTTACAATGAAATCCCAAACCTTCTACATTTCTCAAATACTCTTCTCGGATATTTTTAAGGTGCTCTTCACCGGTCTTGGAATAGACTATTATGTCATTAAGACAAATGACAATGAAATTCCTACGAAAAGGATATGTCCATAGCTCTTTGGGATTTTCTGACTTTCATTAGTCAAAAGGCATTTTCACATACATGAAAGTGCCCCATGGAGTGGTGAAAGCTATCTTAAACTGATCTTGGGAGTACTAAAACTTGGTTATATCCTAAGAAACCATCTAACGAGGATATCCTCTTTGAGACAACTACCCTGCGTAGGATGTGTTCCATCTTGGGTAAGGGGTAATTATCTTTAAGTGAAGATCTTTTAAGGTTCTAAATCAATGCACGGTCGATGCCTATCTTTTTCCTCACGGCCCTGAGGTTTGAGACCCAGTCGAAAAATTCACGGAGCACAATGATTCACCGCCTCATACATTTTCTTGATTTCATTTTTATTTGAGCAAGCTGGCTGCTCGGTTAATTACACCACGAGTTTACGTACGGGGTTTTGGTTTTTCTTTCGGTGGGATCTTGTGTTGGATGATTTCTATATCGTAGGCTTTTAATTCCTCATAGCTCAGCGACTTATCGACGAACTCCTTAAATAAATCAATGTATTTCTTCTTCATTTTCTTTAGCGAGGACTTAGTAGCAATCATTTCGAATATCGGTGCCTATAATTACACTCCTTGACATGTTATCAATGTTCTATAGTGGAGTTCTTCGCTACAGATTAAAATAAAAAGGTCCTCTAAAGGTGCTAGTCCTCTGGGAGATGTTCTTGTCTTTTAGTACCCGACACCTCAATGTCTTATTACACGCATTCTTGTACTCTTGAGTTTGAGTTCCAAGTTATTTGGTTAGGGTTTATTTCTACATTATGGGGTGATTTTTCTTCATCGGGGGGCTCTTCACTCGGGTAGCTTTCATCGGATTTAGAGTCTGAATGAGAGAATTCAAACTCACATTCACATGATTAAATCCTCTATGCGCGACGTCGCCCTCAAATACCTGCAATATTTCTCGTATACGGAGCTATAGACCTATATTTTGTTTGAATGATGATACTGTTTGTCACTAGGTGATTTTTTTTATGAACTAGCGACGTAGGCTAAATCCATTTGCAATAATGTTCGACTCTAAAAAGGAACAAACACGACTCGTATTCACAAAGGTTTTCGAGAAAATCCATGGCATCATTCCTGCTATGCCCTCAATCCCGGGATACTTTGTAGTGTACTCTGCGATTTCACTTGTTTGATGACTAACTCGGAGTCTCCATGTCTGACTAGCCAGAGCTCTAGTTTTCAATGGAATTCAAAACTAGGATGAGAGCCTCATACTACGCGATATTGTTTGTACATTTAAAATCTAGCTTGAAGGCATGACTCTCGGCATGGTCACTCTCGATGTTATGTAGCCACACTCCGGCCCTTGCATTATTCCTGTCTGCAGAGACCCATCAAATTTCATTCTCCATAAGGGGTTGTTTTGGGTTTATCATAATTTTCATCCCTAATGTTGGCTTCATCATTATGTAGTATTATGGGGAATTCACACTTGCTTGTGGTGTGGAATTTTGTTCTTCATGATGTGCATAGGTTTAGAGTGATGAGTAATCTGCGGTTGCGGTCTTGTGGTTTGTTCTTGTGAGTTTACGTTCGATTACCTTGTTCTAATGTTTCTCTCTCATTCCCTCTATATCTAGAGTGGCCATTATGTTAAAATTTGTGGATTCTACTCCATTGTTTGCATCTCATCTTCTAGTCCTGGCTCATCTATGGATTCATCATTGAAAAAGGATAAAGATTCCGGATCGACAAAAATGGCAGTACTGAAAGCAGTTTGTGTTTTGCAGAATGATAATCTGCTTCCATAAACTTCATTTTGCCTCTCTATAGTCTAAGTGGCTAAGAGACGGATGGTGGCATATGACCCATCCATCTACATTGTCACCTTGCGGCTTGGCTCCCCATGACCTCAGCATTCCAATACTTAGGTGGCACATGCATACACAACATCCATAACCATGCATTTGGTTGGGATTTGAGTCAATTCACACATAGATATTTGATTAGGCCAAGGCACTTCACTCACCTTTAAGTCGAATGAATATAAATCCTTATAAGGTCGGGTTATCTCTGAGCCTAACTTCTCCATATTTACCTTAGAGGCATAAGGTTTGTGAAACCCAGAATCATTGCTACGCCTTGCGGAATTCTTTTCTCTATCCCATACGGAACTAATGCGCTAGCTACATCATCCTTACATATTTGCTATAGGTTTCTTATCATAGACAGCATCGAGTAGGATTCCATCAAGTACTTCATCGAGTAGGTTGCCATCAAGGAAAACACATTGCATCATATTTCGACAAAGGAAACCTCGAGGTGACCACTTAGGGAGTAAGTAAATCTAGGGATAGAATACCTTAACCATCTATGACTAAACTCCTAATGTTAGTATGGTCTTCGTCCGAAGTGTACGAAAAAGGACCACTTTAGCTACGCATAACTAGTAGCCCTAACAAAAATAGTGGCTGCCAAATATCTTCAGATCTGCGGTTAGTAATAAAAATGCTGCAACAACCAGATCTATAAATGGAAAGACATTAAGCAGTAAAGTAAAGGGTTTGCTCCATGCATCCAACAGACAAGACAAGAACACAATTTTTTTGAAAGAATTTTTATATTACAGGGCACCTGGGAGGAAAACAAGAAGGTGTATCCAGCTCTCCTCAATGGGATGGGTTCTTTGTAGTCCTCAGCACTTCAGATCTAAGCTTTCTCTCTCTTGTAGATGTAGAAAACCCAATGCAAAAATGAAGCTCAATGGGAGCAAATGATGAAAAACGAGACCAAGTGTATAGATCCAGAGTGATCTAATAGGCAACAAAAGGTGAAGAATGATGGGGAAAAACCCTCCTATTTATAACAAAATATTGGGTCATTCTAGATCTTGGTGCATGATTAAAATAATGTTAACCAAATCTAGATCCACCTTTATGGAATATTTTATTATATTTGTTGGAGGGAAAGGGTGTTTGACTTGGGTCAAATCCCTTGATTAGTGAAAAAATAAATAAATAAATGATTTATTTATCTTTTTAAGGAAGTGGTTGGGAGATAATCAAATAAATAATGATTTATTTGATTAATGGTGGGTGATTTGGTCATATTTAACAAGGAATATTATATAAATAAGATTTAAATAATTATTCCTAGAAAATAACAAGATAACTAAGGGTTTATCTCATTAATTTATTTGTTTTTGGGTTAAACATGACTGGGAATAATAATTAAATTATGGTTTAATTAATTATTCCATGAGGAAAATCAAACAAATATAGGTTTGTTTAATATTTCCTTTTGGGGTTTCCTGTTTTAACATAGTGAAGGAAATTTTACTTAGGGTAAAATTGGTCTTACATGGTGTACTTAGGTCCATCTAATGATAATAGGTTAGATGACCAAAAAATGGTGTAACAGATTGCCCCCCAGCGTGCGAGTGTCAGGAGCAAATCGTATGACCGAAGTACGTTGTAAGAACACAATCACTAGACAACAAAAGGGGTGTCAAAGAGAGAAATGTGAGGTAGATAGTGTGCTGAAGGACTAGACCCTGAGGAGACGAGACTCGCAGGTGCAACAAGTCTCTTTTTATGAGAGGGTACCTGTGTTGAAGGCGGCGGGGGAGGCATACCTATGCCCGCCGTGACAAAGTACAAAAGAATAGTGTGTCCAATAAACAAGGGACCGAACCATAGAGTACAGCTGGCATAATCAAGGGCCAGATAAAAATACAATGAAGAGTCTCACATACATGCTGTGCCTGGGATAACAGCCAGGACTAGTACAATAATATCTGAGTACATGAGATAAATACAACCCAAATGCCCCCTGTAAATGGGGAAGGGCTCACAAAATCTGACCGATACATGCAAATCAAAGAGGTGCTGCAAGTGGCTAAGGCCAACATCATCAAAATCTGGAGCGGCATCAAAGGCTGCAAAGAAGAGGTCATCCGGGCATGTGGGGGGCTACCTGCAGGGCCACCCCCTCATGAGGGTTGGGACATCTCACACATACCCGAGAATCATCAAGAGCTGCTGCTGGGTCACTGGACCGTCAAGTGTACGAATCTCGATCATGCTGAAAGGAGCTGGAGAAACAATCAAGTCAAAGGGAAATGAGAGTTCCCCCTGCCTGATCCGAGGCACCAAACAAGAGTGGAAGCTGGAACCAAGGTACACCACCCTCTAGACCTGGCTTCTGGAATGAATGTGCTGATGTCGACAGAAGGAGGTCCACCATAGGTGAGGTAATGAGAGATCCTCAACTAAGGCACGAGAGAAAAACAATAGAGCGACGGACAGACTGACACTAATGACGATAGTGGAAACGGGAAGGACTAAGTAGCGACTGGACGAATTCCCTTGTTAGAGCATAAAGAGCATGGATGACATGGCAGCGACTGACACAAGATCATAAGGGATAGGGGACAGTGAGACTGAAGGTCATAATGTGCGACACAAGAGAGAGACCAAGCAATGAAGGATGGAGGGCTATAGTAGGGTGCAAAGGGACGTGGTATAGACTCCATGGATGCAATGATGACTCAACTTGGATGCTCTAAACAAGGGCGACTCGATGGTGCTGCCACACAGTAAAGGCCCCATGGGGGACCATGAAAACATGAGTACAAGATGGGAACTCATGACGAAAATCGACACGAACATGGAAAAGTATGGAGGCGAAGTGGTGCCCCAAGTACAAGTGTCGTAAGTGAGGAAATTCGATTTAAAGTGGAGGTGAAGTGGCCCTTCTTGGAAAAAATAGGTCCTGGCGAAGGATGAAAGTACAAAAAAGATGCTGGCTATCTAACAGAAAATAAAACACGCATCTCAGAAGGGAAATGCTAAGGGTAATATTTCTTAAGATAGAGTGCATTGCGAGGATTAGGAAGAGGGTTGCCTTCGAAGTCCTCTAAAAAGTATGCCCCCTTACCAAGACCCTTACTGAGGACGTAAGGGCCTAGCCATAATGAGTCGAACTTCCCGTGACCAAGGACATCATGGGCCTGGTCATATACTAGAACAAGGTCGTCTTCGTGAAAAGGACGAGGCTGGACTTTTTGGTCATATTGAGCTTTGGTGCATTTCTTGGCCGCTTCTATGGTTTGCAATGCAACATGGCGGTCTTCAGAGGTACGCTCAAGCATGATAAGTCATTGTTCTAGAGGTTGGGTGTCAGGGAGAAGTTCAACAGCCAGATGAAGGGAAGGGATTTCACACTCGATTGGTAAGACAGCCTCCTCTCCAAAACGAGGTGAGGAAGGTTATGGTTGAGGGGCATGGGTGCCCCCGAGCATGGTGTGGTCATGCCAAAATGCATTTATAAAAAGGGGAATCTAAACACATTTTAATGATGTGGTGTGCCATTTGTTCTTGTTATGGTTATGCAGTTTGAGAAAGGAAATGGAGGATGACCAATCTCTTTTGGTACTGCATATAGGGATCAAATGGACTTTAAGTTTCCGAAATGTCATACCTGGTGTCACTATCCCAAAAGGAGGATTTGGAGATAATGAACTGATGCTCTCGTAGAAAAGCTATAGGTTGGTCAACAATAATGTCTAAGAGACTGGGTTGCTGATGTAAGATGAGGGAACGATAAGGGGTATCGTCCCTAGAGTGATCTGAAGTGATATGGGACTCTAGAGGTTCTTCTAAATGTGGAAGAATACTGGGTCTAAAGTCAACACGACCAGATACACTAGGAGAGTGGTGGAGAATGGCTTCTCTTGGTCTCTCAAATGTGGGTGCCCCCTTACCCAAACATTGGGTTTCAATGGAATGGCCACAAGGTGGATGTGGTGTGAATGCCTGGGTTTGATGTAAGGGGGAATAGATAACGTCAGGGGTGGGGATTTTTTCCATAATGTCGTCATCGCGATAGAAGATGGGGTGACTGGTGGAAGAAACACCACCTGACGTGGTAAAGTGACCTGAATCATCATCATGAGAAGAGAGGTTCACATGCGCATCGTCACAAGGGGCGACCGAAGAGTAAGTAGATAAAGGATCTACCGATGTTGAGCCCAAGATGATCGCTGAAGGAAGGTCAAGCGAAACAACAGGGGAGGATTCAGATGGAATGTTCCCCGAGGGTCTCATGGATGATGGTAGGTAGAAAACGCTGGACGAAGCCTCCGTCATCTCGACATCAGGAGGGAGAATGTCAATGGGAGCAGTCATATCTGGTAGTTCTGCTGGAGCAGAATGCGCAAATAGGGGAGAAGTGGACTCATTGCGCTTGGCCTCGAATTGGTGGACCGCGGCGATAGAGGTGCGGAAGTCCTCGAGGCGGGGACAAAGATGGGTGTAATGGCCATGGAGATCACACAAAGCATAGGGGTGGTTGGTGTGAATAGTCTTGGGGTTCGTGGCCACGGTCGCGGAAGGAACAGAGGCTTCTGGGACCGCGGACTCAGGGAACGAGACATTAACCATGGGCGTGAGATGAAGCAATTCAGGACAGGTATGGGAGGCGTGACCGAAAACATCACACAAAGCACACTGGATGGTATGCTTTGGAGGCGGAGAAGGAGCAGGGTTTGTCGAGGCAGCCTTGTCCTTTGATGCCCTCTTGCGAGCTTTGCCCTTCTTACCCGATGTGGTCGCAACAGGAGGTGGGTCCTGTTGAGGTGACTGAGGCACTGATGCGGCGGGAGAAGTCATGGGGACCGGTTGAACCGGGGTCAAAGCTATATAAGCTCCAGGGCGACCAGGAAAGGTGGGGGCTGGAGGATCAAGGTACCAAACGGGAATCCCAAGTGTTAAGTTAGGAAGAGAGAGGGTGGCCATGACTGGTACCGTGTGCACTCCTGGTGGGGGAGCTAGGAACGGTATCTGACCAGAGGGGGCATGGCCAGGTGGGACGGCTCCTAAATGGCTAGGGCCTGGAGGAACCATGCCAGGGGGATAAAGGGGCTCATGACTACCAACTGCAGGTGAAGGGCTAAGAGCAGGTTGCGGAGGGCAAGGTTGGCCGACCTTCCGCAAGACGAGGTTTTAAATGGAGAAGCGACTAGAGCAGGTCCACATCATGCGAACATTCGATGGTGGGGTCGAGGAGATAGAGGAGGGGGGAGACAGAAAAAGTTCCAAGCGAGGGAGGTCTTTGTAGACGCTAGGAGAGACACCGGTCAAGGAATCGACGGTTTGCTTGTTGGCTACAGAAGAGATGGTCGTCTCAGGTGAGGTCTGAGATTTTGGCTCATGATATGTCAACTGGTCAATGGTGACTATCTTTCCATTATGGGGAAAGACATCTTGCAGAAAACCGCGGATGGGACAGCAGACATAGCATAGGTGTAGCTTCGCCCCAATAGAATGTTGTAGTCTAGCGGGGCGTCGATGACTTCGACGTCAACGCAAACAGTCTTACCGGCGAGGGTGATAGGGCAATTATGAAACAAGCCAATGGGCTGGGAGGCATGACCGTCCCACGCTCTAAGGGTGATCGTGGAAGGGGCCAGCTCAGGGGATCCGAGTTGCTTCCAAACCGAAGCGGACATCACGCAGGTGGACGCCCCCTCGTCAATTATACACCGGGAAACGATGGTGTTCCGTATTTTGACTGAGATTTGGAAGGCGACAGAAGGAGGAAGGGGAGGATGGTCCGATTGAGTGGTGTCGAAAACAATCATTTGGTCATCAGCAGGATCTATAGCGCCCACGGCAGATAGTAGAGCCTTCTTTTGGGAAGGGCATGACTGGAGGAGTTCCAGTGTGGAAATGGCAGCAGGAGATTGTGCCAAATCATCTACTATGCTATACGAATGAGCAGCTCGACCGGAAGCAGCATTTCGGCGTAATGGTCCCTTAGGAATCTTGGTATGAACCTCAAATTTGGGTTGAGGGATATGTAAGGGGCCATTCGGTGTCGAAAGAGGCTCTGTAGAACCTGAAGAAGGAGGCTCGGAGGCAGACTGAGCAGGAGGCTTGGAGTACTGGCGAGACCGAGTTTGAAGGTTAAGGTCGGCGGTTAGAGGTGGATCAGAGTTCATCATGAGGATCTGGTAATTGGAGGAACAAGAAGGGGAAGGTGGAGTGGCCACCTGTCTGTCAGGTGGTTGGGTAGCCATGAATCCCTGCTGTGCATTCACTGGCTCTTGAGGGGGCGGTGACGGCTGTCGCAGGGGTTGAGGAGGCAAGGGAGGCGAAAGCACATATGCTGGAGGAGCTGGCGCACCAGGCTGCAGATAAGGGTAATGGTTAGGTTGGGCAACATTGAGGTAAGCAGGAGGTTGGGTAAAAGGATGAGGTGTGCCGTATCCTGGATGCGTGCTATCGGGAGGGGGAGAAGTGCAGGAAGTGGTGCCCCCTCCCCCAGGAAAACCATAGCTCATGAGAGGTTGAGCGGAGGGATGAGAGATAGATCCAACGATACTGTCGGCGGCATGAGGTGCCCCCGGTGTATGGGCATCACCGGGTCTAGGGAGATCAGGTAGGACAGTAGGATCATAACCTGTCTGAGCATAGATCAGGTCATATTTTAACGCCATTTGGAGGGCATCTTCTTCGGTTTGAGGAAAATGGGATGCGACATCTTTCCCGATAGGGGACAAGAGAGATCTAAGGAACCAGTCCATGTAGACACGGTCTTCGAAGGGAGGAGATTGACATAGGCTCCGTCTTCGTCGCCATTCCTGGACATGGGTAGAAAGGCGGGTCGAAGAGGTTTGCTTGAAGGAAGTCAAGAGTTCGATACCGGTGTCATAACGAAGGGGAAGCTGGAAGTAAGATAAAAAAGCCCGGGCAAGAGTTACAAAGGTGGTATGGGAGGAAGTGGGCTGATCAACATACCACTTAGAAGCTTCGCCTGTAAGCGTGCGTTGGAACAGTCTAAGACGAACAGAGTCATCGATAATGGAGGTAGATGAACACCACATGTGGAAAGATCGAACATGATTTGAAGGATCTTCTCCGGCACGACCTTCAAACTTTGGGATGTCGGAAGGGAGCTTTGTCGGCATAGCGGGCCAACTAGCGTCATGATGTATAGGGTCGTTTATCAACCGGTCCAAATTTGGGAGGCTGAGGCCTGCCAAGAAGGGGAGCAAGGGTGTAGTCGAGGTAGTTCTCATGGTGGTTCCGCTAGTAGTAGTTCCGGCATTAGGGCCGAGAGCACCACTAGCGTTAGGCCCTGGACCAGACATAGTGAAGGTGACAGGGGGAGAACCTAGCAGGAAAAGGAGAACCCAAAGAATCAGAAGAGGAGTCGGAGGAGGACTGGCTCGACGACGGTGGGGCGGAGTAGGTCGATCAACCGGAAACTGAGGGTGAAGGCCAAGAAGTCTCCGGGAAAGGCGCCTTGGGGGCGCAATGATGACAGGAAGAAGGAAACCGACAAGGGCAGAAAGGGATAGAATCAAGTAATGTCAAGGGCAGATAAGGTGCGGTGACAATTGATTTTAGAGTCTTTGCCAGGCGGTGTTAACCAGGCGCTTCTTCACTTAGGGTCAGTGTGTGGCGTGCGTTAATTTTAATTTTTAAACCCTTTTCGTTTTGAGAGCAAGAAAAAGTGTGCTGCGTAACTGAAAAGAAATCTGCGTAGAACAATATAGATTGCTGAAAAGACAAAACATTTAACAGCTAACTATGCATCAATCTAACCCAAAGAGGCGGGTCTCTCAAAACTACTCTAAAAGAGGGCAAAAATATAGTCAAAACACACATAAAAAGAGCTCAACAGATCTAGGGTCGAAAGGGACAGGGATCTGGAGGATAAAGCTGCAGGAAAGAGGTGCAGATCTCAGCCAAGAGACAGAGGCAAGGTGGCTGGAAAAAGGAAGGAAATCAGCAAAAACCGGAGGGGGCAAGGTGGAGGCCTTCAAAGGAGATCCAAACAAAATGAAAAGAGGTGATTTGAAAGGAAAAGAGGCTGATTTCAATGGATCTGAAAGGGAGGTAACAGATCTGGAAAAGAGGGGGCCGAAGCTCTGAAAAACCGACTGCTGAAACAGCTAAAACTCTTCCACAAGAAGTGGAGGGTACTAAAGCCCTAAGGGGCTGGGTTCCCACTTAGATGAGTAAAAACAGATCAGATCTTGGTCAAGGCAGGCTAAGACAGAGGCTGGGAGACCCTGACAAAAGGTGCAGCAGAACCCAGAAAAATTGCAGAAAAATTGCTGAAAAAATGGCAGGTCGCAGGAAACAGGCTGAAAAGTGCGACCTGAATGTCCAGGTCGTAGGTTTAGGGCCAAAAAGTGCGACCCCCCGTTCCGGTTGTCTCGGCGGCAGATTTTCAGAAAAGTTGCCGTCTCAGTTGCAGCTGGTGTCGCTTACCTGCGCAATAGGGCCAGAAACACACGGAAGTTAGAAATTTTGATGTTTTAGGGTTTTATGTGAGAAAAACAACATAAAAATAGGAAAAATAAACAACTGAAAAGAAACCCTAGGGTCTGAAGTAGCTGGATATGCAGGAATAGGAAAAACGACAGCGGTCGTAATTTAAAACCCGTGTGGAGTTGCCATTTGTTAGTATGAATCCTTCGTCGAAGTGTACGAAAAAGGACCACTTTAGCTACGCATAACTAATAGCCCTAACAACAAAAGTGGCTGCCAATATCTTCAGATCTGCGATTAGTTAGACAAGAAAATAGCTGCAAAACACCAGATCTATGTATGGAAAGATATTAAGCAGTAAAATAAAGGGTTTGCTCCATGCATCCAACAGAAAAGACAAGAACACAATTTTTTTTGAAAGAATTTTTATATTACAGGGCACCTGGGAGGAAAACAAGAAGGTGTATCCAGCTCTCCTCAATGGGATGGGTTCTTTGTAGTCCTCAGCACTTCAGATCTAAGCTTTCTCTCTCTTGTAGGTGTAGAAAACCCAATGCAGAAAATGGAGCTCAATGGGAGCAAATGATGAAAATGAGACCAAGTGTATAGATCCAGAGTGATCTAGTAGGCAACAAAAGGTGAGGACTGATGGGGAAAAACCCTCCTATTTATAACAAAATATTGGGTCATTCTAGATCTTGGTGCATGATTAAAATAATGTTAACCAAATCTAGATCCACCTTTATGGAATATTTTATTATTATTTGTTGGAGGGAAAGGGTGTTTGACTTGGGTCAAATCCCTTGATTGGTGAAAAATAAATAAATAAATGATTTATTTATCTTTTTAAGGAAGTGGTTGGGAGATAATCAAATAAATAATGATTTATTTGATTAATGGTGGGTGATTTGGTCATATTCAACAAGGAATATTATCTAAATAAGATTTAAATAATTATTCCTAGAAAATAACAAGATAACTAAGGGTTTATCTCATTAATTTCTTTGTTTTTGGGTTAAACATGACTGGGAATAATAATTAAATTATGGTTTAATTAATTATTCCATGAGGAAAGTCAAACAAACATGGGTTTGTTTAATATTTCCTTTTGGGGTTTCCTGTTTTAACATAGTGAAAGTGGTTTTACTTAGGGTAAAACTGGTCTTACATGGTGTACTTGGGTCCATCTAATGGTAATAAGTTAGATGACCAAAAAATGGTGTAACATCTTCAACAATGTTATACTCCATAGGATCTGATACCACTAAAGTCTTTGTTGTCGATGTAGGAGGATTAGAAGAAGATGGCTGATTTTGAGTAGGTAATGGAGAAGTTTTCTTTGCAGCGAATTTGTCTTTGGTACTTAGAGTTGTAATTTTCTTTTTAGGAACTGTTTGTACAGGCTCCGATGTAGATTTACTCCTAGTACTTACAGGCATAGCTTCTTGTTCTACCTCACTATCAGAATTAGGGAGAATAAAATCCCACATTCCATGCAATTCAGCTATTTCTTCATTCTCTTCTTCTTCATCTGATACTAGAGATGTATCTTCTTCTTCTTCCTCTTCTGATTCTACATTAGAGATTGAATTGGGAGGTTTAGTTTCAAGTTGATTTCTTTTGAAATTTCGGAATGGTTTTTTGGTAGAAGTTTCAGCTACTTGTTTTTTTATTTCAACCATTTCATTCGACATGGTTTTAAGAACTTTCTATAAACCTTCCATGTCGTATGGGTCTTTGGCCTTTTTCCTCGAATCATCTTTGAAGCTGACCTTCTTGGATTTCCTTTCCTCAATAGCATTTTTCTTTTCTAGAGAAATAATTCGTTTTTCTACTACAATAGCCTCTTTCATATTTTCGGCTAACGTAGGTTTTGCGGCTCTATCTACAAAAATTGCTATGTTTGAGGGTAAAGTGGTTATGTACCATTCACTTCTGACTTGTTCACTAGGCCTTGAATCTGTGTGGATTTTGTTCAAGAGTTTGTTGAATCTAGCGTTGAAATCTTTAATGGGCTCCTTGGGTTCTGTCTTCAAATTTGAGAGATCGTTGATTAAAGTAGCTATTGATTAGTCATCTCCAAATTTAGTTAAAAAATGATCTGCAAAAATGGCCCAACTTGTTATGGATCCTGAAGGTAATGAAAAGTACCAGGATCCTGCTGCCCCTTGAAGAGTATAAGGGAATAGTCTGACTACAACATCTTCTTCTACGACTCCATTCAAATTTACAGCCAGCATAAAGTTATTGATGTGTTCTTCAACTGGAATGTTAAGCTCTGACTGAATTTTGGAAGCCATTTTCCAGGATTGTCAGGTAAATCATGTAAAGGTGCAGGCATGTTGACAGCCCCTGGACTAGCCCATGGTCTAGCCATTATTGTAACAACTGTTGGGGAAGTAGTAGAGACTGGTGGTGTCTGAACAAAAGTTGTTGGAATAGATGATGTTGAGATTGATGATGATTGAGCAGATGATGATTGAGCAGATGACGTGGAAACAACTGCACTTTGTTGAGTTCGGGTTTTGAAAACAGGTGATTGAATATGAGATGAAGAACTTATATCACTTACTGATTCCGATTGAGTTCTTCTTGTCTTGACTCTACTAGGTAAAGGGAATTCTTTCAGAGAAATACCAAGTTTTTCACTTTGAAGCCTAGTAAGAGGTTTTGAAGGAACAAATTTTGAGCTTACACTACCTTCAGATATTTCAGACTCTTCTAGAGATAATGAGAATCCTTTCAATTTATGAATTAAATCTTGTACTTCAGGAGACTCGGGATTTTGATTGTCTGATTGTTTTGAGACTTTGGTAGTGGGTGTCTGAATATTCTTCTCAATTCCTTCTATAGGATTTTGTAATTCAGAAGAAATTGAAGAAGTTAATGAGGGTGTTTTGCTCTCAGAATGGCTTGTGGGTAAAGATTTACTTGCCATTCATAGCTCAAGCCCTCCTTCTAGCGCCAAAAATGTTGAAGCGTAGAAAATCTCTGCTTCAAACATTGGGGAAAACCACCCGGTCGAGACCTTAGGACAGCTCCTTATCCGTTTGGTATGGTGGCTCCGACTAGATTGAAAGGACCAGTTTCCTTATTGTAGAAATTTGAATAACTGATATGTTATCCACCGAGATTCTCCTGATCACACACTATTTTAGCTTCATGCATAATACAAAATCTCTTCTACCATTGATCATCACACGCGGAAATAAAATCAATTGCATGCACACATTAAAGCCATAAAAATTCACACATATGAACACAGTATTTCATGGGAAAGCTTAAAGCTAAAAACCCCCAACTATCCGTATATTATACATGTCATGGAGATCATGTAACAATCATAGTACAAAGCTCTTTGCAAGCTCTCATGCACTACCTCCCATGCTACACACTATCAAGCTAGATCTAGCAAAACTCATGCTCCAACCTTTAGCCACTTGATAGCCAACCTGAATTGCGTTTTCAAGCTATGGGATGGTCTCTTTATATAGATAAACCACCTGGATTGAACTGCGCAATCCTCATTGATTACTCCACCTATCTATGTGTTGCAAATAACAACAGTATAGTCACAACTGATAGTTAACCTGCTCTTTCACCCACCTCTAACACTTGTCTCCACTGAATTGTCCATGCACTGAGTTAACTGATGTATTCCTCAGTTGATTTATGAGTTAATAATTAGTGAATTAATTAATAATTAATTCACACAACTCATCACTAGTGTATTAATCAGTTAGACTAAATACAACTAGTTCAACTAAGTTAAACCGAACACAACTCCATCAACTCCTCAATCAACTCCACCAAACTCAATCACTTGAGTTCTAACTGAAGTCCATCATGCAATAGCTCAATTAAACCCTAGGAAAAGCGTATTTCCTTCTGGCAGTTGCATGTGCCACATCCGTAGCTCAAACTGAAGTGTGCCAAGAGGATAAGATAATGTTTATAGTCCAAATATTATTAAGAGTTAATAATATTCGACTATTCTATTTTTAGCCCGGCAGTCTAAAAATAGACTTCGACCTAAATGCTAAAAATAGAGGTCCATCTATTTTTACCAACATGACCAATCCTCCAAGAATAGCATACTGCAGCTCCCGGTCCATGATCCATATGTCTAAAAATAGACATAGTCTAAAAATAGGCTTTTCGACAAAAAATCACATGTGTGGTCCCCACCTAGTTTAGGTGATCACTTTCCAACTAGGATCAGGAAAGATGTTCCAGGATGCGTCCTTCACTGTTTCTTGTTGCCATCTTCAACACTTATAACTACTGGGTTGGTGATGGGTTGATTTGGATGAGTGAAAATGGGACTAAATAACTAAAATGAAACTATCTAATTTAATCTAAATACTAATAAAGAAATTCTAAAGTTAACCCAGGTATCACATGTGAATACAACTTAAAATTATTCCAATTTAACAATAACCATATAAATGTATTAAAGTTTAATTGAAATTGTGCAGTAACAAATAAAGATAACTCTGTTTAATTTCAATTATACTAAAAAATGATATATTAAAGAAACGTTGTGAAAACCAAATATATATATAAATGATAGCAAATTTTAAAGCGAATATCATATGACAAAAGAAATCAACAGTGAATAGATAAAAATACCTTATCCATCTTGAAAGCTTTCAAATGAAATCTGATACTCAAATCCAATAATTCTGATGCAAAATCAAATCCAAGGTACAGAAATGCAACACTTTTAAAGATAATTCCGCATAAAATCACCAGATGTGATCCTTTATAAAATATAAGAGGCAGTGGAGTACAGAAATGTAATCTCCAAGTCAAAAATATTACAACTCAAGACCTTTTCTCCAATGCATGAGAAGGGTTTAAATATGAAATTACATGAAAACAGAATCCTACTACTACTGCTACAATCTATGAAATTAAAAACAGAAATACTATCTTAAAATGGAACTGATTCATTGCTTTTCCTTCTCGCTCGATGTAGCCAGGTGGAAAATTTTCAACATTTCTTGTACTTCTGATGATGACTCATCTTGGAATGTAACTGTCCAGCGTATGTGGCATCGGAGAATTCTGGAATCAAACAATCAACGACATTTGATAGGCATTTAATAGCTGATTGTTGATTGAGTGGCTTAATCAGATAGGTCCACATATTATCCCAAGATATTGTTTGAAGCTTATTGATCTGTTGATTTTTATTCATCATTTCTTCTTTCCATCTGCGATCAATTTCTTTGACTTTGAGTAAACTGCCTGGAACACAATCTGAAATGAGATTACACGCATACAAGCTGTCATTGATAAATTGTGTTATATTACCCATCATACTTCTAGCTCTTGATATAGCTCTCTCGGCTTTCATCAACTGATGCTCCCACTCTGTAAACATGATTTCCTTATGTCTTTCTTCTGTCCGAGGTAGATTAGCTTCTTTTCCCTTCTCTGTATCTTGCCAAATAAGAAATTCAGAAATCTTTTCATCGGCATCATCAATCTCTTGCCTGAGAGTAACTATGTCCTGTATTAAAAATGATGTGATATCAATAAATGGCTCTGTTTGAGTTAATTTCGTACAAAAATTATTTAACTGCTGAGACAGCAGTTTATTGGCTTCAAGAGCTTCTGTTTTGAATTCATTTAATTTGGGAAAATCCTTGAATTTGTCTAAAGCTGCTTGAAATTCTTTTTCTTGTACAATCTTTTTATTTTTCTCATCTTGCAACAAATTTTGTAACTTTGAAATTTCTTGATTCATCTGTTGTTGTTTGTTTAGAGCTTGTTCATCAACTTTCTTCTTTTCTGTGGTCAGCTGCTCTTCTAGCTCTTTAATTCTGAGCTCTTGATTTTGAAATTGCTGTTCAAATTGAGCAATCTTCTGCTGATTTTCATTAGCTTGTTTTTCAAGTAAAGCTAGATGTAGATCTTACTGAGTCATCAACTGAGAAACCTCTGCAGCTTTATCTATTGTCGCAGCACTGTATGCTCCTGCATATTGGGATAAATTAGTGAGATCCTCAGATGGATTCACTTCAACATTCTTATAAACAATACTCATGAATTCCTCTTGTGAAGCAAAAATTGTGTCTTGATCAATTTTCTTCTTTTTCTCTGTTTTTTAACAACATCCTTATGTTTAGGGCTGTAGAATACATCCAGAGGAGGGATTTCCTCAATTTTCAACACAATTTGTCCTGTAGGATGTTCAGGAATGATTTCAACATCCTGATCTTCTGGATTTTTCTCTTCAAGATTATCCTGCAGTCCTAATTGATGAGCAAATTGATTATACTGCTTCAACAATTGAGATGAAACATTAAGATCAACAGAGTCTATAATTTCATCAGTTTTGCTTCCTCCAAGTTGTGTATCTGATTTCTCTGTATTTCTTTCTTGTTTATCAGTTTTTCTGTCTGAACCTTCCTTTTGAATATGCACATTAGTATCAGTACTTGTGCATTCTTTCTTTGTTTGAACTGTGGATTGCTGATCAGTATTTTCATCGGGTTTGCCATCAATGATTTCTTTCTGAATGTGTACAATCAGATCATTTCCTGTTGCTTCTTCTTGTGTCTGTATAATGGGCTGGCCAGTAGATGACTGTGTAATGGCCTTACTGGTAGATGTTTCTCCTGCTGTTTTTCCAGATGTATCCTCTGCTTCTGGCCCTTGTATAGGAACTCTCAATTGGTCTAGAGGAACTTTCAACAATCTTTGACTTCTAAATAGCATAAATTTATTCATTTCTTCTTTCTGGAATTTGGACTTGGCCAAATTATAAACTTGAGAAAAGTCATTTAATGAAACAAACAAATCATCAAATTCATCCGGTTCATGCTCGAACCGAGCAATCGAAACTGAAGAAGTAACATTAAAAGCTATCTTTTGTGGATCATATTGTCTCCCCGGGATTGTTGCCAATTTAAAACCCTTTATTTTGGCGACTTCCTTTTCTGCATGCTTGAAGTCATTCAAAGTAAAATGTCCACAATTGAATGGAAACGAAGGCCACATTCTTTTCTTACTATTGCTCAGAGATTTGGACATTCCTTCAACTGTCAATTGATAGGAGATTTCCTGAGCTAGAAGTTTATCTGGAACAAAAAGAGGGAGAACATGGGGTTCCATAATACTCCCAAAAATCCTGACATACGTGAGTTTTTCCTCTCCAAACCAATCTCCTATTGAGGATAAGTCAGTTTTAGCTTTGTCGGAGAATCTAGGGGGAAAGCGATTGAAAATGGTTTGAAAAACTGGAATAAGGAAACCATGACATATTCTATACACATGATCTTTGAAATGAACTTTCCAAAGGAGTTTGTGATATATATGAATCGGAGTGGGATCTTTGGTAGTCCATTTCCAGCCTAACAAGGGAAACTCAGAATTAAAACAAAGAGTGTCTAGAACATAAGCACAGAAGAAAAAGGGAGTGGTATTTCCAGCGATTTTATCTTGTCTGTATTCGAGAATCCTATTAGCTATCCTATCAGAAAGAATAACAGCCCAGTCCATAATTTCGGAATTGACAACAGCTAGGATTAAAGGAACCATTTGTATAGAAAACCTAGCAGAATTGTTATTGCCAAATAATCTATACATCATAGTAGCGGCATAGCAGTATGGGGGTGAAAGAGAATCTACTGAATACATACCGGATGATTCATTTTTGTACTTTTCAGGATTTTTCCTCCAATCTTTGATAGGTTCAGATTGAACTTTATTACTGTCAGCAAACTCTTTGACAAATTCTTTATTATAGACCTTCTGCGTATTAGGGAGATGATACATTGCTTTGAGGTCTTCTGCTTTGAATGATCCAAAAGATGTTCCAGAAGCCGAAATAAACATTCTGTCCTTAATTTCTACACTATCGATGACCCATCAAATCACATCATAATAAGGAATGATGTTTGCTCTGGCTGCAATTCGATGTAGGAATGAATTCACAAGTGTTCTTTCAGTAATTTCAGAGTCGGAATCTGAGGTATCTTCATCTGGAACTGATACCTTTGCTATTGTGACTTTAGGGTTTTCACTCTCCAATAGATTATAAACTCCTTCCCATGTCATTCTGCCGAGCCCTTGACATGATGTATCTGTAACTAACTTCAACTTTACTGGTTTTTCCTTCGAGACTGTAGGACTCTCAACAAACTTAGCGGCAACAAGAGTCTTCATTCTCCTTGTTCTCTTTGAAATTTCTGTGTCTGATATTGTTTCCCTCGGTCTGTGAATGAAAGGATTTGGCGTTATTTGATTCTGCAAAGCAATAAGCTCTCAGTCGTGATAAACAAGCAATTGAAAAGAACGATTATAAAAATTATGGGTTCATGATTCATTATTTATTGAATCCGTGTAACACTTAAATATTTTGTTTGGGTCACACTCACGTATTCAAAACAGAATCGTAAACCAATAATCATTTGATTTGTTATTCAATGTTAATCGTACTATTGGAGTTTTAGCGTTTGTGAAAATAATATTAAATTACCTATTATGAACTCTTCTGATGTGACAAGTCTATAGTATATGAATATCAATCGCATCGGAAGCATTCAAATGGTCTATAAATATCACAATAAAGATTTCTCCGATTTCCGATTATGTTAACCGAACTTCTCCGATTTCCGATTGCGATGATGGTATATCGCATCGGGGAGCTTTAATCGAAAAGAATGATTAATGACTTTTCTCCGATTTCCGATTACGATATGGTGGGGTCTACCATATAGAGATTCTCCTCATTTAAGCGAAAACAAATGTTTATTTCCTTTTGAAAAGTGTTTTATAATAAAGCGCATCGCATCGGGGAATTTTCGATTGACCAAAAGGAATTTATTAAAAGTGCCCCGATCACGCGATTGCGATTGATCGTATCGCATCGGAGATATGTGAATGAATAACTTAAATCCTTTGCGATTGGACTAATGTATGTAAAACTTCTCTCAAAGATTTTTCCGATTTCCGATTTCCGATTACTGTTCATGGGACTTTTGCAATTGATTTATTTTCTATAATAAAGTCTTTTATATTTGATCGGATCAGAAGTTTTTGAATGTTGTATTTGTTTGTACACACTTGGTAACAAAGATATGCAATGAGTCATTCAAAACAATGAATCTTTATTTCTAAGTCTTTTATTCCTATATTAAAAGAAGAAAAAAGGGACCCTCTTTCTAAATGAATTTTATTCTAAAATTTTGGAAAAAGGGAGGGTTGTTGAACAGTACAACAGGTCCCACCCCGACCGGGTTTGTTAACCAAAATTTGCACTAGATGTCAAAAATACAAAAGGGAAACTAGGGACATTGTCCATAAACGGTAGGGCCAAAGCCACCAAAACACATATAGAACACAAAAAACCCCAAAAAGCATACTAGTCGTCCGACGTAATGGATGTAGGGTTGTCCGAGGATGTTCATGGAGGCGACTGAAGACGGAAGTCACACTAAACGCGCCCTTCAAAGTGCGCCATCCAAGTCTCTAGTTTTTCTACTTTCTATGATAGTTGATTTGGCCTCGCCAGACCACTACCAGTCTCTCTCGGTCTTGGCACTGAAAATAGTGCAATCGGTCCAGCTTTTCCATCTGCGCTACATGCTCCTCGTGACAGACTCTATCTGATGTGTCCACTCTTTCCATCAGGTTGTTGATAAGTGCTCTAGAGTTCTCCAAGCAACAATGTTAGATACCTTTCCCTTCATTCTCCTTAGCTCGACTAGACCCATGATTCCCCTTACCACCTCGACGACTTGACTTATGAACCCTCATACCATTACCCCTACTAACACCTCGCTTACCTCCTCCATGGCCTCCACACGCTCCCACACTAGCCAACCGCGCGCATCCAACGATATTTCCACCCCCACGGGGAACCACCATGACAATTGTCGAGCCCGCCACATCCGCAGGGCCAAGGGTGGCAGGGGAGGTGGAACGCTCCCACCTCGCAGGTGGTTTCATAATTCACCAAGGAAGAGAACCGTCGCGGTCAGAATCCATAGGCTAGACCCCCCACCAGAGAAACCAAACACCACCTCAGAGGAACCCAATGCCACCACCCACCACACCAGAGAAACACAATACCACTTCCCGCTACCAAAGAAAGACTACCACAACGAGAGAAACCAAAACCCACTGCCCACCACACCCAACACAGACAATTGAATGCTTGAGCGTAGCTTCCCCCAAGGCGGAGACGAACCTCTGAATTATCCGCGTAGAGACCACCCACCAATCCGCCAAATATCGTCGAACCCACTCTCGAGGTCACGGATTGGGAAATTGAGACGTGATATCCACCATCACCCACGAAGTTTCTTGGGCTGCTGATTTCATCTTCCCCTTCTAGCTTGAGCAATCAGGCTTACCATAAGCCTAGAGGAAATGAAATGGAAGAGCTCTCTTCCCTCCGACTTCCCATCCTTACGTACACATAAAATAACATAGATAATTTGTAACAGGGTCCACCTAAACACACTGCTCCAGCAAATGCCCAAGCCAAGCCCACACAAGACACTCCCAACATATACCCTCTTGCGACACTTTCGTCTCCTCCTTAGAGGCCACCACAAGGTCCAGCACCAAACCAAAGCATGGAATCAAATGTCGAGCTCCCTCATCTTCCTGCTCCTTAACCGTTTGCCACCCCCAAACTCTAATGCGACATTAATAATCGCACGTATTGCCAACCTACTGATAGTACCTCTCCCACTACATGCACTTTGGTAAAGTGACCAGGAAGATCGTCTCTCACCCCGCTCCACTTGTTTTCACACATGAGAATCGTCTTGCACATGTTGTAAGGATCTCACCCCATCGAAAAAAATATATATATTAAATTTAATCTCATATATATATATATATATATATATATATATATAAACACAATTCAATATATATAACTGTGTTAATTTTTTTGCTTTAATATTTTAAATATATTAGTGGAAAACAATTCAAATTTTAAAGTATACGCCTTTTATTGAATTCTCCAAAAAAATAAAGGGAAAAAAGTGTATTGAAAATGAAATTTAATCTCATCTTCACATGTATGGTGATGTCTTGAAAATGATAGTTTATATTAAAATTACAATTTTTGTTTTTGTTTTGATTATTTTTATTAAAAAATGAAAAAAATTATTTTTTAATTTTCAAAGTGAGAAAGTATTTGAAAATTTCATAATTTAAATATTTGTGGTTAAATATTTATGATATCGAAAAATAAAATGCATGTAACATAATATTTATGATATTGAAAAATTAAAAAATAGATAAATATATATGCAACATAAAATACATGTATGTAATATTATTATTATATATGATTATTTTTTAAGTTATTAAATTTCGATTAATTTTATAATGACTTTAAATTGAAGTGAATGTTTGTTCAAAATATTAACCATGGGGAGTAGTTTCCCTTGTTTATAGGTACATTATTCTATATTTACACTTGCTAATCTTTGTCCCATCATGGTAAGTTGTGCCTCATTCAACGATGCATTATTCTTTATCATTTAAAAAAAAATCAAATGAAGAGGGATTTTTTTGTCACTTTGATGGACTCTTTATTATAAATAAAAAGCTTCACGTGCTCATTCAACGTGATTCCACTCTTCCTATCACATCGACATCTTTGTTGGTTAGATTCATTAAAAACTCCAAAAGAACACACAACGAACACTCTCTTCCTCAATTAAACAATAAAAAATTCATAAAAAAAATTCCATGTTATACTCATAACCATTTAAAAAAAAAAAAACACATACCAAACGAAAGAAACCCTTTATTACTCACATCTAACCCATCTTTAAAAGATAAAACCCACTACCAATATTGATCTACTACCTAGCTAGAGCATGATTCATGCGAGAATGACCTAATCATGTTGATTAGGTTAAATAAGCTTCTATCATATATATTTCAACCCAATGTATCCTTTAGCTTTATGTGATTTTGGCAGTTTTGTGAGAAGTTCCACATCCCAATAAACTTTTAGCCATTAACTCTATGCGGTGGTCGTGTAACACAATGTGCTTTTTTTAATTAAAAAAAAAAACCTTTCACATATACTTATTTATTTAAAAATAATAACTATGGGTTCAATCTTTTTAGTGATATATATATATATATGTAACCCAATGTGTTTTTTTTATTTAAAAAAAAAAAAGACCTTTCACATATATTTATTTATTTAAAAATAATAATGATGGGTTTAATCTTTTTAATTATATATATATATATATAATTTTAAGGTTACAAGCAAGCTAGACATCAAATTGGTGTATGAGATCTCTTTGTTAGTGGGACAAGGGACTCAACTTCGCGCAGTGATAAGTCTACGAAGGCATACATACTCTACCCCCTCTGGTTTAGCAGGACTATATCTTTAACATGTTCAATATATCACCTTAATTGGGGCCAAGAATTGAACCAATGACTTCACATCAAGGAGTGCCTTAATAAAACACTTGATCATCATATACCGAAAACCCTATTATATAGATATGTTTTTAGATATTATTATAACTAGTAATTGCATCGAGAGGTGCAAAGGAACACCGAAAGTTCAAGGTTTTGCGAGGTTTTGGTGAGCCTCCTTGTTCGAGTGGTTTGGGTTTCGTGTGAGGAACAATACAGAGGGGGCAATGGGGGTGGGGTTAGAGGAACCATAAGGATTGTTTCCTTTCCATTCTTTGCCCATTTATCACAATTTTCTATCAAAGCTATGTCTAGAATCTTGATCATGCATTCGCGAACAACTTTTCCCAATGACCAATGTATCTTTTTTATTTAAGATCCCCAATATTTGAACTTTGGTCAAGTAGTATCCCTCCGAGTCTTCTTTCCAATGCCACAGGTCGGACCTAATTTGGATTCTTCAAGGTAATGTTATGCTCGATCTCCCACGATGCCTTTATTATATACTAGTTCAGTAGAGCGAACTTGTACTAAGTGCCACGTGTCACTGTTTCGACCTTTAGCCCTGAAATTACTACACAAAAAAATATAGTCCATGCAAATTTTTCCACTTTTTATATAATTCAAATCTGATGCCTGAAATGAAATTTATGACGATTTTACCTAGGTCACTTGTTGAGACTGAATTTTGAAGCCTGCAAAAACCATAACTTCCTCAGATCATATCTTCGGAAATATATAGAACCAAGATCTAAAATTCACACACGAGGTTCACCAGTATTTTTATTCCACGTGGTTTCAATTTCAGCTTTTTAAACTTCGTAGAAAAAAAATTATAGCGAAAATTCCTAGAATTCATGTTTGCAGCAGCGAAACCCTAGAATCCAAAGATCTGATACCAAATGTTATGCAACCAGCTCAAAAAATAGAAGAAAATATAGATCAAGGACTTAGAAATCAGTCTCTTCGAGGGGGAAACCTCCTTTACATTACATAAATGAACAATTCTTGGACAATTCAAATGAGAAAAACTCCTTTCTATATATAAGAGTCTAAGGGGTCACAATATAATCAGAGCTGACATAACAATAATAATGTAAGGGCACAACAATAACAATAGTGGGCTTCTATTGGGAACAATAATAACACTATGGGGACTACATGGGTACAATAATAACAATAAGGGGGATACACTAACACTAACAATAATGGGATACACTAGTCTTATAGGGACCTAACATGTTTAGAGATTTGCTTTAGACAAGTTGAATAACAAACGTTAGAGAATGAATACAATTTTCAACAAACATAAGTTAGGCATATTTATGAGAAACCTAGCACGTAAAATCATTTGAACATAACAATGGCTAAATAATGTGGCACGAATCTCAAAAGACACAAGGCTAGAAAGAACTCAACTAAAACTCATGCATAAGATAAATATTTGTTCATCGATTGTAAATTAGTTCATAATCAATAACAAACATGAAAGAAAATAAAAGCATACAATCCCATAAATTATATGTTCTTAAATAAAGAAAATAGATTATTTAATCTAAACACAATGAAAGCAAAGCATAGACCATCATATCATTGCAAGAAGAATCTCACAATGTTCGACAACACATCACATACTCATGCTCAAAGAGCTTCAAACATTAAGCTGAAATATTCATAACATCATCACATGAAATGTCCATGAAGTCCACTAGTGGAAATGCAAAGCCACTACTTGAATCCTCAAAAGTTCTACTACCTCTCAAACAATATGCACAAATTGAGTCCAAAACTAAAGGTCCATTACATCTAGCCATGAGGGTTTATCTATAGAAGGTAGGGCGACCTTCCACCTACCATGACCTTTCGTCTACCCTCATGACTCTTCAACTTCCATATGACCTTTCACATTCCATGTGACTCTCTCTACTCTAAATTCTATTTCACTATTAACAAAATACATATTACATCAATATTAAAGAAATAAAGCATTCTCAATCCACTAGACTAGTGCTGGAGAGATATGTAGCATTTGCTTGCAAATCTCGAACTATGTATGCTTGCCATAGCTTGTATTTGCATGTGAGTGTCATGATCTTATGATATAACTCGTCCCCGTGCCTAGTAAGGCATTCTGGTGCATCTAATATCAAGGTGGGCTTTTTGTCTTATACTTGGTTTGACAGTGTCATGAGCCGATGTATATCCTCATAGACTTAACCACATATTGAGCAATCACCTCTTTTGTAGCTTCCAAAGCATCTGTTGCAACAAGTTGTTTTATGGGACGACAGGAATGATTGAATCTCTTTCTTGAATTCTTACTTAGATATTTTTTCGCCTAATGCACCAATGGAAGGTGTCTTGTGTATCCCAACAAGAGATTTCAGCCTACCATGCAAGGTCTTATATGATGTTATTACCCTATCCAAGTCTCTACTCAACTTCTCATGTGATTGCATTTTGATATGGACAACAACCTTGTGGGGAGAGCATGAGGAGGCTTGTAGGAACCAAATACCTTGATAGAATTAGCCTATCCAATTGGAAACCAATATGTGATATCATGAAGAGAATTCCTTGCTCTTTCTGACATACATGGAGGCTCTTTGTTGAAGAGTATACTATATAGAAAGGAAATGAAATATTTTGCAATCTTCTCATACATGCTCCTGTGGCTTGTGCTCCATAAGGTCTTATAGTAGATATGCATAAGGGATTCTTCCTAAAGGGCCAATTTTAAACCCATGCCTTCAAATTCAAATTTTCCACACACTTCATATGGAGGCTCTTCGTGGAAGAGTACACTATAAAGAGGGGAAATGAAGTATTCCAAAATATTCTCACACATGCCCGTGTGGCTTGTGCTCCATAAGGTATTGTAGTGGGCCTAATGGTTAAGGGCATGTGTTTCCTCCTAAGAGGTCATAGGTTCAAAACCAGAGGGAGGTAGAGTATGTATGCCTTCATAGACTTAGCAATCAAGTCGTTGCACGGAGGTGGGTACCTTGTCCCATAAACAAGGGGGTCTCATACACCAATTTGGTGTCTGGCTGGGCTGTGACCTTAAAATTTGATTATTATTATTATTATTAGTAGATATGCATAGGGGATTCTTCCTCAAGGGTCCATTTTAAACCCAAGCATTCAAAGTCAAATTTTGTACACACTACATCTAAGAGGTAAGAAGCCATATAAAATTTTGATTGCTCTCCTTCCACCATATTCTTTGCTCCACGAGCATTTTATTTGAGAGATGATGCAATTATGATTGCCCAGTCGAAAATCGTTCCTTTTTTGGCTACTGAATGCATCAATGGGACCTAAGTTTCCTAGAAGGTTGTCACATCTGGTTTTCCATAGAGCTTGCTCATCATAGAAACCATCATTTGATATATACTTTCTTGAGAGATTGTGTCTTGTAGACTCCATCTGCTATGTGACTGAACTTGTTGGGCTCTTGCCACCAGGATTTCAGCACATCTTTGTATGACCCATCAAATATGGAGAACCATATGTTATTGAAAGCCTATTTATGCGTGGGGAGCTTGTAATAGCTTGAAATCTTAGCTACAGTAAATGCTGCCATAATTTATTCATCATAACCCTTGATTGTGCACTGATATAAATATGTGCATTAAAGAATCCATTCTATGGTCTCCACACATGGGAAAATTGTTGGGTGCACTGCAACCTTGTGTAGCCAAGATTTATTCACATTGATGTATACTTGGAAATCCTCCTCACCATGTGGGATCTCTTTTCTTGCAAACTTCGAGTAGATGTATCCCCATGAGAGATCAGTTTCCTTGTCAATAAAAAAATGACATCACCATAAACTGATAACTTTGGAGGGATATCTACGAACCCTTCTATACTTCTTTCAATCCTACCATGGCTTTTGCTAGATCCTCTAATTACAGGTGCAACCATTTCTCTGGAGGAAGATGGAATGTTGCGACAATCTATGTCAATGGTACTTGGAATTTCAAAGATGTTCATCAATGAAATAAATGTTAATTTTAGCTAAATATAATTACTGATTTCACAAGAAAATGTGAGGGTCTTGGTCAAGTTTCAGGGTGCTAGGGCTAAGGTTGATCAGACTTGGTAGGAAGAGACTCTTACTGTATGTCACAATTTCAATTTAAATGGAAATTCACATTTCCCAAATGTAGTGTAGGTCACAATTTTCTATGACAGTGTTGCTAAGGTTCAAAACTATGACTTGCAACCTAGAGAAATGGGCACAATGGTCTAGTCACAAGTCTGGTCAACAAGGAAGGTCACATCCTTTAATCTCATCATCAGTCGCAAAATTAGACAACTTCTAATGGGTATTAGGTGTCATAATAGTTACAATTAACGACTCTAGTGTAGGTCTCAACTTCATATGAGAAATAGGTTGGGAATAAGTGATACAATGATTGAAATAGAGAGAGAGAGAGTTAGATCACAAATTTTACTTCTAGTTTCTCTGGGATGTAGATTGTGACCTTTGAAATTCAATAACCTTAGGATTTAAAAATATGGCTTCACAAAATAATTCATCTAGTGTGATGGTTTGATTGAAGCCTTATTAGCTTAAATTACAACATACGACAAAGGGTTTCAATGTAAAATGCAAAGGTTTAGGATTTTCACGTTATCATATAATAAGCGAGACGTGTTTCCAAAGGAGGTATTCCAAAATGAGAGGGGGCTTCAACACATTAATGAAAGGAGTTAAAATAATTATGAATCCATTAAGCAAAGGCATATAGCTCAAAACCAAAATCTTACTATGGCACCGAAAAATGTAAAACCTCAAAATCAGTGTATTCTCCTTCAGACAAAAGAACGCAAATCTCAAGCCAAAAACCACAAAAATTGTGTCCTTAATGAATACATGAGTTTGAATTATGGGCTTTAGTCAATAAGGCTCAATTTGAGAGGTTCAATGTAGGGTCATGGTATAAAGCTTGAACTCACAAAAGTTGGGCAAAGATTTGGGTGCGTGGATTCATAAGTGACAAGTCTAAAGATTGAAGGAAGGTTGATGCAATTCTATGGAGAGTTCAAATAAGGCAATTCGATGGATGAGTGTAGAAGTAATATGAAAGGATGGGCGTAGGGCATATAAGTATGTAGGGCTGAGCAATGCATATATTAAACACTTGTTAAGAAAAACAAGAACAATGATTACAGAGGGAAAACTTTACTTACCCACAGGTTGCACTCACAGGAGAAAGGTTTGCTCGTCCAATCGTGAAGGCAAGATGAGTTAGAATGATCGAGCGATGTGTTTTATAAAGTGAAGGCATGTGTGGGAGGGTTCATAAGCCAGAGATGCGACCTTGTGTTTATCGTGTGTGACGAGTATAGAGAGGTAGCAAGTCACAAATTTAGGGTATAGTGAGAAACCCACTGCGATCTCAGAATGTGATTTGTGACTAATAGTGTATGGCGCATAAGGAAGGTCGCAGGCCATAAATTTAGTGGTAAATGAGATTTCCACTACAAATTCTAGACACAACTTGAGACCTAGAGTTAAAATTACTTAGAAGAGGTCACAAATCACAATTTAAGTGGCCACTGAGATTGCCAATGAAATTTGCGTTTGCGATTTGTGACTAGGTCAAAAGAAAGCTTCAAACCTGTCGAGATAGACTTCCTAGCATGAAAATGAAACCCTAGCTAGGTTGAAGGAGGATATAGACCTTAGGAAACCATGGGTAAAGCGTGATAGGGAGTCGAGAAAGGGGATCTCCAAAATTTTGAAAGGTCGAAATTTTGGAATTGTTGTAGCGACTACAACAAAATGCTAAGATATTGGATTCTATCACTGACTAAGTTCTAGACAACAACAATATGAGAGGAAGAAAAAATGAATACCTCTACATTATTGAATTATACTGGGCTATTAAACGCATTAGGAAAAGTGTTATTGGATAGGAACAAAGGTAAATGGAAAATTATTTTGCATTTAGATGATTTTCAGGTGGAACACATAGACATGGCACATCGTACGACCAAGATTGAAGCTATTCTAGTTTGTGAAAAAGTTTCAACCTCTATAGGAGCTCTAGTGGACCCTATACTATATGTATCTATGTCCTCCTAATTTTCTTTGTTGGCTACCAATTTGGCATTTCACTACTACCAATCTAGCTTTAGCTTATTTTTCAGTTATAAGAAAGTAAATTGTTTTTATGCATGTACGAAGCATCATAGATTATGCTACAACGTGCTTTATAGGATAAATATGCTCCAAATTATTTGCATATTAGACTGCTATTTCAGATGTTATTTACAATATGTAATAATTTGGACAAAAAGTATTCGATTTTTCCATTGGTCTGGTTTCCCAATAGAAAACCATGGTGATAGAAGGCTAATTATGTTTGTAAATATGTTTTTAGATCAATAAAAAAAATATAACTAATAAAACAAAACAAAACATTGTTATTGTAAACTTATTTTGTGTATAGTAATCAGATACTAATAAAATAATATATATTCTTTTAAAGGAGATGTTACTTAGCTTATATTATCAAACAAAAACAGGAGAAAAGGCCAAAACCTTTGCATGATTCATCCTGATACAAAGCTACACATTTTTTAGAGATCTAAGATATATCCTTTCTATTTCTATGACCTTCTTTTCCAGCTAACCTACATAGAAATCTACCAAAAAACTTGAAAAAATACACTTAAATATTACTTATATTTATAATACATAAAAAATTGAGGAGTTCACAGATAGTTGGGGGCTAAAGGCCTTGCCTCCTTGTCATCTTTTGACTAACCTGTTGATTTCTCCTTGGTCTTCACTTCTTGAGATGGACGACTTTGAGTTTCTCACCAGGGAGTCATCACTGGAGTCTAATTGCTCCTGATTTATTATGGTGCCTCTACACATTTCATCCTCAAGATTGTTGATTTTTACTACCAAGACAACCAATTCTACTTTAGTAATAGATTGGATTCGATCAATCTTTAGCTACAATATTTCAAATTTATTGTCCAATAAATCTAGATGTGGCATATTTTCCTTGTCAACCAGACCCAACCCTTCTCCTATGACATTCAACAAACTTTCTACCACCTCAGAGACCCTATCCAATAGATGATTTATTTTTTCTTATGAATGTTCTTGCTGAGTTGGATCACTGTGAGCCATTGCAAGAGCCTTGGTTCCAAATTTATCTTCGCGGAGGGCCTTTGGCTTTTGAATTCACTGTTTCTCTAAGAGATACATACAAAGAGCATTATGAGAACTCCCATTTATAGAGTTCATTGTGGAATGTCAAACAATAACGATGCCATCCCTGAGAATTCCAATCGAGGGTAGTTATATCAGAGTACCTTGAGATCATATTTCTTGCAAAGTAGATCCTTTCATTGAATTGGACGAGTTTCACCTTATGCAGAGGGAATGGGCCTTTAAATGAGTCCTAAGATGGAAGGCTAAATTCCCCAAGGAAAGTAAAGTAATTAATGTGAAGACTGTGCTGCGCTGTGCAGCCCATAACCTAACAGCGCTGCCATAGCTTCCACCACAGATTTTTAGCTACAATGGAGGTCGGCGGGGGTGCCGAGCCCTCGCCTCCTCTGCCAAAATTGCTCGCCTTTAAGAAGCTCATCGTTGGTTCTCTCAAGAGACCACTCTCCAAGACACAACATAAATTTGTTAAAAAGATGGACTTCATCCCAATCATTGAGCTGCCAATAGCAGAAACATGCAGATCGGTAGTCAATCTTGCAGAAAGAGGGCTCATCGGATAGTTTACAGGGCTCTGGCCCTCTCCCAAATCCGTGGAGGCCTGGGTGCAGAGGAACTGGACACCGCTTGTAACAAAAGGAATCAAGAGCCATTTTGTAGGAAAAGGATTCTTTGTCTTCGTGTTCGAAAGCCCGGAGGATAAAAATCTCATTTTCAGGAACGACCCATACTTCATGGGGCCTCAGGGTATTTACCTGAACAAATGGACCCCTGAATTTGACCCTACCCAGGACGTGCCGTCTGCTGTTCCAATTTGGGTCCGTCTACCTCACCTCCCATTACACTGCTGGAATAAAAAATCATTGCGAGCTATCGACAACTCGCTGGGAAGATATATCAATCAAGCTGTCCAAAAAGATCAATACTCATGCGCACGGATCTGCGTGGAGGTTGATCTAGAGGAAGGGTTACCAGAGGCAATAAAACTTACTACAACATATTGGACACATATTCAGGAGCTGGACTATGAACAACATACCCTTCAAATGCCGGTTCTGTCACGGCTACGGTCACTTCGCAAGACACTGCAAAAAAAGAAGAGCGCGAAAGCAGAACAATGGACTACAGTGCAAAAAGCAGGGACATAAAAACTTAGAATTAAATGAATACCAAAGGAAAACAACCCCGGGCCAATAGGGCAAGAACAAAAGGATGGGACCACCAACCCCATCTCGAAATCAGGAGCACAAAATGCAGAGTCCAGTAAGGTCACAGAAGTGTCGGAAGCAAATAAGAATAGCGGTGAACAATCAAGACCCTCCCATAATGGGAAAGGACTAGAGGAGTAAGGGAAAACAGTGGGAACCCCTGAAGTAGTCCCCTCCCCCTCATATGCAGACATAGCAAGAAAGAATCTGTATGAATCTCCAAGCTCCTTAGAGGATGAGATCTTAGAAAGGCCTGCCAAAAGAGCAGGAAGAAAGTCTTGCAGAGAAGCAAGGGAGGAAGAAGCGGAAAGACAAAAGACCCAAGGAAGTCAACCCACTATAGAAATTTCAATTGGCAGAAACAAAAGGACAAGGCCACCTAAAGGAGGAGGCCCAACCACCCCGAACAGTAAGTAATGAGAATCGTCTCTTGGAACTGCAGAGGGTTGGGGAATCCGACGAAAGTAGAAGCGGTCAAAGATCTTATGAAAGTGGAACCAACAGACATCCTAATGCTCCAAGAGACAAAAATTGAAGGGGAAGCCCTTCTAGATATCAGCAAAAGGAAATGGCAGAAGAATGCAGGAAAAGCAGTAAGCGCAAGGGGCTCCTCTGGTGGAATAGAAACCTTGTGGAAGGAAGATCAGTTCAGGCTTGTCAACTCTCACAACACACAACATTGGTGTTTTACAGAGCTGAAGCACATATCAAGTAAGTTAACCATTGCATATTCAATTTATATGTACCGGTATTATATTCTGAAAAGAAATATTGTTGGAAAACATTAAATGAGTTTTTGCAATTGAATTCCCCAAACAATATAATTGTAGCTGGAGATCCAAATATAGTGATGAATGAAAAAGAGAAGAGAGGGGGCAGGAACATCAAAGATCAGATGATTTATGTAGTAGAAGACATGATACAACAATGGGACCTATTGGACTTTAAACCAAGAAAAGGGCTTTACACCTGGACAAACAATAGGACAGGGGAAGATCATATATCCGCCAGACTAGATAGGTTCTTGGTCCAAAGCACAATGTTGATGGAAAGGAGACTTATCTCAACAACCATTCTCCCCAAGCTTGCCTCGGATCATAAGCCCATCCAGTTAATGCTAGAGGAGGAAGAGAATTTGGGGCCAATCCCATTCAGATTTAGCCCATTGTGGAATGGAAAAAGTGGCTTTGTTGAGACGGTCCGAAAGGCATGGAACACCTCAATCCATGGATCCCCCAATTATGTTTGGGAACAAAAATTAAAAATAACCAAAAAGGCACTCAAGGAATGGAGTAAACTCCCAACAAATACTCCCAAAGACCAAAGAATTGAGGTAGTGCAGCACTTAGAAAATCTGCAAAGCGAAATGGATACAATGGAAATAACCAAAATAGAACTAGAAAAGGAGCAAGTAGCCCAATGCAAAACATATCACTCCTTTAGAAACGAAGAAGAGTATTGGAGACTAAAGTCTCGGAGCCTCCAACTGAAATATGGAGACAAAAACACAACATATTTCCATCGAAAATGTAGAGCCAAAATCTCCAGGAATCACATCTCAGAGATCACTACCTCCGATGGGAGGCTCTGCAAAGGAATAGAACAATTAAAATCTGTTGTTGCATTACACTTTCATCATCTTTACAACAAAGAGGAAGATGATTATGAAGAAGACAACACAGAGTTCCTGAAGAACATCCCGACATTGGTCACCAAAGAGGACAATATGGCATTATTGAAGCAAACCAATGAAGAAGAAATAAGTAAAATTATTTGGTCCATGGACCTAGACAAAGCCACCGGGCCAGATGGGTTCACCATTCATTTCTACAGGATATGTTTGGATATAATTAAAATGGATCCCATTAGAATGATAAAAGGATTCTTGAAAAAATAAAAAATGGGTGGCAGCACCAAGTCAACATTCCTAGCTCTAATACCTAAAGAGACAAACCCTGCCTCCTTTGAGAGGTTCAGGCCAATTTCGCTAAGCAATGCCTCATATAAATAATTGCAAAGCTTCTTGCAGATAGAATAAAGCCACTATTGAGCAAACTTATATCATATTCGCAAGGGGGCTTCGTCAATGGGAGGCACATTTTGGACAATGTAATCCAAGTCCAGGAAGCCATGCACTCCAACAATCTTAGAAAGGAGAAAGGCATGCTGATCAAGTTAGATATGGCTGATGCCTTTGATAGAGTTAAGCTGTCTTTCCTCTACCAAGTACTAACTTCCTTTGGATTCGATCAAGAGTTTGTAAAACTGATCCAATCATGCACCAGTAGTCCTTGCATAGCGCCTTTAGTAAATGGGAGGCCAGTAGATTTCTTCCAAGCCACGAGGGGGCTGAGGCAAGGATGCCCCCTCTCTCCATTTCTCTACATTTTAATGGCGGACACACTGAGCAGAAAGTTGGAGCAGGACATGATAACAGGAGCGGCCCCAGGTTTAAAAATTACAAAGGATCTCAAAGCAATAAATCATGCTTTGTTCGTGGATGACTCCCTCATGTTGGGAGGAGCTTCAAACAGATAGCCACTGCATTTAAAAACACTCTCCAAGCATATTTCAAAGTAACTGGAGCATTAATCAGTGAAAGGAAAAGCACAGTATATAGCTGGAATGCAGGGGAGGAAGAAACTCAAAATTGCTAGCAACTTGGGGTTCAATGGATTCTCAAAATGGGACAAAATCAACTATCTAGGATTGCTATTAACATTGGGCACAAACAGAGTCAACCTGTGGGAGGGAGTAATTACAAAACTCAAAGGCAAAATCGCAGCATGGGGAGGTCAATGGCTATCTCATGGAGGCAAATTAACACTTATAAAATCTGTTTTTTCATCTCTGCCAATATACCAAGTGTCATATATTATGGTACCCAAGTCAATTTCAGGACAAATAAATAAAATTATGAGGGATTTTCTATGGCAAGGAGGCAAAGGAATCCAGAACAAATTCCATCTGGTTAAGTGGGAGATAGCAAAGTGAACAATGAAAGAAGGAGGCCTCCAAATTCAATACCCAGACTTTGCCAACGTAGCCCTAGGATGCAAGATTATTTGGAAGCTACACAGTGAACCCAATCACCTAGTCAGTAAAGCACTAAGGCACAAATATTTACCAGATAAAAATCTCAGAAATTTTTAGAATGAAACTAGTAGAGGGAGCTCAATGTTATGGCAGTTATGCATTAAGGGAATGCGCTTCTTCACCCAAAACTTAATACCACATCCCTGGAAATGGAAAACGAGTCAAGCTGTTGACTGATCGAATAATGGGCCATTCGCCAATAGCAACGCAAGACAGTCTGCAAGAAATCTGCGCATATTTAAAAAACAAAGGAGTGAAGATAGTATACGAAATCTCAAAATGGAATGAGTTTGGGGTCTGGATGGATTGGAGCTTTGGAAATATACCAGATCATCTTTAGCAGCAATCAGAAAAGCTCAAATAGGAACTTCGTGAAGCAACCCCGGTGCATAAAACAGAGAATGATAAATGGGGATGGGAACCTATAGGAGTATACTCTCGAGTCAAAGGCTACGAGTTGCTTCAGCCACACAGAGATCAACCACTCCCAGAAAAGTTTTGGAAAGAGGTATGGGATCCAATGGCGCTGCCAAAGGTAAACTTCTTCTTCTGGACATTAATGCATAAAAAATTATGACCGGTGAAAATCTATTGAAAAGGAACATAGCAGGTCTGCATAGGTGCTCATTATGTAAAGAAGCCATGGAAACTATGGAGCATTTGTTTGTTGATTGTCCATTCGCAAACAAAGTTTGGACATACACACTCCAAGGCCTAAAAGCTACAATCCCCACGAAAATTACAGTTGTGGACTTATTCCTCTCATGGAAAGATCGTTATCCTCTACTCCACCTAAATTCTTCATGGGCCAGAATCTGGATCATTGTTCCCAAATATGTGTGTTGGAAGCTATGGCTAGTGAGAAATGAGCAGATATTCAACAATGTAACTTGGACTCCCAGTATGGTAGCATCAAAAGCAAAAGGACTCCTTGAAACATTGAATTCCCAGAAAATCAAAGAAGACTATTCGGTACAGCAAGAGGAAAAGAGTTGGCTTGGCACCCATGCATTTACCCAATGGACGAACAGCATTGATAAACCTATCTGCAATCTTGAGTGGAGGCTAAGAGATAAGGATGAAACTTTTCAGAGTTGGTGGAGGAAGCAAGGAATAACTATAGCTTTCTTTGATGGTGCCTCTAAAGGCAACCCCGGGGAAGCAGGAGCCGAAGGACTCATATACTCTCCAGATGGAAGCATCAAAGAAACCTTCAGCTGGGGACTAGGATAGTGAACTAACAACCAAGCAGAAATTTTGAGTTGGACAAAAGTTTGCCAAATAGCCATAGAAAGAGGTCACCGGGAGCTGTAAGCATTCAGAGACTCATAACTCCTGATCAAAATGATACATGCGCAAGGGAAATTCAATGATGCTGGTTTAAACAAGAATCTGCAAAGGTTGAGATACATTCTCCAAGACTTCATCTCCTTCAAATGCTACCACATCCTCAGATAATCAAACAAAGAAGCAGACTCCTTCTCCAACAAAGGCTGCCTCCTGGCCCAAGGATACCTCAACATAAATGGAGGAGATCCAGAAACAATCTGTATACCATGAAAATAGACAACAGCTGGAAAAAGAAAATGTATAAGACTTGCACTGAATGATGTAAGGCTGCGGCCATTTGAAGTACTAAATTAATAAAAATCCATACCCATTTCAGTTAAATAAAAAAAAAAATTCCCCAAGGAAAGTAACCAACGGTCCTACATCCACTACACCATGCCTTGGGATAAAATAATCTAGAGCCACTTGCCACATCATTCATTGTCAAGCATTAAAGGAATATATATGTTGTCGGAATTGGAGCACGTTGCCTCCACTCTCCAAAAATGAAAGTAATGGTTGTGCCGCTAATCCTTTATCCGCTTTGATAGATAGATAGATTTCAATGGACAAATTTTATGATGAATTTTGCTGGTATATTTCTTGTCTTTATTCCATCATATTTTTCCAATATCGTAGCCTTTTTTATAAGCATATTCGAGGGCAAAAAATATATTTTGATGGTTCATGGTAGCAGTGAGAAATTGGTGTCTTGTGATCTAGTTGCAAGGCTCCTTGATCCATGGTTGTGTCGATGTTTGCTAAAGCGTCAACGTTTGCATTTAGATGTCTATAACTGTGATTAAATTAAATTTCTTCAGAGTGTCTAAATTGCATTGCTACCATTTGTTGAATTGGGGTGAGGGGGATGGCTATATTTTCTTTGATCTGGATGACCTATTTGATTACTATTTAGGAGTGTCAAAAAGCCATTAACTTTAAAATTCTTTTGGTTTTTGTGTGTTCAAGCCCTAGCCAAAGAGCCAAAAATTTTGCTTGATTGTTGGTATAAAAACTAGACCCCAATCATAATGAGACTCCTTTTGGTCATCGATATGGAGAATAACCCCTCCCACTCCCGTCACATGAACTAATAAAATAATATTAATAATATATAAATTACATTTTTTTTTGTGATTCAATGTTCTATTCATATAGGAAAAAAGGAGTACATATAATCGCTTACAAAACCTGTGGTCCCACCTCGACCGGGTTTGTTAACCAAAATTTGCACTAGATCAAAAATACAAAAGGGAAACTAGGGACATTGTCCATAAACGGTAGGGCCAAAGCCACCAAAACACATATAGAACACAAAAAACACCAAAAAGCATACTAGTCGTTCGACGTAATAGATGTAGGGCTGTCCGGGGATGTTCCTGAAGGCGGCTGAAGACGGAAGTCACACTAAACACGCCCTTCAAAGTGTGCCATCCAAGTCTCTAGTTTTTCTACTTTCTATGATAGTTGATTTTGGCCTCGCCAAACCACTACTAGTCTCTCTCGGACTTGGCACTGAAAATAGTGCAATCGGTCCAGCTTTTCCATCTGCTCTACATGCTCCTCGCGACAAGCTCTATATGATGTGTCCACTCTTTCCATCAGATTTTTGATAAGTGCTCTAGAGTTCTCCAAGCAACAATGTTAGATACCTTTCCCTTCATTCTCCTTAGCTCGACTAGACCCATGATTCCCCTTACCACCTCAACGACTTGACTTATGAACCTGTTGAAGCCTCGAAAATCGCTGCTACAACATTGGGGGATAACCACCCGGTCCGGACCTTAATACAGCTCCTTTTATGTTTATGATAGTGGCTCCGACTGGTTTAACTAGGTCCAGTTACCTTTTCCCTATCGCTATTTGTTTACGATATATCATTAACTACCAATAGACAGGGATATCAGATCAATTCTTCTTGCTGATCAGGCAAGAGAATGACCCTTAAGCTGATTTGGGTTCAGCCAAACCATAAATAAGATTTTGCCTCTTTGAGAAGAGGACTTAAAAGAATGTAAATTTAATCTAATTGCAAACTTATTCTATAATGCAAGCAAAAAGAAACTAATCTAAATCCTATCTCAATCAGGTAGATGAAAATCTAACCCAACTAAGAGTAAGATAATTAAGTGATGAGAATTAAAATATGTCTGGCTTTTAATTAATGTCAAACTAACGAAGAAATTCAATTAGTTCACATTTGTGAGTATCAAAACACATTCTATTGAGACCATTTGACTAAAATAATAAATCAACAACACTCCGGAAGAAATTCACAAAAATGATATCGATTATCATATCAGTCAAACTAATAATTAAACAATAACATGTGGAAGAAATTCACAACACATTACTATTTAATAAATCAGTGTTATAAGACAGATTTCTGAGTAATGGTTACTCAGAAATCAGAGTTTAATTCATAAAAGCAGAGATACTTAACAATTTGAGACAAATTATCCATATCAACAGAAATGCCAAAAACATGAATAAAATGAAACAACAATTTTATTAACATAAAAATGAAACTGGTATTTGATACAGAAATGCCAAAAATACCAGTTAATTGAATCTGCTTCTCTGATCCTTGTCTCTAACAGTACTTTACATTACTTGAATTTCTGCTTTCAAGACTAGAGCTGCAGAAATGCAAACTCTGTCCATCATGCATAATTCAAGATATAAAGAATAAACCCTCATTAATGTTCAGATCTGAAACTTTCTCTCCTCCCCATCTACAACTCTAAATTCCTATAACAGAAATGCTTTTAGAAGTTTGGAATTGCAGAGGAGAGCCGCCCCTATTCCATTCTACAATCTGCTATTTATAATATTTGCAAAGGAATTCTTGAGGTGAAAGTTTGTTGAAGAAAATCTGCCCAATCACTTTTATTTGCTCAAAAAAAATCCAATATTTTAATTGCTGGAGCATTCTCATTGATTAAGATCTTTTCTTCATATCTCTTTTACTGTTTTCTTGCAAAAAGAAATCAAAATGAATTAAAATGTAACAATAAAATAAAAATACCATTTCTGGTATTAAAACAAATCCAATCAAATTTAATTTAAATAAATAATTGAAAATAAAATATAAGCTCTCTATTAATGCCTGGGATGGTTTAATTAGCCAAGGATATTATTGATGCATGAATCTGCAATTAGAAGAGGCTGGGCAAATGAAAATGCAGAAAATAAATCAGAAAATTGATTTTGTTTTTAGAAATTCGGAGCTTGATCTTCTGCATGATTTTTGACCCAATTAATGACCAAATCTATTAGTGGAACCTCCTCAGAAATGTTCTTCTTGATTTTATCTTTCCAATGAGCCATCCTGGGCCTCATTTGGCCAGGTATAACTCAATCTATGAGCTTCCAAAGTTGATGAGTCAAAACTGGCATAAATATGGAATTTCTGTCTGCTGGGCTAAAAATCAGAATTTTAATCCTAAATTAGATTCTAATTATCTAATAATTAATTCTAAATTAATTGTTAATTATGAACTAAACTAATCATTTCATAAACTGTTATTAACTAATATAATTAACAAATTAATCTAATTAATTATTTATAAACTAATTAATACTAAACTATTTATAAATAATTAGTAATAATCTAAATAATATTTAAATTTTATTTTAATTAAATTAATTAAATATTATATATTAATTAATTTAATTAATATAATATAAATATTTTAAACTATTAAAAACAATAAACTAACCTATCTACACTCCATTACCATTAATATTAAACTAACATATGTCACACTCCACTACCATTAATTCTCTTACCCATACGTATCATTGAAATCTTAAAACATGTCTTATGCCATATGAGTTTGTGGAGGGATAAGGTGAGTGGAGTGTGAGGTGAGGGTGACGTGAGGGTGAGTGAGGTGGAGGTACGGGAGGCATAAGGGGAAAACAAAAACTTTATATTAAAAACTTTTAACACATCGCATATCGCCTTATCGCAATATTGCAGTTTGTCAAATGTGCATTATATAAAAATTGCGATGTGTTTCGATATTGCGATATGCGATGTAAATTTTATTTTTTATATATTTTTTTAATATTAAATTTTAATTTTAATTAAATTAATTATATTTTATTATAATAATTAATTTAATTAATGTTTAAAATTTAATGTTAAATATCAGTTTTTTATTTTTATTTTATTTTGGTTTTATTTTGATGATGTTTAGTTTAGTTATGAAATTTTCTAAACTACAGCCACTCCAAAAATAAATAAAAAGAATAAAAATAACATTTTTAACCCAGACTAGATAAATGATGGGACTTCAAAGGAGTGCCATTTTCAAACCAGTTGACCAAATGAGGCGAAACAAGCGTCAATGGGAGGCTTATAAAAAATCGATTCTAACAAAGCAATCAAAACAAGAATCCAAAGAAAACGAAAAATTAACAAAAGCGTAGGATAATCAGCTAAATAAAATCTTAAAAGGTGCTTAGCCAAAATTTTATAGAAAGGGTCTCCATTATTTGAAGTGAACAAGTCAAAAATGCCGGGGGGGGGGGGTGTGTTTTTACCACAACAGAACCCTCATACCATTACCCCTACTAACACCTCGCTTACCTCCTCCATGGCCTCCACACGCTCCCACACTAGCCAGCCGCGCGCATCCAACAGTATTTCCACCCCCACGGGGAATCACCATGACAATTTTCGAGCCAGCCACATCCGCAGGGCCAAGGGTGGCATGGGAGGGGGAACACCCCCACCTCGCAGGTGGTTTCATAATTCACCAAGGAAGAGAACTGCTGCGGTCAGAATCCATAGGCTAGACCCCCCACTAGAGAAACCAAACACCACCTCAGAGGAACCCAATGCCACCACCCACCACACCAAAGAAACACAATACCACCTCTCGCTACCAAAGAAAGACTACCACCACGAGAGAAACCAAAACCCACCGCCCACCACACCCAACACAGACAATTGAACGCTTGAGCGTAGCTTCCCCCAAGGCGGAGACCAACCTCTGAATTCTCCGCGTAGAGACCACCCACCAATCCGCCAAATATCGTCGAACCCACTCTAGAGGTCACGGATTGGGAAATTGAGACGTGATATCCACCATCACCCACGAAGTTTCCTGGGCTGTTGATTTCATCATCCCCTTCTAGCTTGAGCAATGAGGCTTACCATAAGCCTAGAGGAAATGAAATGGAAGAGCTCTCTTCCCTCCGGCTTCCCATCCTTACATACACATAAAATAACATAGATAATTTGTAACAGGGTCCACCTAAACACACTGCTCCAGCAAATGCCCAAGACAAGCCCACACAAGACACTCCCAACATATACCCTCTTGCGACACTTTCGTCTCCTCCTTAGAGGCCACCACAAGGTCCAGCACTAGACCAAAGCATGGAATCAAATGTCGAGCTCCCTCATCTTCCTGCTTCTTAACCGTTTGCCACCGCCAAACTCTAACGCGGCATTAATACTGGCACGTATTGCCAACCTACTGATAGTACCTCTCCCACTACATGTACTTTGGTAAAGGGACCAGAAAGATCGTCCCTCACCCCGCTCCACTTGTTTTCACACATGAGAATCGTCTTCCACATGTTGTAAGGATCTCACCCCATCGAAAAAAATATATAAATTACATTTAATCTCTTATATATATATATATATATATATAGAAACACAATTCAATATATATAACCGTGTTAATTTTTTTGCTTTAATATTTTAAATATATTAGTGGAAACCAATTCAAATTTTAAAGTATGCGCCTTTCATTGAATTCTCCAAAAAAATAAAAGGGAAAAAGTGTATTGAAAATGAAATTTAATCTCATCTTCACATGTATGGTGATGTCTTGAAAATGATAGTTTATATTAAAATTAAAATTTTTTGTTTTTGTTTTGATTATTTTTATTAAAAAATGAAAAAAAATTATTTTTTAATTTTAAAGTGAGAAAGTATTTGAAAATTTCATAATTTAAATATTTGTGGTTAAATATTTATGATATCGAAAAATAAAATGTATGTAACATAATATTTATGATATAGAAAAATAAAAAAATAGATAAATATATATGTAACATAAAATACATGTATGTAATATTATTATTATATATGATAATTTTTTAAGTTATTAAATTTCGATTAATTTTATAATGACTTTAAATTGAAGTGAATGTTTGTTCAAAATATTAACCATGGGAAGTAGTTTCCCTTGTTTATAGGTACATTATTCTATATTAATTTACACTTGCTAATCTTTGCCCCATCATGGTAAGCTGTGCCTCATTCAAAGATGCATTATTCTTTATCATTTAAAAAAAAAATCAAATAAAGAGGGATTTTTTTATCACTTTGATGGACTCTTTATTATAAATAAAGAGCTTCATGTGCTTATTCAACGTGATTCCACTCTTCAATTCACATCGACATCTTTGTTGGTTAGATTCATTAAAAACTCCAAAAAGAACAGACAACGAACACTCTCTTCCTCAATTAAACAATAAAAAATTCATAAAAAAATTCCATGTTATACTCATAACCATTTAAAATATATATATATATATATATATATATATATATATATCCCAAACGAAAGAAACCCTTTATTTTTTTTTTTGACAACAACGGTTATTTTTATTAAGGGTGGCAAACTAGCTGCCGCGGGCTCTTACAATACAGCATTGACAGTGATAGATTCTCATGGATAGCAGAGCGAAGTTGCTGTCGTAGAAACAGAGAGACAGGTCACCGAGAAGGGTTCGTCTCACCTTGGGGAGATCCGCAGCCTTTCGAAGATGAGAAACGTTGATAATGTTGTAAATGGGCTTCAGATAGAGAACATAATAAACACCGATGCTGGAACTTAGATGGCATCTTGATTTTCCTTTATGGACGCTTGAGATTTTAATTTTGAAGATAAGGAAGCCAACATAGGAACCAAGGAGCCGGCCGGCTAATCTGGTTGGGACCAAGAACCAGATAAAACGACGCCTCCTTTTATAACAGTCAACATTGCGCGCCCAGCTCAGTCCCCACATACTGCAAAGTAAGGCAGCAGGGGACACCGACAGGAAACAGAGACCATTGAAAGGAAAACAGAGACCATTGACAGGAGGGGAATGCAGGCCTGAGACCACAATTTTAATCAGATTGATAATACAATTTGGAGAGATCCCGAATAGCAGGGTCCTGAGGAATAGAATGATAGCCATAGGATCAATTAGGAAAGGAAGGCCGAACTGCAGGAACATTAAGGAATGCAACAGGAAGATTCAATCGAATTGACCACCAGAGATCTCCGAATACAGAGGGAGCCAAGATTGGCCTCCTTATCAGCTTGAGAGTTGAGATTCCTTAATATGTGGAAGAAGGAGATTTTAATAAACTTGGGCAATAAGAGCCGGATTTTTTTGATAATAGGGGCTAAGTGAACCTGATGGGGAGTCTTATGAGAGGTCAACGCCTGGATGATAAGTCTGGAATCTCCAAAGACAGAAAGGGAAAGGATATTTCTATTAATCGCCAGATTAAGGCCCTGCCACAGTGCGAGAGCCTCCACTCTGTTGTTGGATTCGATGCCCATACCCCAATGGAACCGCAAATCAGTTGAACCTCCAGGACGCAGAAGAACCCCACCACCGCCAGCTACACCGGGGTTTCCTTTAGAGGCCCCATCGAAGAATAGGCAGTGATCATCCAAGGCCGATATCCACTTGATAAACTCCTGTTCATCCAGCCGAATATCCCAGTTGGCATGGGAAATTGCAGGAGGAATGGGCCTTTCCTTCAAATTCGGAACAAGTTCTTTAAGCCAATGCTCCTCCTCGTTGTCCAGACTCATTTCATTCCTTGAGGAAGTATTGGCTTCCAAAGCCTCGCCCAGCAAAGCTTTGATTTTAGAAATAACTCTGGTAGAAGTGCAGCTTTCTCCTCTGAAAAGTCTATTATTCCTCTCCAACCATAGCTTCCAGCAGATGAATTTAGGGATCCACATCCAGCTTGTTTTGAGAAGGCTTTTTTTTTGTAAGGCAAAAAGGAGATAAACTGGCTCAAGTTCGAAGCAGAGAAGGGATGTGGCCTGGGAGGTCTAATTTAGCGGGACCTAACAATAGGACACCCCTCCAGACTACTTGAGCAAAGGGGCATAGCAACAACAGATGATTAGCTGTTTCTTCATCAGACAAGCAAAGGGGGCACCTGGAAGGCCCTTCCCTCCCTCGTCTACGCAAATTATCTCTGGTGAGAATTCTTTTATGCGCTAAAGTCCAACAGAAGAAGTCAATTTTGGGGAGCGAAGGGAAGTCCCAAATAAATTTCCATTGAGCTGGGTCCGGAGGAGCATTTGGAACAACCATCATTCTTTTGTAACCTTCGGAAGCAGTGTAAGAGCCTGAAAGGGAGCCCCACCCTCTTTTGTCCTTAGAAGTGGCCTTTGAGGGAGATTTTCCTTGAAGCAGATCTAACAGTAACGAAGCTTCCCCCTGCAACCAGTGGGGAACCTCCCCCAGATTCCAACTATCCCAGAGTCTACCGGCCTTATCCGTCCAGTTAGAAATATCCCACAGAGTGTTCAAATTGCAGGACTGAAGCCAAGCTTTGATATTTGCTAGACCTTCCACTTGAATCAGAGGCTGATCACCCAGAATCGAGTCCTCCCAAATTTTGATTTTTCTCCCATTACCAGGGATCTAATAAAGATTATGGCTGAATTGCTCCATAGCAGAACTGCAAAGTTTGAAGATCTGAGATCCTTTTAAAGATCTTGGGGGCTGATCCAAGCATCTCAAACGCTGCCCATGGAAATATTTCTTCCATAGGACTCTTTTACTCCAGCTAGAGTTCCCAGAGACTAAATTCCACAGGATCTTAGATCCCAAAGCAAGGTTTTGGACAGCCAAATTACGCAGATGGAGACCTCCTTCCAAAAGAGGTCTCTTGAGAGTATCCCAGTTCACTAAGTGAAGCCTTCTATCGTTGTTGTTCCCACCTTTCCACAGAAATCTTCTCAACAGACTGTCCATTTTACTGAGAAAGGTTTTGGGGGCAAGGAGAATGGAATGTTGATATAGAGGCATACTTATAAGGACCGATTTCATAAGGATGACCTTCCCAGTATTATTCAGCCAAGAGGCTCCCCAAGCTTGGAATCTGAGCTTTAGCTTGTCGAGCAGGGGCAGCCAATGAGCAACTTTAGGCTTGGATTTGAAGATTGGGATCCCGAGATATTTAAATGACTCCCAATTTCGAATTCCATCCATTTCTAAGAGCCTTGCAATATCTGACAGCTCCTTGATCGAGCAATTCCAGCCGTAGATAGAGCATTTTCGATAGTTAATCTTGCTACCCGAGATCTCCCTGTAAATGTCCAGCTCCTTCTTGAAGGATCTAGCAGAATTTATGCTGGCTCCTCCAAGCAGTAAAGTGTCATCAGCGAACTGGGCATGATTTATGTCTTTCACCTTGTGAGTCGTTCTGAGGCCAGGCAGGGATTGGATCTGCTGGTTGTAATCAAGTTGGAAGCTGAGCACTGAGGCCTGAACAGCGTAGAGGAGCGAAGACAAAGGGCAACCTTGTCTAAGGCCCCTAGAGGCTTGGAAGAAGTCAGTAGAACGACCATTGACCAATGGCGCGATCCATGGCGAGGCAATACATGCTTTCACCCAATTTATGAAGGCTGTTGAGAAGCCTAACTTCTTCATCACAATGAACAAAAATTCATGTCTCACCCTATCAAAGGCATTAGCCAAATCGAGCTTAATCACCATTCCTTTATCATTTCTTTGGCAGCTTGAGTGAACTGCTTCTTGCACCAACACAATGTTGTCCAAAATCTTTCTACCTTTGATGAAGCCACCTTGATTTTCTGGGATGATGGCTGGCAAAATATTCTTAAGGCGGTTGGCTATTATTTTGGAGACCAGCTTGTAACTGGAATTGCACAAGGAAATGGGCCTGAATCTGCTGAAGTCGGAGGCACCTTTCTCTTTCGGGATCAAGGCGAGAAACGCCGAATTGATGCCGCCGCCAAGCTTTGCACAAGACTGGGACTTCCTGACCATTCTCAATAGATCTTTTTTTATTGTTGACTAGCAAGTCAAGAAAAACCTAACTGAGAACCCATCAGGGCCTGGGGCTTTATCAGGCTCCATGCAATCCATAACTTTCTTAAGCTCGTCCATACTGATCGGAGTAGTCACCACAGCATTAGCCGAATCCTGAACGCAATGGGGAATTAAGTCAATCAGATAGGCATGAGGATCAATAGGGGGGTCATCAGGAGCCGAATAAATATCTTTGAAGAAGGAGTAAGCAACTCTCTTAATGCCATCAAAGTCTTTAACCACAGTGTTTTGGTAATGTATCTCAGAAACTGTTTTGAAATGCTTACGAGCTTCGGCTTGCTTATGGAAGAAGCTGGTGTTTTTATCTCTGGACTGTAACCATAGATTTCTTGACTTCTGTCTCCAGAATTCTTCTTCATCCCTACTAGCTCTGTGAAAATATTTTTGCAGATCAACTTCTTTTTGGAGAAGACTTTTAGTTACAGAAATGTTCTCCATAGCTAATTGATGGGCAACAAGACTAATAAGAGATTCTTTTCTTTTGGCAGAGGGGGTTTCAATCTTTTAGCCCACTCCTTAAGACTTCTTTTCAGGCCCCTAATTTTTTCTTCCCACACAAAGAATGGTGAACCATGGACAGGCCTATTCCAGGCTTCAAAAACCACCTCTTGGAATCCTTCTTGCTGAATCCACAGAGGACTGAAACGAAAAGGGATGGGACCCAGATTACCATCCAGGGAAAGCTCGAGGAGGATGGGCTTATGATCAGAAGTGTAGTTTGGGAGAATTTTAGAAGTGGCCATTAGACCGCAAGTCAGGAAAGAAGAATGTACAAGGAATCTGTCCAAACGGGCAGCAATGTGGTTGGGGGCTAATCTTTTGTTGGACCAGGTGTATTTCCCTGAAGATGGTTTAATGTCCTCCAGATCCCAGCCCAGCATAATATCTTCAACCCATTCTCTGGTAGGATCCCTGACAAGGGAGCCACCCTTTTTCTCATCAACAGCAAGGGTGACATTCAGGTCACCTGCAATAATGATATTTTCTGGATTGTGCTCTGAAAGAAAGGAATGAAGAGAGTTCCAACAAATTTTTTTCTCGCCTGGCAAGACCGGAGCATAAAGATTAAACATACTTACTTGTTGACCTGAATCTTTGTGGAGGAGCTGAGTGAAAAGTCAATGGGGGCTACTTTTTTCTTGAATAAGATCATATATGGTGCTGTTCCAAAAGGTGGCTATTCCACCAGAAGCGCCTCTAGCACTAACCGCTCTTCCATGACCTTTGTGCCAAAAAACTTTGCTAGATTGGAGGAGAAGGAGATCCTCCAGCTTTGTCTCCTGGATGAGGAGGATTTCAGGCGAATACATTCTCACTATGTCTTTCAAGGCTTCCTCTTTCAACCTGCTACCTAATCCTCTGCAATTCCAGGAGACGTATTTCATTATTTACTGACTTGGGGGGTTATGGCTCTTTTGGAGCCCTATTAAGCTTGCACCCAGATCTGGTATTCATCATTCATTTGAGGGTTTTTTGGGAACCTTGGAGGACATCCAAATAAGTTTTTCCTCTCTCTGTTTCTTCTTGGATTTTCGACCCCTGGTCGTCTTGATAGGAGTGACTTGCGAATTGTCAGATTCAGAGTCTCTCTCTTCTGTTTCTCCCCCAGAGTCGAAGGCAAGACTGATGTGCTCTTCGTTGCCTTCGTTTCCCCTCTGAACATCATCAAATGGGGGAACAATTGATTCGACTTCAGTTTCTTTCTCTTTCATCAACTTGTTTTATGTTTCCTCTTGGGGCTCCATGGCATCCACCTTTTCACCTGAGGAGGAGCCATCTTTAGAAGCAGCTGTGGCCTTTGGGTTAGTTTGTGACTTCCCCAATGGCCCGGAGTTATTCTGCCCCGAAGGCTTTGGGACAACCTTACCCTTTTTAATTTCTTTCCATCCTTCTTCTTCAACCTTGTTCCCTGTTGGAACTTTTGGGCAGTTTTGCTGGAAGTGTCCATGCTCATGACAGGTTCTGCATTTGAAAGGCAACTGCTCGTAGTCCAGCTTCTGGTAATGCTGCCATTCTCCAACTGTAAGTTTGACCGCTTCTGGCAGACCGGCTTCCAGATCGTCTTCCACGCAGATTCTAGCACAGGTATATTGGCCTTTGTGGTCAGCTTTGTCGATGAAACGACCCAACCCATTACCAATCTTCTGCAGGGATTGATAGCTCCAGCAATGAATCGGGAGGTTAGGAAGACGAACCCAGACCGACACCTCCTTAGGGACATCGACAGAGGGATCGAAGTCGGGGCTCCATTTGTTAAGATACAGTACCTGATTTCCCATAAAATACGGCCCATTTCTGAACACCAAATCACGATCTTCTTTGGAGGTAAATTCAAAAATGAAATAGCCTCTTCCCACAGCATAACAAATCACGTTGTTTTTCAGCTGAGGCCTCTAGTTTCGCTGAATCCAATCGTCCATGGTTTTTGTGGATGGCCAGCGGCCCATAAACTGCCCTACCAACCCTCTGTCAGCCAGAGCAAGAGCAATTTTGATGGATTGTTCTTCTGGTAGGGTGATCTCTGGAATTTCTTCGAGCTTTTTTATGAATTTCAGCACTTCAGAGTTCTAGCGTTTCTTCCCTTTCTGCGTTAATAGGCTTCGGAAGGCGTCTTCAGAAGATGACGGTGGGGTGGGAGAGGGCTCCCCACCCCCAGGACCGCTCATGGCGACGGAAAAAGCTCGATGGCGGCTGCAGACCTATTCAAAACCCTTCAGAGCAGAGCAGAGCGCGCGCGTTTGACCCCCACTACAACAAGAAACCCTTTATTACTCACATCTAACCATCTTTAAAAGATAAAACCCACCTACCAATATTGATCTACTACCTAGCTAGAGCATGATTCATGCCAGAGAATGACCTAATCATGTTGATTAGGTTAAATAAGCTTCTATCATATATATTTCAACCCAATGTATCCTTTAGCTTTATGTGATTTTGGCAGTTTTGTGAGAAGTTCCACATCCCGATAAACTTTTAGCCATTAACTCTGTGCGGTGGTCGTGTAACACAATGTGCTTTTTTTTATTTAAAAAAAAAGAACCTTTCACATATACTTATTTATTTAAAAATAGTAACTATGGGTTCAATCTTTTCAGTGATATATATATGTAACACAATGTGTTTTTTATTTATTATAAAAATAAATAAATAAATAAATAGCCTTTCACATATATTTATTTATTTAAAAATAATAATTATGGGTTTAATTTTTTTAATTACGCTGGAGGCGTTTTCCATTGCGGGCTTGGGGTGAGCAAACACTGTTCACCCCAGCCAATGAGAAAGCGTTCCCTATGCGCATGGAACCAATTCAAATTTGCCACGTGTGGTCTCCGTAATGGCTCGTAAACAGGTTTCTTGTAAACGGGTTTCGCCTTTCGAACCGCGGGGATGATTTTATTAATTTCCCTTTCTGCAAACACGAGCGTTCTCCCATACTCTGCCTGGCCTGCACAAGTAACCCGACTGTGGAGCGCAATGGACATCCTGTCTACACTTGCACAGTTTCTCTAGCGCACACCCATCCTTCAGGACCTCCACCTTTTGGCCCCCAATTCCGAGAAGTCCATCAGTCCAGTCGTTAGAGAAGAGGCCATCGGGATCGAGCCTCTTTTTCACCGTCAAAAACTGCTGCAAATTCACAGTCTTCTCAGCCAATCCTTGGAACAAATGACCCCCGGACTTCCCCCAGTGCAGAGTACCTTCGTGATTTTCTATCAGCATCTGCTCAATCTCTTGATAGACGTCCATGTCCCATGTCGGAACGTACGGCTGCCGAGACTGAGAGTAAATTATCTCAAATGTCACAATGTCTTCCGCAGGGCCCAAATAGGTTGCCTCTGATTTCTTAATCGTTCTCATAATGATTCCTGACCCTTCGAGCCCACACAGAGACTTGGGATTCGATGCTCTGATCTTCTTCAGATCCAGGATGGCCTCACGAACTCGTGAAAGGGGGATTCTGACCTCCAGATCGAACGTTAATCTTCCACGCGCACGCCGATCCCAAAAGCAGATGGACTGGTTTTTATCTACAATCAGAGTGGGCGTGCAGTTTGGTTGGGTCTCGTACTTCTGATGGTACTCTTCGCATCCGCCCGAATTGATCATTCGATGGTTGAATCCGACCACGGGATACCCTGTGAAACGAATCCCGTCATTTAGAAACCCACCACCACTGCTGATTCAGTTGTACATCGATGTCCCCGTCATGTTACACAACTTATCTGCATTCTCCATCGCTTCGATCGCCTCGTCTGCACTCTCAAACAATCAATATAAGAATATGAAGATCTACAATATTTAATCCAAAATATAACAACTCTCAAGATCTATGCATATACACACAAGTGTACTCACAGTTCGCAGTGCTTTTCTCGACCTTGGACATTCGTGTGGGCTGGTAGGAGGCCCGGTTGACCCCGTCGCCAGGCACATCTACTGGAGCTCTATCAACTTTTTCCATGATGGCCTTTCCTTGGGCAACATACCAGTAAAGATCTGCAAACTCATGTCCCCTAAGGAAGCTCTCGACACGATCCTCTAATCCACTGTCATCCTCCAGGCTGAAGGAAACGGAATGCTTGAACATAGGCTGCAGAGCAAAGGTAATCTCTGAGATGGCCCCCAGAGTTCCCAGCGCGAATCTAGCGGCCCTGAGATCTTCATCCTTTTCCGTCAATTCGATGACCTTAGCGTAACCCTCCGACGCAGCCGCGGGGAAGACTAAGCGCATGGCCACCACGTATTCATTGATGGCGGAACCCTTGCCTACAAGGCCGCTTCCATGGGCACCGGTGCTCACAGACCCCGCTGCCGAGACTCCCTCCCACGAGGTAGAGGTGGGAAATGTCAAGCCCGCCTTAGCGGCCCCGTCCAGTAGGCGCAGAATCTGCAGGCCTCTTCCACAAAGCAGTCTAGACTGGACAAGTGCAGCTCTATGCTGAGGCAAATAGGCGAGAAGCTTCTGGCGACTCCAGCGAGTGGGAATTCAAACAAGGCCCAGTTCCTGGAAATTTTATATGGAACAACGGCCACTACGGTATGCGTCTGCGGTGTTCTCGTAGCTGCCATGTCTTTCAAACCAAAACGGTCCCTTCTAGCTCCTCCTCACATGGGCCCAGGCTCCATTACAGGAGGTTGACAGCGTCGACGCGGCAGTCCGGCACTGGAATTAAAGCAATCCATTGAGTCCTTGAAGAAATGCCTCGCAGATATGGAAGCAGGCATCACTCCCTTTGAGAAGCAACTCGACAAATTGTTCAGAGTGCTGATCAACAATAGGATGGCTCTCTTGGATACCATCACTTATTCCTAGCAATTTGAAAAGTAAAATGTCATGGAATTGAACCGGCACTGATCCTTGAGGACCTGTAACTATAAGTATGTCAACTTGCCTGCACAGTTTTGATCTTCCAGATTCTCGACCTGAAGTTGTATTTAGCAGAGAAATTCCACTGCGCCAGAATCTTGGATGCATCCTTTTTCACAATAATACATTATATTTTTGTAATTAAATCGTTTTAATTTAAATTTGTGTAAAACTCTTTATAGTTAAGACTTTTGTGATGTGATCTATAATGTTAATAAATGTGTTTAAGATTAATCATAATGTGTTTTGGATTAATCTTTGATAAAAAAAATTAATTATTTGATTAATGTAGTTTATTTTTATCACAAAATTTATTATCTAACCAAATTTAAATCAGCATATCATGAATTAAGATTTAGTAAACTTTTCTAATCAATTAGTGTAGTTTATCTTCATCGCAAACTTTATTACCCAAACAAGTTTAAATGGGCATGTCATGGATATGTGGTAGGTGATACACAAGTGTTTGAGTAAAACTCTTTTTTTTTTTTTGATTTATTTTCTGCTAAAAAATTTATGATTTAGAATATTTTCAGATTCTTTGATTTAGAATATTTTCAGATCTAGAGTCTGATCATTTTCATTCATTTATCTTTCATGGATTTTTATTCATTTTCTGATCAGGATTTACTTCATTTTCATTTTTAATTCATTCATTCATTTTTTTTTTTCCTAATATATTTTTTAATCTAGAATCTGATCAATTTCATTTTTTCAAAATCCTCATATTCACATAATTTTATTCCAAACTCATTTTCATATTTACATAGACACAAATTCAAGACATCTTCATATTTACATAGACAGTTTATATTACCTAGCTAGGGATAACACAAAACAAAAAATATGTTTGACAGTTTAAAATCCAATATTCCATATCGTCACAAACTTTTTATTCTGATTAAATTACTTCCCTTACATATCTACCACCCCGGCGTTCCTTTGCGCCTCTTAAGTAATTAAGGTTATATATATATATATATATATATATATATATATATATATATATATATATATATATATATATATATATATATATATATATATATATATATATATATCCAATTTTAAGGTTACAAGCAAGCTAGACATCAAATTGGTGTATGCGATCTCCTTGTTAGCGAGACAAGGGACTCACCTCCGCGCAGTGATAAGTCTACTAAGGCATACATACTCTACCCCCTCTAGTTTAGCGGGACTATATCTTTAACATGTTCAATATATCACCTTGATTGGGGCCAAGAATTGAACCAATGACTTCACATCAAGGAGTGTCTTAATAAAACACTCGATCATCATATACCGAAAACCCTATTATATAGACATGTTTTTAGATATTATTATAACTAGCAATTGCATCGAGAGGTGCAAAGGAACGCCGAAAGTTCAAGGTTTTGCAAGGTTTTGGTGAGCCTCCTTGTTCGAGTGGTTTGGGTTTCGTGTGAGGAACAATACAGAGGGGGCAATGGGGGTGGGGTTAGAGGAACCATAAGGATTGTTTCCTTTCCATTCTTTGCCCATTTATCACAATTTTCTATCAAAGCTATGTCTAGAATCTTGATCATGCATTCGCGAACAACTTTTCCCAATGACCATTGTAAATTGTGCATTTATGGATAAATTTTCTTAATGAGCATTGTAAATTGTGGATTTTATCTGTTGATGATTTTGATTTTATGGCTTCCACGATTTCGAACATATTTTGTTTTGCAGCAATGTGGATCCAGTAATTCAAACTATGGTGGGATGGCATTTGTTTTTCCTGGCTTCTATACGAGATTTAGTTTCCACTGAGCTTTATTTAACGTTTTCTTTCTTTGAACCTATACCCTTAAGTGGGATCTTTATCTCATGCTCTAGTAGAATTCTTGATTTTATGGGAATTTGAGGAAACTTCTTCCAAATGTTTTCAATAGTGTCGAATATTTTGTCAGCTGCAAAACTCACAAATGTTGCTTCCTTATCTAAACGGTGATCAATGTCCATAAAATCCCATGGTTCAAAGAAATCTTGGATAACCTGTGGAATAACATCATGTTGAGATTCATTTCCATCATAAACATAGATCAACAGTTCGATCAAAGAGATTGCTCGCATCTTCCAAGAATTTTTGCTAACAATCTTGTAATGCTCATCTATTATATCTAGAGATTCAGCTTCCTAAGGGATTGATGTTGAACCTTCAGTTTTTTTTGGCACATGCTTTGTTTTATAATTAATTAATGTTATTAATTCTTTGCATCTAAATCTACCCACCCTCACATCCTTAATTCATATACTCCTTTGTTTTCTTAAACGTCGATTTATTTGCAATCCACAAGCTGTGCACATTTTTTCTTGACATTTCTACGATCTTCAAAGCTTCTTTAGAAAATTGTAAGTGAAAATATTTGTAACAATTCCTCAACACAATTATTCAAACATTACATGAGTCTCTTCCCATAACCCCCCTCGAACGCAGTCATAGATCAGAGAATTGAATGTAATTCGATCAGGTTGAACTCCTTCTCGCATCATTTCATTCCTAGAGAATGGAGTTGTGAATGAAATTTTTAGGACCTTCGACTAGAGTGAGATCCTCAATATTATCAATGCCCAAAACCAAAAATAATATCAATTATAAAAATGTTCCAGATTACACATTAAAATATTTTGTTCAATTAAGTAAAACATATGGTAGATTGAAGTGTTAAATCTTACATCATCCTTTGTCCATGTCCTACATATATTTCCCAAGAAAAGTGTTATTGTCCTCGCTGGATGAGACCCCACAAACTTTACATTTGACCAGTAACACAGATAGATCATAATTGTTATATACTTGAACAACTTAAATCAAGACTACGAATCACATTGCAAAGAAATTCTTTTCAAACATTGAATCAATGAAGCACCTGTGGATTTTTGAGTTCTGTGCAAGCACGTTTAGCTTGATCAACGACTATGTAAGGTATAAACGTAAATCCTTTGTTTTTCTCTATTTAGAGATTCATCATAATTCGAATTTCAACAAATTTGCCAACCTCACTAAATACTTTTCTCAAATCTTCTTCAACAACATCCTTGTCAAGGCCACCCACAAATACTTCTAATTCCTTAAAAAAATTTAAACTTGAAACGAGACCTAAAAATAGCCAAATATAGACATGAAATATCAAAGAATTACCTTAGCTGAAAAATAGTTTGAACTAGAATTAGTGCCATCATATGTGGACACACAGAGGGGGTGGCAATAATAGGGTAGGTGATAGTTGTAGTGGGGGTGGATTTAATGTTGTTACGTGTGGCAACAATGGGGGCGGAAGGCAATTATCCGCTTTAATGCTTTCAAGCCAATTTCATACGTCTAGGTTCCATCTGGCTTAAAGAGCCCATAATTTTTCTTTGAGGTCATCGAAGGCTTCAAATTCTATTTAAAGAGTGAAAAAATGAAAGCATGCACACCACTCAAGGGAGTACCCTGGTCCTTCCGGATCCTCTCTAGAAGGATCCCATTGTACGTCTTTGCATTCTTGGTTGTGGCCCCGACCTCATCCTCGTCCCCCTTAGATGGCCACCTGGTCTCCGAGACCTTGTAAGTGAGTTTCAAACGGGAATTTGACGCTATCTTTCTCTACAATCGACACACATTCGACAAAAGCGATTGTAAGGGAAGTGGAGCAATTGATTCCAAGTCCCAGACACTCCTTTTTTGAATGTATACATGTTATTTTCTTATGCAACAACAAACATAACATCGAATACCATGTCATCACGATTTGAATTTCAGTTTCACTGTTCTCATAAACGTGGGATGCATGCAAATTTCCACCGAGACACACAATAATGCCCTTCTTCTCTCTCTACTTTTCATTCCTTTGCAACTCAAAAAGATTCTCGTGAAAGGTAAAAAGGAGTGGCGACTAAAATCCAAATGAATTTCATCGGCTATGGATAAACGAATCAGAGCCGTGGCGAAGAGCGTATTTAGGTGGATGGAATACCAGTAGAAGGATCTGCAAGGATCTACTCAAAGTATGCAAGAGCCTCTACTAGTGGTGGATAGGGATAGATCAAATACACTTAGAAACAATATAGTTACAAGATATATAGAGATTCACAGAGATTGAATTTGGTCATGGTGAAGAAGGATACATCCCTAATGGCAATGGAAATGCAATGTATGAGAGAAGTAGACCTAAAATTCTATGGGGAGGAGAGTATGCCAAAAAAAAAATTCTTTATGTTGGTCTCGACGCAATCATCACGTGCTTCTCCCTCATTTCTTCCATTTCCACTGGACATTTATCGTCAGGCATTTTATCCAAAACCAATAAAAAATTTGAATAATTCGTTAAGAACAACTTTTGTGTTTTGGATTACGCCTCGATATCTTTATTTGGGAGGCCATGGCCTGGTCTTTGTTCTAACTCTTTTTCCAAAACTAAAGGGAGCTTTGCTGAGCGAGTACATGGGAATGCTCAATGCTTCCAACATTGGAATTTCCATCAATCATTGTTTGCAATTGAATTCGCCATAGTTCAGGACTTTGAATTCGAGGATATCAACAATAACCATGTGGCAATCGATCTATATGCCATGGTCTCTAATAATTTTGCTACTGTGTCGTCCAAGAATGGTAAATTGGACAACAAATTGCAAGTGTTGTCATCCACGTCAGATTCCCTGGGATTATTGCCTTTCCGGTAGGAGGGGAGTGCATGGGATTTATTTATTTTCAACTTTATTTTATTTAGTTTTGGCTTTACCGACACCCCATTTGGTACGTCCTCCCTTCTCTTCGGGTGGCTGGGAAATGGACATCAACTATAATGGCCACCCACTGGAATCTACGAGTAATTGCAACCGAATTGACTGAGAGGATTTTTCTAACGGATTGTGTTTGTTTTGCTTAGAAGTTTTTCCCGGAGCCTAATTCGGAAGTGTAGAGGCTGCTGAATCCCACTCGCTACATGAGTTTTTCTATGGGTTGTGAGTTGTTTTTGTGTTGCATTTTCTAACGAGGCAATAAAATTTTGCTATGTTATTTCTTATTGCGCGAGGTCCATGAGATGAACAGTGAAGATGATGAACCACAAAAGCTGGTCGTCATCTGTAGTCAACCAAACGATTGCTAAATCCTTTCCACGTGTACCTTTTTCACTGGTTGAAGGACAAAAACGAGTCGCTCTTATTGGTTTGCATGAACAATGTTTTGACATGTAAAGTGTATAAATTTTAATACAAATTATGTATTGTCTGGATTCTCCTGATCTAATAATTATATGCCACTGTTAAATACATAATCGCTTCTACAAAAAAAATATTGTGGAATTTAAAACACGATCGCCAATTGCAAACACATGAAGAAAGATCAATCACACATAACACAGATGTTTTTACTGGGAAAGCATAAAGCTAAAAACCCCACTATCATATATTATGTATATATCATGGATCATGAAACAATCTCATACAAAACTCTAATCCAAGAGCTCTCAGTACAATATACAATCGTCTCACTATGTTATACAAAAATTGGCAAATACATGAGCCAATTTACTTCCTCCTGACAGCCTGCCTCCACTACGCAATCCCTGCTAATCAAAATCCCCGAATGAATGAGATCCTGCTTGCCTTGAATGCACAATCCTCATGGGCACATCCAATGTGTGTGTGTGGTTGCATGAGTGCACCCACTAATGTCACAACTGATGGTCAAACTGTCCATTTCACTTATCTCTCCACTAGGTCTCCACTAGATCTGACATGCATGTTGTTAACAATAGTAAATCTTCAGTTGCATGTAAGACCACTAACTGTGAATTAATTAAATAATTAATTCACTAATCTCTCACTAGTATATGTTCAGTTACAACTAGCACAACTGAGTTTAACTCACTTAACTGAGTTAAACTACTTTACAACTCACATAACTACACATCCAACTCTGTTACAACTTCGAATCATTTAGTTACAACTAAGTCCACTTGTATGTCCCACCAACCAACCTTTGAACTCAAATTTCCTTCAGCTAACTGGTTTGCCACTTTAGTTCACTAATTTCAAGTGCTCCATGATAATATATTAATATTTATTGTCCAACTATTATTAAGGGATAATAATAGTCGACATGCATCTATAAATAGACATGCGATCTATAAATAGAACTTGCACATACATCTAAAAATAGAATATCATCTATAAATAGAATTTTCTCACCATCTATAAATAGACATCATACATAAATAGAATTTGCTCATCCATTCTAAAAATAGACTTCCACCTAAAAATAGCCTGAGGCTCCATCCTAGTGTAGGTGCTTAATTTTCACTAGGATCATCATCTTGTTGAATCTCACACTCCCTCTCAACAAGAAAGGGATTATCCTTCACCCCGATCCTGTTTCTATGGTTTTCGAATTTGCTCCTAGTGAGCGCTTTCGTCTGATTGTCTGCATCCTGATCTTCTGTAGGAATGTACTGAAGCAACATGATCTTCTGCTGCACACAATCTCTGATATGATGATACCAGATATCTATATGCTTAGATCTATCATGAAACACATGATTAATCGAGAGTTTAATGCAAATCTGATTATCACAATGAATCACTGTAGGATCTAAATGAGAACTAAACAAACCAACCAGGATCTTTCTCATCTACATAGCCTCACATGTAGCTTGACTTGTTGCCATGTATTCCGCTTCCGCTGAAATTAGTGCCTCGGATCTTTGTTTCCTGCTGTATCAAGAAACAATTGTAGATCTGATACTGAAGATCCCCCCTGATGTGCTCTTTCTGTCCATTGGGCTGCCCGCCCAATCTGCATCCGTGAAGCCATGCAACTTCACTTCATCCATCTCTCTGTACCACAAGCCATACTCAGATGTGCCCCTCAGGTATCTCAGGACATGCTTGCCTGTCTTCCAAAATATCTTGGTAGGTTTAATCATCGCTTGACTAAGCTGCTTCACTGCATAACATATGTCTGGTCTTGTATTCACTAAATACATTAGCGAACCCACTAACTATCGATAGAAAGTAGCATCCACTACCTCTCTAGATGTAGCATCCTCTTTCCTCATGTTTCTTGGAAGAGGAGTATCCATGGGTTTGCAGCCCTCCATGCGAAACTTACCTAGTATCTCCCTTGCATATTTACCTCAAGACACAAAAAATTCACCATCTCGCTGCCATATTTCCAATCCAAGGAAATAATGAAGAAGGCCCATATCCTTCATCTCGAACTCTTTTGCAAAGTATTCCTTGCATGAGTGTATCAACTGCTCATCACTAGTAAGTATTAAATAATCAACATAAAGAAAAATGATTAAAAGCTTACCCTCCACCACAATTTGGTATAGGTTTGCATCCGCTTCACTGTTGGTGAAGCCAAGTCCAGTGAAATAGCTGTCTATCTGAGTCTACCTCCAGCTTGTAGAGATTCTTAACTTGACTCCCTATCCTCTTGGCTTGACCCGTTGTTTTATGTCGCAGGAAATCTTTTCCATCGCTGAAAACAACGTCATAGCCTCTGTCCTCAAACGTTGCGACTGAGACCAAGTTTTTCTTCAGACCTAGAACATGCATAGCATATTTCAATTGAAATGGTTTACCTGACTCCCTCTCAAAGGTAATGGTACCAATTCCAGTCACACTATATCATCCATCGTCGCCCATCTCTATATGAATTTGGAGATCTTTCTCCTGCAAGTCACTGAAAATCTCCTTATCTCCCGTCATGTGGAAGGAAGAACCACTATCCAAATACCACACCGATCCCAATGCAATTGAAACCATTCATGCGATAAAAGAGAAATAAAGTTCCAATTGCGAGGCAAGGGCCTCACCAACTTCAACTCCAACAACCTTCTTATTATTCTTCTTCTGTGGGCAGTTAGTGGTGAGATGCCCATGTTCTTGACATTGAAAACACTTCACCTTGGAAAAATCTAGCTTCTTGCCTTTAGACTTAGATTTTGAATGGAATTTCTTCCCCTTCCCTTTCCTTGCCTTGACAGCGAAAGCACAATCCTCTTCATCATCATGCTTTGATGAAGAGACATCTCTGGTGTTCCGCCTGAACTCCTCCTGCACTAGATCCGACCAAAGTTATTCCCAATCCGGTAGTTTTTCCTGTCTGTTGACAGAGTCTTCATAACTGTGCCAACTCTTAGAAGTCCCAAGAGAGCCAAGTTCACCAAATCATCATCAGCCACAGTGATTCCCGCACTCCCCAGTTCATCCCAACATTGGACAAACTTTTTGAGATACTTTGGAATATTGTCACCCTTTTCCATCTTGATCTTTTTGAGTTTCTCTTTCAGCGCCAATTTCCTATGGTCGCTGCTGCTTTGGAAAAGATTCATCAAAGCCTTCCACATAGCATATGGAGTGGCTTTCCCATGAAGGCTTGAGACAATATGGTCTTGTACACCTTCCAACAGAATCCTTCTCGCCTTCGCTACTTTATTTTTCCATGCATCAAGTAATGCAACATCCATTGAAGTGGGCTTAGGAACATCACTGTCGATGAATTCCTTCAAGCCATTATCTTCAAGCACCTCCTCCATCCTGTCCTTCTAGGAAATGTAGTTCGAACTACCCTCGAGTGCATACTCTAGCCGCAATCCATTGAAATTCATTTTGATGTTTACTCAACTGTAGCACCAAGAAAATCTTGCAACAAATTCGAATTGTTTCCACCAATAAACTTAGCTCCTGCTTCAAAATTTCAATCTTCTAAGCTCCAATACCATGTAGAAATTCTAATACAAATAATGTATTGCCTGGATTCTCCTGAGCTAACAATTATATGCCACTGTTAAATACAGAATCACTTCTACAAAAAATCTTGCGGAATTTAAAACACGACCGCCAATTGCAAACACATGAAGAAAGATCAATCACACATAATACAAATGTTTTTACCGGGAAAGCATAAAGCTAAAAACCCCACTATCATATATTACGTATATATCATGGATCATGAAACAATCTCATACAAAAATATAATCCAAAAGCTCTCAGTACAATATACAATCGTCTCACACTGTCGTACAAAAATTGGCAAACACATGCGCCAATTTATTGCCTCCTGACAGCCTGCCTCCATTGTGCAATCCATATTGATCACAAACCCTGAATGAATGAGATCCTGCTTGCCTTGATTGCGCAATCCTCATGGGCACATCCAATATGTGTGTGGTTGCATGAGTGCACCCACTAATGTCACAACTGATAGTCAAACTGTCCCTTTCACCTATCTCTCAACTGGGTCTCCACTGGATCTAACATGCATGTAGTTAATAGTAGTAAATATTTAGTTGCATGTGATACCACTGATTGTGAATTAATTAAATAATTAATTCATTGATCTCTCACTAGTGTATGTTTAGTTACAACTAGCACAACTAATTTTAACTCATTTAACTGAGTTAAACTACTTTACAACTCACATAACTACACATCCAACTCTGTTACAACTTCGAATAACTCAGTTACAACTAAGTCCACTTGGATATCCCACCAACCAACCTTTGAACTCAAAATTCCTTCAGCTAACTAGTTTTCCACTTCAGTTAACTGATTCCAAGTGATCCATGAGAATAGATTAATATTTATTGTCCAACTATTATTAAGGGATAATAATAGTCGACATTTATCTATAAATAGACATGCGATCTATAAATAGAATTCGCACATACATCTAAAAATAGAGCATCATCTATAAATAGAATTTTCTCACCATCTCTAAATAAACATCATCTATGAATAGGATTTGCTCATCCATTCTAAAAATAGACTTCCACCTAAAAATAGCTTGAGGCTCCGTCCTAGTGTAGGTGCTTAATTTTCACTAAGATCATTATCTTGTTGAATCTCAACACAAAGCCCGCAGAGAGAATGCCTTCAGTGTAATTATATATATTTTTAATAATATTATTATTATTTTTTAAGATAATAAAATTTATTATAATTCAATCTATAATTTCTATAGGATTTTAATTATTATCTATAAATGTAAACTAGCAATTGCACCACATGTCGCAAAGCAAACGTCGTAAGACAATAGAAAAGGAAAGAGTAGCGTAGAAGAAAGAAGATGTCGCATAGATGTAGTCCCGAGGTAGTGGATGGAGTGTCTTTGTGAAGATTTTGGACCAAGTTGTGTTGGCTTTGACATTTGGCTTTGAGTGTGTAAATTATTTTCTTCTCATCATACTGTTTTCATGTTGAGAAATGCAAACTTGTGTTGGCTTTGACATTTGGATTTGAGTGTGTCAATTATTTTCTTCTCATCATACTATTTTCATGTTGAGAAATGCATAGATGCGAAGTTGGTGAGAGTAATGAGCATTTTTTTGACTGTATAGAGTCCTTGCGTCTTCTCAATATTCTGTGCAGTTGCCAATGCATCTCTTTTTTCGATGTGATTTTGGATTTGCAAAACCAAACTTGAAATGGAAACATGAATCTGTAGAGTCTACCTTCAACAAAGGAGCAATTACAATGTCTCTGCTTGGGTTGAGTTCCCAAATGTTATCATTGGAATGGATTCGCATTTAACGTAGGAGTTTTATCATCCAACGAGAAAATGCAGATTGGTGTATAGAGGCTAGAGAATATTCTTCTCCATAGAAATATCGCTCCAACATCGAGCCTTCGCCAATATCTTTTTGCAGACCAGATCCAAAAATAAGCACATTGATCTGGAAAAACAGATTATAAACACAAAGACCCAAATTGAACTTCACTTTTAGCATGAGATATTCCATAAATTATGCAGTGTCTAGATGTAGATACTAAGGTTACTTCACAATTTCAATCACCCAACTTCCAAGGGAAACATACAAGAATTTAAACAGAGGATAAAAGATAAGAGTTTACCCCCATAGAAAGATAGGAAACCAAAATCCCTCTAACACCAAACCTTCCTCAAATAGCCCCAGAGGCAAGCACAAAATACAATTCAGTGGTGTCACTGAACATATTATTGTACCATTTCCAAATTGTTGATGCTTTTATATCCTAAATTTGCCTCAAGGCTTTCCATTTTTCCTCGTATAATTTTTTTTGACTTGTTTCTAAACTCTGTAGACATATATCCCTGGAAATTAAGCTACTAAGCAAGGGAGATGATTCATAAACTATGTCAATGTATGAAATTTAGAGGGTATATTGAATGAAATCAAGTATCGCTATTTGTTACTTCTACCTGATAATAGGAATTTTTTTAATAGATTTCATAGTTATCCCTATGACATGGGCATATATTTCTAGTTTTAGATAGAGTTTGTTGGATATAGACTATAATCTGTGGTATGGTAGACTGTCTTTGTGTTGATATGAGATCGACTATTAATGTAGAACGTGAACTCCACTAGGCCTCACCTTGGTCCTGTCCTGGGTTGTGTATCCAACAAAGTCAAGAATGCACAATTTACATCATATGGGAAAACATACCATGTGCCCAAGAATGATGGAAAACACAATGGATCTCCAAAACATTGGTGTGAGCAACCATGATGATTCCTTCTATAGATATAAGATGTCAAAATTGCTTACTAAAATAGAAAGACGGGGCAAATTGCATCAACGAAAATATTGTTAATATGATAGATGTGTCAAAAGCTCTTGGAAGGAAACCTTCTTACACAACGAAGTTCTTTGGATGTGAATTGAGTGTCGAGTCAAAGTATGACGAGAAGACTGGAACTTCTATTGTTAATGGCTCGCATGAAGACAATGCAAAGATGTTTGCTTTGCTATAAGTTTTTATAAAAAGATATGTCAAGTGTTATGGATGTGGAAATCCAGAGACAAATATTCTAATACCAAAGGCATAAATGATATCACTGCGATGTGTTGCATGTGGGTACATTAATGATGTAGATATGAGGGATAAGTTGATTACTTTTATTTTGAAAAGTCCTCCAGAACAAAAGAAGAGAAGAAAAATAAGCTCTAGATTGATTCTTCAATATGGTTAATGGATGGATTATTATAAGCCCTAGTTTGTTATTGCTAGGCTGGAATTTATTTCCCTAGGGTAGAAGAACAACAACCATGGTCTATGGCTATACTTCCTAATACGTGAAAGGTATAAAGAGTTTGTGAAAAATGGTTCTCTCTGTGATGTCAAAGTCTCAACATAATAACTTATGATAATTTCAAATAATGCACCTGAACATATCATATATGATTTGAAATCCACTTAATGGCACTCAATTAGTGATTGTATTCAAAGCCATAAAAATAATTCTGGTTCGGCCTGTAAGGACATGGTTGCGGGTATTCAGAACCGCAAGGACATGGTTGTGGGTATTTAGAACTTCTTCGCCATGGCAAGAGAGGAGACCACAACCACTGTAGTTTTCATTATGAGAGAGACACATGAGAGAGTTGTATTTCATAGGAAGGTGGAACAGAGGTTTGTAGGGCTTAGTCAGTTAGTCAGTTAGTTAGGTAGTTAGAGGGGTAAATGAAGGAAGTGGTGGATCGAATGGCATAAAACATAAAACATTTCAATTGTCTAACATTTGATCGTCTAACATTTGATCCAATGGTGCACGCCTTACGGCATAAATATATTTTTTGTGTCAAATTTTATTCTATCCTATATTTTATTTCCCTTTGGAATCTTTTCACTCTATACACGGTTCACTAGTTAATCTTATTTTATAAAAAAATTTAAAATGCATTTTTAAAATTCTCACGTAATTTTTTAAAATGCATCTCTAAATTTATTACTTAGGTGATGGATTTAGTTGTTAAACAACTATTTGTTCTATCCCATATTTGATTTCCTTTTAGAATCTTTTTATACTCCATACATCATTCACTAATTAATCTTATTTTAAAAAAAAATTTAAAATACATTTTTTAAATTCTCACCTAATTCTTTAAAAAATACCTTCAACTTCACCAAAAATACAAGTGCCTTCAAAGAAATTCCAATCTTTCTTGACAGTGGAAACCTTTAACCGCCTTTTTTTAACCCTTAATAATGCAAATAGAGCCGACCTTTTGTCACACGGAATTGAGAGGCTGTGCAATTTCATGATCATGATAATTTTGGAGGAAGAGATTTACATTAATACTATTAACGTGAATACAAAGTTAGAGTTATTTCCATGCAAGCACACATTTGTTTTCACTGTTACATACTAGCAATTGCACTGGAGGTGCAAGGGAACGCCGGATGGAGGAGATGTGAAGCATTTTGTGCTATATGAGGGATAGAAACTGAATTGTGATTTAACAGAAGAAAATCCAAAGCTGAACAGATAATCATAAATGGTAAGTAGAAATATGATCACCTAAGGTGGAAAGCCTATAGCTATTAATGTCTCGATTCTTTTCACGTTCAAACTATCTACACTGTATACTAAAGAAGCGACTTGACACCATGTCACAAACTGGCCATTCAAATGGCCTGCACATCCTCGAGACTGATGGAATCCTCATATATAAAGAAAGTAATGAGACCTTGGTGTGAAATTCCCGTATTTTCTCTGCCTGTCCTTGATATTATGTTTGGGTGGTCGAATTGAGTGTGCTCATTTTGATTTGCAAAAGGCCGAATAGGATGAGCGAACCCATTATCATATGTTGTTTGCCCATAGAACCTTTAAGTTTGTCTAAGGCGGTAAACCCTACCCGTGTGGTTCATCATCAAGAGAAGATGGAGAATCTGATCAAGTAACCTCTTTAAATAGAAAGTATAGCTCCTACTTGCCGTTTGTAAAATAACGGTTAGGTTGCCTCAAATAATAAAAATTAATTTATTTTATTTAAAAAAAAGTAAACGAAATGATCAAAGTTTATAATTTGAATTTTAAATATTTATATTTATTTTAATAAAAATAATAATTTTTAATTTAATATTATTAAATTGTAATTTATGTAATTTTATTTTTATTTCATTTTATTTATTTATTTGTTTATTAATATTTATTTTATTTTATTTCTTTTTATTTATTTATTTTATTTTTATTTTTTAATTAAGAATTTTTTTTATCTATTTTATTTTTAATTTTAATTTTATCTTTATTTTATTTTATTTCTATTTATTTATTCATATTTTTTTTTTTTTTTTTTTTTAATCTCTTCTTATCATAGCATTTAATTATTAAAAATAAAATAAATATATAAATTCAAACTTTAAATATTATTTAATTATTTTTAACATTTAATTTATTCGATAATAATAAAAACAAATGAATATCCTTTGAATAATGCGCCGAGGCTATCTCCCTATTTTATAAAGCGCTTGAATATTAATAGAAATCCTTCCCTTGTAAACTATATTAAAAGGCAATATCCCGATGCTCATAGCTTAACACGTACTTATATTTTAATGCTCATCCTCTCATTATATTTTGATGTTCAAACTTCTTAGACCATAACCCCAAGCAATAACAAGTATACGCCCTCCTGAAAGGCTCACAACCGACTTTAGTTTAATAACCATTGATCAAACCTTAGAGTTAAAACCCCAAGTCTTATCTTGTCATTAGATCATTAATATGGGATCGCTGCATACCTTAATTTTAATACCGCGGACATCAATTGACGATACCATAGACACTTTCACATAGTCATTAAAACGCCATTATGCATGAATGTCCACCATATATATATCCCGGACCTAACTATAAGGCCAGCGCCAATATAACGTTCAGGCCCACCTATTAACAATCCTCTCACATCCGACAGCTGGAGGAGTATCGCGTTGATTGGGACGATCCAACGAGCAGGGTGGAGCTTTCGGTTTTTTTTTTATGCCGAACTTTAGCACGTCAAATTCACGCGATGAGGACGGTATTGCCCCAACGACGTGGCACGATCTAATAGGATCGGGTTTTTTCCCTGTGGTTTCACCTCTGGGCAAGGGCAGTGCGAAATAGGCTGGTTTGTTCCCAAAACCAATGTTTTTAGTTGTGGGCATGTTCTTCTTATACAATTTGTGTCTATGATGCCACCTATTTTGGAATGTGGGTGGATATTTCGAAGCCTATTGTGGATGTACTAAAAATAGTGAACTTCGCAAATATAGCCCAAAGCTCTGTTAAGAGTCACAAAGTGGTTTATTAGCATTTCACTGCTGCTCAAGGGATATTAACTATAATCAGGATTTCAACCAAAAAAATAAAGATAAGAAATATTTCCAACCAGATGAAGAAATAATCCAATAAGGCATACTAGACAGAGACAACCAATCACCTTTGTTGTGAGAAGTGGTAAATTTTTTTGCAAATTGAACCGCATCTGGACATAACAATTCTCGTGAGCATTAATAGGTTGAAATATAGGCAGTAACAATATGAATAAAAAACAGAACAAAGATTTTTAACTGTTGAGTATCAACATTTATGTTTGTTTAGAAAAAGTTAAATGGATATAGTTGAAAACTGAAAGGACAAGATAACCTGACAACCAAATTTTGACAATGTGCCAGTTCCTGTCCGATCTCCCTTCTCCACTCCATTTAAAATAATATCTTGTACCAATCTAAGATACAAATATTCCTCGTGTCTTTCTAAAATTAATTTGGGGAGAAAATGATAATTCTGAGATTCAAGTCTATCATAAATATCCATGTTGTTCGATCCATTTCCAAATCTGTGAGAAGGCTCTTGAGAGTCGGGATTAGAGGAATTCCTGATATGAACATAGGTGGTGAAAGAATAGCGAATATCACTTTCCACAACAGGCAATGACGAATACCAAGGCCGATACACAGATGCATCTATGGGTGTGACGAATGTATCACATTCAAATGCATTCTCTATCTCAGTGATGTGAATTGCATCACAGTTAGGTGTAGAGATGCTTCTCTGGAGAAAGACAAAAAAGAGAATTAGTACAAAAACAAATTAGACCAAATATGATATTGGAAAAAGATCCAACCAGACTTGAAAGATAAATAATGATACCTATAAATTTGACCACCTCCAATTAGGAATACTGTCTCCATTGACATAGAGTATGGAGGTGCTGCAAGCATCTCAAGAGCTGAACGCAAACTCCCACACATAACAACATTCTCTGCAGTTCCAATGTCAAAGCTACCCGAACGACTTAGCACAACATTCAAGCGACTTGTAAGTGGTTGAAACTGGTCTGGAATACTTTCCAAAGTCTTTCATCGCATTATCACAACAATTTTCTTTAAAGGAGCTGACGTGGAAGATCTGATTTCCTTGAAGAAATTCATATCAGAAGGTAGTTTCCATGGAAGCTTGCCATCCTTGCCAATTCCCATTTCCTTAGTGGCAGCTACTACAATCTGGAAGGTTCTTCTGGGTTCTGGAGGTGTATCCGAAAACCCATCTGGCACACTGGAACTGAAATTGCTTGCCATTGTTGCCATGGTGTAAAATCGAGTTAAAATGGAGAAGGAAGAGTTTTGCAATATGGAAGCACACACTTTTTGGTTTCTGAAATTCCGATACTTCCTACAAAACAAAAGAGAAATACCTTAATACTGGGAGCATTGACATACCTGAAGTCAAACCCCCGGCGGTCGTTCGCTTGGCAACAATGGAAAACCCTGAGTCAATTCCACTCTCTGAAACTTTTCCTGAGAAAACCAAGAAATACTCACGACTAAGAAACGATGGGAAAAGGAAGACCTTCATATGAATTGCTTGCCTTCCAACTCCTTTCTTCTCAAGATTTACAGGGTTGTTTTTCTTGCTGGCTTTCACAACAGTAGATGTATTTTTCTTACTCTGTAATTTGGGGGTTCTTCCACTGGTTGCTACTGCAGAAGCACTACGTTGACAATTGGGATTTTCATTTTCAGAATGTTCACGGTATTTGAAAGTTGTCGAATGAAGCTTATTTCTATCCAATGGAGATGGCTTCTTGACATTTCCTAATGCATTTTCCTTTGCCTTCAACTCATACAGAGAAGTAATTGAGGTTGATAATGGACCCATATTTTTCTTGCCATTCAGAGCACTGCACAGATGAACAAGAGCAATTAGACCTTTGCATGTATCAATCAACCACACAGAGATAAGAAACAGGGGCAGAAGATAAAAAAAAATAAGATGAAGATAAAAGAATACTAAACCTTGCAGTTTTGTTTCCCAGTGGACTAGTGCTGGAAGTACTAACACTAGAAGAAGAATTCATTAATCTGGGTTGTCTCATCTGCAACACGTTAAAATCTTCTTAGCAGATTGTAAGGAACATACAAGAAAGAGAAAACACAGAAAATAATATATTTTGATCTCAAGCTTAAAGAAACTATACCTTGTTGGATCGAAACACTGGGCTCTTCATGAAACTGGCAGCATCCTTGGGATGATTACAATCTGTAACACAATTTCCTCAATTCATCATAATCTATGTTAAAACAAGAACATAACACATACACTACAGAATAGATGCCTGCCCCTTCAAATCCAACACATGCACATTTTATATAATTACTAACTAAAGTTTACTGAATCTTTGGATTGTTAGACTGTAAGAGACAGTCTGGTGCAGACAGGATTTAGACCCCTTTAATTTTAAAACGATTAGCTAGATTGACCAGTTAGCTTGATTGTCATAAAGTAGTGTAGCCCTTGAAAATAACGGAGTAGTGAAGTTCTTATTGAAGCAGAAGCAGCATGAAGGCATTTTGTGAAAATGACATCTATAAACCAGAAATATAATAGCTAAGCAAAGGATGAGGAGCAGAAGCAGCATGATGGCATTTTGTGAAAATGATATCTATAAACCAGCAATATAATAGCTATGCAAAGGATGAGGCACTGACCAATATCTAGTTGAATCCACATATCGACAAATCAACCAGAATTACACATAACTTGTCATCAATTTAAAAGGTGAAAGAACCAACACGGATCAGACTTGAAGAGAAGTAAGGTCGTCACCTGCCTCGCAACAAAGTTAAAGTACAGGACCTTAGCTCAGGTAAGACCAGGCCAACCAGGAAAGGTATTTTAGAACCTTACCTGAGCAGAAGTGTTGACCTATGCTTCGTTAGATGACCTTTTTGGACATTAGCTAGAGAAGAGTTGACAACGATCCTAATTTTTTTCATTCCTATGGTTCATCTGAATAGTTAAAGCAAGGGAACATGTGGCTAATACTATTCCATAGTAAATCCATGTACAAAAGTAATGCCCTGAGAAGGGTTGACCAACAATCCTAAAAAATTCATTCCTATGGCTTCATTTAAATAGTTCAAGCAAGGGATATGTGGCTAACACTACTCCATAGAAAATCCTCATGCGAAAGAATTGCCCTGTCCTTCTGCTGAATAACATAACGATGCAATTTCTCACACCGTGGTTTTCAACGATGGTTGGAAGATTTTTCGGAAAGATGCCCACCAAAAGCCATGCTTCAACTTTTGAAAAACCACAATGGGAGCGGTACATGTATCAGTTGTTGAAAATTAAGTGGGCTAAGAATCAAACACCGGATCTGCTCTGGCCATTGGGCTGCTTTACCACTCACCTACATGCTCCTTATCATCACACACACTCTTATTGATTAGATATCAAGGTGTGGATTTCTATCTCCAACACCCCCCTTTACGAATCAATCTCAACATCTGAATCCGACACTATGTTGAAAATTAGACTGAAAGGGGAAAGTTTCGAACCCAAGACCTGCCCAGCCAAGAGGGTGCTCCTCCATCGACGGTCCAAGTAAGGCGTGGACATCTCAATTAAAAAAATTGACTGAATTTACTATTCTACTATAATAAAGGCAAGAATCTCAAATCTCCCCAAACAGAACAGAGAAGTCGGGATACTCTAACATTACAGATCCCCACAAACTCAAATCCAGCTCAAAAACAAATAAATAAATAAATCAAATCTAGTTACCAGGTTTGCAGAACCAGGCATCATCATCCATGGGTTCCTCGGGAGCCAGGAAATCCAGCCATTTGGGCGCTCGGATGCCTTCATAGAATTCATCTTTCACGGACCTGCTGTGCCCTCTTCTCCCACGACTTGTGCTTCGGCGCCTTCTACGACCGGGGTGAAGAGCCAAAGCAGATGCGTGTAGCCTGTGAGGAAAAAAGACCGGTTCGTTACAAGGAGAGTGTGCCCAGCATCAAACAGGGGCAGCTGGAGAGATAAGGCAGAGCGGAGCGAACGAGGAGGAACTGGTGCAGCTGGCGGCGCAGTTGAACGGAGAGTATACAAACACGTGGCGAAATCTCATAGGTTCCATGCGCCATAGCTTTGCACACCCCAACCCTGCAATGGAAAACGCTTCCGGCGTAAATATAAAGAATTTATAGATTATGTGATCACTATATCCTAAACCTTTCAGTATTGCTCGATATTAAAATGTCAAATGAATTTTGTTTAGAGAAAACATATTTCCTTCCGTTTATGTTTACGTAAAAATTAAGAACATATCAATTTCTATTTCCTTTTGTGGATCCGTACGCTGGAGATACTTAAATTCAAATGGGTGGCGGGTTAATTTGACGAGAACATAACTAATCAAAATATTAAAAACATATCATTTTCTATTTCCTTTTGTGCATACATATGCTGGAAATAGTTAAGCTCAAATGGGAGGCCGGTTAATTAGAAGAGATAAAAAAGTATAAGATTTAAACATTTTAGTAATATTTTTTCATTTTTAATTATTTTACAGTATATTTATTTTTTATTATTTTTTAATTAAAACATATTTTTAATTTTTATTTTAAAAAGAATAGACAAAATAAACCTACGAAGGAGTTCATCAACATCATCAAAATTTTATTATGACATAATATGATTACACGAAAATTAAAAGTTCAAAATAGAACCAACCAGAGACATAGGCAGTAGACGATGCATGGAAACCACACACTTATTCCTTATGGTCTTCACAAATCATGTTCCAATGCAACCTATGCGCAAAGGTGAAAATATTAACACATTTATGGACAATTTTCTATATATATAGCATTTTACCATCAACATTGAATAAAACAAAATGGATCATATATGCATGGATACCATACCATCCTTAAGGCCTTTATTTTCAGTTGTAATAAAATTCCTGATCGTCGATGTAAGGTGATAAGCAACCCATTCTTGTTGCCCAGATTTATTCCCAACTTTGGCTTAGTCATCACATCCTTCACCATTTTCACACAATATCTGTAAACCAGAAATTTTGCAACCCATTTTATGAGAAAATACGCAAAATCCTTGCCCAGACAAACTCTTGGTCCTGCATTGAACAGTGGATATTTATACCCACATTCTCACACGAACACGCCTTTTTTCAGCCATCTCTCGGGCTTGAATTCCCTACAACCTTCTCCCCATATGTTCTCTGTTTTTCCCATGGAATATATCTGGAATATGAGAATTGTTCCCCTTTTCAACCGTGCCCCGTTAGGTAACACCTCATCCCGTATCACTTCCTTATAGTTTATGGGGAGCGAGGGATATAACCTTAACGTTTCAGACAGAGTAGTGTGAAATTACTGCATCTAGTTCACCTCCTCCACTGTAAATCCACTGGGATTCGATCCTCGTCTCCTCACCAAAATCCGATGTAATTTCGACAATGTTTTGTTCCACGGGTGGATGTTGAATAAGCAGCGAAAAGAACTAGGAGAGTGCAATGGCAGAATTTTCCTGACGGGCTAGAACGAAATTGCTGCACATGTCTCGGATCACTTTATCACATAATAAATAACCATCATTGCCACACAGCATGAGAGGGTCGTATTTCATAGCGAGGTGGAAGACAAATTTATAGTCGGTTAGTCAGTCAGTCAGGTAGTTGGAGGGGTAAATGAAGGAAGTGGTGGATCTAATGTTCTAAAACATTTCAATCATCTAACATTTGATCCAATAGCCCAGACATAGACACAGTGGCAGCTGGGGGAGTTGTTTTCAAAGAAGAACGCCTTACGACGTAATTAATTAATCAATATTAAAGAAATTTATACTACTTAAAATGATCTAGGATGTTGACTATTTTTTCACAAAGAAAAAATTTGTAATTTTATTTATGAGAAAACAAAATTACATGTTGTATGAGCTGGTATATGTCCAAAGACATCCAAATGCCGCAAATAAAAAGCAAAGGTGATACAATTAGGATTTTCTCCCCTTCTTCTTTTCAACCTTACGCCAAGCACCAAGTGTTGGCTCGGTCTCGATAAGGACAAGCTGATTTTCTTCTGTTGGTGCTCCATGATCCTTGTCAGAGTCAGATGTGTCTGATGTATGTGTTCTTTTGTATCCCCCACTGTCTAGTGTGCCAGGTACCATGTCCTGCTGAGTCTTTGTGGTGGTGTCAAGAGGATCTTGCATTTCCTGTTCTTGTGTGCCCAAGGAAGTATCTGTTTGTTGATTCTCATGTGGTGTTGGTTCCACCTCTTCTTCCTGTAGTTCTGGCTCTTCCGAGGGGAATTGCCAACCTTTTGCCGCTTTGCCTGTTTTCTTCTTTTTCCTGTTATCCCTTTTTGCTGCCGGGCATGAGTTTTGTAGGTGTCCCGTGCACCTGCATATCCGGCATCTGAAGGCTGTGTTCTCATAGTCTAAATGTTGTGTCCATCTCTGTTGTTTGTTGTTCAGTATAATGGACTCTGGGAGTCCCTTGCTCAAATCAACCTCCACACAGATTCGTGCGAAAGTGAATATGCGTTCTTCCAGGCGTTGGGTGTCTGTTTTAATGTATCTGCCAAGGGTGTTTCCAATGCAGCCAAGAACATTTTCATTCCAAAAATGTAGCGGGAGGTTGTAGAGCCTTACCCAGACCGGCATTTTGGTCACCTCCATGGTATTGGCATCAAATTTTGGGAACCATGGTGTAATGAAGAGTCCCGTGGAGCCCCAGAACCATGGTCCCTGACTGATAATGGCATCTCTGACCTCAGTGGATGAAAATTTGACAATGAAGAACCCCTTAGAACATAGGTGTATTTCACATTCCATGGTCCAGTTTGTAAAAATCCAATGGAACAGCTCCATTGGTTTGGGCCAGAAGCAGTTGAATCTGCCTATAATTTCTTGGGATTCGTATACAGTTCTATGCATATCAATATCTAGGCTGTCTATGTTTATTTCAGGCACGCTGTCCTGCAGTTCTACAATACATGGCTTGGGGGAACTTTCAGCAGGGGTGACAGGTACTGTGGGAATGTTTTTGTCCCCCTGTAATATATTCCTGTAGGAACCTTTTGTGGGTACTGTTTTGGATGCACTTGCGCCCATGGAGGGACCATGAGCCCTGTTTTGTCCCATCATTCCACCCCTCAGTCTGAGATTGAGGCAGATGGAAGACCCAGTGACAATGGAGTAGTCATTAATAGAGCAGTGGTCAGCTAAAACTTTCCCCCCAAAAATCAGAGACTGTGCATGAACTGGGTAACCCGCCTTAGTTAGGATTGCTTCCTTCAGATGTAATATTGAATCTATTGTTCGAATCCATAGTATAAGGCTATTACCTACAGGTGGCTTAATGAACACTTGATATGGAGTCGAGCCTACCTGAGAATCGGAGTTGCAGATATGCAGGCTGCGATTTTTGTCAATAAGCACCTCATCGTGGGCCTGTTCCTGTCTCAGATGGTCCGAGTGCAGCCACAGAGTCCCCTTGAGATCTGAAGTCCTCGCATCAGCTGTATTGGAGAAGCTAGCCAGCCTTTGCAGCCTCTGGTTCGTATGCAGCTGTGGAGGCCGCCAGGCTTTTAATCCCGATGCCCAATGTTCGCCCATCCTCGAGGCCCAGGGCGAAGGTGTGAAGGCCGGCTTGCCAAAGAGATATACATGCGATATCCGCTCCCAATAACATAGAAAAACTGAAGTCTCCGCTTGAGCATACGACCGATAAAACAGAGTAATGCGCCCAGTGTCACCATGAGAGGTGCAGCAGTGCACATACCCCGTCGATGGTTCAGAAACAAATCCATCAAGAAACAAATAGCTATCGCAGGTACTTATTCCACGCCCCGCTATATCATTTGTTAGACTGGTCAGGCACCAGTACCCTTTTCTGATATTTCTGCAGGGTATCCATGGACCTGTCACAGCAGAAATGAAAAATCTCACAGGCGTAAATGGATGCCCAGCCCGAACAAAGACACAAGGAGCATCGATGGAAATGCAGAGTCTCATTCCATGGAGGCGCCTCCTGGGCAAAGATCTCCAACCCGCGGCGGCGATGGAGGACAATAACCCTAGAGCAGAAATTTCTCCCGCGCGCGCCATCGTATCCAAAAGATTAATCGGAGCCGGGATTTTCGTGCCCAGGATGTTGACTATTATATATAAATGTAAATTAATTAATCAATATTTAAGCAATTTATGCTACTTAAAATGATGTATTAATGGTATGTGAAGGTATACATTTTTTTGTTGATGGGTATATTTTAGCTTTTGGATTGTAATTTTTTTTTTGGTTTAAAAATAATGTCAAGTGTATTTCAAAACTAAAAGATGGTTCATCCTGAATAATAATGTTATTGCGATCATTGTTAAGTTAGCATTAAATCCATACATGAAAACAAATATTGTTCCCAATTATAATTTAACCTTTTGCATAAAAAAAATTAATATTATTACACTTATCAAACACCATCCATTTAATTATTCACCAATGCAAATTCATCTTATTTAGAGATACAATATGCATCAAAAATATCAAATCACGAGGTACAAATCTTTCCTCAAACTTTTTAAATTTAAAAACATTCCACCTTAAAAGACTCATAGTTCTATTTGCAATTTGGAATTAAAAATCAATGTAATTTCATCTTAATTCTAAATCTTGAGAAAAAAAAAATTTAAAGAATTTTTTTTGGAAATATTTACACCAAATATATATATCTATATATATATTAACTCCACATTGAACATGAAAAAAATTACACATCTCTTTCATAATTAAAAGCACAGTGTAGTTAACATTAAAGAAATCACACATCTCCCTTATACTAATAACATATAATTGGACTATTTTAACTATAAGAAATCTCTCTCTATAGCCATAAACAAATAAAGTTGATATTAAAATATTTGATTTAAAATAGATATTTTTCATTTATGTCTCATATTATATTATTTATTATTATTAAATATCATAGGTCAACTTCCTATTAAGAATTTTTTTTTTTGTAAGCTTGGCAAGACTACATCTTCAACATTTCCAACATATCACTCGGATCGAGGCAGGGAATTGAACCGGTGGCTTCACATCAAAGACTGCCTTAATCTTCAATATGTCCAACATATCACCCCGGTCGGGGCGAGAAATTGAACCAATGACTTCACATCAAGGAGCACCTTAACAGAGCACACGATCACCATCTATCCAAGACCATGTGGACAATTTCCTATTAAGTATTAAAATAAACATTATATTTATTTATATATAAAAAATAAAATTTATATATAAATATTTTATTTAAGATTGACACTGAAACATTGCACTTTGAATTTTTTTTTATTAATAATTTTTTAATGTTATATGTTAAGTTTATAGTATTCATGAGAATTATCTTGTTAATGTTGTAGGTTCAAAATCCCGTGGTTAAAGAATCCACTCATGTTAAAGAATGGTGGATGATTTTGACATCTTAGATACTCTCTCATTATGATTTCTTAATCAAAAGCTAATCTTGTAACTCATAATATATCTTCATCATGTCTAATATATCACCACAATTAGACGGGGAATTGAACCAATGACTTCACATTAAAAAGTACTTCAACAAAATATGCAATCACTTTGTAGACAAATTAATAAACATTTTAGAATATATGATATTTTTTCAATAAACTTAAAAAAAAATTAATAAAACATTTTAAAATATTATTAAAGTTTTCAAATTTAAATATTTTTTTAATGATATATGTTGATTTATTAATTTAAACATATATATTTTTCCCACTTACTTTTAGGCATTGAATAAATAAATGGAGAATGTTGGTATTATTTAAAGAATTTCAAAATTTGTGTTGTTGATCTTGAGTTTTAAAATATGTGATGGTATTTTTTTTATTTTTATTTTTTATTTTTAATGGATTAATTAAAAGATGTTTTTTAAAATTGGTAATGGTATGTTTTTAATTAATAAAATAATATAATTTAAATAATTGTGATATAGAAAAAAATCGTTAAACAAGTTTAGAGTGTGTTTTAAAATTGTTTTTACTTTGTTAAGAGTTTGTTTTTTGGGACATTAGGAAATAGGTTAAAAGTCTAAGACCGAGATGCATCTAATAAAAGTGAATCTTTACAAAACATCGTAAGGTAATTCTAGGTGGTGTGGTTTTTCTTGAATAATAATGATGAGTCAACCTATAATTGAATAGTAGCCAATAATAATTATCTCCACTTCTAATTTGACAAGAAAATTATGATAAATTTTCCTACTACATTAAAAAATAAAAATAAAAATAAAAAAATAAAAATTTATCGTGTCACTTGATTAATTAATCATACATATTAAATATTATAAAAGCACACTATGATTATTTATTGAAGAGCTTTTTGGATTATCCACAATGTTATAGAACATTCGTTGATGTTTCGAATCCCAACGGGGATCCATCTTTAGGACAAGATTTTGAATGAAGGATTGAAAGAAGAATTTAGATCAGGATTAATAGTGAAAAAGAGAAAATAAAAAAGCCGACAAAAATTAATAATAATTGATATTATCTTCTGATTTATTTTTATTTTTTAAACTTTTTAAGTAATAATTTTAATAATCTATTTTAATTTTATAAACCATTTTTAATAATAATTTAATTAATTATTCTATTTAATTAATATATATATCTATATATATATATATACTCACACACACACACACACACACACACACACACACACACACACACACACACACACACACACAAGAATGGTTATGGATTTGTATTAAATATTTGGGATGAATGCCTCGAAACAGATTACAAAATTTGGGGGAAGTTCCCCAATTTTCCTCGCCTATCAGGATATCTATGGCCTAGGTACTCATGTGCCGGTATTTCTTACAACTAGCTATCGCTTCAATCTCCGAAATTTTCCCTAGCTTGTGGATACAAACAAACTGCTGCAATAATTTGCAGTAAAACATGAGGCTGGAAATTAAGGAATAGGAGCCCATTCAACTTCCTTGTCATTTGAAAGAGTGCCAGCGGAAAGAAGGGCTGCTTTTTTGGCTTCTATATGCGTCCTTATTATTCTCCCGCAATACATGGAAGAAGATCACCCTTCGAAGTGTATTTGACATTGATTTGATTCTCTTCACCAATCTAGCAAATTTGAGATCCTTAGGAACAAAATTTTCCCCAATAGTTTTTATGATGGATTGAGAGTCCCCTATAATGATTACCTCTTTCATGCCAAAATTTTTGACTTGCTTGAGGCCTTAGAGAAGAGCAAGCGCTTCAGCTTGAATGCTTGTGGAATGGCCCAAGCCCCAGGCAAAGTAGTGCTCAATTCTGCCCTCTATATTCTTAATAACACCACTTGCACCATCTTTCCCAAGATTGCCTTTGGCAGCCCCGTCAAAGAATAAGGAGTGTTTGGGTTGCTTAATAATCCATTCTGAAAAGTCTTTCTTATTGAGTTTGATTTGCCAATATTTGCTTATCTTTTTTTTCCTTGTTGCCTCAGAGAATTTAAGGCCCATCATGTCACCCCATTCCATATCCTGTTGGCTTAAGTTGGTTGCTTCAAGTTTCCCTCCCAAGCTTTCTTTCAATTGGTTTTTGACCTTAACTATGATTATTTTTGCAATCTTCTCTTTGTATCTGAAAATTCTTTTATTCCTTTCAAGCCAAATTTGCCAACATATTATCTTTGGAAGAGAGAGCCAAAAGGCTTTGAAGCTGTCGTTCTTAGGGAGCCCCCCTGGATATTTGTATAGCCAGTTAGCAAACAGATCAGATATGGAGGTCGGGAGAGCAAAGCTGTTTCCCCAAGGAGCTAGAGCCTCATGCCAAACTTCTGCAACAAATTTACATTCTAGCATAAGATGGCAAACATTCTCTTCATTTTCACAACACATTCGGCATCTTGAGGGTCCTTAGAATCCTCTTTTTTTTAATCTGTCATCGGTCAAATTCCTGTTATGGCACATAAGCCAGCAAAAGAAATCAATTTTAGGAATGGATTTGAGACTCCCCTTCCAGATCATTGGATTTGGAGGAACGTGGGGCATCTCCAACTATTTTTTGTAGCACAAAGCTACATAATAGGTGCTGGATTGGCCCCAACCACGTTTATCCAGCAACCTTTCGTGCAGCGGAGCCATGCCATGAAGTTGGGCAAGCAAGGAGTCGTAGTTAGTCTTCAACTCCGCAGGGACCTAGATTTGCTTCCAACCTGACCATCGACTATCTTCCCAGCAGGAAATGTCCCACAGAGTAATTAAACCATCGTTTGTCATAAAAATACACAACGAACGCAACGAGAGATCATTGACTAAATGAGGCTTGTACATGATGTTGTCTTGCCAAATATAAATGAGTTTGCCATTTCCCAGGATCCAATATGCATGGGATTGGATCAGAGGGATAGCCAACGCACAGAGTTTAATCAAGTGCGTGCCTGAGGTAGGGAGGAGTTTGTCTAAACAAAATTTCCTCTGCCCTTTGAAGTATTTTCGCCAAAGTGCTCTCTGCGCCCAACCTGGCTTGGGAGCCATGATCCTCCAAACTATTTTGGCTCCCATCGGAATATTTTGAGAGCGAAGCATTTTAAAATTCATACCACCTTCGATATGAGGTTTGGTAACTTTATCCTTACTGACAAGAGGGATTCTATTTTAGTTTTTTTTGCCTCCTTTCCATAAAAATCTTCGAATGAGCTCCTCCATCTTTTTGAGGATGCAGATAGGAGTCAACAGAATTGAAAATTGGAAGATAGGTAGGTTGCTGAGGACTGCCTTGATCAACACTGTCTTACCAGCAATGTTCAGCCAAGAGAAACCCCATGCCTAGATCCTAAGTTTGAATTTTTAGATCAGAGGGAGCCAATCTCTGCTGAAGGTGGATTTTTGAAAAATATGAAGGCCCAGGTACTTGAAAGAAGTCCAGTTAGCAGAGCCTACAAAACCCAGGCATCTGGAAATAGCACTGAGATTGCGAATTGAGATGTTCAAGAAATAGATATAGCACTTCCCTTTATTTAATTTACTGCCTGTGGCATCACAATAGTCATCCAACAATTCTTTAAATTTGGAGGCAGAAAGCAGAGAGGCTGCGCCTAGCAACAGAGAGTCATCAACAAACAATGCATGATTGATGTTTTTAACACCTCCGGCTATGTTGAGGCCCATAATCTCTTGATCAAGAAGCTTCTTGTTCAAATAAAAACTTAAAATAGATGTTTGGAGAACAAAAATAAGGGGAGAAAGAGGGCATCCATGTCGAAGACCTCTTGTTGCTTTGAAGAAGCCTGAGCTCACCCATTCACCAAAGGGTCTATCCAAGGCTCAGAGATACAAGCACGGATCTAGTTAATGAATTCAGTCCCAAACCCAAACTTGTGCAAAACGCCAAGAAGGAAGCTGTGCCTAACTCGATCAAATGCATTATCTAGATCAAGTTTGAAAACCATTCCTTTTTCTTTTCGTTGCAGGCTTGAATGAATCGCCTCTTGCACAAGAATGAAATTATCAACAATCTTCCTTCCATGCACAAAGCCACCTTGGTTCTCTGGAATAATATTAGGGAGGATACCTTTCAATTTGTTGGCTATCACCTTGGTTATTAATTTGTATCCAATGTTGCATAACGAAATAGGTCTAAATCAGTTAAAAGCACTGGCTCCCTTTTCCTTCGGGATGAGGGCGAGAAAGGCAGAATTTGTGCTGCCTCCAATTTTTTGCAGGCTTGGAATTTCAATACCATTTTGTGCAGATCCTTTTCCACTATACGCCAACATGATTGAGGAAATATTGTTGTGAATCCATCTGGTTCGGGGGTTTTGTCGGGCTTCATAGCAAAGAGGGCAGCCTTTATTTCTTCTCGAGTGACTTTTGCCTCTAGGGACTAATTCATCTTGGAGGTAATCTCTGTGGGAATCACATCCAGAAATTTAGAATTTTGATTGCCCACACCTTCTTCGCTGTACAAGTTTTTAAAATGGGTGAAGGCTCCCATTTTAATGCTCATGAAATCCTTGTGGGTAGAGGACTCCTCCTTGATTTCTGAAATGGAATTGAAGCTTCTTCTCGCTTGGGATTGTTTGTGAAAGAAGGATGTATTTCTATCTCCCGCCTTAAGCCAAAGAATACGAGACTTTTGTCTCCAAAACTCTTCCTCCACCAAACAAGCCTTGTGAAACTTATGTTGTAAATCTGCCTCCCTGTCAAGAAATTCTTTAGTAATGGCTACATCTTCCATTTGGTGATGATGGGTTTCAAGACTGGTTTGAGCATTTTTCCTTGCAGCTATTGGATTAGGGAGGGTTTTGACCCAGATTTTTAACGCTGCTTTCAATCTTTTGAGCTTTTCCTCCCAAACAAAGAAAGGTGAGCCATTTATAGGACAGTTCCAACTTTCCTTGACTCTTTTCACGAAGTTCGAGTTTTTAATCCATAGAGGACTAAATCTAAATGGAATAGGGCCCAGATCCTTTTCGGCCAATAGCTCAAGATTGATTGGCTTATGATCTGAGATGCTGCAAGGAAAAATTTGCATTCTAGTCTCTAGTCCTAGAAGAAGAAAAGAGCTTTGAGCAAGAAATCTATCTAGTCTAGCAACAATATGACCTGGACCGACTCTTTTGACCAAGTGAACTTACCATTTAAGGTTTGATGTCGCGTAGATCCCAATCTTGCATGAGGTCCTCCATCCATTCCCTTGCTGGATCTCTCATAATGCTGCGTCCTCGCTTCTCAACCATAAGCAATGTGAGATTAAGGTCTCTAGCTATGATGATGTTTTCCGGGTTCTCTATTTCTGCTAGGTTTCTGATAGAGTCCCAGCAGGACTTCTTCTCTCCTGGGTTAGCTGGGACATACACATTGAAGAGGCTAAGGACCTCCTTTGTTTCAAGATGCTGGAGTTTCAAATACAACCAATGGGTATTTAGGATCTCAGTAACCATCGAGTATTTGCTTATATTCCATAGAGTGCCCAGTCCGCCCGAAGCTCCTCGAGCAGAGACGACTTATCCTCCACCTTTATTCCAAAATTTTTTACTTGTTTGGAGGAAGACTTTATCCTCCATTTTTGTCTCCTGGATTAGTAGAATGTCTAGGGTTTCTATTTGAAGCATGCTTCTCATGGATTCTTCTCTCACTTTACTTCCCAAACCTCTGCAGTTCCAAGAGGCAACCTTCATCACTTACTTTTTTGAGTGTGGTGAGCTCCCTTGGAGCCCTGTGTCTGGTTTCTTGTCATCTTGGGCGTTTTTACCAATAATTTCTCAAGGGTTGGTTGAATGCCTTGAAGTTGATCTTTGTATGTTTCTTGTTCTATCTTTTCTCAGGCAGGCATTCGAGCTCTTGTCGATCTTCTAACCGAGATTTGTAATTCCCCTATTTCTCCTTCCTCCTCAGATTCCTCCGAGTCTTGTTCCTCATCTTCAGCTTCTGCATGTTTTTCTTTAGATCTTTCTAAAGCGCTTTCACCCTGCTTCAAGCCTGAGGGTATCCCTTTGTTCGAGGTCACTTTATTTTGCATCTCGACCTCCTGTACCTATACTGAAGCTGAGCTAAGAGGCAGACATTGATTTTCTTTCCCTTTAGGGAAAGGGTTTTGCTGATCAGGAGCAGGCTGAGAACCTTTGCCTTTTGAAACCCCATCAGCTTTTGTGTTTTTGTGAGAAGTCTTTGACTGCTTAACCTGGTTCCAACCCTCCTCTTTTCCTTTCGCCGCCTCTTCATTACTCAGGCAACCTCTAGCAAAGTGCCCGTATTCGTGACATTTTCGGCATTTGAAGGGAAGCTGCTCATAGTCAAGATTTTGCACATGGGACCAACTGCCGACATTGATTTTTATTGCCTATGGAAGACCCACCTCTAGGTGGACCTCGACACAGATTCAGGCATAATCATATTGATCCTTTTTATTTGCTCGGTCAACAAATTTTCCCAGAGCATTTCCTGTGTGTTTCAACGAATCCCAGTTCCAACAATGCACTGGCAAGTTTGGCAGCCTTACCCAGACTGGAACAGCCGTCGGGACATCCACTGCTGGGTCGAAGGCCGACGTCCACTTGTTGAGATACAACCCTTGAGGGCCCATGAAGTAGGGGCCATTCCTAAAGATTAGATATTTATCCTCTTTTGAAATGAATTCGAACAGAAAGTAGCCCCTACCCAAGAAATAGGAGGTTACACTGTTCTTGATCAAAGGAACTCAGTTTTTCACGACCTAGGTCTCGATTGTTTTAGGAGAGGGCCAAAGTCCCATAAATTGTCCCACAAGGGCATGATCTGCCAGAGACAAGGCCAGCTGGATCGACCCCTCAGGAGGAAGGGAAATCTCAGGAATGTCTTTATGTTTTTTCATGAACTTGGCAGCTTCGGTATTCTTCTTATTCGGAAGTGAAGCCAACAACGATTTGAAGGCTTCATCGGCAGAAGGCGGTGGAGGAGGCGGAGGAGCCTGGGGCGGATCCAGATCCTCCATGGCTGCTGGGAGGAGCCCTAGCTCCGATCGCACGGTGTCTTCACGGGCAGCAAGCTTGCTGTCGCAACAGACCAGAGCAACTAATAATATTTAATTATTATTATTAATACTTATTAGAATTATTGCTAACTAAATTTATTTATTATTATTATTTTGAGTTGATTAGGATTAATTAATAATTAATGTAATTAATAATATTAAATTGATTAAAATTAATTAATAATACTTAATAATAGTTGTTAATAATAAATAATTTAAGAGTTATTTAAAAATAGATTAAATATTCTTTATTATTTAATATATTAATTAATATGGATTCTAGAACCTACTAACTTAGAATAATTTAATATATTATCACTATAATTAATAAAGTAGGATTATTCACTAACTAATTATTAATAAGATGAAATTAATACAAATACAAATAAATACAAATACTTATTTACTAATTAATATATATATATTTTTTTTAACTGTAACGGTTGTAGGATTTTTTTATTTATCTGAAAGATTGTGGGATCTTTTCCAATCTATCCCCGTGTACATTGCAGATTTCTAAATTCTGCCTGTTTCCTCTATTACAAATTTCAAGGCATTTGAATATAACTGTCATTGTTAATATAAATTAGCCCTTTCAAGAGTTCACTGCCTTTATTTGCCATTTGGTCCGCTTCACTGTTCAATTTTCTGAGTATGTGGTAAAATTTGCAGCTGTCAAATTCTTGGAGCACTCGTTTCAGCCTATCCATAATGTTGTTGAGGCTAGGATTGTTGAATCGAGTTCCCTTGTATAAATTTTTTATTATTAGCTCAGAATCTCCAAAGACTTGAAGATTTTTGATGCCTTTGTCTCTGGCTATTTGACAGGCTTTGAATAGCCCGTAGAGCTCAGCTTGATTGTTGGACTTCTGTCCTAGTCCCCAGTAGAAGATGTCTTTGGAAGATCCTTCAGTTGAATATATGACTCCACCCGCTCCAGCTGCCCCAGGGTTCCCTTTTGACGCCCCATCGAAGAAAATAGTGTATATGTTTTGTGATCTCCACCAACTTTGAAAAATTTCCTCTTCATCTCTTAAACGCCATCCCGGGTTTCCACTTTGAGGAGTGGGAAGGATTCTGCCCGGATAAGGCACAAGTTCCCCAAGCCACCTCTTTTCTTCTTGCAACAGTGAAGTGTCTTCTTTAGTATACTGCTGTTTGGCCACTTCCATCAGGAAGGCTTTGGCTTTTGCGGCTATTTTCATCGGGCAATGCCTTTCCTCATTGAAAATCTGAAGATTACGTGCCAGCCAAATCTGCCAGCAGACGTATTTGGGTAATGCTGTCCAGATTTTACTCCAGAATGATTTTTGTGGGATGTGATGTGGATAGAGCTGCCTCCACGAGGCGAACAGATCCGCTGCTGTGTTAAAGTTTGGGACAGTGATCTTCAACTCCATTAGTATAAGCCTCCAGACATCCTTTGCCACGCTGCAACCAATGAACAAGTGCTGGACAGTTTCTCTGTTGTTTTTACACATCACACATCTATGTGGCCCAGCAATATTTCTTTTCTCCAGATTATCTCCTGTGAGGATTTTATTGTGAATCACCGTCCAAGTAAAAAAATTCACTTTGGGAGTTGCAAATGAGTCCCAAACTTCTTTCCATAAGTTTGCTGTGTGATTGCTGTTTCGTTTGCCTTGCATAACTTTATATCCCATTGCAGTGGAGTAAACACCTGAAGGGCCCCAACCCCAGCTATCTCTTGTGGCTTTATGGACCGGAGCAGCATCCTCTAATTGTTCTTCAAGCTGTGTTTGTTGCTGTTTCAGCCGATCTGGAACTCCATTAAAATCCCAGCCCTCCCATTCCCCTCTCGCGTTCCACTTTGCCAGCTCAGATAATCGATTAATTCCAGCACGCTCCAACCAAATTTTTAGCTCTGTTATGTTTCTGTTTTCTTCTATAGGAGCGTTTCCCATAATTCGATCCTTCCATAACTGTATACGCTTTCCACTTCCTGGTATCCTGTATACCTGTTTTAGAAATTGATCGCTGCTTTTGCAACACAGAGTCCATATGTGCGTGCATTTATTTGAGGGTCTGTTTTTTAAATTGCTGAGATCGTAATTGACTCCGTATTTCAGCCTCAACGTGCTGCTGACAGGATGAGAGGGATCGTTAAGGAGGTTCCACAAAATTTTTCCACCTAAGGCGTAATTCACAAGCAGAGGGTCCCTAATTTGCAGTCCCCCTTCTTCTCTTGGTCTTTTGACCACGTCCCAATTCACCAAATGTATTTTATTTTCATTACCTTTACCTCCTCGCCATAGAAAGTCTCTGAGAAGTTTGGAGATCTGTTCCATAACATTTCTGGGAGCCAGAAGAAACGAAGCCTGAAAAATGGGTAGCGCAGACAGAACTGATTTGATAAGAATTACTTTGCCTCCCTTAGTCAACCAGTAACCCCCCCATGCTGCTATCTTGCTTTTGATTTTCGAAATTATATCGCTCCATAAATCTCTTTTGTTGATTCCTGAGATAATGGGCAGGCCTAGATACCTGAATCTGTCCCAGTGAGCTTGTCCTTTAAACCCCAGTAGAGTAGTAATGGCTTCTAGTTCTTGTTGTGAAATATTCCAACTATACACTTCACTCTTACTTTCATTCACTGCAGCTCCAGATACTCTACAGTATTTTCTGAGAACTGTATCAAATGCCCGAGCTATTCTTGTGGAGGCTCCACCTAAGAGAAGGGAATCATCTGCAAATAATGCATGATTCGAAGAGTCTGCTTCTGAAGATGATTTGAGACCTGGAATGTTCCCTACAGCTTTCTCTGCATTGAGCTTTCGACTTAAAGAATCAGCCATAAGAATGTACAGGTATGGTGAGAGAGGGCATCCCTGCCTAATGCCTCTCTTGGCTTGAAAGAATGATGTTGGGCGGCCGTTGATTAGAGGTGCTATCCATGGGCAGTCAATGCAAGCTTTGATAAGTTGAACGAAATAAGGCGAGAATCCAAAGGTCAGTAGAACTTTACTGAGGGAAGACCGATTCACTCTATCAAACGCATTTGCCATGTCTAATTTAATCACCATTCCTTTCTCTTTCCTCTGCCTGCTGGAATGTATCGTTTCTTGGACTTGGATTACATTGTCCAGTATTTGCCTACCTTCTACAAACCCACTTTGAGAGCAGGAGATCAACCTTTTTAACAGGGGTTTAATTCTGTTTGCTAGCAGCTTTGCCAGAATTTTATACGATGCATTACACAACGAAATTGGCCTGTATCTAGAGAAATTTTTGGGATTAGAATCTTTGGGAATTAGTGCTAAGTAAGTGGAGTTGGTTCCTCCACCGATCTTTGCTTTAGCCATAAATCCTCTAATCATTTTCTGTAAGTCCGGCTTTATTATATGCCAGCAAGCTTGAAAAAAATGGATTGTGAATCCATCCGGGCCCGGAGCCTTGTCCGGTTCCATGGCCCATATTACATTTATGATTTCTTCCTCCGTTATAGGTCTGCAGAGGTTTGCATTTTCTTCTGGAGTGATGAGATTAGGGATATTTGAAAGGAAATCACCAGAATCCTCCTCATTACTCTGTTCATCTGCATTATACAGGCTTTTGAAATGAGCTTCAGCAGCTGCTTTGACTTGATTGAATCCTTTGCAGACTTGTCCTTCTGCTGTTTTGATTTCTGCTATATAGTTTCTTGACAGTCTTGCTCTGTATTGCCTATGGAAGAAAGGTGTGTTCCGGTCCCCAGCCTTCAGCCACAGACTTCTAGACTTGATTCTCCAATATTCTTCTTCCCTTCTAAAGGATTGATATGCTGTTCGTTGAACTTGTATCTCTGTTTTCAACAATTCTGTTGTGATGTCTTTTCCTTCCATGTCATGTTGCAGGTCTTGCAATGTGTGCACTGCCTCTTTTCTTTTTTCAGGAGGAGTATGTGTTGGCTTCTTGATCCATTCTTTCAAGGCATATTTTGTTTCTTTCAACTTCTGCTCCCAAACATAACTTGAGGAGCCAGAGATAGGTTTGGACCATGCTTTTTCCACTGTATCTAAGAAACCCTCTCTCTCGATCCAAAGAGGGCTGAACCGAAAGGGAATGGGTCCAAGGTCTTCTTCTTCTTCGAGTAGGAGTTGTATTGGCTTATGGTCGGAGGTAAGTTTTGGCAAAATTTTTGTGCTGATAATTTTATTATTCATCATGATGGAACTTTGCACCAGAAAGCAATCTAATCTAGCTGAAATGTGTTCCATGCCTGTCCTATTATTGGACCAGGTATAAATGCCACGAGATGGATTGAAATCCATTAGATCCCAAGTCTGGGAGAGCTCCTCCACCATTGGCAGCAAGGGATCTCTGCTACTAATACCCCCCCTCTTCTCTTTTGCTTTCAATACAATGTTTAGATCACCTGCTATAATGATATTTATGGGAGAGTTTGCTTCTAAAAAATCAGAGAGGGTGTTCCAACACTCTCTTTTTTCAGTGTACGAGACTGGTACATATAGATTAAAAAGAGAAATGATTAACTTACTTGCTTTGTGTTTCAGTTCTGTGAAGATCCAATGCTGATTTTCATGATTTGGTCAGCTGAAATTGGTCTTCGTTCCATAGAGTAGCGAGGCCCCCGGAGGTTCCCCTTGCACTCACTGCTTTTCCTACTTTTTTATGCCACTTTAGTCTGCTAGTCTCTAGAAGGGCCTGCCCTTCTATTTTTGTCTCTTGGAGCATGAGTATCTCTGAGGGTTCAGCTTTCAAAAGATCTTTTACAGCCTCGACTTTGGAGGGATTCCCCAGTCCTCTACAGTTCCAAGAGACTAACTTCATTATTTAATGTTTTGATGGGTGTGCCCTCCCTTGGGAGGCCTTGGTCTGGTATTTCGCCCAATAGACATTTCTATTGTAGGCTGGCTTCCTTGTGTTTTGAGCCTTTCTGCCTCCTCCTCCCTTTTTTCCTTTCTGGATTTCCTTCCTGCTTTTTTTGTTTGTCGCTCGAAGGTTTCGTCCTCCGATGTATCCGAACTCTCCAGTGGTTTTTTCCTTGTTATATCCGCATATGATAGATTTGTTGGGCTGTCTTGATTTGGTTCACTCTGGGTGGCTTCTGCTCCCTCTTTGTGTGTAGGTGCAGGTTCTTCTTGCTCCTCCTTCTCCTGTGTTGAGTTAACTTGGTGGGTCTGTTGTTTGCTTTCTATGCCCTTTGGATTTGCCTCCTCTTCTTGGTTTGTTTTGGATCTGCTGGTTTCTCCATTCTTATTGCCTTTTCCTATACCTTTTTTTGAATTTGCATTTTTCTGCACTAAGATCCATTGGTCCCCGTTTTGTTTGTCACCTTGTTCCTCCGCCTTCTTCTTGCAGTGTTTTGCAAAATGCCCATGGCCATGGCAATGTCTGCATTTAAACGACAGCTGCTCATAGTCCAACTCTTGCACGTATGTCCATCCAGCTACAGTCAGTTTAATTGCTTCTGGTAACCCTTCTTCCAGGTCCACTTCAACACAGATGCGCGCACATGAGTACTGATCCTTCCTAGCAGCTTGGTCTATGTATTTTCCCAACGCATTTCCTATGATCTGCAGGGTTTTGTGATTCCAACAGTGAAGAGGCAGATGGGGAAGCCGCACCCATACCGGGACAGCCGAAGGTACGTCCTGGGTTGGGTCAAAATCTGGGGACCATTTGTTTAGGTATAAACCCTGGGGACCCATGAAATAAGGTCCATTTCTGAATATTAAACCTTTATCGTCTGGATTTTCAAAGACAAAAACAAAGTAGCCCTTACCCACAAAGTAGCTTTTGACTCCCTCTTTGATGAGCGGCTTCCAGTTTCTTTGCGTCCACTCCTCGACCGATTTTGGCGAAGGCCATAGGCCTGTGAACTGTCCAATGAGGCCTCTTTCAGCCAAGTTCAAGGCAGCTCTGCAGGTATCTTCTTCGGGTAGAGATACAGTAGGGATTGAGTCCATATTTTTCACAAATCTCTTCATAGTTTCAGAGGGAGGGCGCTTTGGACCCGAGGCAACAAGGGATTTAAATGCCAGAACCTCCGGTGGCAGGGGAGGGGAAGCAGATTCCCCAATGTCCTCCATGGTAGACTAACGCCCAGATCAGGCCTAACCAGCCATCAACGGCCACTGCATAGAATGTCAGAGAACTCCCACGACCAGATCAGCTGCGGAAAATAGCGCTGCCAATATAGGAAACTTGCAGTAAGCCTCCAGGCAGAAGATCAGGGCTGGGCCTGAGCGCCCCTCCGGCAGCCTAGCAAATCGAGCCGAGCAGATCAAAAATCGGACGAACGGAGTTGCAGAGCGCGAAATTTTTTTATCTGTTTTCATTTTATTTACTAATTAATATTAACATTTATCTATTCAAAGAAATAAATAAATATAAATAATTTTTAAATAATTAATTATTTATTTTAGTTTTATTATTTTATTAATTATTTATTTTTAATTTATCTTAATTTTATAAATCTAAATAAATATTAATAATTTTTAAATAATTATTTATGTATTTTTGTTTTATTATTTTATTAATTAATTTTTAATTAATTAGTTATTTTTAATTTATCTTAATTTTATAAGCATTTATATTAGGATATTTCATATTTGATGATGATGATGATGATGGTTAACGTCTACTGAGACCCATCTTTGGTCTATCAGACCTAAAGAAAAGAGTTATTTAATTTGATTTAAGATTTTATTCCTATACTCAAAAAGCTTGGAGAGAAGCCTCCCTAGCTCACTATAATTTTGACATCTTAAAAGGCTAGGAAGGTCAGTATTGCAACAAAGATTATGAAATTGAGCTCTAATGTGGTTGTACGTGGGGCACTCTAAGAGGAAGTGATTTTCATCCTCGATGTTCATATTCTCACAGAGATGGCAAATCCTTTCCATCCATGGTGTTTTAGGAACTGTCCAATGACCTGTTTCACTATGGAGCTCATGAGAGTTCGTTCTAATCTTGGCTATATTAATTTTCTTCTTTGAGCTAGTTAAAATAGAGAGATACTTTTGATATTCTAGGGTGGGGTTGATGACCTCCTTATAATATCTTAATTTTCTTTTAGCTACTAGATCTTTCTCACACCACATTTTTTCTTTGAACTTAGAAGTAACAATTTTTTTAATGTTATTGATGTTTTGCAATGCAACATTCTCTTCGATCTCCCAATGGTTTAACTAGGCCCTAGTGTCTTTATACCAACCTCGTTTAAGCCTTAGGTGGTTTTGGCTGGAATTTGAAGCTAGCTTAGGAAGTCTATGGTCTCCTATGCTATTGAGCTTGTGCTTGTACAACAGAAGCCTAGTCATAGCTAGGCTCTCAATAGGGGAAATACCCACTTCTATAAGGAGAATAGGATAGGGTGTATTGCTTTTAATTTTAAGGTTATACATTATAAAACACTTCTGGATTTGCTCAATATTTCTCCAGGATTCTCTTGAGATGCTGCAACCCCAAACCTCACATCCATATAAGATAACAGGAGTGAATAAAGTTTCAAAGATGAACTTCTTTCTATCCCACATTACGAGGTTTGCGAGTTTACAATTATTTTCAAAACCAAAATAAGCTTTCCACCCCCCACTAATCCTTTTTTGAATGCTATAGTTCCAGTTGAACTTGTGATGAATATCAATTCCTAGGTACTTGTAAGAAGACACTTCCTCCAAGTTACTATTGTCATACAGAAAATTAGCATAAGTGTCCTTCTTAGATTTGATAATCATAACTTTTGTTTTGTCAGTATTAACAGACATACCCATGGTAGAGCATAAGTCTAAGTTGCTTATCAAGATCAAATGGACACCTTGCGAGAAGAACAATATTGTCAGCATAGAAAAGAAGGATGATGACTATCCCAGCTAAGATCGTGCCAGTACATCCTGCTTCCTCTAAACAACCTTCTAGCTTGTCGATGTAAATGCCAAATAGGGTAGGGAGAGGGGGCAACCTTGTTTAACTCCGATATTACACTTAATATCTTTCGGCCACCCCTCATTGCCCTTTAACTTGGCAATTACATTCTCGTATAACCTTATAGCAACCGCTCTTAGCTCGAAAGGAACATTTAGCTCTTCTAATCTATTCCATAGGTTATTTCTAGGAACCGTATCAAAAGCCTTTCTAAAACCCACAAAGCAACATAAGGGATTGGATTTATCATTGCGGCATTCTTCCACAATGATCCTAAACATAATGAGGTGGTCCGTTGTTGAGCGCTACCTTCTAAAACCCGCTTGGCCTTTAGCCCGCTTACCTTCACTTTCAAGCCAAATGCTCAAATTCTTTTCCAAAATAATACCATTTATATTTAAAACATTAGATACTAATAATAATTAATAATTAATTAATTTTTATTAATTGTAAATAAAAATTAATTAATAAGGATAATTATTTTAAAAGTAAATAATTTAAAGAAAAAAGAAGAATTACCGCTGAAACTAACAACACATAAACCTTAGAATTAAGAGAAACAAGCTTGAGATACTATACCTGGGAGGATGACGAACTCAAGGAACAAATTTTTCGTATAAGAGGCCGTCAACTGTCACTGATTTCACATCCTCCCTATTGAGGTTATGAGGATGTTTTATAATCTCAAGTGCCTCTCTAATTTTCCTTCTTCGATAATGTTCCTCTCTGGAAATGATCTTGGCATCCTCTAGATGCATATGATGCTTAGTTTTCAAGGAGTTTTCTGCAAGGGCTGAGGTGCGAGATCTCTCATTCTTAATATCAGCTCCGTGTTCTTTAGGTCATCTCTGTAGTGAACACTCGGTTTCAGCAATAAATTTTCTTGCATGAACATTAAATCTTTTAAACTCCTTTAAGTTGTTCATGGCTTATACTATCTTTAACTGATCACATTCAATGTCTTATTGTTCCTGCTCCTGAAAATTGTGCGAATATGTCCTTCTTCCCCAGAACCTTGGCGATTTTATCAGGAGCACCCTTGATGTATGGTAGAAAAACCCTACCACCATTTTCTTGAGGTCCTTGGCGCTTCTCATAAAAGACCAAACCCTCATCCCTTTTTAGGGCTTTTTTGATATCTTTTTCTTTATAGCCTATACCCCTAAATACAGACGTCAAGTGATTAATTTCCTCTTTAAGGTGCTTTGCATTAGATATCCTAAGGGCTCTAACTTTTGAGTTGGATAATGGTAAGAGTCAACATGAAGATAGTTGTCAGTGTGAGTTTTCTTTCTAAACACATGATGCCCTAATGTTCCATCCTCCTTCCTAGTAACAAGGACATCCAAAAAAGGAATGCTTCTGTTTTCTTCAAATTCCATAGTAAACTTAATTTATGAGGAAATGGAGTTAAGGTGATTAAAAAATCTCTCAATATTTTCCTTCCCATGGGTCCACTTTATGTTGGTTTCGTCTACAAATATTTTCCACCAAGCTAGTTTTAAGGGAGAGGAGGCAAGGGCCTTCTTCTCAAAGTGCTCCACATATAAGTTGGCAATAATAGGTGAGAGTGGTGATCCCATTGCAACACTTGATGCATGCTCATAGTATTCCCCTTGGAAGCTGAAAAAAGTGGATTGTAAACAAATTTCCGCAAGCTTGGCAGTTTTCGGATTATTAACTTCTTTAATGACCCAAACCACCTCATCTAATAGAATCTTGGTGAATAATGATACCACATCAAAACTTACCAAAATGTCGCTCTCCTCCACCCTCTCATCTTTAGTAATCTTAACGAAATCATTAGAGTCCTTTATATAGGAGTTAATGTTTCCAACAAGGGGCTTAAGAATCTCGGCAACATATTTCACCAATTCATAGGCGGGGGATCCTATGGTATTAACAGTTGGTCTAAGGGGGACCCCCTCTTTATGAATCTTGGGAAATCCATAAATTCTTGGAATAACCTCATAGGAAGGGGTCAATTTCTTTTTTATCTTGTCATCCAGCTCATAATTCATGATTGCCTTCTTGACTTCCCTTAAAACCTTTGGCATGTGGTTGGAATTAAGTTTCTTATAACTACTAAAATCTAGATTCTCGCTCATTTTTCTTATATAATCAACCTTATCTAAAACAATAACAACCCCTCACTTGTCTGCCTTTAGGACCACAATCCTGCCATTATTCCAAAAGGCTTTAAGATCATTAAGCTCATATTTGCTTAGTTTTCTCCTGGGGGCTCTCGCTTTCCTCAGTATAAGGGAGCATTCTTGTCTTAATGCTTCTTTATCAATCCTGTCATTATTGCGAAAGACTCTAAGAGCATTAAGCTTGTATTTTCTTAGGTTTCTCCCGGGGGCTCTCGCTTTCCTCAGTATAAGGGAGCATTCTTCTCTTAATGATTCTTTATCATCCAAGACTAAACTCTGAATCCGTTCCTCAACGCTACAAACAATGCTCTCTTTTAGAATGTCTTTAGGTGCAACAACAAATCCTAAACCCTTGTTGAGAATCCTAATGGAATCTTGACATAATTCCACAGAGGATAACTTAACAACCTTCTTATTTCTGGCCATGGGGTTATGGCACAAATCCTCCCTTGCATTACCATTTAAGCAATCATCTGTAAGGTTGTTATCCCCACAACCCTAGCATCTCTCTGGCTTTTTGTCTACTGGTTGTGGTGATAACAACCTTACAGATGATCACTTAAATGGTGATGCAAGGGAGGAATTATGCCAAACCCCATGGCCATAAATAAGAAGGTTGTTAACTTATCCTCTATGGAATTATGTCAAGATTCCATAAGGATTCTCAGCAAGGGTATAGGATTTGTTGTTGCACCTAAAGAAACTCTAAAAGAGAGCATTGTTTGCAGCATTCAAGAAGGGATTCATAGTTTAGCCCTAGATGATAAAGAAGCATTAAGACAAAGAATGCTCCCTTATACTGAGGAAAGCGAGAGCCCCTAGGAGCAAACTAAGCAAAGATGAGATTAATGCTCTTAGATCCTTTCATAATAATGACAAGATTGTGGTCCTAAAGGCGAACAAGAGAGGGGATGTTGTTGTTTTAGATAAGGTTGATTATATAAGAAAAATGAGCGAGCATCTAGATTGTAGTAGCTATAAGAAACTTAATTCCAACCCCATGCTCAAGGTTTTAAGGGAAGTCAAGAAGGAAATCATGAATTCCGAGCTGAATGACAAGATAAAAAAGAAATTTACCCCTTCCTGTGAGGTTATTCCAAGAATTTATGGTTTGCCCAATATTCGTAAAGAGCCCCCCCCCTTTAGACCGATTGTTAATACCATAAGATCCCCCACCTATGAATTGGGGAAATATGTTTGCAAGATTCTTAAGCCCCTTGTTGGAAACAGTGAATCCTATATAAAGGACTAATGATTTCATTAAGCTTATTAAATATGAGAGGATGGAGAAGAGTGACATTTTGGTAAGTTTTGATGTGGTATCATTATTCACCAAGATTCCATTAGATGAGGCGGTTTAGGTCATTATAAAAGTTACTGATCCAGAAATTGCCAAACTTGCGGAGATTTGTTTACGATCCACTTTTTTAAGCTTCCAAGGGGAATACTATGAGCATGTATCATGTGTTGCAATGGGATCACCACTCTCACCTATAGTTTCCAGCTTATATATGGAGCACTTTGAGAAGAATGCCCTTGCCTCCTGTCCCTTAAAACCAACTTGGTGGAAAATATTTGTAGATGCCACTAACATAAAGTGGACTCATGTTAAGGAAAATCTTGAGAGATTTTTTAATCATCTTAACTCCATTTCCTCATAAATTAAGTTTACTATGGAGGTTAAAGAAAACATGAGCATTCATTTTTTGGATGTCCTTGTTACTAAGAAGGAGGATGGAACATTAGGGCATCAAGTGTTTAGAAATAAAACTCACACTCACAACTATCTTCATGTTGAGTATTACCATCATATAGCTCAAAATTTTGGTGTCCTTAACACTCTTGCTGTGAGCGCCCTAAGCATATCTGATGCAGAGCACCTTAAAGAGGAAATTAATCACTTGACGTCTGTATTTAGGGGTATAGGTTATAAAGAAAAAGATATAAACTCCCTAAAAAGAGCCGAGGGTTCGGTCCTGTTTAAGAAGCGCCAGGGACCTCAAGAAAATGGTGGTAGGGTTTTTATACCATACATCAAGGGTGTTGTTGATAAAATCGCCAGGGTTCTGGGGAAGGACATATTCACGCAAATTTCAGCAGCATGAACAATAAGACAGAGAATGCGGTCAATTAAAGATAGCATAATTCATGAATAACTTAAAGGAGTTTACAAGATTGACTATTCATGCGGGAAAAGTTATATTGGTGAAACCGGGTGTTCGCTACAAATACGAATTAAAGAACATGAAGCCGATATTAAGAATGAGAGATCTCACACCTCAGCCCTTGCAGAACACTCCTCGAAAACTAAGCATCATATGCGTCTAGAGGATGCCAGGATCATTGCCAGAGAGGAACAGTATCGAAGAAGGAAAATTAGAGAGGCACTTGAGACTATAAAACATCCTCATAACCTCAATAGGAAGGATGTGAAATCAGTGACAATTGGTAGCCTCTTATACGACAAATTTGATCCTCGAGTTCGTCATCCTCTCAGATATAATATATTAGGTTTGTTTCTCTTAATTATAAGATTTAGGCATTGTTAGTTTCAACGATAATTATTATTCTTTTTTTTTTAAATAATTAAATTATTTACTTTTATAATTATCCTTATTAATTAATTTTTATTTCAATTAATAAAAATTAATCAATTAATAATAATAATTATTTTCTAATGTTTTAAATATAAAATATAAAATATCCTAATATAAATCCTTATAAAATTAAGATAAATTAAATATAAATATTTAATTAAAAAATAATTAATAAAATGATAAAACAAAAATAAATAAATAATTATTTAAAAATTATAAAGCAGTAATAATCGCATTACAATGAACAATGTCAACACGTTTCAAACCAAGTTGGTTCGAAATGTGTTGACATTGTTCATTGTAATGTGATTATTACCAAAAGATTTCTTCACTATTGAACGATGAATCACAAAAGCCAAAAATCTATAAATATTTAAAAATTATTAATATTTATTTATTTCTCTAATTAGATAAATGTTAATATTAATTAGTAAATAAGTATATTATTTTTATTTTTAATTTGGTTTTTAATTGTATTTCTATTAATTTCATTTTATTAATAATTAGTTAGTGAATAACCTTACTTTAATAATTATATTGATAATATATTAAATTATTCTAAGTTAGTAGGTTCTAGAATCCATATTAATTAATATATTACTTAATAAAGAATATTTAATCTATTTTTAAATAATTCCCAAATTTATTATTATTAACAGTAATTATCAAGTATTATTAATTAATCTTAAATAAACTAATATTATTAATTATTAATTAATCCTAATCAACTCAAACAAATAATAAATAAATTTAGTGAGTAATAATTCTAATAAATACTAATAGTAGTAATAATTAAATACTATTAATTAATTAATTAATTATTATTATTAAATAAATAAATTAATTAAATAGAATAATAAATTAAATTATTATTAAAAATAGTTTATAAAATTAAAATAGATTATTAAAATTATTACTTAAAAAATTTTAAAAATAAAAATAAATTAGAAGATAGTATTAATTATTATTAATTCCTGTCGGCTCTTTTTATTTTCTCCTTTTTCACTATTAATCTTGACCTAAAATTTTCTTTCAATCCTTCATTCAAAATCCTGTTCTGAAGATGGATCCCTGTTGGGATTCGAAACATCGAAAAATGTTCTATAACACTGTGTATAGTCCAGAAAGCTCTTCAGTAACTAATAACCACAGGAGCTTAAAAACCATAAACATCATTTTTATTCCTGAAATCATGTCGACTCTTTAGAGTTTAGAGAATTTTATGGAGTGTTCAATCTCCTTATTTTGGGTGTTCTTTTGGAATAACAATGTAAACTTTGAAACAGGAACAGAAACGAGTACCCGCTTTTTTTAGGTAGCAAAAAATTATTTGATTTTGAAAAGTGCTTATTGAGAATACTCTTAATTTTTTAGCATGATTTTTACAAATTAAATTTTCTAATGTACCAAGTATAAACTTTAATTTTAAAATGTTATTGATTTTATGTTAATTTTGAAAAGTGTCAATGCTAGCATCTTCCGTTTTTTTAGAAGACTTATTTTTTACTTTAAATTTTCTAATGTATTTAACGCTAATAATTATTTTCTAAATTTAACAATTTTTGAATTACTTGTCTTATTCCTCTTCACTTACATATATATTTTTAAGTGTTTTTTAGGTTTTTGTTTTTTTTTTTGTTTCTTTTCCTTTCATTTTTTTGGTAGTGAGATATTTGATTTTTTGTAGTGTTAAAAAAAACCCAAATTTTAAAGTTGTGATCTTCTAACTAATTCTATATTTTTTAATAGTATTTCATTTCCCATGAAATACTTGTCACTAATTTTTTTTTTTTTTTTTTTTTAAAGAATTTACATAAAAATACACATTTTGAATATAGATATCACTGAAAAAATACACATTTTGAGTCTTTTTGCTAAAAGTGACATGTCAAATAAACCATTTTTATAGAAAAAAATTAACCAAGATAAACATAAAAATTAGCAATTTTTATGAATTTTATGTCAAATATTAATAATAATAACATTTTTTTTCCAAAAATTAAATGATTCACATAAAAAACGAAGTGAAAATCACATTATATAAATTTTTAATTTTTAATTTTTTAATATTTTTTTTTCTTATCTTAAAACACTAAGTGAAAATCACATAATTTTATTAAAAAAAAATAAAAAAAAAATCATAAAAAAAACTTAAAAAAAAATCATAAAAAAAATTTATAATATTAAAATTAAAAAATTAAAATAAAAAATAACAGTTGGGTTGCTCGAGGGCGGCTGCCATGGGACATCCAAGCTCCGCCGGACCATGACGACCGTCCCTTAAGCCACCCGACAGGGCTTGCCAGAGCCGACTTTTGAGAATCGACTCCGGCCAGCCCTGCCGGGTTGCCCTAGGGCGGCCATCGTGGGCTGGCAGAGCTGGCCAAGCTCCGCCGGCCCATGAAGGCCGCCCGCGGAGCCGACCAACCTCCGCCGACCCACGATGGCCACCCGGTGGGGCAAATCCGATTATGAGAATCGAGTTTGCCCAGTCAATGAGGAAAATCTGATTCTTAGAATCGGATTTTCCCGGATGGGCGAGAAAATTCGCTTCTCAGAATCAGATTTGCGGGTTGGCGGGGCAAATCCAATTCTCATATCAGGATTGGCGGATTGAGGGTTTAGATCATAATTTCAGTCGCATAGGTGGATGCAAAGTAGCTGTGCCATTTCCGAAAACTGGTTATGATAAGCATTTGGAGCATTATTGAGTGTTTTTTTTGCTACGTAAAGTTTTTGTTAGATCTATTACCTTTTGTGCAGAATTTCCTAGAAAGGAGTAGATAATTAGGTTCCTCTGACCAAGCTATCAAATTTACAAAAACAAATAATCTCAAACGGAGTCCCAGAAGCAAAGTTATCGCTGATTTAAGATTGGTAGTTTTTTCAGGTTGGGAAAATCCGATTCTAACTGGCGGGGAAAATACGATTATAAGAATTGGATTTGCTCGGCTGACGAGGAAAATACGATTTTCAGAATCGGATTTGCCTTGCCGGCCTGCAAATCTGATTCTGAGAATCGGATTTGCCCAACCTGAAAAAAATACCAATCTTAAATCAATGATAACTTTGCTTCTGAGACTCCGTTTGAGTTGATTGTTCTTTTGAAATTGGGTAGCTCGATGAGAGGAACCCAAATATCTACTCTTTTTTAGGAAATTTTGCAGAAAAGGTAATATATCTGACAAAAAAATCAGGCAGCAAAAAGACACTCAATAATGCTACACATGCTTATTATAACTAGTTTTCGGAAATGGCACAACCACTCTGCATCCACCTATGCTGCCGAAATTCTGATATAAACCTTCAGTCCGCCAATTCTGATTTGAGAATCGGATTTGCCTAGCCGGCCTGCAAATCTGATTATGAGAATAGGATTTTCCCCCTCGGCCGGGAAAATCCCATTTTGAGAATCAAATCTGCCCCGCTGGCCTGCCAATCTGATTCTTAGAATCAGATTTGCCTAGCCAGCCTGCAAATCTGATTATGAGAATAGGATTTTCCCCCTCGGCCGGGAAAATCCGATTCTGAAAATCAGATCTGCCCCGCTGGCCTGCCAATCTGATTCTTAGAATCGGATCTGCCTCGCAGGCCTGCCAATTCGATTCTCAGAATCGGATTTGGCCCGCCGGAATTGGATTTGCCCGGCCGGTGGGCCAAATCCAATTCTGAGAATCAGATTTTCCCGCGGTTAATCCCGCCCAAAGACTTGAAGGCCACACATTTTTTTTATTTTTGATATAATTGTTATTAATTTTTTTAAGCTTTTAATTTGTTTTAATATATATATATATATATATATATATATATATATATATATATTTTAATTATATTTGTGTTCATTTTTTTTATTTTTTAATGTTTTTTTAGTTATTTTAATCATGATTATTTTTTTAAATTTGTTTTAGGTTTTTTTTTAGATATTGTATTTTTTTTAGTTTTATTTTTATTTTTTTCAATATATATATATTTTTAATTTTATTCTAAGAATAGGCTCTGGCCAGCCCTACCGGGTGGTCGCCGTGGGCTGGCAGAGCTGGTCAGGCTCCATCAATTGCCCCTCGGGCCACCCAATGAGGCTTAGAGCCGATTCTAAGAATCTACTGCCCCCCTAGCCGAGTCTGAGAATCAGGTTGAGCCGGCCCAAAGACTTGAGGGCCACAAATTTTTTTTATTTAAAAATATATTTGTCATTAGTCTTTTTAAAATTTTAAAATTTTAATTTGCTTTTAGTTTTTTTTTTTTTTAAGTTATTTTATTTTATTCTTTAATTTTTTTTAAAATTTTAATTATAAGTGTGTTCATTTTTTTTACTTTTCAATGTTTTTTTAGTAATTTTAATTGTGATTATTTTTTTAATTTGTTTTAGGTTTGTTTGTTTGTTTTAAATTATAAATGTTTTTTTATTTTTAGTTTTTTAATATTTTTATTTTGAATTTTGAATATTTTTACTGTGTTTATTTTTTAATTTTATCGATTTTTGTTTTTTTTAAATAAATTGTCTAATAAAATACTATTTATTTATTTTTGTTTCTTTCGTTAATTTTGTTTCTTTAATTATATTTTTTTATTGTTTAATTATTTATTTCTTTATATTTTTTATATTTATATTTTTATCTTTATTTTTGCAAATTAATTTGTTTTTTTCTTTTTCTATTTTTATGTTTAATTTTTGTTTTGACCTTTATATATATATATAATTTTAATTTTAATTTTAATTTTTTTATTTTTTTATGTCGAATATATATTTTTATTTACTTATTATTATTATTATTATTTTTTTTTAAAATTTTTGTGTTTTTTATTGTTATAACTTTTGTTTTTAATTGTAAATTTTTATTTTCAATTTTTTTTTGAAATTTTAAGTTTTTTTGGAGTGATGATATTTTATCTTTTACATGGTATTTCAAAATAGTGAAAATTTGTCCTTAAAAAAAATGTTATTCAAGCATCTTCACTTTTTATTTTGAAGGTGTTTTCGGCACACAAAAATTGGTTTTCACTGCCATTTTTTAAAAATGTTGAAAATTTACCTTTGAAATAAAAATGTAATTCCAACATCGCCACTTTTCGTTTAGAGCTGTTTTTCATGTTTTTTGGGGTTTTTTGGCTAAAGTTCCCGTTTTGAGTTTATAGTTTCCATTTCATAGTTTATGTTGTTGAATTAGAAATAAAAAAGTGACCAATCCTCCACTTGCAATTCATCTTCATCCACATCTCTTCTCAAATATAAGCTACCATCCATATGAGATTTTTTCCCCTTTTCAACCGTGCCCCGTGAGGTAACAGCTCATCCCGTATCACTTTCTTATAGATTTTGGGAACGAGGGATATAGCCTTAACGTTCCAGATAGAGCAGCGTGCAAGTACTGCATCTCATTCACCTCCTCCACTGTAAATCCATTGGGATTCGATCCTCGACTGCTCACCAAGATCCGATGTAATTCCGACAATGTTTTGTTCCACGAGTGAATGTTGAATAAGCAGCCAAAAGAACCAGGAGAGTGCAATGGCAACATTGTCCTGATAGGCTACAACAAAGTTGTTGGACATGTCTCAGATCACTTTATCACATAATAAACGACTATCTTCGCCACATAGCAGGAGAGGGTCGTATTTCATAGCGAGGTGAAAAACATATTTGTAGTCTGTTAGTTAGTTAGTCAGGTAATTGGAGGGGTAAATGAAGGAAGTGGTGGATCGAATGGTCTAAAACATTTCAATCGTCTAACATTTGATCCAATGGCTGAGACACAGTGGCAACTGGGGGAATTGTTTTCAAAGAAGAACGCCTTACATCGTAATTAATTAATCAACATTTAAGAAATTTATGCTACTTAAAATGATCTAGGATGTTGACTGTTATCTATAAATGTAAATTAATTAACCAATATTTAAGAAATTTATGCTACTTAAAATTATCTATTAATGGTCTATTAATGGTGTGGGAAGGTAAATAATTTTTTTGTTGATGGGTATATTTTAACTTTGGGATTGTAATTTTATTTTTTGATTTAAAAATAATGTCAAGTTTATTTCAAAACTAAAATATGGTTCATCCTAAATAATAATTCTCTTGTAGTCATTGTTAAGTTAGCATTAGATCCATATATGAAACCAAATACTATTCCCAATTGCAATTTAACCTTTTGCACACAAAAAAGTAATATTATCACACTTATCAAACACTATCTATTTAATTATTCACCAATGCAAATTCATCTTATTTAGAGATACAATATGCATAAAAAATATCAAATCACTCGAGGTGCAAATCTTTCCTCAAACTTTTTTAATTTAAAAATAGTTCAGCTTAAAAGACTCTTAGTTCTATGTGCAATTTGGAATTAAAAATCAATGTAAATTCATCTTAATTCCAAATCTTGAGAAATTTTTTTTTTAAGAAAAAATTTGAGGAAATATTTACACAAATATATATATATATATATGTATATGTTAACTCCATATTGAACATGAAAAAAATTACACATCTCTTTCTTAATTAAAAGCACATTATAGTTAACATTAAAGGAATCACACATCTCCCTTATATTAATAACATATTATTGAACTATTTTAACTATAAGAAGTCTCTCTCTAGCCATAAACCTATAAAGTTGATATTAAAATATTTTATTTAAAATAGATATTTTTTATTTATGTCATATTATATTATTTATAATTATAATTATTAAATATCATAGGTCAACTTCCTATTAATTATTTTTTTGTAAGTTTGGCAGGACTACATCTTCAACATGTCCAACATATCCCCTGGATCGGGGTAGGGAATTGAACTGATGGTTTCACATAAAGGAGTGTCTTTTTTCACAAAGGAAAAATTCGTAACTTTTCATTATAAGATAAGTTACATGTTACATATGCTGGTAGTGGATCACTACTAAACAGGGTATGAAATATATCATTATACTGCCACACTGGCATCCAGTAGACTAATACAGTCCCAAAATCGCTGATAAAAAAGTTGCCAATATTCACAAAGTAAGTTCGGTGCATAACTTACTGGTAATAGAGACAAAACACATAAATATAATAAATATACATGCCGATAAGGTGTCCGTGGGAGCTAGTAACAAAATCCTCCCAATATAGGTTGTTCAATCAGATAGCCAAGAAGGCAGGAGCCTCATCAATAAAAGGCCAATGGAAAAATCTGTAAACCTGTTCGCCAGTCTGTTCTGTAATGTGCTAAGTGCCCCAAGTCAGCTCCGTAGCTTCTTTGGACAACTGATCAGCCACTTTGTTCCGAGACCTGTAAATGTGTACCACAGAGATGGAGTCAAATAGGATCCTGAGTAGATGAACCTCTCGCAGAAGTGCAGACAGTGTGTGCGCGTGACAGTGAGCAAGATTATTGAACCAATTGACTACAAGTTGAGAGCATAAAGGAGTGTCTTAATCTTCAACATGTCCAACATATCACCCCGGTCGGGGCGGGGAATTGAACCGATGACTTCACATCAAGGATTGCCTTAACAGAGCAACCGATCAACATCTATCCAAGACCCCGTGGACAACTTCCTATTAAATATTAAAATAAACATTATTTTAATTTATATAGAAAAAATAAAATTTATATATAAATATTTTATTTAAGATGGACACTGAAACATTACACTTTCATTTTTTTATTAATAATTTTTTAACGTTATATGTCAAGTTTATAGTATTAATGAGAATTATCTTGTTAATGTTATAGGTTCAAAATCCCGTGGTTAAAGAATCCATCCATGTTAAAGAATGGTGGATGATTTTGACATCTTAGATACTCTTTCATTATGATTTCTTAATCAAAAGATAATCTTGTAATTCACAAGCAAACTATAATATATATAAACATTTTTTTTTTTGTTTTTTGTAAATTTGGTAGGAATATATTTTCATCATGTTTAATATATCACCGCATTCGGGTGGGGAATTGAACTAGTGACTTCATATCAAAGAGTGTCTTAACAAAACATCAAATCACCTTATAAACAAATTAATAAACATTTTAAAATATATGATATTAAAAAAAAAAAACCTAATAAAACATTTTAAAATATTATTAAAATTTTCAAAATAAAATATTTTTTTAATATTATATATTAGATTTTAAGTAGTGCAAAAATATTTTGAAATGATTTATTAATTAATTTTTTTTTTCCACTTACTTTCGGGCTTGAATAAATAAATCGAGGATGTTTCAAAATTTGTGTTGTTGATTTTGAATTTTAAAGTATATGATATTTTTTAAATAAAATTAAAAAAAACTAATAAAATATTTTAAAATATTATTAAAATTTTCAAAATAAAATATTTTTTTAATTATATATGTTAGATTTTAAGTAGTGCGAAAATATTTTGAAATGGTTTATTAATTTCAAAATATATATTTTTTCCACTTACTTTCGGGCTCTAAAAAATAAATCGAAGATGTTTGTATTATTTAAAGAATTTCAAAATTTGTGTTGTTGATTTTGAATTTTAAAATATGTGATTGTATGTTTAAAGGTTTTTTATTTGTATAGTTTTTTTAATGGATTAATTAATATATATTTTTTGTTTGTATTATTTAAAGAATTTCAAAATTTGTGTTGTTGATTTTGAATTTTAAAATATGTGATTGTATGTTTAAAGTTTTTTTATTTGTATAGTTTTTTTAATGGATTAATTAATATATATTTTTCAAAATTGGCAATGGCCATGTTTTTAATTGTTAAAAAATTTTAATTTAAATATATTGTGATATAATAAAAAAAAATGGTTAAATAAGTTTGGAGTATGTTTTAAAATTATTTTTATTTAGTTAATAGTTTGTTTTTTTTGGGATATTAGGAAATAGGTTAAAAGTCTAAGATTTAGATGTATTTAATAAAAGTGAATCTTTACAGAATATTATAAGGTAATTTTAGGTGGTGTGGTTTTCTTTGAATAATAATGACGAGTCAACTTATAATTGAATAATAGCCAATAATAACTATCTCCACTTCTAATTTGATAAATAAATTATAAGTATGAGGGGTTTCCCTCTGAGCATCACCCGATGAAATGAGTGCTAAGTAGATTATTCAAAAAACATAAGAAATTAGTCAGTTACAACTATCTCATGGAAATAGTCATAAATGAATGACTCACTTAACACAATTAAATCCCAAAAATAATATCTAAAATAAAATATAATATATTTTCTTAATGTATTAAAAAATAAAAAATAAATAAAAATTAAACTAGTCTTTTAATTTTTAATTTATAATATATATTAAATATTATAAAAACACACTGTCATTATTATTAGTCTTTTACTTTTTAATTAAACATTAATAGGTAAATAAAGTGTTTCGTTAGAATATTAAAAATTAATAGGTAAAGAAAGTGTTTCGTTAGAATATATGAAGGATGAAAATTTGTATTGATATGTTTGACTTATAGCTTTTTATATAGATATTTGGGGAGAATCATTTTTGTAATGATCTCTATTGTACCGTATGATAAATCCGTGTTGATAAGTATATTTTGAAATGATTTATTAATTTAAATATTATTTTTTTCATTTATTTTTGGGTTTTGAATAAATAAATGGATAATGTTTGTATTATTTGAAGTTTGTAATCGAGGTGCAAAGCGGTTCAATATTATTTTCGGGATGATTGATATGATTGATAGGACTGTGGGTAGGGCCGAAGGGTGGCCACCTCCTAGAAGGAGTGTGCAGGCGTATATCTTAGTGGGTTGGTATATGGTAATGGTGTGGTTATTATGTCAGGTACGAGCGATCATTATCATAAAGGTCAAGTGGCGAGGGAGGTCAACATCCTAATTGCAACTGTCTTGGTCTGGTGCGAGGCTTTAACCATTTTCTCGAGGGTTTCAGTTCATTCGGCTCGATTGGGTTAGCATTACAGAATTCTGGGCGAGCTCTCATTCCTCTGGTTAATGGCGCAGATAAATAGATATGTCTCCTATTCCAACTCTTTGGCTCATCGTCTGTGGTTTGTTCAGTCTGTTCTTTGCGACAATGGAGAGACTGCTATCAGTAATTGGAATGTTGGTCGACTTCATGAGGGGTACCTGGAAACTTGACAAGTTTTTATAGTTGTTGTCTTTTCTGTGTATGATGTTTCCTTTTCTGTGTCTGTCTTCTTTGGCATATTATTGTCTAGAATGGGCATGCATGTTCGAAGTTGGGTTCATTGCTGGGTAGACAAAGTTGGGTTTTATAACGGTGCAGGGTATTTATTGGTTATGTCCACCCCGAGTATAGCAATGGCAATTTCCTTCTTGTCTGTGGTTTATAATGTTAATGAGGTAGCAAGCAAAGTTTTAAGGCTCGAGGAGCTGGTCTTTGTTATTTGGTTTTTGCATAGGCATAATTTGTTGTGCTTCTTAATGTTCTATGGTTTTCTTGGGCACGCGGTGCTGAGAAAAGGTTCATAATGGTGTCGACGGCCTCCATGGATAGTTCTCAGTTTATTGACCAGGATTTCGCCTAACAATTTTTGTTTTTTTCCTCTTTTTAATGAATTTGTCTCAGGTTCTTTTAAATAGTTTTGACTTTGGGGTCACAGGTTCAACGACAAGAAGTGGTCCTTGATCTTCCCTTCTTATTGGCCTGATAAGAATTTGGACAGTCCCGCAAGTAATACAATGGTTCACCCGACCCCTAGTGCTAGCACTTCCAGAAACAAAGACCGATGTCGGGGCAGGCAGAAAGGTAAACAGAGTGGCAATGGGTTTTCCTCTATTCGACGACCGAGGAGAAGTGGGCATAGAACTGATGCGTAGATAATCTAGGAAGTAGTCCAAGCATACAATGTAGGCACTCCTTCCCAAGTGAAACAAATGATTGCATCATGGGAAATAGAGCTCAACTAGCGAGCTGAAGATGAATTGCAGGTGGAGGATTGATGACTTCTTGCCCCAGACCCGGGTCATACCTGTGGTCGAACCACCCAATATAAGCGAACCATATATCTCTACAGGCTCATGAAGAATTTTATGGCTAAAGCCATCCTGGTCTCGTCGGTCAATTCTGGAAAGTCAGACCCTAGCCTTCAAGACATTTAAAAAGAATTGCAGCTGATTCAATGTCAAATTCAGCAATAGAATATACGCCTTGGCCATATCGAAAAGCACATTCCGTGCCTCCCTCAGTTAGAATTACCTAGTTCTAGTGCAAAGGACCCCGCCCCTGTGGAGTCCTCAGATGATGATTAGTGTTTAGTCATGTTTTGTCTTTTTGTTTAACTATATGTTGTATATGCGGGATAGAAAAAACTATTGTCGTTATGTAGATATAGATGAAAACTGGTTTTTATACATTCAAGCTCATAAGGCTATGTTTGACAGACTTAAAGTTCTAAGATTTTGGATGGCTTATAATGTGTTTCAGTGGCCAACATACCTGGTTTCCCACTGGGCAGGTTGAGGCCACTGAGCGTCTTTTATGGTTGTAACCTGCTTTTGAATGAATGAATGAAGAGGTCCTACAAAGCTTAAAAAAGAAGGATTATTTAAATTTTTTCAAAATTTGTGTTGTTGTCCTTGATTTTTAAAATATGTGATGGTATGTTTAAAGATTTTTTTATTTTTATAGTTTTTGTAATGGATTAATTAAAACATACTTTTCAAAATTGGCAATGACCATGTTTTTAATTAATAAAATAATTTAAATTTAAATATATTGTGATATAGAAAACAAGGTTAAATGAATCTAGAGTATGCTTTAAAGTTGTTTTTGCTTAGTTAAGAGTTTGTTTTATTGGGATATTAGGAAATAGGTTAAAAGCCCAAGACCGAGATGCATGTAACAAAAGTGAACCCTTACAAAATATCGCAGGGTAATTCTAGGTGGTATGATTTTCCTTAAATAATAATGATGAGTCAACCTACAATTGAATAGTAGCCAATAATAACTATCTCCACTTTTATTTTAATAAGTAACTATATATATATATATATATATATATATATATATATATATATATATATATATTTTTTTTTTTTAAATTGGACTAATTCTATTTATAAAAACATAGTGTACAGGTCAAAGCTTGCCTCCGGAAGTTCTATGCTAGCCAATTCCAGAGGGAGTAGGGTTCAAAAAGACAAAAAAATGATCGCCCTAGATGGGGAAATTGGTCTGAAAATCGCTGCCCTCAGTGGGGAAACCAACATTGTCCAGAAATGACCAAGAGTTTGACAAATTGTACAGGAAATACATAATAACAGAGAAATTACTCAAAACCGAGAGAAGAAACCTCTCATTTCTGTGGCTGAATATCATGCTAGGTGTCATGCGCCCATGGCAGTGGCTCCTCAATGATAAGACACCTGTATTCATCTGAAGAGTCATCAGCTTTCTTCGAGTTTTGGGCAGTGGGTTCTAGCGTGGTAGCAGTGCACACAAGGCTGGCGCTGCCCTTTCTCTTTTCACCACCCGCCCATTCAGGACTTCCACTTCCACTGCCTTCGCTGCTAGAGGAGTGAGTTTCAGGCTTGACCGGCAAAGCTTCAGATTTCCGAGAGTGATGTGGAGGCGCTAGAGTGATTATGGATTTCCGTGGTCACTTTCTGGAACCTGTCCCCGTAGAGCTTGAAGGCACTTCCCAGAAGTTGACGGTGATTGTGGTTGTAAGTCGGGGTCTATCCATGGAATAATCATAGTGGAAATGGAAAAAAATTTCTTCAAGAGGCAGGAAGCGGCTGTCAGAGTGAATGGATATGGGCGGTCTTGAGGACTAGCCCCTTCCTCTACCACGACGAAAACACATTCGATGCCTCCGTGGCATGCTGGAGCTAGAAGGAGCATGAGGGAGGCTAGCAAGCAGAGGCGATGAGGTTGAGTGAGCGATGGGGTCGGTGAGCTGAAGTTGCGAGACAGAATGACAGTAGGTGCGTATGGGCGTTGGAGTAAACAGAAAATGGAGGTCGCAATGCGTCTCTGAGGGCGAGCGAGAGCTCAGAGCCAAGACAACAGAAAGACAAATGCGGCAAGAAGAGAATGGCAACGATGGAGGACGCGGAGCCATTAGGAAAAGCTCAGGGCGGCGTACCGGACAAGCATTAAGGCGAGAACATAGACAATTAAGGCGATCTGAGGTGAGCAACTGGAGTAGTTAAAGGCTGCGGGATAGACCCCATGCGTGGCCATGTCGTGTCACGCGATGGGCCTGCCACCTCCCATCCTATTTCAAACAACCCCATTCGGGGAGTTTAATAAGTAAATTATAATAAATTTTCCTACTATATTAAAAAATAAAAAATAAAAAATAAACTTTATCCATCGTAACGACCTAACTCGAGTTATATGGAACATAGAAATATTAGCATGCATATGAGACCTGCATATGATAGCTACATATGCATGTATCACGTGTGCTGCACTATTACATGCACTAATCAATTATGAAAAGTCTCAATGTAGAGTAATGAGTGAATTATTAAAGTATTGAGTAAATACCTAACTCACAAGAATATAATGAATGTATTGTGAGGTAAAAGTTATACCTACCACTATCATAATATAACTAATATTATGATAGTATCATAATATACCTAATATTTTGTTCAAAGCAAAGTAAAAGCATTGACTTATGCAAATAAAATATGATATTTCAATAAATCTAAGATATATTAGAAATCCAAGAAATTATTAAATAATGATATTTTAATAAATCTAAGATATTTTAGAAATCCAAGATATTTATTAAATAATAATATTTTTCTAAGATATTTTAGGAATCCAAGATATTTATTAAAAGAGGATATTTTAATAAATATTTTGAAAGGAGATTGTGTATAAAAGGAGAAGGGGGGGAAACTTGATGGGCATGGGCAGTGAGGTGGAAAAACTGAAACGGATGCTGTCAGAGGATTTCTAACTATGGGTGACATGAGCACTGAGTTCTAATAGAGTCATAGAGTGATCTTGATTGTTATTAGAGTTTTGGGCATGGGGGCCAGAAGACTTGTCTTCTGGATTTGGGGATCAGAGAGGTTGACCCCAGATAGACTGGGAGGAAAATGGCGGTTTGGTAATGGGAGCGGGAGCCATGACAGGTTAGGAACATCTTCAAACACGGTTCCAGGTAAGTATTAAATAGTGAATTTATATATATTCTGCTTCAAAAATCCCACTCTCGATTGTGTAGTATAAATTTTGTTAATCATTTTAATTTTGAAATTGAGGTCCTTACATCCATCTCTTAATTAATTAATCATAAATATTTATGATATATATTAAATATTAATAACCCATTTCATAATAATATACAAACTTGATTGTCACTTTAAATGGCATAAATTGTCAAAGCACATCATTATTATTGGTTTTTTAATTTTTAATTAAACATTAATTGGTAAAGTACGTGTTTTTGTTAGAATATATGAAGGTTGAAAATTTGTATTGATATGTTTGACTTTAACTTTTTATATTGGTGACAACCATTTTTGTAATGATCTCTATTGTACCGTGTGATAAATCCATGTTGAAACTTATTCCCCAAATCACGTTGGGTCTTTCGGAGTTTAGAAAATTCTAGGCTAGTGTTCAAACTCTTTATTTTGGAAAAAGGGTGTTCTTTTTTAGGTTGGGTGAATTGTTTATAATTTTATTTAAAGTTGTTATATATAGGAAATATTTAGGTAGATTTGTTTGAAGGGATTATTTTTCGTTGATTTATTATCATAGCTTAATCCCAAGAATGTTGAGGAGAATCTATCTTATAATCTCATAATAGCGAGGTGATTTTAGTGATGGGACCTCGACCAATTGAGCGAATCCATCGAGACTTTATTTTTGTAAATAAAATATTCATAAAAATATTAAACACATAAATAATATTAAAATAATAATTAATTAAGTAATTATTAAACATAATTATGTATGAAGAGGTAAATAGTAAAAAAAACATGACTATTCACCCTTCGTGGCGAGTCACTGCTTATATAGGCAAACCACCATGAAGGTATTGTACACATTCAAATTTTATCAATAATAAAAAAAAATTACTTCACATACAAATACAAATCTACACACAATTACATTGTTGCCTTCTAGTTTTTCTCCTCTACAGTGGTATCAGAGCGATTGACCTTCACATCTATGATTTCTCGTAGTTTATTGTGTTCTTCATTCTCTATTGGTGTTGTCCACCATTCTCTCTATTCCCTGTTCTTTTTCTGCACATCCATTCACTGGTCATTTCCACCGTTGTTCCACTCATTACTTTTAGGTTGTTGACCTCGTCTCTCATTGTTTCCTCTTATCATCCATTGTTTCCGCTTCCTGCTGCCTCTCTGCGCCCTACCTTGTTCCCTGCACTACCTGCCTCCCTGCTTTCGCAGCCTCGTGTTCTCGCCCAACAACAAAAGTTGACCACTATCCACTCATCAACCACACGTCGTTGTTCTCCATGCACAACGTACTGAACAATATCTCCTAACTCACTGCCTGCCATGTCGAAACTCTATGCCACCGACAAACTCTGATCACTGTTTATTTGTCGTATGTCCTGTTCGTCTTATGGTCCCCGCTCAATGGTATTCTACCCTCACCCAATTGTCTGACCGATCATTCCAACCACTACTGCTTCCATTTTTCTTCAGCCCCAACATTGTCTGCTCATCTGTCCTCATGTTCCCCACCAAACACCACTTCATTTCAAACTGTGCTGTTTCACGTCATCATTTCGTTGACCTACAAACATTCCATCCACGAAATTCATACTAAAATTATTATACACATATAAATATATATTAAAGCATATACTATATAGTGTTACACAGTAATTTGTCACCGTCCCTGCAATCCCCGTCCCGCACATTAGAGGGCTCATTTTGTGACCTGTGAGCAGTGACATGGCTTGAAACCACTTTCATGACATCCCTCTGAACAAGAGCTTTCATTGACCTGAAGACATCTCCTTGTGAAAAACCCTGAAAATGGCCCTTTTAGCATTGGCGCGAGCAGGCAGTTCAAAACCCGCGCTAATGGGGAAAATAATTCAAAGAGGCCGCGCCAGTTGGCGCTTTGTCCCAGAGTCGCACTTGCGCCAACCAATTTGAGAGGTGTTTTTTAAAAATAAATGGCGGAAGTTTAGTCCTAACTGATCCAGGAACTGATATCTATCTTGAGTTGGGAAGTTTGGCTACGGATTTCCATAGAGAGGAAGTGGTTTGCCACCTCTCATGGAAGTTTCCTTGATAGGGCCAATCCCATGATTATAGGGATCCCAACTCCTCTTCCTCCATCTATAAAAGCTTTCCCATCTCCATAGCAAGCTAGTCTTCAAGTTCCCAAATTCCCAAGAGCCTTATGCTGCAAGAGCCTCCATAATTCCCTTAAGGCCAATTTCAAGCAAGGAGACTATCGTCAAGAGCTGAAGAGAGAGGTTTGTCCCATCCTTGACAGGCTTTTCGAGACGTGTTCTGCTGGCGACCCCCTCCGAAGGAGAATTCAACGTCATAACTATGGTTGTAATTTTCCTTTGATTGATTATTAATGAACGACTATTGGTTATGGTTCCACTCTTGTTGTTGTTTATGATGATGAGTTATGTCTTTTCTGACTGACATATAGTTGCATCTACTGGATTTTACGCTTGCGTTTGTTTTGTTTCTCGCATGTGCAGGTGTCCCATCACGGAGATCGTGGGGATCGTGATCTGCCAGAGCTAAGGAACGGGAGCGCCACCTCTTCTACAACGACTGCGTTGGATTCTAGGTAAGCCTTCATTGCTAGTTGGCTTATTTGCAATTAGGAACCTGCACTATAGCGTGTGACGATTGTTGCTAGACCCGGTCTGGGCTAGTAGGGATCGCCTCTGTCCGTAGAGGGGATTTACCTCCACAACAATAGTTATTATATAGTAACATTTTAATATAGTTATATATATTATTACAATTTTAATTAATTATTTTTCATATAAATATATAAATAGTTAATTATAAATTAGTTATTAAAAAAAAATTGTTCCACCAAGAAAAAAAGAACAAAATGGGGAATAATAATGAAGACTTAAAATTTTTTCAAGAGGAACTCGATAAAGTACGATGACGCCTCGATAATCTCGAAAAGAAGCGAGAAGAATTAGGAGAGGTTCAAAATAGGCTACTTGCAACTCAAGAAGGAATGGCTAACGATATTAAAAAATTAAATAATATTGAGAGAATGTTGCTAGGCATACATGCCAAGTTAATGGGATAATTTAACCTAGTTTTTAATCCCTTAATTACTCAAGAACCAACACAATGTCCCAAGACTACAGAAGGCGAAGGTTTTCTAAATCATGAAATTCCACAAATGCTGCAAATACACTTCCAAGGATGTCAGTACTATACAAAATTTCCAGAAAAAGACTACCAACGAATTAAAAGAGAATTACCTAAGTACGATGGTAAAAATAATAGAGGCGCTATTGTGTGGGTTGATAAAATGGAGGCCATTTTGAGTCAAACCCGCCAATAGGTGAGTGACAAAAGATTATGAACACATCCAACAACTTGGAAGATGAAGCATATCATTGGTTCCTACGGTGGTCCAACAAATGTTAAGCTCGTTCATTCCTTTGGAAATTTTTTGTGGATGCCCTGCTAAAAAGGTTTCATGACAAAGAAGAAGATGATATTTAAGAAAAAAATGTTCATCTCAAGTAAAAGGAGTGTGTAAGCGAATACACCCACGAATGGGAAGTATTAGCTATAAGACAAAGAGGATTTTCTGATGAAGAACTGCTAAAAATATATAGAAGTGGACTTGAGTATATCCGTGAAAAATTGAAGTTGTACAAACCCAAAACTATTGAAGAAGCCAGGCATGCAAAAAAAATTATTGAACAAAAACATAAATTCAAAATGTCATCATTCAAGGGAAACGAATACCAATAATTAGGTAAAAAGGAGTCAAACAAATGTAGGTATTGTGGAGACAAATGGACTTTAGGACATAAATTCCTTAACAAGAAGTTATATACTTCTGAAGTCGAGAAGGAATCCGACACTTCAAGTAATGAGTGAGAAAAAAAGATAAAAAGAAAAATAATTGTTGCAAATGTGGAGAAAATTGGACGCAATGGCATAAATGTGAAGACGCATCCTTAGGCTACTATAAAATAGTAGATGGGAAGCAAGTTGAAGTGAAAGAACATGATGAAGAAATCATTTTCACACACAGTGAAGATTCAAATTCTGAGGAACTGTCATTAGTCGCAATTTCATGTGACTAGAAAAACCATGATGGAAATAAAAATTCTTCAAAAGATCAAGAACAATAGGCAACTACAAAATACGTTCCACCACATCTTCGAAAAAAAAGAAAGAGATCTCTAAGAAGAATCATTAAGCTTACTACACCCACAAACATGATGAGGAGATTACGCCCTAAAACCCTAAAGCTTAAAGAACTCAAAAGAGGCAGAAATGTCAATATACTTGTAGATTTTGGCAGTACTCACAATTGTATAAGCACTGATCTTGATAAACAACTTGATCTTGGTATATGCCCAATCAAAGACTTGACCATGTCTGTTGATACTGGGAAAACGTTCAAAGAGATAGGAGAATGTCTTAAGCTTTCAATTCAAATACAAAAACTCAAGTTACAGACAAATTTATATGCCCTACCAGCCAAGGAAATGGATATAGTGCTAGGTGCAAAATGGTTAATGCAATTAGGAAGCTATACCACAAATCTTGAAGAACATTTCATGGAGTTTAGTTGGCAAGGATGACATTATATATTATATGGTGATATCACTTCCATCTTCAAGGAAGGTGCAAATACACATGAGGGTTTTTCCAGCTCACAAAGCAGAAACAAGTCAAAATAAAGAATGCCCTTCCTAGAGAAACCCTTATGGTATGCTTTGAGGACAAAGCATCTCTAAAGGGGGTGGAAATGTTATGAATAAAATAATAAATACATAAATAATATTAAAATAATAATTAATTAAATAAGTAATTAATAAATATTATTATGTATGAAAAGGTAAATAATAAAAAAGATGACTATTCACCCTTTGTGGCCAGTCACTACCTATATAAGCAAACTGGCACGAAGGTATTGTACACATTCAAATTTTATCAATAATAAAAAAATTACTTACTTCACATACAAATACAAGTCTACACACAGTTACATTCTTGTGTTCTGATTTTTCTCCCATATATATATCTCGTAATTTCATTCATAGGTATAAGTGAAAGTTACATTTCTTATATACACAATAGATGTTTATTTAAATATCCTAAGGGACCAAAAGTGGAAGCACTTGTGGGATCCCCATATATGGAAAAAGCTCCTATCACCAAGAGTATAAATACATGCTAATACATCAGAAATATTTGTTGAGAAATATACATAATAAACATAAATTTTTGTGGTAGTCACACAGGCTTAAAAAAAATAGCTAATTAAAGCACCAACCATAGAGTATGGAATAGCAAAAAGGGTCAAGAATAGAAAATTACGCAGATTATGATGTTGCTTATCATTGGAAAATTTCCCTATAGAACTAGTGATTAAAATAAAAGAATTGACCATATTTTTGTTCTACAAAACTCCACAAACCTTGTGCCAAGTTGAGCCCTTCTTTTGAAAACCCATTTGTTGTTATGTTTTTGTCCCTATAGATACCGTGGCATGAGAAATGAGAGAAAGAATCAATAATATGCTTGATTTTCTCCATTATTGGCATAAGGATGATATTTATGCAAACTTTAGATTAAAAAATTTGAGTGAGCATTGAGTCCCCAGATATTTGGAACTGAGTGCAATGCTTCTCCAAATAAAACTACAGTAAGAATTTGTAGGCAAGGAATTCTGCTTGGTTGTTGGTCCCATAACCCAAGCCAAATTAACATGATAAAAATGTGCTTTCGATAGGAAGAGGACAAGTCCTCCTCCACTATGTTGTCCCATGTTTGATGAGGCACCAGTGGAAAAGGCCCATGGATGAGATTTATCGCCTGAGAATAGGAGGGGGAGAGAGATATTTTTCCTGGGGATTTGACTTAAAATGGCTATCATTTCCACAGTGGAGTGGTCACGGATCAATAATTTCTCATGGAATATGGTCTTGTTTTAGTCCAACAAGACCCCCAAACAAATCATTAATGGGAGAGATTTGAAAGAATGAAAAATAGGGTTGGAGTACCAAGCCGTCCAAGCTTCCTATAGATCCATACCTTCCCATAAAACAAGGTGACCAATGGTAGTCCGATAAGATGTCCACATCTACTGAAAAAAAGGGGCAAGAAATGAACAAGTGTTAAATAGTTTCATCATTATTTTTGCATAGCAGGCACCAACCTAGACCAATCACACACACACACACACACACACACACATATATATATATTCTTTGCAGAATATCCTAGGTTGGCACCTTCGTGGCCACAAGGCACCACATAAATAGTTTTTATTTAGTTGGGTATTTTGCATTCTAAATTGCTTTCCACCACCAAAAGAAAAAAATATTATGTTTTATATTATAAATAAATATTTTTATATATGAAATTAATATTTAAATTTAGAGTTAAAATTAAATTTATTTATTATAATATTAAATTAATTGTGGTTGTTAGGGGGTAGCTTGAGTAGTTATGATTAACATTAACTCACTTGGATTCAAATCCCTTAATTAATCCTACTGCATGATTACGTAATTTGCAAGAAAAAATTGGGGTTTAGATTAGCATCCCAAGATTCTTGGCCTCATGTCAAGTGGGTGAGATTTTGTCTAGTTATTGATTCCCCCTTTCCCTTATTGTAGCTATTAAAGTAGACTTATTATGCTTCACTAGTTCAGTTGTAGCCAACAAGAAATACTTCTAACTAATTAAGGCTAGCAAGGTAGGCTATCCCATAGCTAAACATTGAGGTAGGTTAGCCCTTGGCCAAATAGGAAAACCTGAGAATAGTTGAATCCATTAATGTAGGTTTTCCCTTGGTTAAACAAGGAATACCTTATCCCTTGATAGAATAAGGAAGACATAGAGATAGACATGCTTAGTTAAGTATGTGATCTTTACACCTTTATTTGGTTAAAATTCTATTAGGAATATTCAAAGGTAGTTAGTGGAAGTTAGGTGAATTGACTTTGTAACTTTGTTGGTTGGATCCAAAAGAAAAACCTCGAGGAGCGAGATTAACCTTACACCGTTGATTAGATGTTGACAATAAGGAATACCTCAAGCTAGTTCGCACTAGTCATGTAAATTAACCAACTAATCTTAGTTGCATGATTTCCAACGAGAAGAACCTAAAGCTAGTTGGTGCTAGTCAAGTAAATAAACTTCATACATTATATTAGTTAACCCAAATTGGGAGGGCGCTTATCTAGATGGGGACTAGAAAAGAAAATAAACATAATACATTTGGATGATTCAGAGCTATTTAAGAGGGTGGTGGGCTAATAGGGCTAGCAAGATAAACAAACATATTTGTTCTTGCATGATGTGGGAAGGCCTTGGATTAGTGGAATAGCAATGAAAGTTGATATATTTACCTTTTATTTTGGTAAGACCCTAGTAAGTAAACTCTTCAGAGCATATATTTGGATCTTCATAAATTATGTGTGGATGTCATATTCATCTGCATATGTATGGTAAATGCATTATATTGTTCCATATGTAACTTTTGAAATCATCAATGATGAATTCCCTTTGTATTGTTTAATAACAAAAATCATTATATGTGATTATAGATATTTTTGCAAGTGGGTGTTATCGTAATCTTCCTAGTCATGGTAAATGAATATATCATCATAATTTCACTCACTACTAAGCTCCGTTGGGGATTTGATATTGTCATGTGTATTGGTTATGAATGTGATTTTATTGGCAATGATGTCAATATCATATAATGATTATGATTTTGAAAAATATTATAAAGAAACAAATATATTGCCGTGTTTAATCCAACAAGATCATCTTGCCACAATAATAAAATCAATAAAGAAAATATAAGTATTGTTACAAACTTTTATCATTATTTGTTATGATGATATATATATTTACAATTGCACATGAGAAAAATGGGGTGATAGTAACACTATAATTTTGTTACTAATAAAAAATGCATTTTCTCATTTTTAGGTCAATAGATTGAGCTAAATAAAAGATAACCTTGTTGAATGTTGAGATCATCAAGGTGGACATTGATATCACATGGTGAAAATCCTTGTGAATGGTTGGGGGTAAAATGAAGGAATATATAAGCATGAGGATGATGTTATGAAACCAACTCACAAAATAGAAGAAAAGATAGATCAATGACTTAGAAATCAGCCTCTTTGAGGGGGAAACCTCCTTTACATTACATAAATGAAAAATTATTGGATGATAAAAATGACACAACCTACCTTATATATATAGGAGTCTAAGGGGTCACAATATAACAATATGGGGACCACATGGGCACAACAATAACAATAATGGGGCTACACTTATGGGGCACAATAATAACAATATGGGGACTACACAGGCATAACAATAACAATAATGGGGCTACACTAATAACAATAATGGGCTACACTAGTATTATAGGGACCTAACATGCCCCTCTCCTTCAAACAAGTGTTTTCCTCAACACTTGAGTAGTTATGAATGATTTTGTATAAAAATTATCATCCTCCCATGAGGAATCTTCAGCTGGTAAGTTCTTCCACTTGATGAGATACTTTGAAATTGATTGATTTTGTAGTTGTCGATTTCTTGTTTCCATGACTATTTCAGGTTCCAATATGATTTTTCCTTCCTCGTCAAGTTCTAGCAATATTGTTTGAGCTAGAAGCTTGTCACCTATAACCTTCTTTAAGCATGAAACATGTAAAACTGGGTGCACTTGGGAAGATGTCAGAAGCTCCAATTTGTATGCCATAGTACCATTCTTTTGCAACACCTTGTAAGGACCATAATAATTTGGTGATAATTTATTATCCTTATTAGCTTGCTTGAGGAACATTTGTTTTTATGGTTGTAGCCGTAAAAATACCCAGTCTCCTACATAAAAAATTCTTTCGCTATGATGTTGATTTTCCTTTTGTTTCATTCGATTTTGCATCAAAGTGAGGTTATCCTTTAAGAGTTGGAGAACTTGTTGTTGATTCTTGATGTGATATTCCACTACTTGAACCTGTAGTGAGCATAATTGTGAAATTACGCCTCGTTGTATTTTCTTCAGAAGCCTTTTCATGACATTAGAGCTGATTATCTTTCCTAGTTTCCATGCAATACCTTGTAATTCAACTTCCTTTCCTTCCCAAAAAAAATTCAAGAAAAGTTCTTGAAAATTAAAAGCTATAGTCCCCAAGGATTGTAACTATTAGAATCCTAGTACAACATCAACCCCACCCATTGGAATAGAAAGAATTGGACTATTCAATACATATTCCCCCATAGTTAGCTTGATATTATGGCACTTTCCAGAGTAATTTATAATTCCTCCATTTGAAACCATCACTTGAGACTCTGGTGCTAGATATAGGAAATAATTCAATTCCTTAGCTATCTTATAATGAATAAAATTATGGGTACTATCCGAATCAATCAACACTATTACCTTTTTCTTCTTGACATGTCCTTCTATATTGAGGGTTTGAGGAGTGGTAATTCCTACCAATGCATTAGAAGATATTGTTAGATTCATTTCTTCTTTTTCTAGGGTTGGTTCCTGGTGTATATCCTTTTCTTTTAAATTTTTTTGTTCCTTTTATTCATCCTCTTCACAATCTATGTAAATTAATTTCTTCTCAACACACTTATGACCTTTAGTGTATTTGCTATCACAATTGTAACAAAGCCCTTTTTCTCTTTTTTCCTCTAGTTGTTGTGGTGTCAACCTTGTAGGTTGTGGAAGGCTAAGAGCATCAAAATTTCCATCTTTATAGTTGTGACTGGTAGACTTCCTTGTTGCCATAATTTTGCTTTCAACTTTTCTTGTCACCTTGAATGCCTTCTCCAATGAATCAGGTTCCCAAAGGTGAACCTCATGTTGGATGTTGTCCTTTAAAGTCCCTATGAAGGCATCAATCCTATGCTCCTCTGGAATATCTGCTACCCTTATATTCAATTTTTGGAATATTTGAATGTGCTCTGCCATTGAACCCTTCTGTTTGAGATTTATCAATTGGATAAAGAAGGTGTTGCTCTTTGTATCCTCATAATGTGCTATCATTTCCTCCATAAAAATTGACCAAGTGACAAGTGGTTTATGAGAAAAAATCCATAGATACCATACATACTGATTGGGTTCTAAAAATAAAGTTGCAATGCTTACCTTTTGTGTGTTTTGCACATTATAGAGATCAAAATATTGCTTCATCTGTATTATCCATGTTACTGGATCCTTGCCATCAAAATTACTCATATCGATATTTGGAATATGGTGGGTCTTAAATCCAACATTAGAGTCTATGAAATCATGATTAACATTTCTTTGTTTCTCATAATGAGTTTCATCTACTGCCTTTTTCCATTAGGAATCATTTCTTGTAGCAACTTTGTCAAACCTTCCTTCAAACCTTCCATGTCTTTTTTTAGATCGTTCTTCATGTCTTCCATTTTGCCTTTCAATTTTTATTCTATACCATAGATCTTAGATTCCACACCATTCATCTTAGCTTCCATTCCTTTATTCAAACCATCCATTTTAACTTCCATGTCATTTTTGGTTACTTTTTGCGAGAGCGACATTTGTTGCACTTGGTATCGTAATTTTGATATATCATGTTGCACTTCTTCCTCTTCATGTGTCATAGTAGAGATTTATGAGGGCTTAATGGGCGTGGAATTATTATTGGGAGGCATTATAGAACCCAATACTGATATCAATGCTTCAATATGCCCTTGGAATCACTTCAAACTGATTTTTAAAACAAAAGTTATGCAATTTAAAAAAAAAACACACATTTTTCTTTATTTTTAGGAGCTTGATATTGAACCTGATGTACCTCTGTGATTTCGGATCCCCAAGATTTGAAATTAGGTCATGTATTAGCCCTCTAATTATTCTTGCCAATGCCACATGACAGACCTAATTTGGATTCTTCAAGGCAAAGTTATGCCCAATCTCCCACGATGACCTAATTATGGATTGGTTCAACAGAGAGAAATTGTACGACGTGCCATGTGTCACTGTTTCAAAATTCGGCTCTAAAATCAATACAAAAGAAACTAAATTTTGTGCCCTTTCGGTCACTTATTACAAAATTCCAATCCGATGTCTAAAACGAAAGTTATGATTATTTTCCCTCGGTCACCTGTTTGAGATGAGATTATAGAGCCTACAAAAACTCTAATTTCCACAGATCATATCTCTGAAAATATTTCGAACCAAGGTCTGAAATGTTTACACAAATTTCATCAAGATTTTGGCTCCACGTGGTAAAAATTTCAGCTTCTGAAGCCTCGTAGAAAAAAAATTATAGTGAAAATTCTAAGATGGCCTGTTTGAAGAAGCGAAACCCTAGAATCCCAAGCTTTGATACCAAATGTTATGTACCAGTTCACAAAATAGAAGAAAATATATATCAAAGACTTAGAAATCAGCCTCTTCGAGGGGGAAACCTCCTTTACATTACATAAATGAACAATTCTCGGATGATACAAATGACAAAACGTACCTTCTATATATAGGAGTCTAAGGGGTGACAATATAACAATATGGGGACCACATGGGCACACCAATAACAATAATGGGGCTACACCTATGGGGTACAATAATAAAAATATGGGGACTACATGGGCACAACAATAACAATAATGGGGCTACACTAACAACAATAAGTGGCTACACTAGTATTATAGGGACTTAACAGGTGAACTTATAAGTGATCAAAATTAAAATGAAAAATGCATATAGAGCAAGAGTATTTATCACGTATTTATCCATATTAATACATCAAACTTAAGGAGAAAGATCAAATGTAAGTAAATGATATTCCAAGTGAGAGGAGAATGCTACAACCCAATTTTGACCCTTAGACTATTATTAGTCATGTAAATATTATGTTAACATTGTATTTATTTCATAAATCATGAAGACATGTGGGCTTAGTTTATGCTACACCAATCATGTATATTTGTGTGTAGCTTGTATAAGATTTTAGTGCAAAGGCCAGTGTTAAGGCTCAACTATAGAATAACAAAACAAATAGACCATGTTTTATTTTATGCTTATGTTTCATATTTCCTAGATTTTATATGGTGATGTCACTAAGACGTTTTTTTTTGTAAGCTAGGAAAGTAGGATATTATATTATATTAAAAAAATGTTACTTATAAATGTCTACGTGTGACTATTCTACCACAAGGGAAACTAGTCTAGTCACACAACAAAATTTACTCTGTCCATTTAAACTATTTGAAGCTAAAATAGAAACAATAAAAATACAAAATGTTAATTATACCATAAATAACCTTTCCAACTTGTTGTTAGGGAAAAATGTCCCACCAACAGTTAGGGGGTCTCCCTGGTGTGAAGTCCCAATTATACCTCACATCGTTTGGGATACGATCCCCATGTGATATGTGGGCCCAACTGCCACCATGTTGATTTCACTCTTGGCTATCAAAATGCAAAGATGTTAGTGTGAGGACAAGAATGAAAATCCCTGAAAATGGGAATGAAATCAACCCACAAGAAGGAGTATATCTCAAGAAGGATCCAGTTATCTAAAACCATCTAAGATATACACAAATGAGAATGTACTAGAAGTTTACTACAAATTAGTTCACAATAACTTACTAGTATAGTGTGGAATGAGAAAGCAAAGATTCAAAGCAAACATATAAGACACAAGCCACAAATTAGTTCATCAACATATACACAATATGTAAGCACACATGCACCCATAGTACAAGTACCGAATAGCCATTACAAATACCATTAAGATACATGGGAATCAATGCCAAAATTGAAGAATTTCTCATTAATCATACTTTAAACTCATGTACATGTCTGTTGTGGCCAGCAACAACCCCCCTTCTTATTTAGTATTATCACTAATACTAAATAAGTGGGGACCCTTAGTCAAAAAATTTAAAAATCGATTAGTGCTTTTATTTCCTTTTTCAATAAAACTTATTATCATAGACTTAGGAGAATACCCCTTGAAAAATCTAAAAAGCTTAAGTTTTATGATAAGATAGAATAAAATCATTCCTTAAAGGAATATCGCAAAGCAAAAAGGTAATGAATACCTCCTTACAAGCATAATTCTAAGATTGCGAGATCGCGATGCGAAACTACATCGCATCGCATGCCTCAAATGTCATATGTTACGTTGAAAAAACTCAAAACCGCCGATATGCGATGGCACATATCGCAAATCGCGTTTCGCAGAAAAACACATTAACAGATGTTTGTCATATGCTATGCTCTAGCGATATTGCGATATTGAGATTCTGCGATATTGCGATATTGTGATATGGCAATTTCACGAGATTGCGATCTGCGATATTGCAAAGAAAATCGCAGATTGCCTTATCGTAGATCTTTAAGGCTCATTGTACCAAATTTTTTTTCCATAAACCGAGGCCTGGTTATGCGCTTGAATGTTAATAAATGAGTTGGTTGTCAATCATTAATGAAATATGGTTTCATTATGATCAAAGAGCCATTTCACGTAAGGTGGTATATTTTATACGTCTTCAGCATTTAAAAGCTTTCACTTATGATTTGAGACTCATGTATCATTTACCAGAACCACATGCAACTTATAACAAACAGTTCACGGAGAAGTTTGCTAAAGAAAATGAAAACCTGGCAGAATGCACCAAGGACTGGTCAAGGAGGGACGAACCACTAAAAAAGGATAAAAATGGTATGTATAGTACTGGTTCTCTCACCTCCCCGTATCGCTTTGCTGCTGCTATGCTCTGTAGGATTTTTGGGAAGCCAGACATTAATAAATTTTCATCTAAATGGCTACCATTGTTGAATGCTGCTGTTAATGCTACTGTTGTGGATTGGGCTAAGATATTATCTGATAACTTAGCCACAACCATTTTGAATTACCGGTCTAAAAGAACTGTTTCTCAGAGAATTTATCCCCCTTTTTACTTATCTGCTTATGTGATGGATTCAATCTGTTATATTTCCAAGTTTCCTTTAATGGGTTGGAAATGGACGATTCAAGACCCCCTACCCATTCATACTTATCATAAAGAATTGTGGGATTCAAAGTTCACTCCGTATTTTTACAAGATTTGTCATGGAATCATGTTGCCCCTGTACAAAATGTTATATGATAAAGACGCTCCAAGATTTTCTCCCGAAGCAGAGGTAGATATACTCCCTGTCGTGAGATTGTTTGGAGAAGAACTGTTTACATATGTCGGGGTATTTGGAAGTCTCGCTTCTCCTCATGTCTTACCTTTGTATGTTCCCGATAAACTCATGGCACGAGAAATTGCTTATCAAACCTGCGGAGAAGGAGGTTTGACTAAAGATTTGAAAGATAAAAAGAAGGTTATTTGGCCACAATTTCCTGTGGCCTGTGGGGCCTTTTCACTATTTGATGTAGGCCATGCATTCAAATAAGTAAACAACATAACATGTTTACGTTTGTTCAAATTTCCAAGAAGACCGTTCGACCCTTATGATATTGCTAAAAATTTCACTATTGCAGTCAAAATAAAGGTGTTTTCTAAAGAAGATGATCTTTTTGATGACATGTTCTAAGAGAAAGGTACACTTAAAGAGGTTCTACATTTGGCCCAAATGCGATTTCCTCCAGCAGAATTTCAAGAGTTCAAGATATACAGGGAAAGGAGGTTAGCTAATATCCCTTTGGATAAATTACGCTTGGAACCCATAAGGGAACCAACTCCCAGTATTAGTCTCAGTGGAAGTTCAGGCACAGGCAGATCTAAATCTAAGTCCGGGAGAGAAACGTCAGAACACTCTAAGAGGTCTGAAAATGACCATGATAAAAGTGAAGGGTCAGTAAGGGATACTTCCCAGTCAAAGGAGCTCTCACAGCAACAGGTTTTGCCCTCTCCACAGCTACCCCCTCTCATCGTACAACAACCATCAGTCAGAACTGAGCTAGATAAATAATGGGAGACATTCAATGATTTGATAAATATTGAAGGATAGAACACACAGACACCTGTGAGTAATGTACAGACAACAAAAGATATAATCACAAGAATAACTAGCAATGTCTCAGAAATGGAACATATTCCCATTACCCCATCCGCTGAACTTATGCTCAAAATAGAGGAAATTCCTCCTCTTGATGTATTTTATAGTCCACAACACAAGGCAGTGGTAAGAAGACAAAGAAAGAAGAGGAAATTGGAAAACATGCTCTCTCATGATGCAAAGAAATTAGACATCCTATGGCAAGATCCTATCACTGATCCCACTGAAAATCTCACCAAATTATCTCAGATCATAGGAGCATATGCCTCTGCAACCATTGATAAAGCATCTGAGGTACGACAATTACTGAATGAGAAAGAAGATCAAGTACAGGTTTTGCAACAACAACTGCAACAAACCAATGCCAACAACGAAGCACATAAACAACTTGAAAGATTACAACAAGACTTCCAACAAATGCAGATAGGGTACCAGAACAGTTTGGATGAAAGAGAAAAACAGTTACAGAATATGAAAGAGATGCACAAGGATGATCCTACGCTTACAGAATTCAGCATAGAATCCATTTCCTTAAATGATCAACTACTGCAGCAACAGGAAATATTGTGCCAAAGAATATCACAGTGGAACTCTTATCGTGAAATAAGCGATAAAATCACTATTCAAGTCGTAGACTTACGACATGATTATGATTTAATTGATAAAAGAGTTACCTAATATTTGGCTTGGCAAGAAAAGAGGAGGGGAAAAGAGTAGGTGCACCAATAATCAACGACAATCACAAAGAAATTCTCTTTAATAATTGGGATGCACAAATTAGGAAAGCAGAGCAAGCGGCAGAAGAAGCAGCCACAGCAGCAAACAGTGTTATTAACTGCATAAATGAAAATTTGCACAAGGAAAATCTGATCTCAGAAACCACTCCAGGGTATCTACCGAAAGCACAGCAACTGCAGACAAACTGGAGACAAAAAACTCAAGAAAAGGCAGAATTAATTAAAAGATTAACTAAGTTGAATTGGGATTATTACTGGGCATATTTGGTAAAAACACACAGCCAGTGCATGACTCTCAAATGCATCATCAATTCTGCCGAGAAGATGGCGCTAACTCTTGCCGATTCCATTTTCACAGGACAGTTAAAGTCAGAAGTCGGCCAACCTTTTCTTCTCAAACAAATGTTGAACGCTTGCAATTTCAAAGAACAGATTCACAAATAGTTAGTTGTTAGTTTTATTTTTAGATTTAGTATTAATTTTGCTTTATTTTCGCCTGAAATGAGGACGGTCATTTAAACCGTATCTTACATTTTTGTAATAATTATTTTTATATTTAGTTAGTAGTATTTAAACCCTTCTCATGCATTTAGAGAGGGGTCCTGAAATTTGTCAAAAACTTGTCCTCAGAACATGCACTTTTTCACCCTCCGAGGAGGTTTTGATGAATGAATGGAACAAGATTTATTGATATCTGCGTTTAATATCTACTACTGATGTTGCACTTTTGTACTCTTAGTGGATGTTGGATTAAGAAGAGATAAGTCATTATTGCTTGAAGCTCATGAGTAGAACTAGTTATAAATGGTACTTTTATCTCTTAACTATTTCTGCCTTTGTGTTAAAGTGATATTTATGTTCATATGTTTATATATTGATGCTTGAATGCTTGAGTTATCATTTGACACTTTTGTACGGTGATAGCTATTTATTTATGCTTAATATATGAGTAGCTTATTATGCGATATGTTTTTCACAACTGTTTCGTCTAACTTTTTATACGAAGTGGTTTATATTTATTGAATTATTTTCTTATAACAGTTGAATGATCTTTATTACCAATTTTTATTTGAAATCATTTTAGATCGCATAACGGAAAGATTACATCCCGGGTAAGTGTAGAATTAGACATTTTTGTTTATTAGAATACAATTGCATGTTATTAGATTAGAGTTAGAATAAAAGCATTTCACTTAGGAACTTTTAGAAAGGAAATATCAATTCTCAACACACACATACACATATTGGGAAACTGGTCCCATTATCCCCAGTCAGACCCACTATACCAAACGGAAAAGGAGCTGCTAACTAAGGTCCGGACCGAGTGGGTATCCCCCTTGTTGTAGACCCGATTTTCGGGGCTTCAACATATTTGGCACTAGAAGGAGGGCCCCGAATTATGAATGGAAAGTAAGTCAAAATATAAATACCATTCTGAGAGTAAATCGCCCTCACCATCTCCCCTGACTTCCCCATCGCACTTAGAAACTTTAAATCTAGAGCCAGAAGTCAAAAGAACAACAGCCACTGCCAGAAACCCTGACTTTTCAGAAGAATCTGCTATTGAACCTCCTGAAGTTGAATCTTTGATCCATAAACTTCAACGATTTTCAATATCACCTCAAAGATCTAATAAATCTCAAGGCAGTGTGACTTCGCAATATAACCCTGCTCATCCTCTCACCAGATTACAGAGCGAAAAGTTTGGCGTTCAGCCAACCGAGTTACCTCTACCTACAAGGAAGAGAGCAAGGAAATCACCTAAAGGGTCTGATAGCGAGACTCTTTCATCATCATCGTCCATCTCAACCTCTTCACCGCGAAGTCAACCATCCACCCCTCCACTTCAGACTATTGTCCGTCATTCCACTGGAACTTCCACATCTCCTTCTCAAACATTTGGAATCTTAATATCCTCATCTTCCCAACCGCAGGGATCATCTTCTGCACTTTCCTCTGTTGGTAGTTCAACGATGGCCCAATTGCTATGGAAAAACCCAGGGGTAGTCTTAATGCCTGCGCCCTTGAGTCAATTACCGGCCCATCCTGAAAAATGGCTGCCTAAGTTTAATCCTGAAGCAGGCATGCTAGCGGAAGAACATATAAATAACTTTATGTTGTCCATAAATCTCGATGGAGTTACTAATGAAGATGCTGTCGTCCGAATTTTTCCCTATACTCTACAAGGAGCAGCCGGATCATGGTATTTCTCATTACCGTCTGGATCTATCACTAGTTGGGATATCTTCCAAGATCAAATTTTGACCAAGTTCGATGATGAAAGGTCTACAACGACACTGATCAATGATTTGTCTACCTTAGGGCCTATTCAAAAGAACCTATCAATGATTTTAATTCACGTTTCAATAAACTGTTAAATAAAATTCCTACTGCTTCCAAGCCTAGCGAAGAAGTGCGAAGTGAATGGTACATCTCTTCTTTACCATCAAACATAGCAATCTTCATTGATAGGGCTAACAAAACAACTTTAGCTGACAATATGAAGGAAGCAATAGCGGTAGATAAATGTATCATAGCCTTAGAAAAGAAAAACATGATGGAAGAACGAAAATCCAAGAAGATTACTTTTAAGGAAGACCCCAAGAAAAAACAATCGAAAGATCCTTTCGATTTAGAAGGATTGCAGAAAGTTCTGAAAACAATGTCCAACGAAATGGTTGACATTAAGAAACAAGTGGCAGAAACATCTTCTAAAAAGTCGTTCAAGCCTTATAGAAGAAACCCTTCGACTGATTCAAAGCCGCCAAATGCTATCACAAGTGCTGAATCAGAAGAAGAAGAAGAGGAGATTGCTACTGAAGAAACTACCAATGAAGAAGAAGTTGTAGAGGTACAAGGTATGTGGGATTTCATCCTCCCAGATGAAGAAGATCAAGAGGCATCCCCGGTTAGCACTCGAAGTAGAAATCAACTTGATCCTCCTCAACCTACTCCTAAGCCAAAGAGCGCAAGCTCAATGACTAAGGATAAAGTTGCAGTCAAGAAAATGACATCTAAAGCGACTCAAACTAGCCCAGTCCAAACAGATTCATCAACTCCATCAAAAACGCTGATCGTTTCGGATGAAATGGAGTATAATATCATAGAAGACATGAAGAAGACTAGGGCTAACATCACTTTTTATGAATTGAGCAAGTTAAAACACCAACAACAGGTACTTTTGAAAGAATTACATGCTGTACCAGAAAAACCTTTGCCTGCCCCTGTAATCTCTCAAGCTTCCCATGAAATGGAAAGACCTCCAACTAATGTGATTAATAAAGTTGATCTAGAAAATATCGCTTTAATTGGAGGAAGGTCGAGATCTCATACTCCCCCATTTCTTCTTACTTATAAAGTTTTCAATAAAAATTTGCATAATTGTTTAGTGGATTTTGGAGCTTCATCTAATATTTTACCAAAATCAATATGTGCAAAGTTGAACATTCAACCGCAAAAATCTGCTGTGCGCATAGTTCAGCTAGATCGATCACAAGTTGAAGTGATTGACGAATTAAATCAGGTTACCATAAGTCTGTCATCTAATCCAAAGGTATGTCAAGTTATCGACATTTTAGTTGTAGATATTCCAGAATTTTATGGCTTAATTCTTAGCAGAGACTGGTCAGAAAAACTTCATGGATACTTTGCAACTGATTGGTCGCAGATGTGGCTCCCTTACAATGCTAAACCAAATCAGATAAAGGTTGAGCGAGAAAAACATCAGAAATACATAGTAACAGAACTGGAAAGAGAAAATGAACTAGTAGCATACAACAATAATATCATTGGCAACTACTCAGTTGATTCTTTCTTAGGAAATTTTAATGCTCATACTTAACCTTACTTAGAACATTCTGTTTTATCTCAAGTAGAAAATTTTTCTCAAACAGATAGTTCTAAATGTATTAATTTTATAGATGCTCCTGTAAATAAATCTTTATTTTGGAAGTTATTTTTTGATGGTTCTAAGTCTAATGAAGGAGCATGAGCAGGATGCGTGTTGATTAGTCTAGAGGGAAACAAAATTATGCTAACTTGCAGACTCGAGTTTGATTGCACCAATAATACCGCAGAATACGAAGCTTTAGTCCAAGGATTATACAAAGCAATCGGATTAGACATCAAATATCTACAAGTTTTCGGAGATTCTGAAATTGTAATTAGATAGGTACACAATACTATACATTGTTTATCAGGTCATTTAAAGCATTATCAATCTTTAGTTCAAGATCTGACTGAACACTTTATAGCATTTAATATTTCATCAATCCCCAGACTCCAGAATGCTAGTGCAGACCTCCTAGCTAACGTAGCCTCCAGGCTCATTCCTTCAAAAGACTATAGCCCTGATCGATTTTCAATCGAATTAATCTTTAGACCCTCGATTCCTAATAACATTACCAATTGGAGGATTTTTAACGATGATCCTGATATTGTAAGCTTCCTCACATCTGAAGGATCTTACACCAATAAGATAATTGATGAGGACCAACATGACAGACAATTGCAACAAGATAGCACTAATAATGCTATTCCAAAGTCAGTAGTCAAGTTAGAATACCTTTATGATTTGAAAGATCGATTCAAAAGATCTACCAATTCAAAACTGCAAAGTTCAACTTTGAACTATGAATTAGTAAATCTAGGAACTGATACCGAACCACAGAATATCAACCTAGGCCTTGGCCTAGCTCCTGAAGAAAAATTAGCGTATGTTCGTCTTTTGAAACAATACAAAAGTGTCTTTGCTTGGAACTACGATGAACTCAAAACTTATGACACTTCTATCATCCAACATACTATCCCAATGATAAATGATGAAAAACCTATCCAACAAAAGCTGAGAAAGATCCATCCCAATCTAGAAAACCATATCAAAAATGAACTCAATAAGTTATTGAAAGCCAAAATTATTTTTCCCGTTCGACATTCTAAATGGGTTTCCAATATGGTTCCCGTTAGAAAGAAGAATGGAGACATTAGAATTTGCATTGACTTTCAAAATATTAATAAAGCCTGCCAAAAAGATAATTTTCCTTTGCCTCCCATGGAGCAAATATTGCAGGCAATTGCAGGATCAAAATTAATGTCTTTCTTAGATGGTTTCTCTGGTTACAACCAAGTGTTGGTCCATCTCGATGATCAATTGAAAATCACATTCAGAACAAAATGGGGCACTTACGCATATCAAAAGATGCCATTTGGTCTGATCAATGCTGGTGCCACATTTCAGAGATCCATGGACATCACATTCAAGGGATTAGTTAACAAATCAGTGGTAATTTACTTGGATGATATAATTGTATATTCCAAGAAACGATGCAATCATCTTAGAGATTTAAAACAGATATTCCAATGTTGTCAAAGGTATGGAATTTCACTTAACCCCAAAAAATCCTTTTTTGCATTAAGTGAAGGAAAAATTCTTGGATTCATAGTATCAAAATCTGGAATTCATATTGATCCTGACAGAATCAAGGAGATTTCCAAAATATCCCTACCTCACAACAAGAAAAATATGCAATCTTTCCTTGGCCAGATTAATTTTGTAAAGAGATTTGTACTAGATTTTTCAAGAATTGTATCTCCTTTACAAGCAATGATTAAAAAGAACTCAAACTTCAAATGGGGCCAAGATGAATATGAAGCATTCAATCTTATCAAGCAAGCAATTGTTAATGCTCCATCTTTAGCAACTCCAAATTTTTCCGATCCTTTTATTTTATATACATTTGCCTCTGATAGATCATATGCTGCGATACTCACTCAAGCAAATCAAGACAAGGCAGAAGCTCCAATTGCTTTCTTCAGTTCAAATTTACAGGGGGCTGAGTTGAATTATTCAGATGTAGAGAAACAAGCTTATGCTATTTTCAAAGCAATAAAATATTTCAGACCCTTTTTACTTAAAACCCATACAAAAATCGTAGTACCGTTTCCAGCGGTAAGAAATCTCTTAGTACAAAAAGATGTGGGTGAGAAAAGAGCCAACTGGGTTATTGCCTTACAAGAATATGACGTAGAAATCAAACCAGCGAGCATTGTAAGAGGTCAAGGATTTTGCAAAATGCTAGCTGGAGCATTGCTTATTTCCGAAATACCATCTGCAGAGATACAAATGTATGAGGTAAGCCTAAACGATGTTGAATCATTATATGCTGATATCATATTTTATCTAAAGAATGGATATGCTCCTCCAAATCTTGATTACACCAAGAAAAGAGTTCTAAGGTTTAAAGCTAAACAATATCAGCTTGTAAATGATGTTCTTTTTAGAATGAATTATGATTATGTTCTCCTTAGATGTCTTGAGAAATATGAAGCTGAAAAAGTCTTGCAGGAACTCCATTATGGGCTAGCAGGCGGACATTATGCTGGAGATGCTACTGCACATAAAATCCTCCGCGTAGGTTATTACTGGCCCACACTATTCAAATACTCACATAGCTACGTAAGGAAATGTCAAGTTTTTCAAACCGCTGCTGGGAGACAAAAGAAACCATCATTGCCGCTGCAACCAGTCAACATTGAGTAGCCTTTTGATCAATGGGGATTAGACATAATAGGTGAGATCGTTCCTCATTCTTCTAAACAACATAGGTATATCCTTACAACAACTGATTATTTTACTAAATGGGTAGAAGCAGTTCCTCTCAAGACGGCTAATGCCGAGAATATCATTGAGTTCATAGATCAGTTCATAATCACCAGGTTTGGTTTACCTTCTGCTTTAATTTTTGATAATGCATCGTATTTTTCTGGTAATGCTATGAATGAATTTTCACTCAAAAGGGGTTTCAAACTTAAATATTCTGCCAATTATTACCCACAGGGGAATGGGTTAGCTGAATCTACAAATAAAAACTTAATCAGAATCATTAAGCGAACCATTGATCAAAATCACAAAAATTGGCATAAGTCTTTAATATATGCTTTATGGGCAGATCGAATAACGCGTAAAGCCTCCATTGGCACTTCTCCCTTTAATTTAGTTTATTGGAAAGAAGTGGTTCTTCCAACTCATTTAGCAATTCCCTATTTGGCCTTAGTTCAATATATTGATGAAGCACCAAATTCTTCCTTACAACTAAGGCAACTGGAAATAATTAAGCTAGAAGAGCAACGAGAAAAGGCCAAAATAACTCATGCTCATCACCAAGCATTAGTAAAAGATTCTTTTGATTCAAACATAATATCCAGAAAGGACTTTCAGATGGGAGATCTAGTTTTAAAATGGGACAAGGCTCATGAGGAAAAAGGGAAACATACGAAATTTCAACGAATGTGGCTTGGCCCTTTCCAAATCGCAGAAGTCATAGGTCCATCTACTTTTATGTTATAGGATTTAACAGGAAAAAGAGAGTCTTTACCTGTTAACAGAAAAATCCTCAAAAAATATTTTCCATAGGAGATCATTCTTCTATTTTGTAGATTAGTTTTCTTTATTTTCATAATAAAACCAGTTGTAAATGGTTACATTTGGAATTCACGAAAAAGATACAAATTCTCTTTTAGATTTTGTTTTTTCACTTGTATAAATAGAATTCTTCTAGAAAATTGATCATTATTATTGAAAGATACAGTTAAAGGCTTTAGGCCTAGAAATGATACTAGTTTCAACCTTGTAAATTTTGATAAAAAGCGACCTTTAGTGGGAAATTGTTTTATATCAGTCCACTGAAAGGTATCAATAAAAAAACTAAGATTCTCTGTAGAAAATTTCTTTCCAAAAACTGTACCATTTTCGTCCAGAGCTATCTTAAGGAAACAATGACTTCCTCCCCACCTAGAAAATTACAACGTTCAGGGAATAATCCAATGATACACTTTAACTTAAAGAGTAAGAGGTCTCATCATGAGCCGACTTATCATGATCATAGATATTATAGCGTGCTGAATTTGCCAATACTACATACCACAACAGGGCAATGACTCCAGATTGTTGCAATCAAAAGACAAGGGGTCTCATCACGAGCCAGCTTGTTCAGCAAAGTTATAAATCAAGTGAATGGCACTGTCATAATTGGCTACCAAACCAAGACATTGTTCTTTAAGGGTAAAAAAGAAAATGAAAGCAATAAGTGTGGATATGGATTTATCTTTGAAAATTTTATATTTCTTTAAGTAGGATACAAGATCATTGCTGGGTAACAGGTAACCCTGTAGAGGCTATAAACGTCTGCTGGCAGCAGAGGCTCTACCTACGACAAATGAGCATATTTAAAACTAATTTACAGAGAAGCCTTTGTTTTTATCTTTATAAACCAAATAGTAACTGATGTAAATACAAGGACTAGCTTGAGGAAGTAAACAATCAAAGTTGAATATAGAAGAAACGAAATATCATTGATAGATAAAAGCATATTGTACTTTGTCTTTCTATAATAAAGTTTGATTTTTTGAAAAATTTTCTGTTTCGAAAGTTTAGAAAATTCAAAAGAAAAGCAGAGATAACTGGTTCTTCCAAGTGAATCGCCAATTGTTGTGGCCAGCAACAGCCCCCCTTCTTATTTAGTATTATCACTAATACTAAATAAGTGGGGACCCTTAGTCAAAAAATTTAAAAATCGATTAGTGCTTGTATTTTCTTTTTCAATAAAACTTATTATCATAGACTTAGGAGAATACCCCTTGAAAAATCTAAAAAGCTTAAGTTTTATGATAATATAGAATAAAATCATTCCTTAAAGGAATAGCGCATCGCAAAAAGGTAATGAATACCTCCTTACAAGCAGAATTCTAAGATTGCGAGATCACGATGCGAAACTACATTGCATCGCATGCCTCAAATGTCATATGTTACGCTGAAAAAACTCAAAACCGCCGATATGCGATGGCACATATCGCAAATCGCGTTTCGCAGAAAAACACATTAACGGATGTTTGTCATATACTATGCTCCAACGATTTTGCGATATTGCGATATTGCGATATTACGGTATTGTGATATGGCAATTTCACGAGATTGCGATCTGCGATATTGCAAAGAAAATCGCAGATCGCCTTATCGAAGATCTTTAAGGCTCATTGTATGAAAAATATTTTCATAAACCGAGGCCTGGTTATGCGCTTTAATGTTAATCAATGAGTTGGTTGTCAATCATTAATGAAATATGGTTTCATTATGATCAAAGAGCCATTTCACGTAAGGTGGTATATTTTATACGTCTTCAGCATTTAAAAGCTTTCCTGTCACCTTTTTCCTATCATTATTCTTATCTCATTTGTAAAACTGCAGGAGCGAAGAACATAGAACTATACAAAGCAGTATTCAGGGTATTATGGGAAAGAAAGACAAGGCTCTGAGTTCTGAAGACAAAGAAATGAAGCCCTTGTATACAGACACCGCCTGTAACAAAGATGCTGGTATTACTACTTGGGAAGGCATGTATAATCTACTTGAGGAAGAGAACCCCAAAGTAATGGAGGTTACAAATACTGCAGGCTCACATGGGTCTTCTGAGGCATCTATTACAGAGATAGCTTGCTCATTCTTGCACCGGATAGCGGCAAGGCCTAAAATTCTTCCATACACGGACATGATTAAATGGGTATTGGACAACAATGATATCACAAATCGACAGTTTAAGACTCAGGCTCAAGAACTTATTGGTTCATTCACTCCACAAGATTTGAGACTCATGTATCATTTACTAGAGCCACAGGCAACTTATAACAAACAGTTCACGGAGAAGTTTGCTAAAGAAAATGAAAACCTGGCAGAATGCACCAAGGACTGGTCAAGGATGGACGAACCACTAAAAAAGGATAAACATGGTATGTATAGTACTGGTTCTCTCACCTCCCCGTATTGCTTTGCTGCAACTATGCTCTGTAGGCTTTTTGGTAAGCCAGACATTAATAAATTTTCATCTGAATGGCTACCATTATTGAATGCTGCTGTTAATGCTACTGTTGTGGATTCGGCTAAGATATTATCTGATAACTTAGCCACAACCATTTTGAATTACCGGTCTAAAAGAACTGTTTCTCAGAGAATTTATCCCCCTTTTTACTTATCTGCTTATGTGATGGATTCAATCTGTTATATTTCCAAGTTTCCTTTAATGGGTTGGAAATGGACGACTCAAGACCCCCTACCCATTCATACTTATCATAAATAATTGTGGAATTCAAAGTTCACTCCGTATTTTTACAAGATTTGTCATGGAATCATGTTGCCCCTGTATAAAATGTTATATGATAAATACGCTCCAAGATTTTCTCCCGAAGCAGAGGTAGATATACTCCGTGTCGCGAGATGGTTTGGAGAAGAACTGTTTACATATGTCAGGGTATTTGGAAGTCTCACTTCTCCTCATGTCTTACCTTTGTATGTTCCTGATAAACTCATGGCACGAGAAATTTCTTATCAAACCTGCAGAGAAGGAGGTTTGACTAAAGCTTTGAAAGATAAAAAGAAGGCTATTTGGCCACAATTTCCTATGGCCTGTGGGGCCTTTTCACTATTTGATGTAGGCCATGCATTCAAAGAATTAAACAACATAACATGTTTACGTTTGTTCAAATTTCCAAGAATATCGTTCGACCCTTATGATATTGCTAAAAATTTCACTACTGCAGTCAAAATAAAGGTGTTTTCTAAAGAAGATGATCTTTTTGATGACATGTTCCAAGAGAAAGGTACACTTAAAGAGGTTCTACATTCAGCCCAAATGCGATTTCCTCCAGCAGAATTTCAAGAGTTCAAGATATATAGGGAAAGGAGGTTAGCTAATATCCCTTTCGATAAATTACGCTTGGAACCCATAAGGGAACCAACTCCCAGTATTAGTCTCAGTGGAAGTTCAGGCACATGCATATCTAAATCTAAGTCCGGGAGAGAAACGTCAGAACACTCTAAGAGGTCTGAAAATGACCATGATAAAAGTGAAGGGTCAGTAAGGAATACTGCCCAGTCAAAGGAGCTCTCACAACAATAGGTTTTTCCCTCTCCACAGCTAAATCTTCCCCCTCTCATCGTACAACAACCATCAGTCAGAACTGAGCTAGATAAAGAATGGGAGACATTCAAAAATTTAATCAATATTGAAGGAAAAAACACACATACACCTGTGAGTAATGTACAGACAACAAAAGATATAATCACAAGAATAACTGGCAATGTCTCAGAAATGGAACATATTCCCATTACCCCATCCGCTGAACTTATGCTCAAAATAGAGGAAATTCCTCCTCTTGATGTATTTTATGTAGAAATTTGCTGAATAATGATCAATTATCCACCGAGACTATCCTGATCACATATCAATTCGAATTCATATGCAACACATAATCTCTTCCACTCAGATCATCACACATGCGGAAATAAAACAAGCGATAGCACATCAATTCATCATACACATTAACAAAGTATGTATGGGGAAAGCTTATAGCTGAAAACCCCACAGCTATTGTGTATATTATAATGGAGAAATCATGTAACAAAATCAGTACAATAATCCTCACAAGTACTCAGTACTTTCTCATAAAGTTACACACAAACTAGCTTGGTTTTGAACAGGTTACTGGTTCAAAACTCACCGCCAATTGCCTTGCCTCTATTGCGCAATCATGGCTTGTCTATATAGAGATCCAAGGTTCGAATCTCCTTGGCTTGACAGCGCAATCATCATGGGCAATTCCTCCAAGTGTGGTGCAAATCTCATGCACAACTGATGTCGCCACTGATAGCTAACTCCACCCTTTCATCTACCTCTTTCACTGGTCTCCACTGAACTGATCATGCACTGTAGTGAACTGATGTGTTCTTGAGTTAAATAATGAGTTACTAATTAATGAATTAAATAATATTTAATTCACTCCACTCATAACTAGTTGATTAGCTAGTTAAACTAATCTCAACCAGTTCAACTAAAATAAACAGAACACAACTCCACTAGCTGTCTCATTAACTCCACCAAACTTCTGCCACTAAAGTCCTAACTGAAGTCAACCATGCATGTGCCATCAAACCCTTGGGAATCACGTGATTCCTCTGTCAGATGCATGAGCCACTTCCAAGGCTCGAACTGAAGTGCTCCAAGAGAGTAAACCGAAGTTTATAGTCCAAATATTATTAAGGGTAAATAATATTTGACTTCCCTATTTTAAGGAGAGGCAGTCTAAAAATAGACTTCGACCTATAGGTCCAAAAAATAGAGTCCCATCTATTTTTACCAACATGAAAAATACTCCAATAATAACATATTGCAATCCCCGGACCATGCTCCATATGTCTAAAAATAGACATAGTCTAAAAATAGATTTTGCGCCAGAATTTGCTTGCGGGCCCACTTGGTGAAGGCGAATTCATTTCACTAAGCTCCATCATCTTGCTGCATTTTCAACACTCCCTCTCAGCAAGATATGGATTATCTGCAACCCCTATCCTACCTCTGTGGAATTCAAACTTGCTCCTGGTGAGCGCCTTCGTCAGGATGTCGGCATCCTGATCCTCCGTGGGAACATATGAAAGCATCATGATTCTCCGCTGAACAAAATCTCTGATATGATGATACCAATCTGTGAAGCCATGCTGCCTCAACTGATCCTCCTGTCTGTACCATGAACCATATCCCGATGTGCCTCTAATATAGCGCAATACATGCTTGCCTGCCTTCCAAAAGAGCTTGGTAGGCTTAACCATAGCTTGCGAAAGCCGGTTAACTGCATAGCATATATCGGGTCGTGTATTGACCAGATACATAAGCGACCCCACCAACTGTCGATAGACAGTGGCATCCACTACCTCCGCTGAAGTAGCATCCTCCTTCCTCCAACCACCAGGAAGAGGAGTGTCAACAAAGTTGCAGCCTTGCATGTTGAACCTCTCCAGAATCTCCCGGGCATACTTGCCCTGAGAAACAAACAGTCCTCCGCTGCGCTGCCAAATCTCCAATCCCAGGAAATAATGAAGGATGCTCAAGTCCTTCATCTCAAACTCTCGTGCAAGATCCTCCTTGCATGAAAGTATCAACTGCTCATCGCCAGTCAAAATCAGATCATCTACATACAGTACGATGATCAACAGCTTCCCCTCCACCACAATCCGGTACAGGTTTGGATCTGCCTCACTCTTGGAGAATCCAAGCCCGGTGAAGTAGTTGTCTATCCGAGTGTACCAAGCACGAGGTGCTTGCTTCAGCCCGTACAGTGCTCTCTTGAGTCGGCACACATGCGACTCACTGCTGAAGATCTCAAAACCTTCAGGCTGCTCTATGTACACCTCCTCCTCAATGACTCTATTGAGGAACACAGTCTTCACATCCATCTGATGAATGTGCCACCCCATCTGCGCTGAGAGAGCAAGGATCATCCGTATGGAAGAGTACCTTGCGACAGGTGCAAAGGTCTCCTCATAATCGATCCCCTCGATCTGTGAGAAGCCATGGGCGACAAATCTCGCCTTGTACTTCTCCACACTCCCGTCAGCCGCCTGCTTCACTTTGTAGATCCATCGCGAACCCACCACCGATTTCCCCTCCGGTATTGGGACAATCTCCCATGCACTGTTTCTGACGATCGAATCATATTCTTCGATCATGGCATCAACCCATGCGGGTTCCTCCACAGCTTCCTCAAAAGAGGATGGCTCCGTCACGACACATTGACTCACAAGAGCCATGTATCCAGTGTACCGATCCGGTGACTGCCTCTGTCTGCGCTGTGCCGTAGGTGGTCCTACAACCTTCTCTGCATCTCGAGCCAGTCGCTCAGCTTCTGTAGTGCGCATGCGCCCTCTGATGGTTGGCGCTGCATGGGTGGTTTCTTCCACCTCCTCAACTTCCTCTTGTGGCTGATCCACATCCGGAAGCTCCTCCTTAGGAACTAATAGCTCCTCATCTGCATGCAAGTGTAGCTCCCTCTCAAGCGAACACTACATGGCTTTCTCCTCCTGAAATTTTATATCCCGTCGCACAACAGTCTTTCGACTGTCTGACAAATACACCCGATAGTTGTGAGGTGTATCAGTGTACCCCACAAATATTCCAACCTCAACAGTTGGATCCAGCTTCCTTCTCGCATCCTTCGTCACATGCATGTAGATAGGAGAACCAAAAATCCGCAAATGGGAAATATCAGGCCTCTTGCCAGAATAAGCCTCCTCCGGTGTACTCATGCCAAGAACCTTGTGAGGACAACGGTTCTACACATACAATACTGTATTGCATGCCTCAGCCCACAAGTGAAGGGGTAGGCCCTGATCATGCAACATCGCCCGTGCAGCACCCACGATCGTTCTGTTCTTCCGCTCAGCCACCCCGTTCTGCTGTGGGTTATGGGGTGCGATGAGCTCTCTTTGAATCCCTTATGCGCTGTAGAACTCCTTGAATTCAGCCGAGATGAATTCACCACCGTTATCACTCCTTAGAGCAATCACCTTCTTCCCCGAATCCTTCTCGACCAGTGCTTTAAACTCACAGAACTTCGCGAATGTATCGCTCTTCTTCTGCATGAAGAAGATCCAGCACTTTCGAGAGAAATCATCAACAAAGATCACATAATACTTGTGGTTTGCTGTCGAAGCAACTAAGAAAGGACCACACACGTCTGTGTGAAATCTCTCAAGGATTGTTGTGGCGCGACTATCCTTCTCATGAAAGGTGGCTTTCACATACTTCCCCAAGGTACACCCCTTGCACTGATCTGACTGCGTAAGAGTGCCCTTAGGAAGCCCAGTAGAAATCTGCTGCAGGATCTTCAAAGCTCCATGGTGAAGGTGGCCCAATCTCCTGTGCCACAGTTCGCCCTCATCATCCCGGCTCACCACTTTTCCCGCCTTGCATGCCATTGCTGCGCAGCCATCTACCTGCAACTGATAAAGGTTCTTGGTTCGAACCCCTATCTTCCGGGTCTCTCCAGTAGTCTTACTGCGCAGGAAGGCTTTTCCTTCGCTGAAGACCACATCATACCCCTTATCTTCCAACATCGCCATAGAGATCAAGTTCTTCTTCAATCCAGGTACATGCATGACATCCTTCAATACAAAGGGTTTACCAGACTCCCTCTGAAAGGATATGGTACCGATACCAGTCACACTGTATCTACCATCATCGCCCATCTCGATGTGCACACCCAAATATTTGTCCTCCAGATCTGAGAACAAATCCCAATCTCCCGTCATATGAAATGACGCACCGTTGTCCAAGAACCATACCGATCCCAGCACACTTGAAACCAAGCATGAAATCAGTGAAAAGTCAAGCTCGAACTGTGAAGCCAAAGCTTCTCCATCTGCAGATCTTCCCGCTTGCTTGTTCTTCTTCTTCTTTGGACAATTGGTAGCATAATGTCTGTGATCATGGCAGTGAAAACACTTCACTTTCACCATATCCTGCTTCTTGCCCTTTGCACCAGAATGAGAGGTTTTCTTACCCTTCCCCTTCTTTGCTTTGGCAACCAAAGCGCAGTTTTCTTCATCAGCTCCCTTTGATGAAGATCCATCTCGAGTAGTCCTCCTTATCTCCTCCTGCATGAGATCCGCCCAAAGGCGCTCCCATCTTGGCAGCTTCTCCCGACCATTGACACTATCTTGATATGAGTGCCAAGCCTTCGGAAGACCAAGGAGAGCCAGGTCGACCATGTCCTCATCTTCGACAATCACCCCCACACTTCCCAGCTCATCTCTGCATTGAGTGAACTTCGTGAGGTATTTGGCGATACTGTCGCCTTTCTCCATCTTGATGTTCCTGAGCTTATCTTTGAGCGCCAGCTTCCTTTGGTCGCTCTTACTCTCGAATAGATCCGTCAAAGCTTTCCACATTAAATATGGAGAAGCCTTTCCATGCAGGCTGGATACAATATGATCCTTGATGCCCTCCAACAGGATCCTTCGACACTTCGCCATCTTCTTTTGCCATGCATCGACTTCAGCAGGATCAGTAGGCTTTTGGACATCCGTATCTACGAACTCCTTCAGACCATTATCTTCTAATACTGCTTCCATGCGATCCTTCCATGCAACATAATTCGAACTGCCTTCAAGAGCATATTCGAGTCGCAAACCGTTGAAAGACATTTTCAACACCGGCACCAAGAAAACAAAAACTGCTGCAAAATTCGAATTCCACCTCAAAGCTCAACCGCTCTAGATCTGTGAGAACAAATTATTTCTAGCACAGAGATTGACTACAAGGGGCGTTTACTGGATATATCACCTTTCAAAGAAAGGATGGATCCAGAGGCTACCTGGCCCACATGCAGACTCTGTCTACCGAAATAAGTTTGTAATCACTGTGATGATCAATCTCTGCTTCAATAGCTCCGATACCATGTAGAAATTTGATGAATAATGATTAATTATCCACCGAGACTATCCTGATCACATACAATTCGAATTTATATGCAACACATAATCTCTTCCACTCAGATCATCACACATGCGAAAATAAAACAAGCGATAGCACATCAATTCATCATACACATTAACACAGTATGTATGGGGAAAGCTTATAGCTGAAAACCCCGCAGCTATTGTGTATATTATAATGGAGAAATCATGTAACAAAATCAGTACAATACTCCTCACAAGTGCTCAGTACTATCTCATGAAGTTACACACAAACTAGCTTGGTTTTGAACAGGTTACTGGTTCAAAACTCACCACTAATTGCCTTGCCTCTATTGCGCAATCATGGCCTGTCTAAGTAGAGATCCAAGGTTCGAATCTCCTTGGCTTGACAGCGCAATCATCATGGGCAATTCCTCCAAGTGTGGTGCAAAACTCATGCACAACTGATGTCGCCACTGATAGCTAACTCCACCCTTTCATCTACCTCTTTCACTGGTCTCCACTGAACTGTCCATGCACTGTAGTGAACTCATGTGTTCTTGAGTTGAATAATGAGTTACTAATTAATGAATTAAATAATATTTAATTCACTCCACTCATTACTAGTTGATTAGCTAGTTAAACTAATCTCAACTAGTTCAACTAAGTTAAACCGAACACAACTCCACCAACTGTCCCATCAACTCCACCAAACTTCTACCACTGAAGTCCTAACTGAAGTCAACCATGCATGAGCTCACCAAACCCCTAGGAATAGCGTAATTCCTCTGTCAGATGCATGAGCCACTTCTGTAGCTCGAACTGAAGTTCTCCAAGAGAGTAAACTGAAGTTTAGAGTCCAAATATTATTAAGGGTAAATAATATTTGACTTCCCTAATTTTAGGATAGGCAGTCTAAAAATAGACTTCGACCTATAGGTCCAAAAAATAGAGGTCCATATATTTTTACCAACATGACCAATACTCCAAGAATAACATACCGCAACCCCTAGACCATGCTCCATATGTCTAAAAATAGACTTTGCGCCAGAATTTGCCTGCGGGCCCACTTAGTGAAGGCGACTTCATTTCACTAAGCTCCATCATCTTGCTGCATTTTCAACATTTTATAGTCCACAACACAAGGCAGTGGTAAGAAGACAAAGAAATAAAAGAAAATTGGAAAACGTGCTCTCTCATGATGCAGAGCAATTAGAAATCCTATGGCAAGATCCTATCGCTGATCCCACTAAAAATCTCACCAAATTATCTCAGATCATAGGAGCATATGCCTCTGCGGCCATTGATAAAGCATCTGAGGTACGATAATTACTGAATGAGAAATAAGATCAAGTACAGGTTTTGCAACAACAACTGCAACAAGCCAATGCCAACAATGAAGCACAGAAACAGCTTGAAAGATTACAACAAGAATTCCAACAAATGCAGATAGGGTACCAGAACAGTTTGGCTGAAAGAGAAAAAAAGTTACAGGATATGCAAGAGATGCACAAGGATGATCCTAAGCTTACATAATTCATCATAGAATCCATTTCCTTAAATGATCAACTACTGCAGCAATAGGAAATATTTTGCCAAAGAATATCACAGTGGAACTCTTATTGTGAAATAAGCGATAAAATCACTAATCAAGTCGTAGAATTACGACATGATTATGATTTAATTGATAAAAGAGTTACCTAATATTTGGCTTGGAAATAAACAGAGGAGGGGAAAAGAGTAGGTGCACCAATAATCAACGACAATCACAAAAAAATTCTCTTTAATAATTGGGATGCACAAATCAGGAAAGCAAAGCAAGCGGTAGAAGAAGCAGCCACAGCAGCAAACAGTGTTATTGACTACATAAATGAAAATTTTCACAAGGCAAATCTGATCTCAGAAACCACTCCAGGGTATCTACCGAAAGCACAGCAACTGCAGACAAACTGGAGACAGAAGTCTCAAGAAAAGGCATAATTAATTAAAAGATTAACTAAGTTGAATTGGGATTATTACTGAGCATATTTGGTAAAACCACACAGCTAGTGCACAAGTCTCAAATGCATCATCAATTCTGCCGAGAAGGTGGCGCCAGCTCTTGCCGATTCCGTTTTCACAGGACAGTTAAAGTCAGAAGTCAGCCAGCCTATTCTTCTCAAACAAATGCTGAACGCTTGCAATTTCAAAGAACAGATTCACAAATAGTTAGTTGTTAGTTTTATTTTTAGATTTAGTGTTAATTTTGCTTTATTTTCGCCTGAAATGAGGACGGTCATTTAAACTGTATCTTACATTTTTGTAATAATTATTTTTAGATTTAGTTAGTAGTATTTAAACCCTTCTCATGCATTTAGAGAGGGGTCTTGAAATTTGTCAAAAACTTGTCCTCAGAACATGCACTTTTGCACCCTTCGAGGAGGTTTCGATGAATGAATGGAACAAGATTTATTGATATCTGCGTTTAATATCTACTACTGATGTTGCACTTTTGTAATCTTAGTGGATGTTGGATTAAGAAGAGATAAGTCATTATTTCTTGAAGCTCATGAGTAGAACTAGTTATAAATGGCACTTTTATCTCTTAACTATTTCTGCCTTTGTGTTAAAGTGATATTTATGTTCAGATGTTTATATATTGATGCTTGAATGCTTGAGTTATCATTTGAAACTTTTGTACGGTGATAGCTATTTATTTATGCTTAATATATGAGTAGCTTATTATGCGATATGTTTTTCACAACTGTTTCGTTTAACTTTTTATACGAAGTGGTTTATATTTATTGAATTCTTTTCTTATAACAGTTGAATGATCTTTATTACCAATTGTTATTTGAAATCATTTTAGATCGCATAACGGAAAGATTACATCCTGGATTAGTGTAGAATTAGAAGTTTCTATTTATTAGAATACAATTGCATGTTATTATATTAGATTTAGAATAAAATCATTTCACTTAGAAAATTTTAGAAAGGAAATATCAATTCTCAACACACACATACATATATTGGGAAACTGGTCCCATTATCCCCAGTCGGACCCACTATACCAAACGGAAAAGGAGCTGCTAACCAAGGTCCGGACTGGGTGGTTATCCCCCTTGTTGTAGACCCGATTTTCGGGGCTTCAACATATTTGGCGCTAGTAGGAGAGCCTCGAACTATGAATGGCAAGTAAGTCAAAATATAAATACCATTCTGAGAGTAAATCGCCCTCACCATCTCCCCCGACTTCCCCATCGCACTTAGAAACTTTAAATCTAGAGCCAGAAGTCAAAAGAACGACAACCACTGCCACAAACCTTGAATTTTCAGAAGAATCTGCTATTGAACCTCCTAAAGTTGAATCTTTGATCCATAAACTTCAGCGATTTTCAATATCACCTCAAAAATCTGATAAATCTCAAGGCAATGTGACTTTGCAATTTAAACCTACTCATCCTCTCACCAGATTACAGAGCGAAAAGTTTGGCGTTCAGCCAACCGAGTTACCTCTACCTACAAGGAAGAGAGCAAGGAAATCACCTAAAGGGTCTGATAGCGAGACTCTTTCATCATCATCGTCCATCTCAAACTCTTCACCGGGAAGTCAACCATCCACCCCTCCACTTCAGACTATTGTCCGTCAGTCCACTGGAACTTCCACATCTCCTTCTCAAACATCTGGAATCTTAATATCCTCATCTTCCCAACCGCAGGGATCAGCTTCTGCACTTTCCTCTGTTGGTAGTTCAGCGATGGCCCAATTGCCATGGAATATCCCAGGGGTAGTCTTAATGCCTGTGCCCTTGAGTCAATTACCGGCCCATCTTGAAAAATGGCTGCCTAAGTTTAATCCTGAAGCAGGAATGCTAGCGGAAGAACATATAAATAACTTTATGTTGTCCATAAATATCAATGGAGTTACTAATGAAGATGCTGTCGTCCGACTTTTTCCTTATACTCTACAAGGAGCAACCGGATCATGGTATTTCTCATTATCATCTAGATCTATCACTAGTTGGGATATCTTCCAAGATCAATTTTTGACTAAGTTCGGTGATGAAAGGTCTACAACGACACTGATCAATGATTTGTCTAACCTTAGGACCGAGTCAGAAGAACCTATCAAGGATTTTAATTCACGTTTCAATAAATTGTTAAATAAAATTCCTACTGCTTCCAAGCCTAGCGAAGAAGTGCGAAGTGAATGGTACATCTCCGCTTTACCATCAAGCATAGCAATCTTCGTTGATAGGGCTAACAAAACAACTTTAGCTTACAATATGAAGGAAGCAATAGCGGTAGAGAAACGTATCATAGCCTTATAAAAGAAAAACGCGATGGAAGAACAAAAATCCAAGAAGGTTACTTTTAAGGAAGACCCCAAGAAAAAACAATCGAAAGATCCATTTGATTTAGAAGGATTGCAGAAAGTTCTGAAAACCATGTCTAATGAAATGGTTGACATTAAGAAACAACTGGCAAAAACATCTTCTAAAAAGTCGTTCAAGCCTTATAGAAGAAACCCTTTGACTGATTCAAAGCCGCCAAATGCTATCACAAGTGCTGAATCAGAAGAAGAAGAAGAGGAGATTTCTACTGAAGAAACTACTGATGAAGAAGAAGTTGTAGAGGTACAAGGTATGTGGGATTTCATCCTCCCAGATGAAGAAGATCAAGAGGCATCTCCGGTTAGCACTCGAAGTAGAAATCAACTTGATCCTCCTCAACCTACTCCTAAGCCAAAGAGCGCAAGCTCAATGACTAAGGATAAAGTTGCAGTCAAGAAAATGACATCTAAAGTGACTCAAACCAGCCCAGTCCAAACAGATTCATCAACTCCATAAAAAACGCTGATCGTTTCGGATGAAATGGAGTATAATATCATAGAATACATGAAGAAGACTAGGGCTAACATCACTTTTTATGAATTGAGCAAGTTAAAACACCAAAAAAAGGTACTTTTGAAAGAATTACATGTTGTACCAGAAAAACCTTTGCCCGCCCCTGTAATCTTTCAAGCTTCCCATGTGCATTCATTCGGTGTAACTGTGGTATGCGAAGAATACATTTTGGAAACCCTGATCTGATCTTGTTCATGGATCTTGTCAAGGATGTGAGGATCTGACATAACCATTAGGGAGAGCTGAAATGCCTCACCATCCTAACAAACCTCTGAAACTTAAAATGGTAGATCATCGAATATCAATGGCTTATTAAGATCAAAAAGTGAATGCATACAATCACCATCACCTATGACATCAAAATCATTATTGAATACATCATTACATGATAATATGTTCTAGTATTGACATATTTTTTTTTCAATAGATAATATTCTTCTAGTTTCCAAGATGGAGATGAATCAACCAGATGAGTCTCATGAAAGAGATGGGAAATATAGTTTCTTACCTCACATGTATTGGTTTGCTAACCAGAATAAAGACTGGAAATATTCTTATTCCTTTCCTCTTCCAGATGTAATATAACACCAACTTGTACATGATCACAATTTGAACCAACAAGACGACAACTTGAGGGATTTAAAAGAATTGTTGGTGTACTTGATTCAACAAACAAGTCATGGTACAAGGAGTAGTGCATAACGATTGATAGAATATGAAACAATTCTCTCAAAGAAATATTACTCAAGTTAAAACCTTTCAAAACAAAGATTTCATCCAACAAAAAAATGTTGAAAATATAATTTTGCGAGGAAACCCTAATCCAACCTATTTTAGGGATCTCATCATGATCGGGAGAACTTAACATAACCATCAACAGAAGAGAAGTTCCTCAACTTCCTGAGAAGTCCCTAAACTTTCAAAAGGTGGATCATCAAATTTCAGTGGCTAGTAAGATTAACAAGTGAATATGAACATTGAATAGCATTAGATGTATACATTGTGCATGAGATGAAAGCCATTAAAGCCAACAGCTTGATCAGACTTGGCATCTAACACGTGAGACTCTTCAATGATTAAGAATGAGGACAAATTGACTGGAGGACTCTCTTGAAATTTTTGAGATGTAGAATGTTCCTCTTCACCCGTTAAAGATTCCAAATTAAAAATATCATGAACAAGGGATTCAATATTTTCATCTTCTAATTGTGAGACAACCCCATCATTTACCCGACTGCAATAAAAACCAGTAGGATAAAAATATAAAGGGTTTAGATAAATCATTGGTGTAGCAAATTTATCAAATAAATCAAGGTATAGTGTGTAATGTGTTAAAGATGGAGTATGAAAATACTCAACTTAAGAAACATCAATTCCAACTACATCTGATTGAAAATTCAAACTTAACATATTAGTATTATCCTGAAGAAACAACGAATAAACACGAAATTTATGCTTCACAAATTGAATTGAACACCCACTGTTATCCAAGAGAATGCTTTGTGCAAAAGCAATAATTCTTAGATTCATAACGACGAAAAGATGAAGAATGTATTCTTTATGATAAGAGAGATTGCAAGAAAATACTGCTCCAACCAAGTGATAACATGAACATGAAAACCCTAGAAACCTCTAAAATGTGCACATCCCTTCACATTATTCCTCATATCGAGCACATGAAAATGAATCTTATTATCGATGATAAATTATATCTTTAGAATAAAAAGGATCCTCCTTGAGACCTCGTACATCTCTTGAAGAGATGTATTCAAACCCTAAATTCCTAACAATAGAGATGAAAGGTTTTTTTACTTATGGAGGGATTGACCAAACCAGACCCTTTCATCTGATTATAAACTCTATCTCGATATTGGAAATGTTGATTTTTTTTTTTTGAAATGAGTTTACATCTAGTGATACAGCGTTGAGAGGAGAATCATGCGAGGAAACCCTAATTTGAATCAGATATTTTTTCAAGATCATGAGAACCTGACATCATCAGTGGAATTCTAAGTGCCTAAAATTTTTTACCAGTCCTTGAACCTTCTGATGTTGGGCGATCATATTTCAACGGTTTGGTTAGATTGGAAATTGTATGCAACCAACCATCATTAGAAAAATCGATATTAATAGGATGGTGGCTATTGGGATCACCAGTTTGATTGGAAGTTTCAGTATCACCAAATATATTACTCAAGACATAGTATTCTACTTGGCACATGGATGGAAATGAATTGATTGGAGGGATTTCATAAATGATCTGAACAAAAAATTTACCTCCTCCCAACGTTGAAGATTGGAAACCATAGGAAAAATGTGAAAATTTTCCTTCGTTTTCCTCTTTCAAAGATGAAGCCTTACTGCTTTGTGCCTACTTAAAATCAAATTTCGCATAATGAGTTTCGAAAGAATTTAAAGGATTTTCAATGGGTAATAATTTATCAAACAAGGAAATACATAAGGAGTAGTGGGTTGAAGAGGAAGGAGCATCAAGTCCCATAAGAAATTCTTCAATTGTCAAATGAGAGTCCAGATCTAAGTTTTTCAGAGCTATATATTCTTGATGAATCAACATGACAAAAGGTAGACATCGCCATCCATCATCATCTATATTCACGAAGTCATTGTCAATAGGATGACGGTTGTTAGGGCCATTGGTTTGATTAAGCATTTTGATTTTGCTAGACCGCTCACTCTGTTATCTATTATGAATATAATTCATAAAAAATAGAATAAATATAATTATTAATATTCAAATAAGGATTATGTAAGTATTCATTAAGTTAGTGAAAGGGCATGTCTAAAAGACATGCCCAATCATGAAAGGCCACCTGCCTAGGTATATAAGCAGGGCCTCATTGTAACATTTTATCATCACTTATACATTTTATATATAATAAATTATTATTACGAATACCTCTTGTGTATTTTACAATTAAAGTCAACAAGCCTACAACTTTGTTTCTCCATTATCGTTCTGTAATTTATGAGATTGTGAGAGTAAACATAGAGGACAACATCAAAAACACTTTGGAAGCTGGGATTTATCCCTGCCAACTTCATAGAGGGATCTCTCTGTAAAATTTTGCTATGTTTTATGTGGATTTTAGGCTAGTTATTAATGTGAAAATTGTTTGTTTGTTTATGATTTGTTTGGATTGTTTGGTTGATTAAATTGTTATAATTCCATTGGGCTATGGAGTCTAAAGACTAACTGGATCTGCATAAAATTTGAAGGAGTTTCACAGGGAAAGATAGGTTGCACTAGTTGGATCTTTCAGAATTTTAAATGAATATGAAACAAAAGAAATGTAAGTTTCAGTAGAAACTAAGGAGCAATGAAGAATTCCTTAATTTGTGTAGGAATTTACAGGGTAAGTTCCTTAGATCAAACACCAATGTCACCGCTCACAAATAGATCACATATCAGTACACCAGTATTTGACGTGGTTAAAACCCTCGAAGAGGGAAACAGTCCATGGCTTGAGCCAACACAACCACTTTAGGCAATTTATGAATATAAAGAAAGAAAATTTACATAAGATTCTCTCATAAACGGTTACCGGACAAATGAACCTCCATGCTCTTTAAATAGAGATCATGGACCAATTGGGTGTCAATCAATAGATCAAGTGTCAAAAATACCGAGGAGAGAGTGAACCGTCGGATCACTACATATCATGACCATCAATTATAAGTTACAAATGTACAGAGTAAAGAAACACACTTTACCTAACTCTACGCTAGACCAAGTTATACTTAACTATTTCCTATGTGTCGAAATATCCTAACACCCCCCCTTAAAAACAACTTGGGATTGGATTGAAGGATATACAAAGGTGACACAATAAGAGACTATTTCCTATGTGTCGAAATATCCTAACATCCCCCCTTAAGAACAATTTGGGATAGGATTGAAGGATTTACAAAGGTGACACAATAGGAGAAGGAGAACATTAGAGCATATCCCCCCTTAATGACAACTTTCTTGAACTCCAAGCATGGATCGAAGTTTGGTAAACTTCACTTCTATGAGATCCTTCATAAAGATATCGACTACTTGATCATTTTTTGGACAGTACTGCACTTCAAGAACACGATCATGAATGAGATTTTTGATGAAGTGTATGTGGAGTTTAATGTGTTTCATACGCTGATGCTGAACTGGATCTTTACATAGTTGAAAGGAACTCTGATTATCACACCAAAGTGTAGTTGGATGCTTCTGATGAAGACCAAATTTAGATAGGATCTGATGAAGCCACATGGCTTCCTTTCTGGCTTCAACTACACCGCGATACTCTGCTTCGGATGAAGAAAGAGAGATGGCAATTTGTTTCTTACAAGACCATGTAATAGGTCTTGAACCAAGTGTTAGGTCTCTATATTAATAGTATAGTCCCTTATTGTTATTATTGTACCCTTGTAACCCCCATTTTGTTATTATTGTGCCCTTAAATTATTATTGTTAGGCCGGCTAGGATTACATTGTGGCTCACTAGGATTACATTATGGCCACATGGACTCCTATATATAGAAAGGAGGTTTCGTAAATTGTATCATCCAAGAATTTTTGATTTATGTAATGTATTGGAGGTTTCCCCCATCGAAGTGGCTTATTTCTAAGGCGTTGATATCTATTTTCTTTTATTTTTGGAGCTGGTTACACAAAATTCGGTATCAGAGGTTGGATTCTAGGGTTTCACTGCTCCAAATAGGTCATCGTGGAATATCCTGAAATCCTAAGGAACATCGTCAAAAAATTTCAGAGCTTGGTTCGCAATATTTTCGGAGATATGATCTGTGGAAGTTAGGTCTTTTTTCAGGCTCCTAAACAGGTCATCGTAGCATTTGCGCTATAAATTTTTTTCTAAGAAGGTTCAAAATCTGAAATTTTTATGGTACGAAGCCAAAATCCTGAGGAAAGTTGTAAAAAAATTTTAGATCTTGGTTCGCAATATTTCCGGAGATATGATCTGTGGAATGTAGTGCTTTTTTAGGTTCCATAATTTCATCTCAAAGAGGTGATCGTGGGAAAATCTTCATAACTCTTTCTCTGAGCATCGGATTGGAGTTCCGTAAAAATTGGTCACAATCACATGGATTTTAGTTTCTTGGCTATCAATTTAAGAGCCAAAGGATGAAAAAGTGACACGTGTAAATTCGTACAAGTTCACTCTACTGAACCAGTCCATAATTAGGTCATTGTGGGAGATTGGACACAACTTTGTCTTGGAGAATCCAAATCAGGTCAGACCTGTGGCATTCGAAAGATAATTCAGAGGGCTACGTTGGTACTGAAATTAAAATATTGAAGTGCTGCAATCACAAAGATAATCCAATTTCAATATCAAGCTCCTCAAAAGAAAGAAAAAGGTGTGTATTTTTTTTTCCAAATTGCATAAGTCTTGTTTGAAGAATCAATTTGAATTGATTCCAAGGGCATATTGTAGAATAGATATCAGTATTGGGTTCTAAAATATGCCTCGTAAAAATAATTCAACACCCATTAAGCCTTCAAAAGGCTCTACTATGACTCATGAAGATGAAGAATTGCAACATGATCTATCAAAATTACAAGAGCAACTGCAACAAATTTCACTCTCGCAAAGAGCAACAAAAAATGACATGGAAGTTTTGAAGAAAGGCGTGGAAGCAAAGATGGACGGTTTGAAGAAAGGCATGGAAGCTAAGATGGATGGCATGGAATTTGGCATGGAAGCTAAGATGGATGACATGAAAGACAACATGGAAAACAACATGGAAAACATGAAGAATGATCTAAAATCAGACATCGAAGGTTTGACAAAGTTGATAAAAGAAATTTTTCCTAATGGTGAAAAGATAGTAGAAGAACCTCATGATGAGAACAAAATAAATGTTAATCATGATTTCATAAACTCTAATGTTGGCGGGAGGAACCACCATATTCCAAAAATGGATATGAGGAAGTTTGATGGAAAGGATCCTATAACATGGATACTACAGATGGAGCAATATTTTGATCTCCATAACGTGCAAAACACACAAAAGGTACTTATTGCAACTTTACATTTAGAACAAAATACATTTGTATGGTATCGATGGCTTTTCTCCTGTAATTGTCACTTGGTCAATTTTTACGGAGGAAATGATAGCACATTATGAGGATACAAAGAGCAACACCTTCTTTATCCAATTGATAAATCTCAAAAAAAAGGGTTTAGTGGGGCAGCATATTGAGGAATTCCAAAAATTGAATATAAGGGTAACTGATATTCTAGAGGAACACAAGATCGACCTCTTCATAGGCACTTTAAAGGATAACATACAACATGAAGTTCGCGTTTTGGAACCAGAATCATTGGAGAAGGCATTCAGGTTGGCAAGAAAAGTTGAATGTAAAATAATGGCAACAAGGAAGCCTACCACTCAATTATATAAAGAAGGAAGTGTTGCTACGCCTAGATTTCCACAACCTACAAGGTTGACACCACAACAATTGGAAGAAAAAAGAGCAAAAGGGCTTTGCTATAGTTGTGATAGAAAATACACTAAAGGTCATAAGTGTGCTGAGAAGAAATTATTTTACATAGATTGTGAAGAAGAAGAAGAAAATGAACAAGAAGAAGATATACACCAGGAACCAACCCTAGAAGAGGAAGAAATGAATCCGACCATATCGTGTAATGCACTGGCAGGAATTACCACTCCTCAAACTCTCAAGATAGAAGGACATATCAGGAAGAAAAAGGTAATAGTGTTGATTGATTCAGGTAGCACCCATAATTTTATTCATTGTAAGGTAGCCAAGGAATTAAATTGTTTCCTATACCCAGCACCAGAATGTCAAGTGATGGTTGCGAATGGAGGAACTATAAATTGCTCTGGAAAATGCCATAATATTAAGCTAACCATGGGGGAATATGTATTGACTAGTCCAATGCTTTCCATTCCTATGGGAGGTGCTGATGTTGTACTAGGAGTACAAAGGTTACAATCTTTGGGGACGGTAGCTTTTAGTTTTCAAGAACTTTTCTTGAAATTTTTTTCAGAAGGAAAGGAAGTCGAATTACGGGGTATTGAAGGGAAGCTAGGAAGGATAATAAGCTCTAATGTCATGACAAAGCTTCTAAAGAAAGAACAACGAGGCGTAATTGCACAATTATTCTCTCTAGAAGTTCCGACATCAAAATCATCTATTTCTGCAGATCTCCAACAAGTCTTGGACAATCATTCCAAGGTGTTTGAAACTCCCAAAGGACTCCCACCTATTCGTGATCATGATCATGCTATTCATTTGATTCCAGGAAATGTTCCTCCAAACATCGGGCCTTATAGATATCCTTACGTCCGAAAGAGCGAAATTGAACGTATGATTGCAGAAATGTTAGAGGCGGGTATAATTCAACCTAGTCAAAGTTCTTTCTCTGCTCCTGTAGTATTGGTACACAAGAAGGATGGATCATGGCGAATGTGTCCAGATTATAGGGAGCTCAATAAGGACACCATTAAAGATAAATTTCCCATTTTTGTGATTGATGAATTCTTGGAATATCTGGGTCATATTGTATCTCACGAGGGTGTTAAAGTAGACCCTAACAAAATTAAATCCATTAAGGAATGGAAAGTACCCACAACCATAAAGCAGTTTCGAGGATTTCTCGGGTTAACAGGGTATTATGGCAAGTTTGTTAAGAATTATGGGAGAATAGCAGCACCTCTAACAACATTATTGAAGAAAGATGCATTTTCATGGACTCCTGAAGCAACTAAGGCCTTTGAACATCTTAAAGAGGCAATGTGCCTAGCACCAGTCTTAGCTACGCGAGACTTCACAAAAACCTTTATTGTGGAATGTGATGCCTCAGGAAATGGAATTGGTGCAGTTTTAATGCAGGAAGGAAGACCCATTGCTTTTGAAAGTCGTCCAATCAAAGGAAAGTATTTACAGAAACCTATTTATGAGAAGGAAATGTTAGCAATACTGCATGCACTAAAGAAATGGAGAACTTACCTAATGGGAAGACACTTCAAGGTAAAAACTGATCATGATAGTCGTAAACACTTTTTGGAACAAAGAATATCTTCAGAAGAGCAGCAAAAATGGGTCACAAAGATGTTGGGTTATGACTTTGAAATAATCTACAAAAAAGGAAAGATTAATGTTGTTGCAGATGCACTCTCAAGAAAGAATGAAGAGGTGGAAGCATTGCTATGTGCCATTTCTATTATCCAACCAGATTGGATAACCGAAGCAAGAGATGAATGGAAGAAGGACAAAGATGTATGGACACTCATTCAAAAGTTGCAGCAAGATCCTAGTACATCCGATACATTTAGTTGGAAAAATGATTCCTTATGGTACAAAGATCGCTTATATCTTTGTAAGAATTCCCAACTAAAACAAAAGATTCTTCTGGAATTGCACACTTCTCCTTTAGGAGGACATTCGGGATTTTTAAAAACTTACCACAGGGTGAAGAAAATTTTTTTTTGGGATGGCCTTAAATCTGATATTCGAAAGTTTGTGGCGGAATGTTTGGTTTGCCAGCAGAATAAAGTGGAAACAATTAAGACCCCAGGACTTCTACAACCTTTATCCATTCCAAGTCAACGTTGGGAGGAGATTTCAATGGATTTTATCACGGGTTTACGTAAGTCCGAAGGAAAGAGTGTCATCATGGTGGTAGTTGATAGACTTACCAAGTATGCACACTTTTGTGCATTATCTCATCCATTTAAAACAAGTACAGTTGCTACTACATTTATGGACAGAATTCAAAAGCTACATGGAAGCCCAAGGGTTATTGTGAGCGACAGAGATCCCATTTTTACTAGAAATTTTTGGACGGAGTTATTTTCTTGTTTGGGTACTCAATTAGCTCATGGCTCATCTTATCATCCTCAATCTGATGGTCAAACTGAGATAGTAAATAAATGTTTGGAAGGATATCTTCGTTGTTTTGTATCTGATAAACAAACACAATGGGTCAAGTGGTTACCTCTCGCTGAATGGTGGTATAACACTTCCTTCCATACTGCAGCAAAAATGACCCCATTTATGTCACTTTATGGATATCATCCACCATCGATCACATCATCTTTAAGGGAAAATTCGAAGGTTCAAGTAGTGGAAGATCACATCGAGCATCAGCAAGAAGTTCTCCAACTCTTAAAGGATAACCTGAATTTGGCACAAAATCGAATGAAACAATAGGCAAATCAACATCGCAGCGAGAGAATTTTTGATGTAGGAGATTGGGTATTTTTACGGCTACAACCATACAAACAAATGTCCCTCAAGCAAGCTAAGAAGGATAATAAATTATCACCAAAGTACTATGGTCCTTACAAGGTGTTGCAAAATATTGGTACTATGGCATACAATTTGGAGCTTCCTGCTTCTTCGCGAGTACATCCAGTTTTCCATGTTTCATGCTTAAAGAAGGTTATAGGTGAAAATATTCCAGTTCAAACAATATTGCCAGAACTTGATGAGGAAGGAAAAATCATATTGGAACTTGAAGCGGTCATGGAAACAAGAACTCGACAGCTACAGAATCGATCAATTTCAGAGTATCTCATCAAGTGGAAGAACTTACCCACTGAAGATTCTACATGGGAGGATGAGAATTTTATATAGAAGCACCCAGAGCTACTCAAGCGTTGAGGACAACACTTTTTTGAAGAAGAGGGGCATGTTAGGTCCCTATATTACTAGTATAGTCCCTTATTGTTATTAGTGTAACCCCCTTATTGTTATTATTGTACCCTTGTAACCCCCATTTTGTTATTATTGTGCCCTTAAATTATTATTTTTAGGTCTGCTAGGATTACATTGTGGCCCACTAGGATTACATTATGGCCACATGGACTCCTATATATAGAAAGGAGGTTTTGTAAATTGTATCATCCAAGAATTGTTGATTTATGTAATGTATTGGAGGTTTCCTGTTATGTATATTTTATTAATTATTAGTTAGATATAGTTATCTTAGGTTTTATTAAGTGAAAGGGCATGATCAAAGATCATTCCTCTTCACCAAGGGACACCATGAGGCTATATTTAAAGCCTCGGTGATTCTCCATTGTAATCATCTCATCTTTTATCAATAATAATATATAATTATAAAGTTTACCAGAGTTTTTACACTCCATTGGTATCAGAGCCATCGCTCTTCAGGATCTGTGTGATCACCCAGAATTAAGGAATTACAAGAAAATTCCAGAATTGCAGATTTTTTTTAAAACCAAGTGCTTATGGGCAACAACATTTGTTTTTTAAAAAAAGAAGGAAGAAATATATATTAATAAAAAAATCAAAAGAGAGAAGGAAAGTCAACATAAAGGGGGAAATAAATTAAAAAGAAGAAAAAAATAAAAAGAAAAAAGAGATATATATAAAGAAATAAAAAGAAATAAGGAAGAGTAATTACTCGTGGTTTACAAGCTCGTGGTTTTGGAGCCCATGGTAATTTCCCATGGTATTAAAACCCATTCACCCTTTTCAAAACAACGTGACTTTTAAATGACTTTTCAAAGTTAACAACATTTTTTCCCCATAATTATAATTATAATTATATATATATATATATATATATATAAAATTCAAATAATAAAATAATAATAATAATAATAATAATTATTATTTAAACTATAATAATAATAATAATAATAACAAACTATTATTATTATTTCAAAAAAAATTTAATTTAATTAATTAATTTAAAAAAAAAAGGGAAAAAATGGTAGAAAAATATTCCCCACCTCATACGCGTTCAATGTCTTCATCGATGTCGATGGCTGAATTCCAGAAGAAATTGGTGGATCTTGAGAAACAAATCAATAATAATTCCGACGAATTCGGAAAAATATTAGTCGATCTTGAAGGTACAGTTGCAGGACACTCCAACGACATCAAAAAGGTTCATTATACGACAAATCGAATAGAAAGACAAATGTGGCTAAATCATCACGAGGCCACAGAAAAGCATAGCAAAGCAATGAACAAGATGACAGAGCATAGTGAAGCAATGAAAAATATGACAGAACTCTTCAATAAGCTAAATGATAAGATAGATAAGTTAAGTCAGACACAATCCCCAATATTTCCTAACATGGAAAAAAATCAACAAAACAATTCCGCAGATTCAGGGAACTTAGAAGAGCATCAGGAAAAAACTGATTCCCCACATCATCAAGAAGATAGTAATGCAGATTTTCAAAATAAGTAGCTCTAGAATGCATTTGCTAATCAATATCCCCTTCTTGTTCCACCATTAGCATATCAGCGAAAAGCCAAAATCGAGCTATCCAAATTTGATGGTAATGAAAAAAATATCGTTGCATGGCTTAATAAAGCGGAAGAGTATTTTGAGATTTATGACATTACTAGTGATGACGAAAAAATTAAGCATGCTTCCATGAAAATGGAAGGAGAAGCATATAATTGGTATATGTGGTGGAAAAAGACGACGCTTGCTATCAGTTGGAGGAAATTTAAGGATGCATTCTTCAAAAGGTTTCAAGGCATAAAAGAAGAAAAGTTTTTTTCAATGTTTATCAAATTACGCCAAAAAGGAGATGTGGATGAGTATACTCAAGAATGGGAGACCTTGGCAACACGAGTACCGGGATTGTTAGAATCTCGTCTAATCCAGTCTTACATCTCAGGACTTAAAATCCATATACAAGAAGAGCTCGAACTTCATGAAACTACATCAGTAGAAGTAGCAAGGCAAAAAGCAAAAGCTGCTGAAAAGAAATTTGAAAGGTTATCAAAACCAGAAAAAGTATATTCGAGACAAAGATTTCCTCCAACTGAATATATAGATGACACAAAATATGTCCCACCCCATGTTCGTGAAGAAGAAAAATCTAATGTGGAAAAACAAAGAATGAGAGAGGGCAAGTGCAAGCTTTGTGGTGAAAACTGGGACCCTAAGCACATATGTGCTAATGGAAAAGCGGAAAATCTATACAGTTGTGAAGCAACTAATGATGCTAACAATAATGATTCATATATAGAAGGATTAGAAGACAACTTAGAGTTATCTCCAGAAGTGGATGGCGAAACTATTCCGCAAGTGTCATTATCAGCTATGACAGGCATATCACAACCTCAAACCCTAAGGTTAAGAGGACATATCAAGAACAACAACGTAATGGTTCTCGTCGACATTGGCAGTACCCACAATTTTCTAGATTCAACCATGGAAAAAAGACTTAACATATTTACCTTCCCCATGCCTAATATGAAGGTAATGGTGGCCGATGGTAAGAAGATTGAGAAAGTAGGGAAATGCCATAAAGTCAAACTACAGATAAAAAACTTTCATTTAGAATCTCCATTCTACACCGTTCCATTACGAGGAGTAGATGTGGTCTTAGGAATTCAATGGCTACAAACTTTAGGTACTTATTGTGCCAACCATCAGAAGCAGTTTATAAGTTTTAAGTGGAAAGGGTAGAAACACAGGTTGTATGGATTCCAAGCCCCAGAAGACCAAGTCGTATCTTCCTCTCTGATGACGAAGATGATTCAAATAGAAGCGCCAACATCTACAGTACAATGTCATCAGTTAGAAATGTTATCTTCAAAAGGGAGCCACGAAGAGTCACCAGAAGAACAAGGATTAGTTTGGACACACGAAAAAGTATTCCAGGATCTACCCATAAAAGTGCCTCCCGATAGGAAAATCAAACATCCAATAGAAGTCAAGACAGGATCCAACCCTGTCAATATCAGATCTTGTCGCTATTCACATCACCAAAAGATTGAACTCGAGAAGATGCTCCACGATATTTTTAAAATGTGGGAAGCAAGAGCTCACCACTCGAGAAACCTAGGATTTCGTCAACGATGTCCTTCATTACGTATTCTTTGAGGACAAAGCATCTTTAAGAGAGGGGCAATGTTATGTATATTTTATTAATTATTAGTTAGATATAGTTATCTCAGGTTTTATTAAGTGAAAGGGCATGATCAAAGATCATGCCTCTTCACCAAGGGACACCATGAGGCTATATTTAAAGCCTCGGTGATTCCCCATTGTAATCATCTAATATTTTATCAATAATAATATATACTTATAAAGTTTACCAGAGTTTTTACACTCCATTTCCCCCTTGAAGTGGCTTATTTCTAAGGCGTTGATATCTCTTTTCTTCTATTTTTGGAGCTGGTTACACAACACCAAGAGTGAATACATAGCCTGCAGTAGACTTTCGATCATCAGGGTCACCAGCCCAATCAGAATCAGTGAAACCAATCCATAATGGAGATGCGTCTGCACTGTAATGAATCCCAAACTAAACTATACCTCAAATATATCAAAGTATTATTTTAACTTCTTTCCATTGACTTTCATGAGGTTGTTGCATAAACCGAGAAATAAGACCAACGACAAAGGAAAGGTCAGGATGGGTATGGGTTAGATACAGAAGTTTACCAACAAGTTGACGGTATAAGGTAGCATTAAATTCAGGGGAAGTACAAGTGACTAAAAGCTTGAATCCAGATTGAAAGGGAGAAGGGGTTGGCTTACAATATTCCATGTGAAAGTGGCGTAGAAGATCACATGCATACTTGGACTGAGAAAGGGTAATACCTTCTTTGGATTGCAAGACTTGAAGACCAAGGAAATAATGCAAGTGTCCTAAGTTTGTCATTTCAAACTTCTTTTTGAGGCTAGACTTCACATGGTTTATAAGGTTGGGATCACAACCAGTAAGGATAGGATCATCAACATAAAGAATAAGGATGATTAAGGACTTACCCACTTTCTTGGTGTAGACAGTGTTGTCAAAATGACATCTAGAGAAGCCATTATCTAAGAGAAAGCTATCCATTTTGGCATACCAAGCCCGAAGGGCTTGTTTGAGACCATAAAGAGAATTCCTAAGGTGACAAACAAGGATAGAGTCATCTTGGATAAAGCCATGGGGTTGTTCCATGTAGATTTATTCGTGCAAATCCCCATGTAAGAAGGCAGATTTAACATCCTTATGATGGAATTCCCATTTAAAGGAGGCAAAAAGGGAAATAAAAAGGTGGATAGAATTCATTTTGGCAACATGGGAGAAGGTTTCAGTATAGTCAATGTATTCAACTTGTGAAAATACTTTAGCCACAAGATGAGCTTTATGTTTATCCAATTTTCCATCTGGTCCAAACTTTGTTCTGTAAACCCATTTGCATCTAAAATTTTTCTTCCCTTTGGAAGAGGAACAAGATCCCAAGTATCGTTTACAAATAAGGAATGATATTCTTCATTCATAACTTCATCCAAATCTAGATGACCTGAAGCTTCTTCAAAGTGTCGGGATCAGGATTTTCAGGAGCTTGAGCCAATAAGGAAGAGGATCTTTTTAACTAAGAATGTGTACGGCGTCGAACTACAGGGTCACCTGCAAGAGAACCTACTGCATCCCGAGTAGAGCAGACCCATATTAGAAGTTGTGGAACTGAAAAAATATATTGAGGAGGTGGATGAGGATTGTCATCCTCCTTGTAATCATCCAAACTATAAGGAATGGTGTCAAAAATAGAAGAGATAGAGAGAGGTGGCACAAATGCTGAATCAGGCTCATAGGCCAAAGGTGGCACACCCGTCGAACTAGGCTCGCAGGACGATATATTTTCATCAAATTTTACATCTCTTCTAATGATTACATTTTTGTATTTTGGTTGAAGAAGTCTATATCCTTTGACATCTTCAAAATATCCAACAAAAATGCATTTTTCACTCTTAGGTTCTAAGGCTTTATGTTCCGCATATGGAATATGGGCCCAAGTTTCACTTCCAAAAACACGAAAGTGACTTACGTCTGGTTTGATTGAGCTCAAGGCTTCTTCTAGATTTATATTACTTAAAACCTTAGTAGGAGTGCGATAATGTAATTTTCACAGTTAATTGCTTCTACCCAAAAATTAAGACTAAGTCCTTTAGATTGAAGCATACAATTAGCCATTTATTTTAAGGTGTGATTCTTCCTTTTAGCTACACCATTTTTTTGTGGAGTATATGGAATAGTATGTTGCAATTGAATGCCATGCTCAGTGCAAAATTTGATAAATTTTTTGTTAACATATTCTCCTCCATTTTCTGATCTTAACTTAAGAATTTGATGTCCAGATTGTTTCTCAACAAAGGCCTTAAAGGCCAAGAACATGTTAAAAACTTCACTCTTGAGTTTTAAGAAGTATACCAAAGTGGGCCTGGAAAAATCATCAATGAAATTTAAGCAGTACTTGCAGCCAGAGAAAGAAACAACTAGAAGTGGACCACATAAATCACTGTGCACAAGCTGCAAAGGGGCTAAAGCGTGCCAAGAGGCATGTTTGTCAAAACTGTCCTGATGATGTTTTTCGAGTAGAAAACCGAAACAAACACTATCTCGACAAGATACCATAGGAAGACTTGTCACCATATTTTCTTTACATATATTTTTAAGAGAGCGATAGTTTAAGTGACCAAATTTCTCATGCCAAAGTTTGCTCACTTCATCATTATGAGCAACAAAAACGGAGGGAAGACATGATGACCCAAAGTTCTCAAAATTATACAACCTTGTGGAATAATCAACAATGCCAGTAGCTAAAATATGTATAGGATCTTTGAGGTCCTTAATTTCAACATCATGAGTTGAGAATTCTACTGTTTTCCCTTCACCTGAATGAGTTATCTGATAAACAAATAGAAGGTTGCAGGACAAGATAGGAACCCATAATGCATCATTAAATTGACCATTATCTAGATGAATGGTTCCAGACCCTACAACACTAAGAGATCTATCATCAACAACATAATTTTTTTTGGTGTTACAACAATTTAAAGAAGAAAACATGTCTTTATTTTTGGCCACGTGGTAAGAGCTCCAGAATTAATGAGCCACTCATGAGAATGAGAAGAAGAAGATACATTCAATGCATAACCAGATATTGATGCTTGAAAACCACAAGTACAAATTGCCATTCCTGAAGATGAATTTGAAGAATTATCCAAATTGATATTGTGCTTCTTCATTGCGGTTTCCAAGGATTCTATCTTCTTAAAACATTTTGACTCTACGTGGCCATCACGATTACAAAAGTTGCAATGTCTATCTGTTTTCTTCCCTTTGTTTTTATTTTCCTTATTAGTTTGTTGAGTTGATTTTTCAGTTTGTGGCTGAAATTTCTTAAGACCATTGTTTGGTTTAGGACCATTCTTTTTAGGATGTTGCTTCTTAGGATTCTTTTGATATGGTTGTTGCTGGGCTGCTAAGGATTTACTAGAAGGGTTTCCAAGATTAATAAGACCAAGGTGTAACATTTTTCTTGTTCTCTTATCAAAGAGTCACAAAAGGCATAAAAAGAGGGGTACTTTAGGCTGTTCCTTGAGAAATGATGGCTACTCTAGTGGAATGGAAGGTGGAAACAAATATAGAGTATGCAGAGCCAAGCTTAGCAATAATGGAATAGATAAGGGTATCATCTTCCTTTTTGACCTTACAACGTTCTAAAAGAAGTCTAAGGGTCTTGAATTTGGACACAAAATCTTCAATAGAGGAGAAATTAGTGGGGTCCAAAGTAAGCAACTCATTTTCAAGCTGGTGGGCTCTGATTTCATTTTGAATGCGAAAAATAGTATTTAGTTTTTTCATAGTTGTATCAGGGGTGTCAATTTCTTGGATATGAAATGTAAGATCTTGAGCAATGGACATTCCTATCAACCCTCGTGCTTGATCTTGTTTATTTTCCCATTTAGTGGGTTTATCTCCATCGATAGGTTTAGTTTCTTGTCTAGTGGCTATTCTATAAATCCCTTTACTTCTAAGTAAGTATATCATGTAGGATAGCCATTGAAAATAAATGGTGCTGTTAAGAATAACCGGGCATGCACTTTCCATTTAAAAAAAAACGAAGCTGAAAAAGATAAAAATAATAGCTCCAATGGAAATCTCTCAAAAAATTAGGCCGGTTAAAAAAAAGGCTCTAAAAATGACTTCCGGATGAAGTTATGCCTTTTTGAAAAAAAAGTTGTAGTAGATGCTGAATAGTTACTTGAGAGGTTGAAAGTTGATGATTGTTGCACTAAAAACTGTCACCTTGACATTCTACTGACTGCATGAGCTCATTAACACTCATACATGCCTCCTCTGCAAGTCTTACAACCTTTGTTCCTCATTCCAAGCCCTAAAATCAAGAGAAAACCCAATAAAATCTCTGAAACTCAGGGTACGCAGGTAACATGAAGCCTGCCTGCATTCCTGGCTTGGGTACGTAGGTAATACACTGCTTACCTACGTTCTAGAACACAGTTTTCCCTTGTAATGCCTGCGTACCCCCTCCAAAGTAAAAAAAGCAAGAAAATAAGGTGAAAAAGTTGAATTTTGGTCAATTCTAGAAGGTTTTAGATGAGATTTTTTGGGGATGAGTATGCTTTAGTAAGGTTCATGCATCCCTCACCTTAAAAAACTAATCCCTTGATTTGAGGAGCCTATTTCTTTGAAGGAGGATTATATCCCTTCATAGGTGGAACCCTGTTTGGTCAATTTAGTGTGTCCTAAATTGCTGCATTTAATTTGTCAATCCGGGAATCGTAAGCTGATGAAGTGCGGCGCACTATATGTGCAAGATAACCTATTTCTTAACTTTTTGTCGTTTTTGGTTTTTCTAAGGTGAAGTGGAAATTCTAAAATGAAAACAAGTTTGGTTATGTTTGTTCAAGGAAGTGATATCCCCTATAATGATTTACCAACTTGAAACTTTTAAAGCAAATTGAAAATTACAATGACAAGACTTGAAAGAAAGTAAAAGTGTACTGCTGAAATGAAAAGGTGCTGCTAATCTAATGAATCAAAACAATAAACTAGTGAACATGAAAACCAAACTATTCTTGCTACCAACTAAACACAAAAAAAACTATGCTTAAGGAAATTTGAAATTGCAACAAAATAAATCTAAATCAGATTACATCAATTCATTTTCTGACCCTTCATCATTAGACCAGCTATGACTTTCGGAAGTAATCATAAACAACTTGTGTAACTGATATTTAATTTGGAGAAAGTAAACTAATACTAAACCATACACTCATGATTCAATCCCTCGCCATCAGTCCAGCTGTGGCTTTCGGAGGCAACTGAAGATGTCATATATGATTTAATATATCTAAATTTGCAGAAAAGAAACTAATACTAAACTACACATTTCATAATGCGGTCCCTCACCATCAGTCCAGCTGTGGCTTTCGGAGGCAACTGAAGATGCTATGAGCAGCTTAATATATCTAAATTTGCAGAAAAGAAACTAATACTAAACTACACATTTCATAATGCAGTCCCTCACCATCAGTCCAGCTGTGGCTTTCGGAGGCAACTGAAGACGCTATGAGCAGCTTAATATATCTAAATTTAACTATTGAATCAGATAAGCAAAACTGAAATGTACAAAGCAAGACTGAAGTTAAACAAAAGCTATGAAAAGAAAACTAGCAGCAGAACAATGTTAGTTTCATGTCATTAGTCAAAATACTATGAAAAATGCCCGGGCTGTCTCCCTAAAACCTGCACAAGAAAACTGATCAGTGACTAACAATCATAAAAACATGAAAGACAGAAATGAAATGGAAATTATGGAAATGTATAAACAGAAATGAAACAACTACAAAGTATGAACATATGATGGATTATGATACAATGAATTTTAAAAGAAATGAAATGAGAAATGTACACTAATACACAAAACCTTAGCTGAGCAGGGGCCCTCTACACAGCTTTGGTAACGATCCTCAAACACGAATTAAGTTGAAAAACATAGTCTTCTCATATTAACAAGCAATTCATTACATAATGGTAGTGTTACGGCTCAAGGGCAGCGTAATCACTACAAAGCAAACTAACAGATAACAGAGTTTATTCACGAACATCAACTATCAACTAACAACTGTCAACTAACTACTGTGCATATGCAAATGCTCTATATATAACAATAAACTGTAACTGTCTCCTAAAGTTCATGATAACAGAGAGCACGTAGACCACTTCGTCCACGGATATAGGAGTATGGTCGTGTTGGAAAGTGGATCTACGGAAGGTGGATGCTTGAATTCAACTCCAGAGCTCTGCACAGATGTCGATTTAACCTCCGCAAGCTTAGAAACGGCCGTATGGATGTTTATATGCCACGAAACAGAGTCCGGCCGACATGAAACTCCATAGTTGACCTCCACGTGGACGCCTTTGACCGCGGCTTCTTTGGACGAGTTTGCTTGAACCAATAGGACACGAACCATGTCCACGTCATTCCTAGCCTGCCCATGTGGCTCGTTTCCCTTGTAGACACCTGTAGCATAGAGTTCCACAAAATAGCTGCGGAAAGTTGCAGCAGCTACGGAAAGTGGCAAGATTCCGCAGCTGAATGAACAAAATCTAGATCAAATAGAAAACACAAAAACATAATTAAAAACCATGTTAGATACCCTTTTGCACATGATATTGACAATTTGGGAGGTTTAGGTGAGTGAAAAAGGTATGGAAAAGTGTATGGAAAAGATGCAATTTCGGGACTCAACAAACCCTAACCTCCTCATCTGCTCTATAAAAGGAGGCATTGGGTAGCCTCAAAGGGAGTTCAAGCTTTAGGTGTGATTGAGTTGAAGTGCTGTTGAGATTTAGAATTCTTTCTGCTGAGCTTTTGAGAGAAAAGATTACATACCTCTATGTGCTCCTGGAGGAAGAGTGCAAGACTTATCAAAGTAGAGGAGACTCCTTCTTCGGACCCTGGGAAGGCCTTTTCAAACATCAAGGCTAAGGTTGTAAGGTTCTTCTGTTATTTTAATATTAATACAATCAAGTTTTGTTTTTCTCAATAAATTTTCGTTCGATTGTTTATTTCAATAAGCTGTCATTTGATCATTTATTTCATAGATTCCTTGATCACTATGATAGGTATGTTTTATAATTATTTGTTATACAAGTGCTATTTAATATTTTATTTTTTGTGATTGCAGGTCGACAAAAGACGACACTTTGTTGTGACGAAAGAACTCTTGTTGGGACGGAAGAATTATCGCTGCGACGAAAGAACTCTTATTGCAACGGAAGGATTATTGATGCGACGGAAGCACTACAACTACAAATAATCATTTGGATCTAAGGTAGGATCGACACCTTCATAGCATTTACTTGTAAAACGAATATATTTAGAGAAAGACAAACTTAGTTGTTCGTTTGTTTGGAGATCGATCTTGTCCACAAGATCGATTTATCCGGCTAACAAATTGGCGACTCCACTGGGGAAAGATTCTTGTTTTGATTTTCCTTTGTTTTGATTTGAGAAAATGCTTTTTTCAGATTTTTGATTTATTTTTACGGGCTTGGGTAACTTAGATTTACTTTGTTTTCAAAGTTTTGAAGTATTTTTTGTTTTTCTTGAACTTTTCTAGGGACCGCACATTGTTGCAGACCCTGTTAAAAGTCTTGAAAACTTAGATTGATTTTTTTTTTATTTTTTTTTATTTTTATCAGTTTAGTTTAGATTTGATTTAGGATTCTTAGTATCTACCCAAATTTGTATGTTTTGTGTCGAAAATCTCTTGTTTATGAGTTTCTTTCAGCAAATTTTTCATCTCATCAATATCCATTAAGTTAATTGGGTGTTTTGAGTCTCTTTTTTGAGAAATTCTTAATTTGATTTCCTTTGGTCATTACTTGGAGGTTTGTCTTAGTCTTTTTACAATTTTGCATCTTTTTTCTTTTGTTTTTGCAAAAAAATTTCCCCCTCATTCGCCGCGGGGGGGGGGGAGGGGTGTTTGGGGGGGGCTAAATTGTTAATGAGTGTTAATCGCCTTTGAGTGTTTTTTGATCTTTGGAACTCTCACCTGATTTTCTTGAATTGCACTTGATTGGTTCTTAGATTACATTAGAATCATCTTGTGTTTGAGAATTCTCTTGCATAGATCACATTTTCATAATTAAAATTCTCATTTTCAGAATATGAATGAAAAATGTGCATATATTACATTTGCATACTTTTCAAGTGAATTGTGCATAGATTAAAACTACATAGTTTACATTCTGAAAAATCAATCGTAGATTTAGATCAATTTTCTTTGATTTGAATTTAGATGTTTTTATGCTTGTTTTAAAAACACAAAAATATAAAAACTGTTTTGGAATTGATTTGCATTAGTTTTTCTTGATGAAATTAGTGCATTAGAGAATTTGTTATATTTTCTCTTAGTGATCAATTTTTTTCATTGTTGGAAGTGAATGGAAACTCTCTCCTTACTTTAGTTAGGATTCATCAAATTGAAAAGATTACATTATCATATTCGATTGCATTCAGTTTTGGGTCGGGTCATAACACCATTGGTTTCATATCCATTTACCCTTTTGAGTAATAACAGTCTAAATAACACAACGCTTAATTAAAATTCATTTAGTAATTTTTACATTTTTAGGGCTCTTTCCACCAATCTAGCTCAGGATTAGTGCTTTGGAATAGGTTGTAGTTAACTTTCCAAAGCAACTAAAACAAACAAGTAGATAAATCTTGCGGTAGGAAATAAATCCAATTGTAACAGGTACATTCTGGAAGCTTCTCTTAAAGGAGTTAATGACGAGATCATGTCCGAACCTTTGAGACAATCAATTCTGTTTCATTGGGGAAGATAGAAGATCTGTGCGCATTACAAATGGTAAACCTCGGATTAACCATTGTCGAGGATCCAGGGGTCACTTGTTGGTAAACCTCGGATTGACCATGTCGAGGAACCTTCAAGGGGGTTGAGCTTTGTTACTCTACCCTTGCGCGTGGAATCGGATCGTAGACTGTTCCCCCAGTTGTATTTGTTACTGTTGGTAACCTTAGTGTCCATAAACTTAAGATTATTTCCTAAGGTGATGGTGAAGGAAAGATCTCACTGTACCTGGAGCAGACGTCGACTACACTCACTTGGAATCTCTGGGGGGTTTTCTTCACGCGAGATGGTTTTGTGAAGAAACTTGTGCCAGTTTGTTTCATTAAGCAGGTTGTCAGGGTAACTGTTCCAACCGCCCTTTTTGTATTAAATTTCTACTAAGTTGGATTTCATCACCAACTAGTGTTTTTATGCCTAGAGTTATCGTTTATGTGTGGTCGGACTCCTAGATTTGATACTACGTACACTTGTTTGTTTTTACTTTTAGAGACCATAGGTGTGAATTGTGAATTTTAATTGTTAGGTGTGAATTGTGAATTGTTAATTTTAGTTTTAAATTGTTAATAAAATTCACTGAAGTTGAATATAATGACAACTGTTCCGGAATTTACCAACCAAAGAACCCATCTTAACGAGAATCCTAGTACTTTTCCCTGCTTTGGAAATGTTGGTCCTCCTTATATGGCTACTTTTTCATTACCTGGATTTACAATAGGTTTACCGATATGGTTATTTTCAACTTCGTTGGCCCCGAATACTCCAATTGTTCCACCTCAACTGGATGGTTCACCTCAATAGAGTTCACCATCTCAACATCACCAACCAGATCTAAAATGACATAACTTGGGCAACTAGAAACCTTTTCGCATGAAACAAAAGGGGTTCCTCACTGTAACAGACGCTCCAGACACAATAGAGTAGTTCTCCCTTTCTGAAAGTGGTCAGAAATAGTAGATCTGGAAAACAAAAGTCGCATGCAGTCAAACCGGCTTCAGATTTGGATCAACAACAGATGCGACCCTCAAAATGGATCTGATACCATGTAGGAATTCATAGGGTAAGATCCTTAGATCAAAAACCAAACACCACCGCTCACAAATAGATCACAGATCAATACACCATTATTTGACATGGTTAAAACCCTGGAAGTGGGAAACAATTCATGACCTGAGCCAATGCGGCCACTTCAGGCAATTTATTAATATAAAGAAAGAAAATTTACATAATCTTCTCTCATAAACGGTTACTAGAAAAATGACCCTCCATGCTCTTTAAATAGAGATCATGGACCAATTGGGTGCTAAGCCATAGATCAAGTGTCGGTAATACCGAGGAGAGAGTGAACCATCGGATCACTACATATCGTGACTGTCGAATTATAAGTTACAAATGTACATAGTAAAGAAACACACTTTACCTAACTCTACGCTAGACCAAGTTATACTTAACTATTTCCTATGTGTCGAAATATCCAATTAGACTTCAGCAGGAAACATATAAATTACAAACAACCAAAATAGGGGGCTCTTTATAACAAATCCTATTCGTCACAATTTTTTTAATGTAATTAAGATGTTAAGATATGACAATTGAAAGGAAACAATGAATAAACACATTAATAGAAGAAAAACGCCACCAATTCGTACACCACATGAATCCTGCGAAGAATGTCCTTGTATTATTGATGTGTCCAACAATCAGAAAATTACAATAACTTAGAGAAAATTATACTTAACAATCAACCTGGAATACTTCAAAATGTGAAGTATTTATACAATAATTTACAAAGTCATTTACAAAATCGCTGTCTCAACCGACAGTGTATAATTAACACTATTCTAAACAATAAAATTGATCTCTGTAGAGTAATAGGCAAGGTGGACAACTACGTGGAGAGGTGGCTTTGCTTTGGAGGAGTTAGTTGCTAAATTGGCTTATTTATGTGTTGTGCTAGCTGATGTGCTATCTTATGTGCTGGCCTGTCTTCTTACTGCATCCGAATTACTACTCAGTCTTGTAATTCACAAAGTTTGTCCCATCTATCTTCATCTGATATGGTTAACTTTATTACCTTCCGGTAAATTTCATCAACCTAAGTATATTTGGAAAATGTGCACCTTACCACAAAAATATGATTTAATTCATGCTGGATGAAGAAATCATTACTCATGGCTTCCAAGATGGAGAAGATTACTAATGAAGTCCAAAATATAACCGACTACTGGTTTCCCTCTTCATCTAACTTCTAAATAGAAAATTTAAGCTTGCACGCTTGATAATATAAAAACATATAGACCAAAATTGAAGTGTATTTGAACACTTCTTCAGTTTGAAACTTCAGAAAATGTTCATGGATGTTATCAACCAAAAATTAACTGAAGTTAAAAATAATGAAAGGTTTTCTATTTGTGGAAAATATGTAGAGGAAGCATAGAATGGGTTCATCTATCCACTGATCAGAATAATAACCAAAAATATATGAAATTAGAGTTATAATTTATTTTGCTTGATCATGGAATATTGAGGAAAGGTATGGTGGATTTTTCTTTGGAAATTGGGTATTTTCTGCTAAGAGTATGTCAAAAATCCTAGCTCTCTTGGAAAAATCAAGCTTTTGGTAAAGCTCTGTGAGAGCTTCTAAGGAAAATGGTGTGCTATTTTCCATAGAGGTGGCTTGCATCATCTGGTTGATGGATTAGGCAATAATGGTGAAGAGGATTTCGCCAATAGGGGCTATAATGGCTCGTTGATTGGGAACATAGCATGCTTGACATTTTCTGGTGAATTCGGGGGCATGGAAGGTCTGAGGGAAAATATAGTGCGGGATATTGGACTCCCAGAGTCTAATTTCATCGGTTTTATCAACATATTTATCTTCGAGCCAATAGTAGAGTTCGAAAAGTTCGAACTCACACTGTGTCTTGATGATTTTGTAGTCCCTATCAACTAATGGGATGCGATCTAAATTGATTGGAGGATGAACTAAAGGATTAACAGTGTCCTCCTGGTTCTTCTTCTTTGGAGGCATGTTTTATCACTGAAAAATTAATCAGAATTTAGGAAGAAAGGATTACTGGGAGTAAATTTGCAGGTCTGTAGTTGATTAAGGGAGGGAGACAATACACTTACACTCAATCATAGGTCGATTAGCTGGTAAAACTGATGGTGCACTGGAAAACCTGTAAATCAAAGAAATTAGCAGAGAATTTGTGACATAAAAGGTCGAAAAGGGATCAGTTTTATGGTTTTAAAGCCATAGGGCATGGTTCCCGTTGTAGGTTGGCGTGGGTCCATTGGATTAACGGTTACCCGGAAGAATTAAATTCTCAATGGTAAACCCTTGGAAATGATTTGATTGGGCAATGATTAGGAGACATGGTTGAAGGGTAGTTACGAAAGGATTGGGGTAGGGACAACGAGAATGAAGTGACGGGGAAGTGGTTTTCAGAGGGGGTAGGGAGTGGTTAGCAGTTTTAGGCAGGGGGTGTGAATGTGGAGGGGAGGCCACATAGTGTTGGACCCGGTGGGGAAATACCACCATTTCGGAGCCCCCCCCCCTCGGCGGTAAAGATAGGATATATGGGGGGGCTGAAAGTCAATGTACGCCATCGATCTGAAGAGTGAGAAAATCATACAACTGGTAGTTGTGTACCCTTTAACCATAATGCGACAAACAAATTTGTCGGGACGTGTCTTTTCATTTTGATCAAAAGTTAGGATAAAGTATATATATGAATATAGATATCCATTTTGTGCTTGTTTATACAATGATGTTTGAAGCTTAGGATAACTGCATATTTTGATATTTTTCCAAACACACTTCTTCTACCTACCCTTTTTAACTCAAATTCTTTTTCTAAGCTAACATTTTTTATTTGTTCTTCAAGGGGTGCATTTAAACTAGCAAACCCACATTTCCCCTTTTTATGAAAAATTAAAATCTATTCAATCCTATCACTTATTTCTACTATTGATTGAGATTAAACAATTGAACCAATGTCATTTTCTACCTAACTATTGATTTAACAAGATTAAACTGTTTGGAAAATATTTATTCTCTAATATAATTTACATAAATTTAAACTTGTTTAAACATGATTAAGCTGTATGAATTTTGCGAAATAAAGCAGAAGAAAAAATTGAGAGTTCGAAGAATGGATCGTGATCGCTCTTCTATTTTGCTACGACCGTGATCTAGGCGCATGCGCAGGTGCGTTCCCTTTTGCTGCTGCTGCCTAATCCAGGGCACATGACCCCTCTGAAGGATATCCCAGAGGTAGCCTCTCCACCTGATCATGCCCAAGCCTTCTCGGCATTGAGTAACTCCTTAAACCCTCCTCATCCAAGGCCTGCTATAACTAAGTTTTTCAAGAAACTGGAAGGCATACAGTAAGTCTCTCTTCCCCCAACTATCCCTCGAATGGTAGCTCTCTCGCTTGCTGAGAAATGACTCATTGGGAAATTCACAGGTGTTATCACAAAATCATACCTGATAGGCTGCTCATCAAGTAAACCTTGTGTAACTATTTCAAACCAATCTTTTGGCCGAGGCTTAGCCTCCTCAACCTGAGAGGGCTCTCTCAAGGGTTTATGATTTTTTGATAAATAAGTAGATGGCTAACTCTATATGGAATAATATAGATAGATGATATAACTAGTTGTAAATCGCATTAACAAGCATTTTTTGGGCCATGGAGTCAAGATAACTTCAGCAAAAACATCACAATCTATCTAGCATGGAAGTCAAGGCATTTGGAGTTCAAGTCAATGAGTAAAACATGTAGAACATTGAAACAGACAGTCAGTTTATCTATGAAGCAAGTTAGAGCATCATTGATGAATTCTAAGTATCATAAAAAACACCACTGCAATAGGAATATTGAAAGGATTCCATTATAAAAATAAGACATAGGAACTCCTCATGAATCTTGAGTTGTCTAAACAGAACTCTGCATTAAGTTGAAAATAGTCTCATACAAAACACAATCCTTTGCTAAAATAATCTCCAACCCCTGTATATTTTGACCTCATGCTCTTGATAGAACATTTAAAATATAGGATTCCCTTATCCTCCACTAGAGAATTCGAATTCATAGTGTTTGACACCTTTGCTAATCATGAAACATGATATTTATTACAAATTGACAACTAGAACCCTAATTAGTAGTCCTACTTCAAATAGGACTAAAACTCTTTAATTGTCTTCCTAGCAACCTTATCTAGTATTCATTACATATTTTTCCACCTAAAATCCCATGAAGTCGAATTTGGATGATGATATTTAACTTGATGTAACTATGTTGTTGATGATAATGTTCTCCTAGAATCTAGGAAACATGTTTTCCTGTTTTTAGGCTTAGGATCCTTTTAGTTTCTTCAGATATTCTGACCAATTCTAACTGATAACTTCGAGGTTGATTGATGTTAGGAACATGATTAACATACTTCCTAATTCATCCCTTCATGCTAGCTGTGCAAAATCCACTTTGAACTTCTCAAAACAATGAAAACAGATCTGCGCTATGAAAGTAGCACAGTTTCGTAGCGCAGTGTTTTCACTCCTTTATTCAACATATTTCAATCTTTTTCTCTCATGATAGCATTTATCTTCACTTGAAACACTCCCACAAGAATTTTAAAAACCAAACTCACAAAAATTCCTTCAAAATTTGCTGTGAAAAATGATGAAAAGACTGCTTCAGCAAATTATTTCTGTTTCTTTCCTGAAAATTAGGTCTTGGAACAGAGCCTATATCTTCTCATCCATGATGTATTTTGAGAAACTTAAAGAGGTTTTTGGAGACCATTATGTCTTTAATAAATAAATCTCTTGGTTTTCTGAAATACTTCTCCTAATGTCCAGAAACTGTCTTTGAAAACATGTGTAAAACAGGAAAACTCTGTTTTCTGAAAATAGGGCTTCAAAGAAAGCCTTGTATCTCCCAACTGATAACACTTGTGAATAAACCGAGAGAGGTTTTTGTAGTTAGGTGTGTTAGGAAGAAAAAATATTTCAGTTTTCAAAAATTCGTTTTTAGTTTCCTATAAACCCCCTTGGAAGTTGACTAATAAAACTAGAAAACAAAGTTTTTCTCTTCATGGTGAAAAAGCCGCTTCAGCAGTTTCGTAGCGCATTTGATCAAATTTGCACTAGCTGCGCTACGAAACTGCTGTGTAGGCAGTTTTTGTTGAAAATTTCTTCAAAATTTGTAAGTTGGAGATACTTAAACTTTAGGGGTATTATTACCATTTCAAAAACACAACAATATGACCCTGAAAATACAATCTTCATCAAATTTTACCTTGATTTTGATCAGAGATTGTCTTGTGGATTTATCATTCTATTTCACTGCCTTTTTAACCTTTCTTGAGGGTTTTTCAACTGTATCTCCAGATATTCCAACTATCTTTTAACCTTCTGTTCTCAGGTTCATATCTCAGACAATGACCCCCTCTATGGATCTTTTTCTCCTCAGCCATGTTTCTTTTAGAAAAAACCCTGCTAGTTTCTTTAGAAATTTGCAAAACAACCTCGCTTGCAAAAAACCTCTCTTGATAAACCTTGCTTGATTTAACATAACAACCTCGTTGGATTATAGTGAAAGTTGTCTATGTATATAGCAACCAACGAATAATTGTCACTGCTTCAGAGCTCATGCAGTTGCTTTGGAGATAAATGAACCGAGGATGGCTCAATTAGGCAAAGAATTTGAATTTGAGATATTCCTTCATAACCAAATGATGCTTTCTTGACTTACTATCATGATTATGATGAGTGTAGGATAAGTGGGTACAATAGATTTGATGACTAACAGACTCACCACACTCCTATCCTATCATTCCCAAACGAATCTGACAATTTTTTGGCTTATTTGACATGATAGCTAAGAAACTGCGCTTTCGTAGCGCACTTAGTGTAAAATTTGCATTTTGCGCTACGAAAGTAGCAGCGCTTTCATAGCACATTTCCTGATTTTTGAACTGGCTGCGCTACGAAACGGTGGATTCCTGGCTAAATGCAGAATTCAACTCGAAACTTGATGGCATGACCCTTAAATGAATAATATGACTTTTTTGATCATGAAATGAACCTAAAGGACTTTATTTGAACTTGAAAGATGACCTTTAAAACTTATAAAACTATGAACTACCCTTTACCAAGACTTAAAATTACCTTTAGACCTACTTGAAAACATGACCAAAAATAGTGTAGACACAATGATGTTTTGAGAATTTCTGAGTGATAACAATAGGTTTGTGTCCTTCACCGAAGATGGTTAAAAATGGGTCGAACGTAACTGGGCAGACAAGATCTGTGGGAAAATTTCAATCGGATTACGTGGAAGAGGCTATTTCACATTCCATTTCGAAACTAAATAAGACAAAGACCTAATATTTAGGAATGGGCCATACTTCATGGACACTAGAGGGCTCTACCTAAACAGATGAACTCCTGAATTTGATCCAGAACTCGATGTGCCCAATGTTGTTCTAGTCTGGGGTCGCCTTCCTCATCTCCCCTTGCATTGTTGGGGCAAAGATTCAGTTCAAGCAATCAGGAATGCAATAGGAAAATTTATCAACAGAAGCAAGCCGAAGGATAACATGCAAGCATGTGAAAGGATCTGCGTTGAAGTGGATCTGGGGAAAGGTCTACCAGAGGCGATCAAACTTAAGGTCGACAATTGGACCCATATTCAGCAGCTAGAATACGAACAAATTCCTTTGAAGTGCAAGGTATGCCATGAATACGGTCATTTTGAAAATAGGCACTCTAAAGTTATTGAGATTGAAAACTTTGACCCAGAAGCTCAATTTGAAACAAAAAAAAAATAAGACTTCTCCAAACCCTAGAAACACCGGTATCCCTCCTGTCCAATCCTCTCAATCTGTCCCCCCCCCTCCCCAACCCCTCCTTGTCTCTCCCCTCTTCATCCCCTCACCAATCCCCTGATCCCTCTCATAAACCATCCTCCACCCTTTCCCTTTCCTCCCCTAACCCTTTCTCCTCCCTTACCCCTCATGAAGAGGACCTTCCTCAACCCTCCATCCCCTCCCCTCTACTTGGATCCACCCCTCACTTATCCCCTTCCAAATCTTGCCCCCCTTTCCTCCTCTACTAAACCTTCTTCAACCCAGATTGTCACTAGAAATGCAGCCAAAGAGCATGAGGTCATTCTGGAAACGCTTAAAGGAAATCTACCAAGCATCATAGAGATGAAGCAGCCTAGAAGGATATAGCTCTTGGAATCCAACACCCTATAGAATCCTTCATTGTAGGGCAAAACAAAAAATAAGCAAGCCACAATGACTAGGAGGGAAGGCAGGTCTACAATCTGCATTCTTGAAAAGGTGGAATCCCTCTCTTGGAACTGTAGGGGACTAGGGCACCCCTCAAAAAACTCAGCTCTAAGAGACCTTTTGAATCAAACAAAACCTGATATCATTATTCTTCAAGAAACTAAGAAAGGAGAGAAAGGCATGGAAAACAACATAAAAAAAAAGAACTACATGAGCACAGTTCTGGAATCCAGGGGTACCTCAGGAAGCATAGCCACCATATGGAATCAGAATGATTGGAAATAAAATGGAGCTGTCAAGACCCAAAACTGGATCAAATTCAACCTCTAGAATACCTAAGAGAACATTATTATTATTGTGTACAATATATATGGGCCAAATCATTACAAGGATAAAGAAGTTTGCCGGAGCACCATGAAAGTAGATATAGACAACGAGGATAATAAAAACATCATCATTGGAGGGGACCTTAACTTGATCCTGCATGCCAATGAAAAAAGAGGTGGAAACTTTAAATCTAACCCCTCAAGAGACCAGCATGATTCTATAATCCAAGCCCATGATTTGGTTGACATTGTTCCCAAAAACCGAAAATTCACGTGGAGCAACCGAAGAATTGGAGCTGGGAATATAATGGAGAGGCTAGAACATTTCATTGTGGCTGTTCCACTTATCTCTCTTTTCTTTGTCGCCTCTTCCTGTATCCTCTCTTTCTCTACTTCTAACCATTAACCCATCACCCTCTCCCTTGGACCCCTCCCTTTCAGATTCAATCCCCTTTGGAGTGAATTCCCTAAAGCCAGACAGATCATGCTTTACACATGGAAACAACACGTGGAGGGCTCCACTTCACATATATGGGAATTAAAGTTGAATCATGTTCGTATGGCTCTTAAATATGGGCCAAACTTCATTACAGGGAAACAGAAAAAGTCAAAAAATAAATCAAAATAAAGTTGGAAGCAGTTCATATTGACATTGACACTCATGGAGTGAATTAAGAAAATTTAGAGCAGGAGAAAGATCGCTACTGGGACTTGTACAAAGAAAACAGGAAAGACGAGGAGAAATGGAGGCTTAAATGTATAAAACTTTGGCTATAGGCCGGTGACAAAAACACCTCTTTCTTCCACAAACAAGTCACTGTTAGAAAGTCCAGGAATAACATCTCAACCATAACAGATGATGAAGGAAAAGTTCACGCAGATCAGGAAGGTATCAAGGCTGTTGCTCACAACCATTATAAAAATATGCTAACTGAAACAACTGCTCCAGAGGATTATTCAGATCTCTTGAACCACTTGCCCAAGATGATCATGGACGAGATAAATATATCCCTCATAAAGGACATTGAAGAGGCTGAAATTCACAGTGCTATTTGGACTTTGCATCCAGACAAGTCCTCAGGCCCGGATGGCTTCTCCATTAGCTTTTATCGAACCTTTTGGGAAATTATTAAAAAGGACGTAATAAAAATGATTCAGTGGGTACAAATAAAGAAGAATATTGGAGGCTTTGCAAATTCAACCTTCCTTGCTCTCATTCCTAAAGAAAAACGCTCCTCCACCTTCTCCAGATTTAGACCTATCTCCCTCTGCAACTCTTCCTACAAATTCATCACTAAAATCCTCGCCAACCAAGGGGGCTTCATTTCCCAAAGGAAAATCTCTGATTCTATCCTTTTACTTAAAGAAGCCATTCACTCGAGTATGATGAGATCTGAGAAAGGATTCATCCTGAAACTTGACCTTTCTAATGCCTTTGATAGAGTGAGACATTCATTTCTCCTCCGTGTCCTCCAATAGATGGGATTTGAAAATGAATTCATATCTCTTATCAATGCTTGTATCTCAAACCCTTTGATCTCTCCCTTAGTCAATGGAAGGCCAGGAAAATTCTTTCAATCTTCTCGTGGTCTCAGACAAGGTTGCCCTCTTTCTCCTTTTATTTTCATAGTAATGGCAGAGTCTTTCAGTAGGGCCTTGGACCACAAGCGCAGCGTTGGGCTCATCATTGGAATCAAATTCAACAACGGAGTCAAGAATATTAATCATTCTCAATTTGCTGATGACACCCTTTTGATGGGTGGAGCCACTTGCATCATAGTTCAGAGATTCAAAACTATTCTTGAAAAATTTATGCTCTACTTAGGAGGGATGATTAACTACCACAAAAGTTGCATCTATGGGTGGAATGCAACAAACTTTACCATCCATAGTATTGCACAAATATTTGGAGTCTCCTATAAGCTAAACTGGACCTATTTTAACTATATTGGGATGCAAGTCGGTGCTGGACCCTTGAATATTGAGGTCTGGAACATCACCATTGACAAAATGAAAAAGAGAGTGCAGCAGTGGGGGTCCTCCTGGCTCAATATGGTCGGGCGCACAATCCTTTTAAAATATGTTCTCTCTGCCTTGCCACTATACCACTTCTCCATGCTCTATGCTCCTATCAACATTCATAAAAAAATAGAAGAAGTTTTAAGGCATTTCCTATGGTAATGAGGGAAGAAAAAAAGAATAAATTCAATTTAGTCAAATGGAGATAGGTTACACAAAATTATGAAAATGGTTGGCTCGGTATTCGCATTCCAAAACTCTTGAACAATGCCTTTGGGGGAAAAATTGTGTGGCGCCTCATCACTGGACAAAACTCTTGGTGGAAGCAAGTTCTGGAGTCCAAATATATTCTTTCTGCTAGACAAAATCTTCTTGACCAAGACATCCCAAATAGGCGTTTCTCTAGAATATGGGATTTATGCAAAAAATCCATTCTCCTTATCAGCATAAAAATCTCTAAAGTTCCTCAAGGTGGAAGTAGTATCAATATATGGAAGGATAAAATTATGGGACAATATCCTCTCACTGAAAGCCCGAGCATCCATCAAATTCAAAATTATTTCTGGAGTCTAGACTTAAACACCATGAATCAAGATTCCAGCTGGGATGAGCTCTCCAATGCCTGGAATGGATGGGATTTTCCTATTACTCCTTCTTACCTTGAGGTCAATCTCATAATTCTTAAAGCAATGCTTCATAGAGCTACTCCACTGGTTAAAGGCAGTCAAGAAATTTTTTGGTGGGATCCTTCTGGGTCATCATACTCAATTAAAGTGGCTTACGGATACCTTCTTAAAGAACAATTCCCCTCTCCACAATGGCCCAATTGGAAGCTCATATGGAAATCCGAAGCCCTTCCTAAGATAAAAATGTTCATCTGGATCCTGCTCAAAGATAAGATCCTGACCTTAGACAATTTAAGAAAAGGAGGTATTTGTGGCCCCTCCAGATGCCCCATCTGTAAAAAAGAAGAAGAGACCAATTTCCATCTCTTTGTGAGATGTTGCTTCGCCAAATAGTGTTGGAGTGATCTCACCAATTCAACCCAGATTTATTTAGATTCCATCAGTTCTGTGTAAGAGCTGATAAAAAATTGGAAAAAATGATATCCTTGGGGAAAAAAGAGCAATAACATCGCCAAAAGGGTCTGGGACACCCTCCCTTATGTGCTTCTCTGGAGCATCTGGTTGGAAAGGAACAAGATGATTTTTCAAGATAAATAACCCTGTCCAAGGAATTTTCAAAATAAGATTCGGAGTTTCTCTGTCGAGATGATATTATCCAAAAGCAACAACCATATCAACTTCAATGACCTCCAAGTAGAAGAACAAACTTTTTTGGGGAGAGCTCTTGAAAATCTTGACCATTACAAGTCTCCAGTCATTCAAACTCCTCAAAAGGAAAAATGGAAGATAAGACTCAAGGAAAAAGATTTTATTGAGTGGCTGGATGGATGCAAAAGACCTGCACTCTTCTTCGATGGAGCATCAAAGGCGAACCCAGGCATTGCTGGGGCAGGTGGTTTCATAAGGAATGAACATGGCAACATTTTGATATCCTTTGAATGGGGGATAGGCTCTCTATATAACAACAGAGCTAAGGCCTATGATCTATACAAAGGGCTCCAAATGATCAAGAACTTAAACCTATAAAACAAAATGATATTCGGTGACTCCACCATTATCATCAGCATTATGACAAATGGTAAGCAATCTCCCAATATTTCCCGCTGTAGGCTCATCAGTAGATGTCGAATCTTGAGCAAAGATCTAGGCTAAAAAAGCCTGCGGAAGACTGGCCAGTCAAATTCATTGTCAAGATGGCACATATTTCTCCTCCTTGCCATGATTTCGTTTCCATACATGCTGATAGATCGTAAGGCCCTTTGCAAGATCCTATATGAGAATATTGGATTCCCCCCAAGTAGAAGATTCGTCTCTCTTGTGACATTTTCTCCTCGTATCTCCCGCTCCGTCTTTCTCTTCCAGCCAGCCTACCTTATTTATTCTCCCTCTCCTCGTGCTATGTCTCACCCTCCCTGTTCCTGCTTTAGCTCCCCATTGCCTTGGTTAAGGCTTAGATCCTACTTCCTCAGGTCTCTCTCTCCTAAGTGGTCACCCGATCTCTGCAATGTGGATTTCCCTACCCCTTATTTCTCTGTGTTTCCTCCCTTTCCTTACAGTAACTTTGACCCCACTCCTTCACGTTACAACACACTCCCTCATGGCTTTTAAACCGTTTTTTTTTATCTTCCTACGATTCCGACCCTCTTGGGTATCAAACCATCCCTCCTCAGCTGAGTGTTATGTGCTCTCCATCTCAGACTATGAGAAGTGAATTTTTTTTTCATTGCACTAACCTTCAAACAAAGATGGCTCTGATTCGAGGGAAGTTGAAGATCGTGGAAGACCAGCACAAAGTGGACACAACCTTTCTTCAACAACAAGCTCAGTGTTATTAGAAGCAAATTTCAGCTGCCACTAATCGGTGTGCACACTTGGAAGAATCCCTCCAGATTTTGAAACATATGATGGAAAAACGCTCTGCACCTAGTTCTAGCTCCAATAATGTTAGAAATTCCAGTCCAGAAGACAATCAAGAAAACGATGATGCATCAACTGTACGACCAATCAACATTGATTGATCCTCATTCCTCCTTTCTATCTTTTGCTCATGTCTTTTAAATACGCTCTTATTCTTTCACAGTTTGTTAGAATTTATCTTGAATCTGCATTGCAGATTAGTATCAATAGTCGACACAATGGAATGTAACAGGGAACTCCCCCTCTTCTTTTTCGAAATATAATATAGCAACTAACTTTGAAAAAAAAAAAAAAAACATGATTACGCTGTATGATTAAACAAATAACTAGTCATTGTGGCATCTTAAACAAGCTGCACACAACCTTACTTTATTTGACAGAAAGAAACTATCTATCAATAGTGGCATTTAAATTTACAACATTTTCAGTGTTATTTTCTTTTGTTTTTCTTTTGTGGTGTTATAATTTCATTTTTATTCTTTTTTCAATGCTCTTTTATTTTTTCTTTTTCTCTTTATTCATTTTTTTAAAAATACCCTCTTTTCATTTTCTTTTATATATTGTTTTATTTTTTTGGAAATCATTTGCAGGTTAAAAAATTATTTACAGTATTAAATATCTGAGATAAAATATTTGATTACCTTGAGATCCTATAAATTATAGGACCCTAACACACTCCAAACATGAGATTCTTCATTAACCATGAGTGGAGAGCCATGAATCAGAGGGTTTTTGTGAATGAACTGATTGAGGAAATCATCATATCGACATGTTAGGATTTGGGAATTAGGATAGATATGGGATGAATTTCTATTCTTTCCTTCCTTTAGATGTAATACATCATTACCCTATACCCGATTGCTACCTGACCCAACATAATGAGAATGAAGATAATTTGAAGCGGTTGGTGGGGTAGCAAATGCTTCAAGTGGATCATGATACGAGGAGCTCTACGTCACAGATAAAGGACAATGCAAAGCATCACTCGAAGAAAGATCACTTTAAAAAAAATTCAATTCAAGATTTCAATTTTGTATCAACATATGAACATCCATATTATGCTCTGTGGGTTGATTGCATATTCAGTATCATCCAAAAGAGGTCCTAGGCCATTGTAATCAAGAGAAGGTGGGAGCATACCATGAGGATATTCATGAATAAATCTTGGAAAATGTTCAACGAGATTAATTTGGATCTCATCATCCAGAAGATTGTTTTATCAAATTTATTTTCAGGTTTTCCTAATATAATAAGATCTATTGAAGCTTCAAAATCAAGAAAACTTGGTTCCTTTTCCTGCAAAGCCTCTTCATTACCTAAATTATTAATGACATAAATTTCATTAGGTAATGAAGCTAAAGAAGGATGGGGAATTTTATAGGTGGTAATTTCCTCATCAAAGGCTTGAGACTTTTCTCGAGTCACAAAGGTTGGAAAGATAAAATTAGTGATAACATCTAACTGATTTGTAACTTGCATATTACCAAAATTGTCACCAAAATTAGTATTCATTTTAGATTCAAATTGTTGTAGAGAAAGGAAAACCAATTATCGATATTTTTTCATCCAAATACATCTAATCCATGTATCTCTTTGGAAATTGATAACAAATATGGGAAAACCTATTAGTAAAATATTCCAATGACTCATGTGTTTTCCATCTAGGCTCATTGATATTTTTGAATAGACTGGCAATCACACCTGTCAAAACCATGATGAAGTTCCTTAACGAACTACTTGAAAAAATGGATAGATGAAATTGGTAATGTTTTGCACCATTCCTTGATGCGACCTCCAAGCAGAAGGGTGAAAATTATGAAAGCAACATATTCACAATGTAGTTCATTAGAAACAAAGAAATGAAGAAATTAATGTGCATGTTCTAGCATAGATATTTCACCCTCACCATCAAACTTATTTTGTGAAAAGTGATGAAATATTTCCTAGGGTATTAAAAAAATCAAACTTTTAGGAAAACAACCTGGGATAAATGTTTGGGATGGATCCATTTGAAGGTATGCTGTTAAGGCAGGGGCTCCATGGGCTCAACTTGTCATCTGGCCCTCCTTCCAGTGCTAAGTGTATTGACAGTGAAAAATGTCTCGCCAATAGTTAGGGGGTCTCCCCGATGTGAAGTTCGAATTAGACCTCACACCGTTTAGGATAGGACCCCCATTCGATATGTGAGCTCAACTGCCACCATATTGATTTCACTCTTGGCTATTAAAATGCAGAGATGCTAGCGCGAGGAAAAGAATGAAATACCTCGAAAATGGGAATGAAATCAACCCATGATTGATAAACTGTAGAACATAATACAAGAATATTGCAACATAATTAGAAGAAGGAGTATATCTCAAGAAGGATTTAGTTAGCTAAAACCATCTAAGATATATACAAATTAGAATGTACTAGAAGTTTACTGCAAATTAATTCACAATAAATTACTAGTATAACGTGGAATGAGAAAGCAAAGGTTCAAAGCAAACATATAAGAGATAAGACACGAATTATTTCATCAACATATACCCAATATGTAAGCACACATGCACCCATAGTAAAAGTACTAGATAGCTATTACAAATAACATGAAGATACATGGGAATAATTTCCAAAATTGAAGAACTTCTCGTTAAGCATACTGTAAACTTACATACATGTATAAAAAAACCATCAAGACCTAGTAGTGGAACGTAATATGCTCACTCCATATTCAATTAAAAACCTTACCCTCACCACAATTCACGCTCTATCTTCCAAGGGCATAGTGCTTCTAGCTTCCTCAGCACAAAATAACTATCTAATTGGTAGCCAAACCCAAACATTAAAATTCCCCTCTAAATGAGGCATGAGGGAATATTTATACAAATGGGGAGGTGGATTTTCACCTTCCCTGTGACATTTAATATTTGTTATGACCTTTTGTATTCCTTGTAGTCACAATCACCCTTTGTAGTTGTAGTCGCAATTTCAAGTGAAAATGACCCTTTGTAGTCGTAGTTTCAATTTCTAGTGATAGTGACCCTTTGTAGTCATAGTCACCCTTGTAGCCACAATCGTAATTTCTAGTGACAATTACCCTTTGTAGCCACAATCACAATTTCTAGTAACAATGACCCTTACTCACAGTCACAAGTTCTAGTCATAGTCACCCTTGTAGTCGTAGTCACAATTTCTAGTCACATTCACCCTTGTAGTCGCAGTCACAACCACCCTTGTAGTCGTAACCACAATTTATAGTAATAGTGACCCTTTGTAGTCACAATCATAATTTCTACTGACAATGACTCTTTGTAGTCACTATTGCAATTTGTAGTGGAATTTTCAGTTTAAAACTACAACCTGGCTTTGTCGCATGCGATGAGGATAGTCTTAGTCAAAATTCGCCTTTGGTAGAGGGAAGTGTGTAAGTCACAAATCAAATTAGCATAGGTTAATATAGGCAAGTCATAAATTACATCAACAAACCCTAGATAGTCTAGTCACAAATCACATCAACAATGGCTAGTCACAAATCATATCAACAAAGGTTAGATAAGCTAGTCACAAATCACTTTTCTAGGAGCTAGGAAAACTAGCATTGAAATATGTGACAACGACTTGCGACAAAGGAAAAATATAAAATTACTTCAAAGTTTAAGGCAAAGCCTACAAGGATGAAATGCAACCCGAGTAAGGTCAAGGGAGTAATAAAGTTTAAGAATTGATAGGGAAAGGAGCCCAAGGAAATTTTAAGTGGAGGAGATTCCAAACTCATTATTGCTTGCAGACTCAAGTATGGATGGGCCAGATTGATCCCTACAATGATATTCCGATGTTGAACCACATATGAATACTAATGCATATTATAAATTTTTTGACATAATAGTATATTCTCCCATTAGGAGCTGCTACTAGTGGTAGTAAGCCTCCTATTATGGATGCAGCGTCATCCAAAACCCTAGGCATACAAAAGGCACACATAAATATAGGTTCGACACCTTGTTAAAAAATAATTCCTTTAACCTACATAAACACCAATGGAGAGGCAGTGCTGAAACATCCTTTGTAATATGAATGAATGAAATTACCATAAACCTTATTGATGAGGATAAAGCGAGACATGTAAGCATAGGAGATGTACCTCATAGACATACAAACACTTGTAGCCTTGATGATAACTAGGTTATTAAAGGGTTTTAACCATTGAAATTGACAGGGAATACACTAAGACCTTTGTTGGTGTCCGGATGTGAACAATATTCAAACCCTTTCTCCACATAAATTATCAACCCAAGGGTGTTAGTTATTTCAAGACTAAGGACACAGTATATGCAAGAGCAATCACATAACCTGCTGTTAGATCATAGGCTTAATCAATGAACACACAGACCACTATAACAATAATTAAAATGAATTACAGAATTAAAAAGACATTCACAACAATTTAAAGGATTATACTGGAACAAAAGTAAAAAACTCAACTAAACATGAAATCGACGAAAAGAAAGGTAACGCAGCACCTGATCAGAAGAGTGGGCCCAACTCTTTGATCAGGGCTGTGGAAAATAAAAAATTATAGGTAAAAAAACAGAGTGTCGTGCATTCAATTAATTGCAGAATATACTGTTACAAAATCTGTATGTACTGGGCTTAACCCCTTATTGACAGCTAGTAGGACCTCTTTATACAACTGTTCAGGAAATCGTAGATTTCCTCTAACAACTACATATCTACAATTATACAATTCGTTGCAACAACAACCTAATTGCCAAAAGGAAACCATGAAAAAGCCTGAAATATTGCTGGGGTGAAATGGAATCTGTTGCATTGTAGCAGCAAGTGAAGATAACGCTGGAAATTAGGAGATGCTCCACGGCTCCTAGCTGTAATCTTCCTGTTTTTACCAAATCTGTAAAAATATTAGAGTTATTGTTTGAAAAAGGTAAAACCTCCTTGACTATTACTTCATTAATCAAATATCCCATGTAAAATAAAAGAAAAGGGTTTACCTTGTGTGTTTAAGAATAATAATGACACAAAGAGATAGAAAGGTGGGCGAAAATGGGAGAGAAAAGTATACAAATCCGGTACCCAACATCTCCCCCCAACTGGTCTATCTGCATGTCCTCATGCAGCTCGTCGTCTCCTCAAATCTGGGTTGGACTGAATGTGACTGGCATGAAGCTATGTGAGATCATATTCTTCGGCCATTTCCGTCCCAGGAGGTTTATAACCTTCCGTCAAAACAAAATCCTTCCACCAGTCTGGTTCAACGTTGTATGCAGGAGTATATTGCTTGGCTGGAAACCAAATAAGGGGAAACTGAAACCTCAGCCTCAACCATCTGATCCCAAAGGTCTGAATGCATGCTACAAAACATGGCATCCTCTCTAGAGCCCGTGCAAAGTTAGGTGCCCCAAATGGTTCTCGTCCTCTGATGACTGAGGATGACAACATCCACCTTCTTTGACACCTGTCCAGCGCTTCCTTACGGAACATTGTAATCTGTCCGACAGAGAGGTCAGCACACCATTTCTAGGTTGCCAACATGTGTTCTCTATGCCCCTCAATCTGTATAAAGGTGAAATTCTTGTTATAAATGTTTGATGACTGGCCATGCTCCTTCCTCATCATTAGTGGCCTTATGAATTGGTTCTCCTCAAACCTATCACAGGCCTTTCTCCATTTAATCTGATTGATGTTATAGGAGGTAAAAGCTCTTAAATCAATGTCCCCCATGAATGGAATAGGGTTAAAAGACTGATCATGCCTCAAGAAGTACCCATGCATGTAGAGCTCGCACATTAAGTGTTGTCCTATGATATCATGAATTTTTAAGATACGGATAAATTGAATGGGGTCCTTGATCTCGTGCCAAATCTCCTTATATATACTTTCAAGACAAAAGAAAAGAAATTGTTCATGAAGGAATAAGGCATAGCTATGTCCAGGAGGTATGTAGGCCATTACCTGTTGTGCCAGGGAGAACATCATATAATTGCACTTGTTCTTCCAATTCTTCTATTCTGGCCTTTTGTTTAGCTTGCTTCAGACGCGCCCTATCTAACTGGTCTATGTATCCTGTAACGATCCTGGTAGCCTGTTCTCGTACCTACATTTTCTCTTTCTTGTGTCCATTGATAGCAGAATGCCACCTCTGGATCTCAGTGGCCAAGAAAAATATCTGTCCTTCAAACAACTGTTCAATCAGACCAGTCTACGTAGCTACATAAGAGACCTCAAATTTTGGCTTTACTACCTTCCACCTATAAATTTTTACCTTCTTTTTCAACTAGGAAACTTGTTTCTTCAACTCTCGAACCTCTCTCTTCAATATCATGGTTTCATTGAACTGCAACTGGTACCTTTTCTTGAGAGGTAACCTTCTCTTCTCACACTATTCAATCCATTCCTGTTTAACAAGAAATTCAGTTTCTGGGCTTATAACAGGCTCAGGAGGCGGCAGAATGCTGCCGGTATTATCAGTTGGCTATTTTGTTAGGTATTTTTGGCTGGGCTCCCTATCTTCAGGGGCATCTTCCTCTACATTCACTTTAGGGACTCCTGTCGTCTGGTCAACATTTCCATCGACCACTCTGTGTTCCGGTGTTTCCACAGGAACCCCATCTTCTTTTCGAGCCTCTGAGTGCTCCAGAAGAGATTCAACAATGAATGGGCCGATATTGGCTATTTCCTCTCCTAGGTCAAAAAATTTAAGCACTGGTGGAACATCTATTTCCTTTATTAATCGTTGGGGTGAGCAGAATCCCCTCGCCCCTCTAGGCATCATGGACTAGAACTGAGAGCAGGGAGTAGCTTCATCATCCTTGTTTCCATCTTGAGCCAGATTTTCATGCATTATTACTTCAGTCGAGCTCAACGCTGGTTCTTATGGCACATCGTCGATTCCGAGGGTTTTCCCTTCTGTCCTCCTATCCTTTGTGCATTATTTCTTCTCTCGAGGTCGATACTGGTTCTTATGGGACAATATCGGCCTCGCGGGTTATTTCTCCTATATCTTTCTATTCTTCATTGGTTGCTTCCCTGTTTCCCTATTCTGACTGAATTGGGGGTGGTTCTTGTGTAATACCCCCACTTATTTCAATATCCATATCTGTTTGGGAAGGTGATACTGTTTCTTGCAAAACAACATCACTTTCCATTCCTCTGCCTGCCATTCCACTTCCCTATTCTTCATTGACAAAATTCGACGACTGTATGACAGTCTCGATTTCATGCATGATATCCATAATTCCTTCATCTATGGGCTCCTCAAGCGAGGTTGGTTCTTGTGTGGAAGCCTCGACTGTGTCGCTAATTATCTCTTCTACTCTCATTTCTTCAGGTTCTTCCTGATCAACCTCCATTTCCACTTCTTAGGGTTCCTCCTGATCAACCTCCATTTCCATTTCTTCGGGTTCCTCTTGATCAATTTCCTCCGAATGTTCTTCTTCGACTAAACCAACCGAAGAGACTGGTTCCTCTTCTCTAGCATAAATAACAGCTAATATATATTCTTCTAAGGATCCACAGAGTTCCACCCAGGAGACTCAAAATATGTCTATTGCATGCATGACTAGTAAACGCACCAATCCATGGTTGAAGAGCATTGCCGACATCTGGTGTGAACGTCGAGAAGATTGTGCCATGTGCTGCAACTGTTTTAATAGAAATAAGGGCATGTTTAAGGAATGCACCTGGGCTTGTTGAAATCGAAGGTGAGTTAGAATTTTAAAATGGTATTTAAACAAAGTTGTGGCCCGACCCTTGCAGGTTATGTATTTCATTACAAAAACTGCCACCTCATTCCATGGATATGACACAGACTTGCACTCATATCCTCTGCCCAATTGAACGATGCTTTCTCCTGCTTGCGAGAATAATTCGTGAAACTCCGGGAGGGAAACTCTCCGAGAAAACCATTGCTTCCCTTGCTGTCTCAGTGCACTAACTTCTGCAATTATCTCTTCTGTGACAAGAATTTCCAATCCTATGACCCTCGAGCCATTCTCATCCAAATTAAGTGGGAATTCCATTGTGATTTCCCTATCAAACCCCTACAATATGTCTAAATAGGTATCCCACCCCGCATTGAAAAATATTTTCCATACCTCTGGATTACTGCGGACCGAAGCTATATTTTCAGGTTCATGCCACATAGCCAGTGCATCCATACTGTGGGGACTGTAACAACACTTCTTGTAACAACAGACTGTTGGACAACATAGTGGATACAAAATTTGGAAAAACAACATGGTGAAAATGAATGGTGGTAACGGTAAATACGGATGGTAATTGTCGGAAATCGAGAAAAATCATAAAAAAAGTATGGTAAGTGCAATGAACAGAATGGTAATTATTTCATATGAAATAGAAAGGAAATGTTACGTATCCCAATGCATATTTAATAATTATACAGAGTATTGATAAGGATCGTAAGGTGTACCACACACGGTATTATAATAATTACTTACAAAATCATCATTATGTCATCATTAAATTGTGACGGTGCTCCCCCCCAACTTTAAAAGTTGTTGTCCATGGCATTAATGTGTTCACATGGGATATTTAATTAACATGGTAAAAGTCACGTGGAGGCCTACCTGGCATCCTACCTATACGAAGTGACGGTTGGTAGGATGACGACATGACGTCACAGTAATGATGCAGTTGGAGTAACAATAGTACGAGTAGCAGCATCCAGAGTAACAACAATGCGAGTAGCAACATATGGAGTAACAACATCTGGAGTAACATTAGTGCGAGTAGCAGCATCCGGAGTAAGAACATCTGGAGTAATAGTAGTGCGAGTAGCAGCATCCGGAGTAACAACATCTGGAGCAAAAACAATGCGAGTAGCAGCATCTGGAGTAACAACATCTGGAGTAATAATAGCGCGAGTAGCAGCATTCAGAGTAACAACATCTGGAGTAACAATAACGCGAGCAGCAACATCTGGAGTAACAACAACGTGAGTAACAACATCATGAGTAGCAACAACCGAGTAACAACACCCTGAGTAGCAGCACCCGAGTAAAAACATCATGAGTAGCAGCAATTGATACTTAGAAATTTTTTTGATTTTAAAACATTACTCCTTAGTAGTAACTCTTGCAAAAAGACAACAAAAATAAATAGTAACAGTATAATTATTTATTATTTATTCTTTTTTGTTTATTATTATTTTATTTTATTTTGTTTTAGAGAGAGGATGCAGAGGAAGAGTTCTCTGCGCTGATAACCTTCAAACCAGATTTCTTAGAGAGGTGTTTGATAAAGCATCCTTAGAGGCAGGGTGGTGGTATAATCTCACGCGATGTCCATTTTCTATGAATGAAGCGCGTGTATCATCAATTGTGACTAGCCTGACTTTTCCATTATCAAATACAACATCCACCTCGTAAGGTCCCATCCAGCGAGTGCAAAGCTTTCCCTTAAAATCATTAAAGCGAGAGTCATAGAGTAGTGCCAAATCTCCCCTCTAAAACACCTTTTTCTTGATAAACCTATCATGCTATTTCATTCTCTGTTGCTAAATAGCAGTATTTATCTGGAAAACCATTGAGCAAATTTCATCTAGTTCATTGAGCTGGGCCAGTCGGTGTTTCTAGGCATCTGACAGATCCAAACCAACTTCAAGAGTTGTTCTGAGCGTACTGATTTCAAACTATATTGAAAACAATGGGGATTTCCCATAAACCAACTCAAATGGTGAAAACCCAGTTATGTTCCACCATGTTGTCTTGTATGCTCAGAGAGCTTCAGGCAGCTTCTGAGCCAAATCCCGACGATGGTATGCCACAGTTTTTGTCAAGATATTTTCCAATTTCATGTTTGTGCTTTCTACTTGTCCATTCGCCTGGGGATGGTATGGAGATGTCACCTTGTGTTTGAATCCATATTTCTGCATAAGCTTTGCTATCAGGTGTGATGTAAATTGTGCTCCTCCATCTGAAACAATCTCTCTTGGAGTACCATAACGAGCAAAAATTTCCTCAAATAGAAAATATGAGACTACCTGCTCTGTTTCTTTTGCAAGAACTTTGGCTTCTACCCACTTAGTTACGTAATCAGTACAGACCAGAATGTGAACCTTTTGCTGGGAGGGTGGGTTGAAGGGCCTAATGAAGTCGATAGCCCATTTCTCAAAAGGTTCAAGGACTACCTGTGCCTGTAAAGGCATTTCATCAGCTCAACCGAGCTGCCCCATACGCTAACAACTATCACACCTCTTAACATAATTCTGCAGATCCTGAAAGATATAAGGACAATAATATCCCATTTGTAACACCCTATGGCCTATTCTTTTGTCTGCAAAATTCCCTCTACAAGGGCCATCATGGGCAGCCTTTAGTACTCCATAAATATCATCCTCAGATACACAGCGCTGAATCTACTTATCAGCCCCTGTATGAAAAAGGTACCCTGCCATCCAAGAATATCTAGCACTGTGATGAATAATATTTCGTTGTTCCCTATACGACAAATGATGAGGCACTTTCCCTGTAGCAATATAGTTAGCAATATCTGCATACCACGGAGGTTTAATAGAAACTGCAAAAATATGCTCATCGGGAAAAATATCTTCTATAGGTGTGCATTCATCATTGTGATCCATTCTAGATAGGAAATCAACAACTACATTATCTTTTCCTAGTTTGTCTACTATTTTCATATCAAATTCTTGAAGCAATAGCAACCATCTTGTAATATGGTCAGGAGTGATAGGTTTATTCATCAAATACCTGATTGCTACATGATCAATATGTACAAAAGTAGGATACCTGGTGATGTAGTGCCGGAACTTATTGACAGCATAAATGACAACCATGAATTCTTTTTCCGTCACCATGTAATTCAGTTCAACAAGAATGAAATTCTTGCTGACAAAATAAATTTCATACGCTGTTTTGTCTACCTGCTATCCTAAAACAAATCCTACTGCTATCTGAGAAGCATCATCATGTATGTGAAATGTAATGCCCAATCGGGTCCTCGGAGGATTGGAGCCTTAAAAATCAATCCCTTAATTTTTGTGAAAGCTGTTTCACAGTCTTCAGTCCACAAGAATTCTGCATCTTTCGTTAGCAATTGAAAAAGTGGATGTACTATCTTAGAAAAATTTTCTATAAAATGTCTGTAATAACTAGCATAACCAATATAGATACATACCTGTGTGGGTTTCTTTGGTACCGGGAAGTGTAATATCACCTCTAATTTGGCTGGATCAACTCGAATTCTAACGGTTGAGAGTAAATGTCCTAATACTATCCCTTCTTCCCTCATCATATGACATTTGACTATACTCAGAGATACATGGGTCTGTTTACATCTTTTGAGTACTTTCTCCAGATTTTCCAATCCCTCTTCAAATGAGTTTCCAAATGGAGCAAAATCATCCATATAGATTTCAACACTATCATCGACCAAATCAGAAAAGGAATTTCCCTCTGAAAGGTAGTAGGAGCATTAGACAGGCCAAATGGGAGGACCCTGTGTGGAAAGGTTCCCCATGGGCATGTGAAAGTTGTTTTATCCCGGTCTTCCGGGGCTATCTGGATCTGGTTATATCCACTGAATCCATCTAGGAAGGAAAATAACTTCTTCCCAGCCAGGGTGTCTAGGACTTGGTCAATGAATGGAAAAGGGAAATGGTATTTTTGAGTTGCTCTATTTAGCTCCCTGTAATCTACAGAGATCCGCCACTTACCATTATTTTTAGGAACAATAACTAGCGGGGATACCCATTGGCTATCTGAGATGGGGTAAATGAAACCTAAATCCAATAATTTTTGTAATTATTCTTTGACAATGATCTTTAGAGTAGGATTCATTCTCTGTTGGGGCTGTCTTACAGGGCAGAAATCTTCCTTAATATAAATATGATGAGTACATAAGTTAGCAGGGATCCCCTTCATGTCAGTATAATCCCAGGCAAAATATTCCTGATGATCTTGAAGGACTTTTAAGAGTTTTTTTGTCTGGGATTCATACATATTAGGATTGATATTGAGTGTTTTTCCTGGTTCAATTTCAATTGGAATACTATCATGGGTTGAGGTTACAGAAATGTCTTCAATTTCATATTCTGGTTCAATTTTTTCTTGTGTTTCACAGCTCACAGAAGATTCTAAAATTTTAGGAGTTGAATTGGAAACAGAGCTGGGATCATTAATAAAAGTGTTGATGGCATCGTCCTCAGTTTCTGTTTTGAATTGAAGGGCCTCCCTAATAGTGAGGATTGGTCTAACTTCTTCATTTTCAGGTTCAAGCTCTTCTATTGGTAGAGGTTTTCGACTGGTTAATAATTTTTCATATGGGCTAGGTTCCGTAGGAGGGTAGAGAGTAAGATTCTTTGTAACAGTCCCATTCAATATGATCATATGCCCAGATCGGTAGCCTCTGTGAGCATCTGCAGTTGCGAGACAAGGTCTTCCAAAAATCAATGGGTGACCTCCAACTGAGGATCTTGTATGTGACACAAGGAGATCCACCAGGTAGTGCCATGAATCCACCGAAATGGTCACATCTTCTAGTTTCCATATTGGTTTAATTGTAGACCTATCTTCTAGTTCCAAGATGGTAGGGATTGGCTTGAAATTTCTGAGACCTAATGTGTTCATTGTTTCGGAGGTAATGATATTGATGGCAGCACCCAAATCCACCAGTAGATTTCGGATTTCAACCCCATTGATTTGTATTGTCAAAATTGGGTTTCCTGGGTCTCCATATTTCATAGGCATAGTCTTTCCTAGCATAATGTTAGATAGTTTACCAATCATGTGAATAATTAACGAATCCCTTGGTTTATTCCCAGGTTTCTTGGAGAAGTACTCTTTGAGAGTTTTTTCCTATATAGGTACATCCATCATAGTCTGTAGTAGGGGTATTTTAACAAATATATTTTTCAATTTCCCCAGGAAATCAAACTCTGCTTGAGGGTTTGGTTTATTCAAGGTCAGTCTTTCAGGATATGGTGGAGAAGTTGAATGACCCTGATTAAGAACAGGTTGGGGAGGTATCTTATTTGTGATGTTTTGGTTTGGTTTATCCCCAACTGTCCTCTGTTCTGGTTCTGTATGTTCACTGTCAATCTGTTCTATAATAATAGGTGAAGTGGGAGCATTTACTACCCGTCCAGATCTTAAGTTTATTTCGTTAAGTCCTATGGTGGAAATTCCATAAGATGGAAGGTTAAGAGTATCTATTTGTTGGACTCCTTTATTATTAGGATTCAGATTGGTCTGGATAGGAAGATGGGTTCGAAGGGTTGGATTACTAGGAGGTATATTAGAGGGCAACTGAAGTTGTTGTTGAGGCATAGAATGAGGAAATTGCACAGTAGGAGAGGGTCCATGCCAGTTCTGATTCCATGAAGGATTCAAATTGGTCTGGGGAACCCATTGTTGCTAAGTGGGGTATTGATACTGAGACCACATAGATGAAAATGGTGCAGACTAGGGACCCATATTAAAATTATTAAAATACTGGGATGGGTCCTGAAACATACCTGGATTCATAGTTGGCAGTCGAGGTTGCCATGTTTTTTTCAGCCCCTTGAAGTACAACTAGTATACCAAATTTTCTTCACTCACCCCTTGAAAAAATGCCTTTATTCCGAGCAAGAAAGGGCACGAGCTGGTCACATGAATATGTTCACAGTTCGCGTAGGCTTCCACCGTGTTTAATGGGAATTCTTTCAAGGGATGCTTCTTTCTGCATTGTGGGAAGAATATATCCATAGTGTTTCAAACTCTATCTGTTTCTGTTTTTCTTGCAGAGTGTCCATCTGGTCGGATAATGTGCTTAGGATATCAGTCCTTATATTATCCAGTAGGTTTCCAATTTTAGCCTTTGTAACCCCTCCACCAGAAGTCTTTAATGACCGAATTCCTTTTCCACTCCTTGTAGCCCCTCGTGAACACTGAATGCAATAGTCACAGATTGTGTCGAAGTCTTCTTTTGAAATATCCCCCTTTCCTACTATGTTTAGAAGTTGCAAAGAATATTCCCTAAGTGCCAGGAGAAGAATGATATTCAAAATATCCTTATCCATGTCACTATGGCCTGACCTCTACAATATATATTTGAATCGCTCCACACAGTCTTCCATGTTCTCATCCTCTTTCTGTACAAACTTGAAGATTTCCTCCTTAATGTCACGAGATTTATAGTAATCTTGGTATTTCTCCAAAAAGGCTTGTTTCATTCCTTCCCATGAGGTAATATTTCTCCCTCCTAAACCCATGAACCATTGCAGGGCTATCCCTTTTAGGGTAGCATGAAATATTTTTAGTTTCTGAGCATCGGAGATATATTCATATCCTCGATAGATAATGTCAAATTCGAAGAGGAAAGTATCAAGGTCTTCTGAAGAAAGCCCGTGAAAATTAGGCAAAGCTGTTGAAGGGATAGGCTTCATCGGTGCATCACCTATAATGTTTTCAATTGGAAAATAAATATAAGAACTTGAAGGTGCCACAAATATCCTCCAGGACTCACCTGGGATTTCAACTGGTTTTGCGACTGGTACTTGGGGTGATTCAACTGTAGGAGGTTTCACCGCACTCCGCTGGTCTCTTGGTGACGCAAAATCCTTCAGGAACTCTCTTTCCAAATCGGAATTTCTTATTTCAACTGCAGGAGGCTTCACAAAACTCCCTTGGTCTCTTGGTGATGAAAACCCTTTCGGAGGTTCTTCTTCCCAATTAAAATTGCTCAGTTCTTCTGACCCTCTGCTTGCTATTTCTTCCCCTTCTACTGACAGTAGGGATAGATCGTCCACCGGTACCCTATTTATTGCTTCTTCCGCCATCAAAAGAGCTTCCTCTAGTACTGTGGATGGAGCTGACTGTTCAACCGACTGCCCTTCAGACCTGATATGAACCCTTACCCTGATAGCAACACGAGAGGATGCTTCAAATTTAGCCTTTTCGATGATCTCCTGGATATACGTCTTCCTTCCCAGATACTTTCCTTTCTTTGGGGGTCTTCCTCTGCCCCTCTTATTCAGATATTTGTTCATACTATTGGTGAGAGGAATTCATCAAAGTAGCAAAAGTGCTCAGGACCCACAACAGGACAGGTAGCTTCCTCCTCGGGACGAGAGAGTAGGTTCAACACAGAAAATAAAAGAAAATAAAAATAAAATCAAAGTTCAGGACCTAAAGTAGGGTAATCAAATACCCTCCACAGGATGAGAAGTTGGCCCTTTCAGAAAAAAAAAGAAAAAAAAAAAGAAAAACTGAAAACTATGCCTAGGACTTAGAGCAGGGTAACAAATACCCTCCCTAAGACGAGAGATCGGTATTGACAAAAGAAAACAAAGCAAGGAAAAACATGACACTATTCTCAGGACTTGGTGCAAGGTAATAGATACCTCCCCCAAGACGAGAGATCAAAAATTAAATAAAACAATAAAAAGCAGGAAAATACAGAACACTACGCTCCGGAATTGAAGTAGGGCAATAAATTCCCTCCCCAAAATGAGAGATCGACCCTTAGATCAATTGCAGATCATGTTCTTGCACCTTGTTAGCCTTCCCCAGAAACGACGCCAAAATGTTGGTGTCCAAATGTGAACAATATTCAAACCCTTTCTCCACATAAATTATCAACCCGAGGATGTTGGTTATTTCAAGACTAAGGACACAGTATATGCAAGAGAAATCACATAACCTGATATTATATCACATGCTTAATGAATGAACACATAGACCACTGTAACAACAATTAAAATGAATTGCAGAATTAAAATACATTCACAACAATTTAAAGGATTATATTGGAACAAGAGTAACAAACCCAACTAAACATGAAATCAACGAAAAGAAAGGTAATGCAACACCTGATCAGAAGAGTGGGCCAACTCTCTGATCAGGGTTGTGGCAAGTCACAAATTACAGGTAAAATAGCAGAGTGCTGTGCATTCAATTAATTTCAGAATATACTGTTACAAAATATGTATGTATTGGGCCTAACTCCCTATTCACAGCTCGCAGGCCCTCTTTATACAACTGTCTAGGAAATCGCATATTTCCTCTAACAACTACATATCTACAATTATACAATTCGTTGCAACAAAAACCTAATTGCCAAAAGGAAACCATTAAAAAGATTGAAATATTTCTCGGGTGAAACGAAGTCTGTTGCGCTGTAGCAGCAAGTGAAGATAACGCTGGAAATTAGGGGCTGCTCCACGACTCTCGGTTGTAATCTTCCCATTTTTGAAAAATCTGTAAAAATATTATAGTTATTGTTTGCAAAAGGTAAAACCTCCTTGACTATTACTTCATTAATCAAATATCCCATGTAAAATAAAAGAAAGGGGTTTACCTCATGTGTTTAAGAATAATAATGACACAAAGAGATAGAAAGGTGGGCGAAAATGGGAGAGAAAAGTATACAAATCCGGTACCCAACAACCTTCAAAAGAATAGGGGGACCCAAATTTTATATATACAAGGCACAAATTTTGGGTGGTGTTGTAGTAGGTACAACATGACTTTAAACCATTGATTTTCTAATAATAAACTAAAAAATAATTTAGACATATTTTCAAAACTGGATAGAATTACTATTCATTCATAGGGTGAGTCCACCTGAATAGTTATAGATGGGATAATGCTATCCTCTAAGTTTGTAAATTCTAAATTTTCCATAGCATGAGCCATCTTAGTAACATTGATATCCAATTTCTTCATCTTCCTTTGTGTCTTGTCTAGGTGTTGTGGCTCATTTGCATTTACCTTTGAAATATTTTTCAAAACACCAAAAAAGAATATATGATAGAAAATGTAAAATTTTGTGTATCATAGAAGAATTTTAATTTATATATTGGTACATTAACATTACGTGATAATATGTGAAGGTGGGTCGAGTCGGGCTCATTCACATGTAGAACAGTTCAAGAGCCGGACCGATGGGAACGTTCAGAACATTGCACGTCATCAAGCGGACAATTCAAGTGGATTCTGACTGCCACTGATTATTTTAAAAAATGGTTGAAGAAATACCCACTAAGAAGGCGAATGACCAAGTGGTGATGAAGTTTATGGAGGAAAATATTTTCAGCAGATTTAGATGTCCAGTCAAAATTGTGACTGATAATGCTCAGGTATTCAACTCTGCTCGTTTCATTAATTTTTGTCAAACATATTGTTGTTCCTTGAGAAACAATTCCTTGCTGTGAACAGGAATCCGTGCTAAAGACATTAAAGATTATGTCACAAAATGTATGTCTGTCTCTGTTTATTAAAACCTTCAAATATTAATAATATATCTCACAAATATCAAATCTTTATAAACTTTGCAATGCCATGTTCCCTTTATATTGAAGTGAGCGAAATGGAAGACGAAGAAAGAAAAGGATTTCAGTTTGTCATGCTGCTTAAAACAGAAACTGCCATAATAAAATCCTGAAGAAGTGAATAACAAATAAGCTAAAGTAAAGGAGCGCCCATTAAGGATATTTAACTCTTAGATACATAAATATCAAGAGGCCTGCAGCTCTAATCACTCTACTTTATTCTCAGATATGAAAATGAAATGAAAACCAAGAAAACTCTTCAACACAAATGGAATAATGGAAACTTGCAAAGATTTTTCATTCATTCAATATTGTTCAGTACAAAATTAGCCTTCAAGGTTCAAAAAACCGGAACCTTCTTTCTTCCTTAAGATGTCTTTAAATACAATCTGAACCAAAATGGTTTTCGGTTATAAAACTGATTCCAACTAACTGTAATTGCTTAACTACTCTCTGTAGCGGAGGTACATGTCTCGGAAACATTTTATTACATTTACATGATTTCACTTAAAACAAAATAAAATATGATAACTCCTAATCTAAAGGAACTGATGTTCCTGGAATAGAGGCTGACTCAATGACTACTTGCGACTGAACGGCTACTTGTGGCTGTTTGGCTGGAAATCCCTTTTCTGTATCAATAGAAAATTTCTTGCATTCCTTCCAGAGTTTATCTTGAGTTATCGGAGTGTTCTTATAACGATGATATTCCAGTGTAAAGGCAACAACTTGACTGTGAGTGAGGTTACTTGTGAACAATGTCTTCACCATCCACAACAGAAGGAAATGCCTTTGTAAGAAATTGAATACTGTTTCTCCCTTCAATATCTGTGTCTTCTCATGTCGGCCATCTGCTCTGCTTTTTGCAAATATCAATTGATCCTCATAAAATTTCCAGGACATAATTTCACCTCCCTCCCTCCAGCATGAGGGCAAACCTGTTCTCGTCAACTTATCAAACGAAATATCAAATTTCTTAACCATCTCTTTAATTCCCTGTAACCGCTTCTATGAGGCCTTTAAAAGGTCATTTTTAATGATCATTTTTTTTACCTCTTCAGCATAGAAGTACCTATCCAGTATCCCCATATATTTCAACTCTTCATCTGTCTTGGCATTAATAAAATTTATGAATTTCTTGGCCCAATTTGATCTTTTGATCACGGCCTGCTTCTCCGATAACAACTCCTTTTCATGTTCTGAAACAATGTTTTTCTCTCTGGCAATTATATTCATGGAATCCCATTTTTCCTGCATTTCTGAAATGATCTCCTTCCAGATGAGATCCTTAGCTTTAATAAGGGAAATATTTCCCTTCAATTTCTCCTTGAGTTCTTTGATTTCTTCCTCGGCTTTTTGTAGCTTCTGCTCGTTCTCATTTGCCTTTCCTTCCCATCCTTGCATCAACTTAAGAACTGTGGCCAATTCAGACTGGGCCTGTTTACAATCTCTCTCCGCCATTTTTAATTCTGTGTTCAGCTGAACAACCTGGGCTTGAGGGTCGGCTCCACCTGCAGAAAAATCAAAAGTACAAGTATGGTTCTGGATTTGATTCTGTAAGGTTATAGCAGTTTTCTTTACCTTAGTAAGTTCCTCGTCCTTCTTCATCAACTATTGTCGCAGTTCCTCTTTTTCCTTTTCAACCTCTGCTACTTCAGCTGCCAATGAGTGCTCTGTAGCTGGCAATTTCAACTTTTTCCTTAATGAAGATATTTCTGCTTCTGCACTCTTCATAAGTTTTTGAATTGCGCTTTTATCATTTGGATCGACCCCGATTTTCATTATGATTTTTTTCAGCTCTTCATTCTGAGTAGTTAACGCTCTTGCATTGGCTTTTTCCATCTTGCATTGTTTGACAACCTTAGCAAGCATATTTTCTGTCTTGACCGCTATAGCATTGGTCTTGCTCAAATCATTGACAATCAACTGACCTGTCTGCATGTGGAGATTCATTTTGTCCCACAAGGGGATCTTTTTCACGTCCATGACTATGTTCAACTCCTTAAAGCTGCCTGAAGGTCCAAGGGACATTCCTGTCGGATGCGACAACGCCATCTTAAACTGATCTTTCTGCAGATCCATTACAGTCAATAGTCTTGTTTGGTCAGCAGGTATATTGTGCTCTGCTTGTGTTTCTATATTGGCCTTTATTCTTTGGTTCTTTTCTTCAATCTGTGAGAACACTTGCTTCATGGAAGGAGCCTTTTCCAAATGAAGTTCTGGTCTACTAGGAGATGAAGGGCCACCTTGTTCTTCACTGACCTGGAGAGTAAAACCAGGTGAATTGGAAGAATGGTCTTCTGCTAATTTAGTCCTTTTCTCCTCTCGGGGTTCCTCCTCATCGATCTCAATAACATCATCTCTCCCTCTTTTGCTCATCCTTTCCAATATTGCAGGTGTTTGAATACTGATCCTTGATGAACTTCGCCCTCCTGGATTAGCCAATTTCTCTAAATCCGGTTTACTCACATGAGTAAAAGCAGCATACCCATTCTCAACCCTTTTTTGTGAAATAATCCCATGTGGGTCATAGGCCCATTTCTCTCCCAACAGCAACTGTGTTTCTTCCAATATTTTTGATACCTCCTCAAAAGCTTGTCTTGTGTTAACAACAAAAGGGCCTACACTCATAGGCAACTTGTACATTAATCCTTTCTTCATGGGCAGAAAATGAACTTGATCCACATTAAGACTTTGCCTTATAAATTCCAAGGCAAATAGTCTCATGGGAACAAAGGTTGGAAGCCTATAAGGCTCAATACTGACTCCATATAGCCTTATCTCAGAATAATCTTCAAAAACAAACCAGTCTCCAAATTTACAATTAGGTCCTAATTGTAAGAACTCCTGGGCCTTTGGCAGGAAGCATGGAGGCAGAGTTCCATTAAGAATTTTATAAGCAGTGGTCATGAAATGGTCCACAAATTCAAATAAACCGGCTTCGTTCTCTTCTCTTCTAACCATGTCGGTCCAAAGCAAAACTAACTGTTTATTTTTATTACTATCCATTATATTCAAACCAACACTCATGAACTCTTCAACATTCTGATATAAAAACAAGTAGACTATCAATGAGGGAAATCTGAAATAACATGTTAAAGGGAAGGCGATCAATTGAGAATTCACCACTTCCTGCCAAAAGGATGGGATATCTAGCACCACCCCTGGTTTCATCATAAGAGCGAACATCCCCAGGGCTACCTTGTAAATTTCGCGATCATCATCTCTCCCCAAAATCTCCATAATACAGCTAAGGATTGGCCTGTATTGAACATTGAACGCCTCTAAACTGAATTTTCCCGTTTCAAATTGAGTCTTCTCTGGACTTGATACCAAAAACGACATGCAACGATTAAACTCTTCATTTGAATGCTCCTCGAAATACTGAATCAACGAATCTTCAGAGAACTGCAATTGAGAATCATTTTCTGGAAAACATAATGCCTGACGCATTAATTGAGTTGAAACCTGCAAAATATTTTCCCCTTGGGAATTCATAACAAAACACTTGCCTGGGTACATAGACGAAACTAACCAAGAAATAAATTCGGGGAAGAAATGAGTTTTTGGAATACAAGTGGACAACACTCCCGAACTTTGCATAGCAGAAAACACAGGGGACTTGTCAGTGTTCAAGGTTACTTGATAATGCAAGAGAGGATGGTTTACGGATGACGCAGTATCATGAACATCTTTCTCACTATCTAAGAGGGGACTGAGACTTGACAAACCAGAAAATGATGTTCGCTTGGCCATGACTGACAGGAATTTGAAAACAATTCGCGAAATGCTGAATAGCGCAAAGGTGGTGAGACGTGGTTACACAGGGCAAACAGTCACAAACAAAACACAATGGAACGGAAAAACCCCTTTTATAGACTACGGAAACCGTAATAAATGCAAGAGTGACGTGGAAAAACAACTAACAGTAAATGACAGCTTGTTTTCCACCTCGACAGATGACGTCATGCGGGGGGTCTGTGAGTACGACGAAGAGTTCCTACCCATACCCCCCGTAATTAATCTGAGCCGTCGATCACCGAATTTCTGAGATCTGACCGGTCAACTGCGGGGGGTCGGTATTTGATAACCGACGGGCTAATTGACCCCCCGCAATTGCATATCTATACACTTCTTTGCTTGAATGTGACTTCCGCTCCGAAAGCTGCTCGAGCTTTAACCTTAATACATATATATATCAACCTAAGGTTGGCCCGCTTCATGTATATGAATAAAAACTGAAATACATTGCATTCCTCTCTTTTTTATGCTAAAGTATAAAAACTTCGTACTATAGCATATTTTCGAATTCTTATATATTTTTTTTAAAATTTTCTTTTCAAAATTTCAAAAATGAAATATAAAAAGGATATGTAGATACTGATCCACAACACATATAATGTAATTTTATCACATTCCACAACGTATCATCCCCAAGGGAATGGATTGGCAGAGTCTTTAAATAATACATTGGTCAGAATCTTGAAGAAAACAATCATCGAGAATCAGAAGGATTGGGATATGAAGTTGAAGTTTTCCCTCTGGGAAGTTCGAGTCACTACCAAGAGATCTACTGGGAAGACTCCCTATGAACTGGTTTATGGAACTCAAGCACTATTTCCTACTTAGCTGGCCAAACCAGTGATTTCTTTCCTTCAAGAAGCTTAGGAAGAAATGAATGCTCTCATAAGAAGATTGAACAAAATAATTGAATCAAGTGAAAACAGAAACAAAGTCAGGGATAATTTGATTACTTATCAGGAAAATATGAAGTCTATATTTGACAGAAAAGCAAAATAAGTTCTCTTTCAAGCAGGATATTTGGTACTAAGATGGGACACCAGACGAAAATAAACGGGGAAGCATGGTAAATTTGACCCTCTCTGGTATGGTCCATATTGTTGGAAATACTGGGAGGGGTGTGAATCAATATTTCTTTTGAATTGTTAATTTTACCAGTTAGATCACCTATATCTAGAACACAAAATGAACAATAAGAATAAATGCTTTTATTAATTTCTTGTTTACAATAAATCAAGTACAATATATGTAGGGCTCCAACCTAGATGAAGACACCAATCTTCAATCTCCCAAGCTCCAACCTGTATTTGCCAAGCACCAACTTGGACTTCCAAGGCTCCAACCTTGTCAATTCTGAGGCAACAATCTCAAGGGCTCCAACCCTATATCTGGTACAGGCTCCAAACTGGTCTCTTGAGGGCTCCTATCCTCTAGGGCTCCAACCCTATCTTCCAAGGCACCAACCTTGTAAATTCTGAGGCACCAACCTCAAGGGCTCCAACTCTATATCTGGTACAAGATCCAACCTGGTATCTTGAGGACTCCTATCCTCTAGGGCTCCAACCCTATCTTCCAAGGCACCAACCCTTTCTCTATGAGGCTCCAAACTCCTGCTTCAATTCGTCAAGATATATTTGGTTATACTTCATGGCTTCCAATGTCTTCTTCAACGAGCCCTGTCAATATTCACTTAGTTTTCATTGTAGTCTCCACATTACGTCATCAATGACAACCTTTTCTTCTTAGAAGGTATCACCACTGCTCTTCATCGTACCCAAACAATTTATCTAAGTTACCTCATGATGAAATCAATGCATAAATAATATCTCCAACACCTTCAAGGTGTCTTCAATAGGCAGCCCAAGCTCTGCATCCATAGACAGAGTCTGTGAAGGGCCAGCTAGCCTCAATATCTCTCCCTTCTTTGGAAGGAGACATATCCTGTAAATGCCACCATAGTCAATCTCTGAAATTGACTTGTGGTGTCTCACTGAAAAAGGAATTGGAATATCTTAAGATATTCTCGATGGAGCAGAAAGTTCCAGATTTGGAACATTAAAGTGGTATCAGAGCATCAATCTTGGCTTAGCCTGTGCACAAGATTTAATGCCATCAGCAAGAGGAGCTTCTCTCCAAGGAGAGGAGATTTGTAGAGGAAACAAGGGAAAAGAGACGGAAGAGGAGGTCTCCCTTCTTCTTTTCCAGACCATTGAAGGAATCGTTGAAAATCTTGATGAAAGGGAAAAGTGGGAAGATTTTCTGAGAGGGTTTGTTGATGGGACAAATCCTAGCTATTTTTCATGAAGGGTGTGGGCATTTAGCCACACATGCAGATCCACAGTGTAGTCCTTTGTTACTTGCATTACAAGGGAGTAGAGGAAGAAAATGAGGCCATGGGAGGAGCAGCGCTGAAACTCAAGGTATGGCTCATGAATGTTGGTTTGGAGATTCCATTTTTCATTGTAATGCAAATGCCAAAAACATATGATGCATTCACTAAGGGTTTGATGGAAGAACTTGGTGGAACTCATTGTGTCATAAACACAAACACTTTGCATGCATTGGGAAGAACCAACAACGTTGTCACATTAGGAGGAGATCTATCACCACATGAAGGTGAAAGGGGAGCCATTGCTTCCACTAGAGGAGCCCTTGTGTCTTTGCAAGGAGTTCCAAATATTTTTACATGTGGGTACCGAGGCACAATCCTGGAGCCATATGTAGAATTTGCTAGGGATTGTGAGATGGAGAAAGAAGAGCAGAGGGATCAACATGAAGGGATGATGAGCATTCTCCCTTATCTATTTAAGAAATTTTCTGCACAAAGGAACGAGACTGCATTGCGCAGAAGAGAGAGGGACAAATCAGTCCACTCATACATGCAGTCTATTTTAGATCTTGATGTCTCACTTTTTGGAGGCATTCCACCTAGGAGGCCACTGATCTAGAGATGATGAGAGGAATCATATCATTTGGTTCACCACTCTTCCGGAGAGGTGTAGACATTAGAGGAATCCAACACAATGCAGAGAGTTGGGATAAGCACAAGGAGGAGGGATACACTCTCTCATTTTTAGTACCACCCATTCTCATCAGTTTTACTGCACTGGAAGAGTTTGTTGCAGAGGTGGAGGATGGCATCTTCATGATGCAGGATGACTACTCCATAGATTTGGTGAGGGAGAGGATACTTCCTTTGAGGAAGAACTCTTTCATGCATTGGAGTAGATGGAGGCCACTCATGCTTACATTGGCTAGGATCGGGAGATTCTTTGGAGGTGATAGTCTCTCATGGGAGGCTCATTTTCAGAGAGCATCATTTCTATTTGAGCATGAGTAGCTGCATGATGGCATGGTAGAAAATTTGAGGATGAATTTGGCATGGGGAATTTCAAAGTAGCAGGCAGCATCGTGAGGGAGCACCATATTGCAGAACACTAGCGCTGTCTATATGGAGGATTGATCTTGGTTGGAGGACTCAGCTTTTGGTTGAGTGTTCCCAGGATCTTGGTGCATGCATGATTCTTGATGACTAGGAGGGAGATGACAGATACATGGTTGTTGATATGGTCATCTATTGTTATGGAAGGATCTTCTTGACTAGAGTTTCTAGTCTCAAGGAGAAATTATTGCATGCAGCACATGAGGACTTCCTAGGTATGCACTTGGATGCATACTTTTCCTTGCTAGAGGAGTTTACTTGGGAGGGCATTCATCATGATCTTCATCAGAATATGGACAAATGCATAACCCGGATGATTTTGGAGAGGTTGGCACAACCATTCCCTTACTCATTGGAGGAGAGGGAGAGCATTCAGATGAGCCATTTCAGCTCAAGGTCTCAAGTACATGGTAGAGAAGGTATAATTTCCCATTTTGCACCTATTTACTTCATATGAGCAGCCTATTGTCTCAAGGAGGGTCATCCCTTCTTGCACTTGGTATAATGTACTTGCAGCTACTTGTAGCCTTGATTTTGGCTATTCTTATGATGGTTTGTGGGGGAAGCCACCTGTTTCTTGGTGTGCACCATTGGCACCAATTTGTAATTTTATGATTCCATCTTATGAGGAGTTTGTGGCAGAAAAAAATTGGCTAGTACAGCACTTGTTACTTTTGGTTTTGAGGCAGGCCAAGAGGCATTGTGCAGGTTCCATGAGTGGAACTTTGAACCACTCTCCGGTTGTCATTTGACAACTTGCTTTTATTATTTATTGCTCCTTGTATTTCTGATGTTTGTACACACATGAGGAGAATTATTTGGAGAGTATTGGATGTACAGCCCATTGGGAGCATGATTCTCCCCATTATACATGTCTTATCTTGCAGGAGACACCATGGGAAAACCATGATTGCCACATTTCTACTTGTACCTTCTTGTGGGAGGGACCACTTGGAGAATTTGCAGAGGCATTTCATGGCTGATTTTCTTGATGGGGTAGCTTGGGCCATTCTTGGAGGCCATACAATTTCAGCCCAAGGATAGAGGCAGCCCCATGGACACTTCAAGTGGAGAGAGGACCATCTTGAGAAGCACAAGCACAACTCTCCATTCAGCCCCAACACATTGCAAAAACCGAGGGTTGAGATTTTCATTTGGATCATAGCATGGATGAGAGGATCATCATTGGGAGAAAATTTTTCCCATGCATATCATCACTCCTACCTTAAGGAGGCCATGGCACAGTAAGAAGGATTCCATTACACCTTCTATCTTTCCATGAGGTGCATCATTTTCAACTTGCATACTTGGGAGAGAGCATTGGAGGAAAAAATTATTGCGACATCTTTTGACCAATGGTAAAGCTTGTTGTTGAGGAGGCCACAAGAGAAGAAAGGGGGAGAAATTTTGTTCTCTCTATGTAGTTGCTTGAGGACAAGCAACATGTGGGAGGGGAGGACTGTAATGTTCCCAATTTTTAGCCTCAAGCTAAAATGGAACATTATAGTTACATATTTTATTTCTGCTTAATAAAATGGGTAAGGAGACACCTTAACCCTCTTTTAATGAAGAAATAACACTCCTTATGTGAAAAGGAGATGAATAAGCAGCTAGATTAAATCACCTAAGGGTGTGAATGGAACCCAGATCACTTGATTTAGTCATCTTTGAGGAGAGGCTTCCTAGAGAAGCTGCGTAGTTTTGGAGGGAAGGCACTCACATGAGGGTGGAAACCCTAATTGGTGGGACCATGGTGGAGAAAGAGTTCCCTTTCTTTATATGGAGGATATGGCAGCCCATTTGCATCATGTTTGTGTATATAATTTCAAATTGGGTCTGCAGAGGCTTGCATCCTTGGGCTATTTAGCAGGGTGGTGGTGCCCTCGAGCACTAGGGTGTTCCCGGTCGGGAATCCCTACCTCTTCCTCAAGGAAGGATGAGGATTGAGCTGATTTTCCTCAATCCAAAATTGGCCACAGCTACATTCATCACCTACAACATTAGCTCTGCAACAGAGAGGACGTTGTGTTTCTGGGTGCAGCAAGAGAGGAACTCATGGAGTCATCTTAGCTTGTTCCCTTCAGTGGAGGAGGGATATATTCATTGGAGGAGCTACAAGGAGGATTCCCAAGCTTCATTACATATATTTGGCATGAGGCCAAAATTCTATCATCTCCCACTGCACATTCCATGAAGGAAACTGCGTTATTTCAGAGGAGGCAGTGAGAGAGGGGTTCTAGAGCTTTAAAGGAGGAGTGTTTTTGAGTCAAAGGGATCAAACCTTTGCTTGGAGAAATTATCAGAGGAGGGAAATCATATTTTAGATTTGCCACAACCTCATTCTCATTTTTTTTCAGTTGCAGTGACAACTAAGTTGTCACATTTTGTATTCTTCGGCATTTCTAGCAATCTCTCCTAGATTGGCTAGAAATCTTGCATTTCAGTCCATTTCTTTGTAATTAGGCTATTTCTTTATATCCTACAATTTTTTTTTTTTTATTTCATGTATATTCAACAGCTGCTACCTTCATATACACAGTGCAGTCATTGCTCTCTGGCATTTTGTGGAGTTGCAGCAACTCATGTATTTCATTGTTCATTCATTGGAGGTTTGTTCTTAAAGCTTGAGTGGCTTGTCCCTCAACTATTTCTTGTATATTACTGCTGATATAATCATATAATGTTGGCTGCATACATTTCCCTCTTATGGTGTATTCATATTTGCAGATTTTAATGGTTATGTTCACATATTGCTGTAATCTCTCACATTGAGCATTGTTTTAGAGACCTAGATTGGGGAGATCTGAATAACCCATCTAGAGTTATTTCTTTGAGCTCATTTTCTGCATAGGAGCTGTATGTTGTGTGTTCTAAGGCATCCCAGTAGTGTTTTGTATTATTTTTACAACAAATTTCTTATACAGCTTCCTCAAGGATCCTGTAGCAGAAATTCCCGAGGTGGAATATTGCATATCCATAGACAGAGTCTGTGAAGGGCGAGCTAGCCTCAGGATCTCTCCCTTCTTTGGAAGGAGAAATATCCTGTAAATGACCCCACATTCAATATCTTAAATGGACATGTGGTGTCTCACTGAAGAAGGAATTGGAATATCTTAAGATATTCTGGATGGAGCAGAAAGTTCCAGATTTGGAACATTACAGGACTGCTCCAGATATGATGCCCAAAACCACCATTGAAGACTTGACCAATGACTAGTATTAATGCTGGAACAAGCCACACTAGAAAATTCACACTTTCCTTAGATTTCTCCACAAATTCGAGCTATAATCGTGACTATCCAACCTTCTCCACGCAGTCACAGGGTTGTGTCTCTTATGTGACTAGTCCAAAATATTTACTTTGTTTCAGGACTGTTCTTGATGCAATATAATTCTGGTCCTGGTTAGGGCTTCTAACTAACTGATGCAACCCCTTCTCCTACCTTCCAGACCTCCTCCAAGGCTGCGGTCTTGCTGTCCCTTGCTTCTTGTGTTTAGGGCTACCTTCTAGGATGAATTTAGGCTTAGATTAGGCCTGTGAGCCTTTTCCAAACTACCCAAAAATTCTCTAGATTTCTGCGGTCTGCTACAAAAATCCTTAACACCATTTTTCTATACCAGAGATCCAAGTTTATAAGTTTTACAGTGTAGTAGCACTCATGTCTAAATACAACAATTTCCCAAAACAGTCTATGTCTTTTATCTTCCTCAGCCCCCTTCACACTTCTGCGTTTTCCTGATTTTCTGTGTTTTTTTTTCATCGAAATTCTTGACCCAAAGGAGCGAGGACGAACCTATATATACAGATTTTCAATTGGAATGAGGGGACGTGAATTTTTGGAGGGAGGTCGACTTGAGAGAGAAAGTGTAGGTCGGCTCACTGCTAAATATAATTTCCTTAACTTAAAAAAAAATCAATATCTTTCAATCTGCTTGGAGTTTCGGGCTGAGTAATAGCTCGTTGGAAAGGAAAAATTATGCTCTTCAAGATGGTGTAGGTCGCATGTTGAAATATTGCCTCTAAGGTTTGAAAATATATTTTTCTTTTTTACTGTCGTTAAATTATTTAGTGTAGAAAATGATCAAGATAGTATGGCTTCTTTGTTTGGCTTATCCATTGTTTGTCTTCTCCATTTTTTGGCTTCTTCATAATCATAGGAACATGTAAGACATCCTTGTCATCATGATAGTGTGAAACAATGTGTATCATCCATGTCATCACATAATTGTGCAGTGATATGGTATAGTGCAGCATCATTAGGAGAACTTCAAAATAGTCTTCCAACCTTCAAATGATATCTTCCACGTTATCATCTATTCTTTCAACCTTCATCAAGTGCCATCATCAATTTTGGTCATTCATTTAGTGTATGACTCCATATGTCATCAAAGTTTAAGGTCTAGATCATCAAGGCATATGCAACATTATAGCTAGTTCAAGGACTTCTTAGGACTTCTTCATTAGTGGCTTGACCTCTTCATCGGTTGACCTTTTCATTGATGGCATCCTTAGCACTTAGGGATTGCATGAGGTTAATTGACATCACAAGAATATTTTCCATCTCAGCTATTGAAATCAATGAAAACCTTGATTAACAATCTCCCCCTTTGTCATTGATGGCAATATTCTTTCCCTTCCAACATTCTCTCCCCCTTTGACATCAATGGCAAATGGTATGCCCAAGTTCTCCCCCTATCAAGCTGCTTCTTGGCATGTTGCTTCTTCACGTTTCCTTCATCAATGATAGTTCTCCATGTAATATATGTTGCTCCACCTGTCATGGTGCTCTTCTTTAATGTACTTTCTCCCCCTAAGTTGTATGCATGGTCTTTTTTTTTTCATGTGATGAGCCAAAGCCCCGTGCGTGCATAACCTCTGACAGCTTCAAGAAGTATTTCTGCCTTATGATCGGGTGGAAGAAGTCAATATTGGAATCATGTTCTTCAATGGAGTTACTCCTGAGAGATGATCTATCAAAGGATGAATGTCCATGGGTGACTCATCAAAGATTTCATAGGGCCCATTCACGGATAACTTCTAGAATATCAATGATGACTTTATCAATTCAACAACACGTGTTGTTCATTGGAGTGTTCAAGAGACTTCCAGATTCAACTTGTTTCCTTCTCCATACTTGTGTAACTTTCTTCTCTGGCATGGTTCTAGCTTGTGCTTTCCCAAGTCAAGTTACAATCACGTGCCATATGTCCAATGTTATGGAAATTGAAACACTCTATATTGTTCATGAATAAAAAATCATGACTTATTCTTGCAAAAGTGCTTCAAGGAGATTGATGGGGACCATTATATTTGTCTTTGTGATATGCCCTACAATCTTTTGCCACATGCCCAAAGTTTGTACAAGAATAGAAATATCCAAGAAATATACTTTGGTACCTGGGTGATGAATATTTCCTTGAAGTACTCTTGAAGTATTTTTGCCTTGGGATTCTTTGATGATATTCATTGCCTTTTGTATTCTTGACACCATATTCAAGTCTCCTTAGCATAGAATTTCTTCCATTGTTGTCTTGATTCTTCTCCTTTCCTTTGTTGGAACTGGGAGCATCAACATTTCTTTCTAGGTTCCTCACATCTTTGTTGTTTGAAGCATTATCATTCCTGCTTGAGGATTCACCTGCATAGCCAAGACCTGATTTATAAAGGGGAGACCTTTGCTGACTTAGGATGTCAATCTAGGGTTTGAGAGCTTTTCAAGTTTTTATTCAGCAATTCAACTTCCTTTTCAAGAAAGACAATTTCTCCTTTCAACTTTTCGCAATCTTCATATTTCATAAGTATTTGCTTCTTCATTTCTTCCATCATCCTTGTTGCTTCATCTGCTTCGATTTTAAGGGAGATGATATTTTATTTCATTTTGAAGATTTCTTCATTCTCATTTTCTAGACTGCTCTCCATTTCTTCTTTTGTTCTTGTAGCTTCACATGTTTCGGCCTTGAGAAGATTGATGTCTGATTTTAGTTTCAATATTTCTTCATCCTTATCGTATAGTTGGCCTATCATGGTGTTTCTCTCCTTTTTTTCTTCATTAACTTGTCCTTATATGAATGCTAAAGTTTCCATCACCTTCTCAGCTCCTTGCGCTTGTTTCCTTGATTCTTCTAGTTGAGATCTAAGAGAAGAGACATCTTCCTTGTATTGACCAATCTCTGTTTCAATATTGTTCAAGCTCTTAAGTCTTTGTTCAAGGTGGCTTGAAAAAGTTTCTTCCCTTTTCTTTGCCTTATCCAATTGATTTGTCATAGATATGACTTCTTCATGATGCTTTATTTTATTTTGATGAAATTCCTCTTTAAGTTTTGTGAGCTCCTCATCTCTTTCTTGTACTTGAAGCTTGACAAAGTCAACTTCCTTCCTTGTCTTGCCTTGGTTACCATCTTGTGCTTTCTTCTTAAGTTCCTCATTTTCATTTTTCAAACTGTTAATCTCTTCCATGGAAGCCATAAGTTTATTCAAGAGTTGTTCTTCAAGGTCTTCTTTGTTCTCTTCATCTTCTAGGTTTTCTTTAGCCTTGTTTTCATCTCTCTTATCTTCAGCTTCCTTGACGGATTCTGGACTTCTTTCTTGTTTTTGATCATCTTCTTGACTAGAGATCATTGTCAACGCTCCTTTTGAGTGAAGATCATGAAGTTTGTCCCATATGACTTTTGCTGACGAACATTTTTCAAATTGGCCTTCACAGAATTTGGTAAACCATTCAAAATTGCCTTCATTGCTCTTGTATTGTACTCATTGGATTCTTCGTTCATCGTGTCATTAGTAATCACTGATTTCCAAACTTCAATTCCTTGAGTCTTCAAGAAATTCCTCATTCTTGCCACCCATATATCAAAATTTTCATTGAACAATGGAGCCCTTGCAAATTGATTTACTTCAATTTCAATGTTTGAGGAAGACACATCTTTAGGAGGATTGGAGACTTTATTCCTTGGCTTTGTCATTTGTGTTATAAAGATCAACCTTCAAGCTGTTATGCTTTGAGTGAAGGTACTGGCTCTGATACCAATTGTTGGAAATACTGAGAGGGAGGTGGATCAGTATTTATTTTCAATTGTTAATTTTACCAGTTAGATCACCTATATATAGAACACAAAATGAACAATAAGAATAAATGCTTTTATTAATTTCTTCTTTACAATAAATCAAGTACAATATATGTAGGGCTCCAACCCTAGATGAAGACACCAATCTTCAATCTCCCAGGCTCCAACCTGTATTTTCCAAGCACTGACTTGGACTTCCAAGGCTCCAACCTTGTCAATTCTAAGGCACCAACCTCAAGGGATCCAACCCTATATCTGGTACATGCTCCAACCTGGTCTCTTGAGGAATCCTATCCTCTAGGGCTCCAACCCTATCTTCCAAGGCACCAAACTTGTAAATTCTGAGGCACCAACCTCAAGGGCTCCAACCCTATATCTGGTACATGCTCCAACATGGTCTCTTGAGGACTCCTATCCTCTAGGGTTCCAACCCTATCTTCAAAAGCACCAACCTTGTCTCTATGAGGCTCCAACCTCCTTCTTCAATTCGTCAAGATATATTTGGTTATACTTCATGGCTCCTAATGTCTTCTTAAATAAACCATGTCAATATTCACTTAGTCTTCATTATAGTCTCCACATTACGTCATCATTGACAACCTTTTCTTCTTAGAAGGTGTCACCACTACTCTTCATTGTACCCAAACAATTTCTCCAAGTTACCTCATGATGACATCAATGCATCAATAATATCTCCAACACCTTCAAGGTGCCTTCAATAGGCAGCCCAAGTTATGCACCTACTTTAAGCCTCTTCAAGGGCTTCTTCAAGAACTCTCCAAGGGAGTCTTCACAAGGTGCTCCAAGAGTGTCTTCACACGGTGCTCCAAATGGCTTGCTCCTTAAGGTTGTCTTCACAAAATGTCTTCAATATGTTGCCCAAGTTTGCAATTATCAACAAGTCAAATCTACACACTGGACTTTAAGAGACCTCAAACAATACTAAAGATTCTCCAAGAATTAATTCTCCTTCAATAGCTGCTTCAAGATGTCTTCAATAGGTCTCCATAATTCTTCTAAAGGTGACTCCAAAATCTGTCACAATTCTGCCTCGGGACTACTCTAGATATGATGCCTAAAACCACCGTTCAAGCCTTGACCAATGACTAGTATTAATGCTGGAACAAGCCACACCAGAAACTTCACATTTTCCTTAGATTTCTCCTCAAATTCGAGCTATAATGGTGACTATCCAAGCTTCTCCATGCAGTCACAGGGTTGTATCTCTTATGTGACTAGTCTAAAATCTTTACTACTATGTTTTAGGACTATTCTTGCTGCAATATAAGTCTGGTCCTGGTTAGGGCTTGTAACTAACTGATGCAACCCCTTCTCCTACCTTTCAGAGCTCCTCCAAGGCAGCGGTCTTATTGTCCCTTGCTTCTTGTGTTTAGGGCTACCTTCTAGGATGAATTCAGGCTTAGATTAGGTCTGTCAGCCTTTTCCAAACTGCCCAGAACTCCTCTATATTTCTGCGGTCTGATACAACAATCCTTAACACCCTTTTTCTATACCAGAGATCCAAGTTTTTGATTTTGACAGTGTAGTAGAAACAGGTCTGAATACAACAATTGCCCAAAACAGTTTATGTCTTTTATCTTCCTCAGCCCCCTTCACACTTCTGCGTTTTCCTGATTTTCTGTGTTTTTTTTTCACCGAAATTCTTGACCCAAAGGAGGGAGTACAAACCTATATATACAAATTTTTGATTGGAATTAGGGGAAGTGACTTTTTGGAGGGAGGCCGACTTGAGAGAGAAAGTGTAGGTCGGCTCACTGCTAAATATAATTTCCTTAACTTAAAAAAAATCAATATCTTTCAAACTGCTTGGAGTTTCGGGCTGAGTAATAGCTCGTTGGAAAGGAAAAATTATGCTCTTCAAGATGGTGTAGGTCCCATGTTGAAATATTTCCTCTAAGGTTGGAAAAAATATTTTTCTTTGTGACTGTCCTTAAATTATTTAGTGTAGAAAATGATTAGGACAGTATGGCTTCTTTGTTTGGCTTCTCCACTATTTGTCTTCTCCATTATTTGGCTTCTTCATCATCATAGGAACATGTAAGACATCCTTGTCATCATGATAGTGTCCAAAAACGTGTATCATCCATGTCATCACATAATTGTGCAGTGATATGTTACAGTGCAACATCATTAGGAGAACTTAAAAATAGTCTTCCAACCTTCAAATGATATATTCCACGTTATCATCTATTTTTTCAACCTTCATCAAGTGCCATCATCAATTGTGGTCATTCATTCAGTGTATGAAATCATCAAGTGTATGAATCCATATTTCATCAAAGGTTAAGGTCTAGATCATCAAGGAATATGCAACATTATATCTAGTTCAAGGACTTCTTAGGACTTCTTCATTAGTAGTTTGACATCTTCATGGGTTGACCTTTTCATTGATGGCATCCTTAGAACTTAGGGATTGCATGAGGTTCATTGACATCAAAAGAATATTTTCCATATTAGCTATTGACATCAATGACAACCTTGATTAACACATATAAGATATCTGCGGCAAGGTCAAATAACACATTTATTTTGGAAGATCTAGATGGAGAGACAATACAACTTCTTGTGAACAGGTAGTATCTGAAGCATTGTTTCCAACATTAAATGTTAACATTCCACCATTGTAAATACCAGATTTCTCATTGCTCATATGTCACCAAGAAATATTTGACTCCATGCCCAATGGGTAAGGCACTAATATGCGGTTCTTAGTGCTTCCGTGGAAAAAAACACTATCCCCAGGTGGAGCCAGCTGTTGTGGCTCATTTGCATTTACCTTTGAAATATTTTTCAAAACACCAAAAAAACATATATGATAGAAAATGTAAAATTTTGTGTGTCATAGAAGAATTTTGATTTATATGTTGGTACATTAACATTACATGATGAGATGTGAAGGTGGGTCAAGTTGGGCTCATTCATGTGTAGAACAGTTCAAGAGTTGGACCGATGGGCACGTTCAGAACATTGCACACCGAACAGGGTTGAGTTAGGCTCATTTGCAAACTCATGAGGGACCAGCGCAGCAAAACACTAGATAAGCTCAGGAGGATTACACCATGGAGCCAACAAACTAATTTCCTAAAGGCGGAGAAATGGCACATCTCCCTTAAACACTTAAGAGTTTTAGAGGAGGCGCAAAGGGAAAAGCAGATGGTCGGGATCAAAGCACATAACTGGAGCAGAGAAATATACGACGAAGATTAAATCGCGAACTGCGAATCTCAATTTTCAAAGGATAGGTGTGGGAGGTAAGTGATAAAGTTTCCGAAGTGCGACATGCGATGCCAGGTGGGACCCGATCGCATAGCGCACATCACAGGTTTTAAAAGATAAGTGTTAAGGAAAAGTTAAAGTCAGTGAAAATAAAAGTACGACGTGGCGATGACATGGCAGATGACGTGGCCCTGGCCCTGCATACTGCACAACACAAGTTTTAAAAATTAAGGGCAAAGGGTAAGTGTTATAATCGCTGAAGTGCGATGTGCGATGCGGTGGGGCCCGATTGCAACATATTATTTCAAGTTTGCAACATATTATTCGAGTTTCCTCTCTCTCCATGAATTTACTTTGAAAATTAATAGCGATATATTTTGTTTCTCATCATATCACTTCAAGTTTCCTTTACAGTTATTCATTTCATTTCATTCAGATATCAATAGTTTATGGCATTATGAAGGCTTTCATTATATCATATTATTGAGTGTATTAAGTAATTATATTTCAAAGGTGTTAAGTAGAGGCCATTTGATATTATAATTGTGACATACATTTACAAAATGTCTTGAGCACTAATTCCTTACCACAGCCAAGGGATTGTTTCTTGAGATACAACATTTTCTGGTGTCGCTGTCGGGGACGAAGAAACAAATTTTATTTTTCCTGGGTTTTCCACATTATTTCCTCTAGTTGTTTAGTGAGGACGAATTATTCGGTTGTGTTTTTTATTTTCAAAATTCTGGCTTTCAAAAGGCCTCACACAAGGTCAGATACCTCACAGCCAATAGTCCCTGCTTTGTTAGATCCAAAAATATTGGTTTCTAAAAAGGCTCAGAAACCCGAAACTCCTTCAATACCCAATCCTGCTTTGCCTACTCCTAGAAGCAATTTTCATAACCCTTTGTTTGAAGACATTTCCAAGAAACTCCCATTATTGGAACAAGATACTCCTTCCACACCCATTTATTTTCAATAACCTTGGTTAGAAGAACATTCTTCCGAGTCTGTTTCTTTGACCTCCACTCAATATCAACCAAATATAGTTTCTAGTACCTATACTATTGTCCATCATCCTACCCCCATATCAGTTTTTCTTCCACCTTCATTCACTTTACAATAGGTTCATCAACCTCAACCACCCAAGGAGCAGTTAACCACTTTGTTAATATGGCAACATCATCTTTCTTAATGGATAGATATGAACCACTAAATATTCCGCAACCAATGAATGCCATGCCTCAAAAATACCTCAAATAACTTCCTTGTTTCACTGGAGAAGATGAAGTAACTGCAGAACAAAATTTACCCTTCTTTTTCACTTTTGTTGAGAATTTAAATGTAGAACATCTTGATGTTGTGATGAGACTATTTGTGCAGTCTCTAAGTGGAGAGGCTAGGAAATGGTTCAAAGGTTTACAAAATGATTCCATTAATGACTGGGAAGAGTTAGAAACTCAATTCACTCAGAGATGGGGAGAGAAGAGAGATCATGGTTACTCATTGAAAGAGTTTAATGCAATTAAAATAAATCCTAATGAAAACATTTTTGAGTTTGTAAAAAGATTCAACAAGTTGTACAATAGTTTACCTATAGAGATGAAGCCCCCACTGTAGGAGAAAAGGTAGTTTTTGCTGGAGCTTTTGAAGCTAATTTTAGCTTTACATTGAGAGAGAGAAGAGCCTCTACTCTTGAGCAGATACAGACAAATGATTTAGATATTGAAGCTAATACGACTGCAGATGGAAAGGCAAAAGGGAAATGACCAGTCCAAGAGAAGGGGAAGGCAACATAAGAATCATCACAAGATATAAGAATTGAAGATATGAAAAAGGTGATAAAAAATTTGAAAAATAAGAAAGCTAAGATGGAATTGGAAAATAAAAACTCCCAAAGACAAGTATAAAAAAATCTAGGGGGGTTTAACTCTCAATTCAGAAGACATACCCTGTAAATCTTGCAGAGGGAAAGAAGAGATCAAGACCAGGTTCAAGCTCCATTGTATATAGAAGCAGCACCCGGAGAGCCAGCAGAAGATGACCAAAGGGAGGCCGAGGATCAGGTATCCGCTATGTATGCAATAGAAGAGGATGAAGAGAAAGATTGTGAGGGAGAATATGTTGAAGTTGAAGTTTCTTTTGATCAAGATGAAACGAATGAATACTGTAGGATATTCACAGATTTCATGCAAGCCGAGTTACATAAAAATTATGATTTGAGGTCTAGAAAGAGATCTTCAAGATAATGAAGGTGAACAAAAAGGTTCCATTCCTCCTCCAATGACGATTCCACTAGAAAAGGAACCTACGAAATAGGTCAGTAATAAGAAAAAACCTGTAAATTCACTTAATAGAACAAATGTGTAGCAGGGTGAATCTTCCCCAAAAAAATCAGTTGACACTAATATCTTGGAGAGAGTTGTTCCTGTACCCGAACAAGCAGCAAATTCTAGAAAGAGTGAAGAAGAACCTAAAAATAATGTTAAGAAAAATCATGCTTTCAATTTGACAAAAGAGTTGGAGAAGGTAAAAAAACAAGTGCCTCTTCTAGAATTAGCCAAAATACCAACTTACAACAAAGAAATTTCAGAATTTATTAATCTCACAAAGGTGGAAGACATAAGTGACATAGTGAAATTACAAGAAGAAAATCCAGTGGTCACCTTTGGTCCTCATGTAGAAGAAATAGATTCCTTTGTTCCACCCTTCTATATTTCTTTGTTGCTTCATGATTATACTCTACATAATTGGATGCTGGACTCAGGAGTGTCCCATAATCTCATGCCATTGGATGTTATGAAGGAAATTAAATTGCAGATTACCAAACCTTATAGGGATTTGTATTCATTTGATTCCAAAAGGGTGAAATGTGTTGGGTTAATTAAAGATGTAGCAGTTTCGTTGGTACAAATCCCAACAAAGAGTATAGTCATGGATGTAGTGGTTTCTGACATCCTAGCCAGGTTTGGAATGCTCTTGTCAAGATCTTGAGGAGAAAAGTTGGGAGGTGTACTAAAATTATATTTCACTTATACTATCATTTCGATTTTTAATGGGGAAGAAAGGAAGTTGTACAGGGAAACAAGGTTTGTGAAGACTACCTCCAAGAAAGATGCAGGAAATTCCCCCATTTATAGTCAAGAAACAGAGGACCTTTCTTATTTCATGCTGCATGAAGATGCATAATTTGTTGAATACACAGGGAAGAAAATCTCTTCAGCAGTTGTAAATAATTATTTGCACTCAAGGAAGATTTGGAAGTGCCACTTTGATGTTTCCTACTCCAAGGAGGGCGCAGGTGCTGGATTCTTGCTGATATCACCAGAAGGTAACCTCACACCTTTCTATTTTAAACTAGAATTTGATTCAAAAAACAATGTGGATGAGTATGAGGCCTTAATATGAAGCCTTCAAGTTGCTAGATGGATGGGAGTTCAATGTATTTCAATTTTTGGTGACATTGAATTGATAATAAGGCAGATTAAAAATCATTGTCAAAAAAAGCATTCGATATTGAGATCATACATGAATGAAGTGTGGGATATGGTAGAAAACTATTTTGAAGCATTCAATGTTCAGTATATTCTAAGGGAGGAGAATAGATTGGCCGATTATTTAGCAGTTGCAGCCAACACCTTAAAACCTCCAATAAATCCAAGGTTAAGGTATGAGATTGAAATTAGGCATAGACCTTCTATCCATGATAATGTGAAACATTGGAAGGTGTTTGACGATGATGAACATATAATTCAGTTCCTGACCATGATTTGAAACTTCTAAGACGCTGAGATAGACCAAGAGGAAGAAAAAACATAGAAGAAAGCAGAAACAAGAAACCTTAAGCAGTCAATAGATGAACAAAATATTATCCAATTGAAAGATAATGCGCTCCCCAAAGGGTTGGTCCCCCTTGAAATATTATTTAATGCTAATGATGTTGCCATTGATTCAAAGAAAACACATCAAGAAGAAGAGATGGAAGTTGCCATTGATTCAAAGAAAACACATCAAGAAGAAGAGATGGAAGATTGTAATTTGGGAACTCAACAGGAACCCAAAATAGTGAAATTGTTCAAAGGTGTTCCCAAAAACTACAAAGCAAGATACATTGATCTTTTTAAGAAATATATGGATGTGTTTGCCTAGTTGTATGAAGACATGAAAAAATATGACAAAAGCATTATTCAACATAAGATTCCATTGAAGGAAGGATTCAAACCACATAGACAAAAGCTTAGACAGATCAATCCATTGTTGTTAGCTCCAATCAAAAAAGAAGTGAACAAAATGTTGCAGACAAAAATGATAGTCCCTCTCATATATTCAGACTAGGTTTCTAATTTGGTCCCTATAAGAAGGAAGAATGGAGAGATAATACTGTGTGTAGAGTTCAGGAACTTGAACCGAGAATCTCTAAAATATAATTATCCTTTTCCAAAAATGGATTATGTCTTACAGAAGGTGACAGGAGCTCACAGGTTGTCTATGGTTGACGGATTTTCTGGGTATAATCAGGTAGCAGTAGAAAAAGAAGATCAGAAGAAGATTTCTTTCACTACGCCCTGGTGCACCTTCATGTATGCAAGGATTCCATTTGGATTTATGAATGAAGGTGCAACATTTCAGAGGGCCATGGACATAGGCTTCATTGGTGACAGGTTTGTAGTTATATCTCTGGATGATGTAACTGTTTTCTCAAGGTTAGATGATGAAAACTTGGAGAATTTACAAAAAAAATTTCAAAAGTGCAGAAAGTTTGGTCTATCATTAAATCCCAAGAAATTTTTATTTTCCTTAGAAGAAGGTAAATTATTGGGTCACATAGTTTCTAAACAAGGAGTAATGATTGACCCAACAAGGGTGGAAACCAGTCAGACTATTCCTTTACCCAGAAGCAAGAAGGATATCCAAAGATTCCTGGGAAAAATAAACTTTCTAAGGAGGTTTGTGCCCAATTATGCTGAGATCGTGAGAAGTATAACATATATGTTGAAGAAAAATGCAGAAGTAAAATGGGATAAGGAAGCAAGAGATGCATTTTTTAGAATAAAGGAAGCACTACCCAGACTATCAAAAATCCTTTAAGGTATTCTCATTTGCATCCCCCACTACTATTGCTGCTGCGTTGTTACAGAAAAATAAAGACAATAAGAAGCATCCAGTTGCATTTTTTAGCAAAGCTCTCAGGGATGTTGAGCTCAAGCACAACATTATGGAGAAACAAGTATATGCTTTGGCCAAAGCACTGAAAGACTTTGTGACTTATGTGTTGCAGTCCCAAATAACTACTTATGTTCCTAATTCTGCTATGAAAGATGTGCTGGTCCAAAGTGAGGTTGAAGGAAAAATGAGGAAGTGGATAGCAAAAATCAAAGAATATGATTTGGGTGTCAAACCCACCAGGATGGTCAAGGGACAAGGGTTAGCGAAGTTGTTGATAGAGACAAATTTTCAAGCCTTTATAATTAATTTGTTGGCACCAGTGGATGGAGCTATAAATGAAGAGGGTCAAAGCAAGTTCAAAACATGTATTCAATACAAGTTTTTGTGCTCTAATTGGTATAAATATATTGTGCATTACCTATGTTTCGTTTCCTGTCGAAATTCACTGAATAAAACAAAATACAAAGCTCTCATGCTCAAGTCTCAACCATATGTTATCGTAGAAGCGAAGCTATACTGGAAAAACCCTACTGGTATTTTTCCGTTATGTTTGAATGAAGGAGAATCTATTGAAGTCACTAAACAATATCATGAAAGTCTGTGTGGAGGACATTATAGATGGAAGGCCACTACTCATAAAATTCTTAAGTCAAGCTTCTATTGACCAACCCTATTTGGAGATGTTTATAGACTGGTTAGAAGTTGTCAGAAGTGTCAGCTGTTTGCTGAAAATAAAAAACTTGCTCCATTACCTCTCATCCCAGTATTTATTGAAGAACCTTTCAGGAAATGGGGACTGGATTTTATTGGAGAGGTCAATCCGCCATCAAGCGGATAGTTCAAGTGGATTCTGACTACCACTGATTATTTTACAAAATGGGTTGAAGCAATACCCACTAAGAAGGCGAATGACCAAGTGGTGATGAATTTTCTGGAGGAAAACATTTTCAGCAGATTCAAATGTCCAATCAAAATTGTGATTGATAATTCTTAGGTATTCAACTCTGCTCATTTCATTAATTTCTGTCAAACATATAATGTAATTTTATCACATTCTACAACGTATCATCCCCAAGGGAATGGATTCACAAAGTCTTCAAACAATACATTGGTCAGAATCTTGAAGAACACAATCATAGAGAGTCAGAAGGTTTGGGATATGAAGTTGAAGTTTGACCTCTGGGACGTTTGAGTCACTACCAAGAGATCTACTGGAAAGTCTCCCTATGAACTGGTTTATGGAACTCAAGCACTATTTCCTACTCAGATGGCCAAACCAGTGATTTCTTTCCTTCAAAAATCTTGGGAAGAACTGAATTATCTGGTAAGAAGATTGAACAAAATAATTGAATCAAGTGAAAACAAAAACAAATTCAGGGATAACTTGATTAATTATCAGGAAAAGATGAGGTCTATATTTAACAGAAAAGAAAAATAAGTTCTCTTTCAAGCAGGAAATTTTGTACTAAGATGGGACACCAGATGAGAAGAAAAGGGGAAGCATGGTAAATTTTACCCTCTCTGGTATGGTCCATACAAGATCTTTGAGGAAAGGTCAAATAACACATTTATTTTGGAAGATATAGATGGAGAGACAATACAACTGCCTGTGAACGAGCAGTATCTGAAGCATTATTTCCAATATTAAAATTCAACATTACACCATTGTAAATACCGCATTGCTCATTGTTCATATGTCACCAAGAAATATTTGACTCCATGCCCAATGGATAAGGCACTAATCTGCAGTTCTTAGCTCTTCTGTGGAAAAAATCACTATCCCCAGGTGGAGCCAGATGTTGTGGCTCATTTGCATTTACCTTTGAAATATTTTTCAAAACACCAAAAAAGCATATATGATAGAAAATGTAAATTTTTGTGTGTCATAGAAGAATTTTGATTTATATATTGGTACAGTAACATTACATGATGAGATGTGAAGGTGGGTCGAGTCGGGCTCATTCACATGCATAACAGTTCAAGAGCTAGACCGATGGGCATGTTCAAAACATTGCATGCCGAACAGGATCGAGTCGGGCTCATTCGCAAGCTCAGGAGGGACCAGCGTGACAGAACATGGGATAACCTCAGGAGGGTTACACCGTGGAGCAAACAAACTAATTTCCCAAAGGCGGAGAAAGGGCACATTTCCCTTAAACACTTAAGAGTTTTGGAGGAGGCGCAAAGGGAAAAGCGGATAGTCGAGATCAAAGCATAGAGCTGGAGTGGAGAAATAGACGACAAAGATTAAATCGCAAACCGCGAATCACAAGTTTCAAAGGACAAGCGCGGGAGGTAAGTGATAAAGTCGCCAAAGTGCGATGTGCAATGCCAGGTGGGACCCAATCACATAGCGCCTGTTAACCACCCATAAATTCTGTCATATCAGGTGGTGGCTAAATGATGTTAGATAGCCTTCAAGAAACAATTTCATTGCTAAAATTGCTGATGCTTAAAGTCTTTTGATAATATCCTATCCTTTGGATAAAGGTCACTGCTTTTCCCCTTTTCAACTCTGAATTTCTGCTGTCATTACATGAAGAAAAACTGCTACAAGCACCATTTTTTCCCCTTTCCCCTTCTTCCAAAACTAACCTCATCTTTGCCTTTCGTTCTCCCATGAAATCCCTCATTTTCATGATTTTTTCCCTTTCCCCTTCGTCAAAACCCTTTGATAAGGTTTAAAAAATCCTTCTTTGCCTTATCGTAACCCCTCTAAACCTTTGAAAACCATTGAAAATCCATGAAAAATCCACATTTGGACACATATGGGTCTTAGCCCCCTTCGGTCAGCTCCCTTGACCTTTTCCCCACGTGACTCGGGCACCGAAACCAGGCGCTAGCCCGAAAAAGCGCTTAGCGCGTTTGGTCATCTGGAGCATTTCTCACCGTTGATTTTCCCGGCCCATCTGATGGTCTTCACAATCCCATCACACCCATGGTCCCCACTCCTGTTCACCGCCCGATCGCATCACAACCATCCATTTAACCCACAGATCCGACGGCCCATTTTCATCCGCCCGGTGGTCCTCGTGCCACGGTCACTATGTAGAAACCGGTGGTATCCATCGCACCGCTTTCAAGCGCAGGGTTGTTTTATCCCGATCGGCAGCGATTCCACTCATCGATTGACGCGTGGCCTGGGAACTATTCACCAAACCGCCGTCCATCGCGCGTTAAAGTTCAGACGTGGACCCAGCGCGATATGGACATCCACCGTCCGATCTGAGGCCGCCCATCGGACAACGATCACTCACCGAAGATGCCCACACGATAACCAGGCTCCGGCGCAGCAGTAACATCATCTCCACCATCGATCTGATCTGCAGATCGACGGCCCAAAATTCATCGCCCGTTTTCTACGTTTTGACTTTCCACCTGCGCTCTCGACCATCGATTTCGCGCGATCAACGGCTCCGATTCAAATCCTTCTTCCGCTCTCCTCTGACCTCCTCGATCAATCTCGACCGTTGGATGATGCCATCGAACGATCATGCTCTCCCCACATGTCCTCCCGTAGCAATAAACCTATATATGCAGGATTTTCTAATATTTTTTGTATTGTGCAGGGTTCCAAGTGATTTTTCCGCTATGCCCGAAGAAAATTCAAAGGCAAAGGGTGACGATCCTCCTGCCTTCGATTCACCAAAGAAAATCAATTGCAGGGTTTAAAATTCATGTTTCATCAGTGATTCTTGAGGCATTGATGCCATATCGCCCCTGCGCAGCCCTGCACATCCGCAAAAACACCATGAATCGAGCACAGTTAGAGAAGTATCAGTGCCAAATATAAAATTTATCAGGACAGAAAATTGAAGACAGATTTATGGGGATTACGGCTAAAAATGGATTATCAGAAGCATAAACCACAGTTTAAAATAAAATCATGACTATTTTATCAGAAAAGAGACCTCCACTGTCACCTCAGGGGCTAATTAAAACTTCCAGCCGCCGCAAAGCCACCTACAGCCTCAAAGCAATCAAAGAAGGTCGAATTTATTACCAGACCAGGAGATATTTAGCATCAATACAACTGAACAATTATTTCAACCAAAGAAAATTATTGTAGCTGTCAGCAAAAGTTATTTCAAGAATGATGAGAAGCCTTGAAGTCAACAAATTCTTTCCAGCAAACCTAATAGTTAATGTAAATGATTTTATACAAAGGACACCTATGTAAGTTGCTTCATTGATCCCCCAAAGGCCAAGTAGCCATTTAAGTCTGTATTAATTAGTTTTTGAGATATTTTATCAGATCTCACCTCCTCATTCTTCTATATATACTTCTGAAGAAGATGAGTGAGGGGTTGGTTGATCACTAGTTGTAATATTGAAACTCTCTGAAATAATACATAGTCTGTTGAAGTTGAAGAAGAAATTGAAGTCTTGGAAGTCCTGATGATGTTGTTGCATGCTTGTTCTTGAGAAGGCTCTATCACTGGATCCATGAGCTTGGCTGTTGGTGAAGTATTCTAAACTGTTTAATGTTTTTCCCCTGTTCTCATTATGTTCCATAATTTATTACTATAGTAGGATGAAAGTTTTAGGCTAAGAAATAACTCCTGGAAGCACCTTAGACCTGTTTTTCCTTCACTGTTTTATGTTTTCTTCCGCTGAGGTATTTTAGAGGCTTAAATATTTCTCTTTAGTCCTCATGCTCGTTTATTTCTCTAGTAAGTTTGAATAGTTGGTTTCAGCATGATTTATGGTTCTCCCTGCTTGTCTGCTACCACTTAAAAACTGTTAGTGAAGTCTCCCTTTGAAGTATCTTTTTTTATAGTAAGCCAAGGAGGTCTGTTCTGATCATGCCCTTTGTCCTTGCTTAAACAGTTGTCTCAAGGGTCTTTATAGTTGTAATAATAGATGTGTTAGGTGTTCCCTCTTCTATGACTGTGGTTATCAGTGAATATTTTATGTTTTTCTAAATCAGTTGAAATAAAATCTTTGAGGAAATAGGGTGTTCCCTGAATCTTAGGTTTTGTTTTAAAAAGTTGTTTTGAAATCATTGTTTGCTTAAAGGTGTGATTTGTAGAATTCATGGTTAGCCCTGTCTATCAAAAATCTCTTTATAGTTCAAATTGTGCTTTCAAATTCCCTTTATTTGAGAGTTAAACTTCTCTTTCCAAATCATTGATGTCCATCTCATTCCAAAAACCAAAGGATCCTTTGGCTAAGTTAGATTTGCCCTCTGATATCCCATATCCATTGATGAGTATGTTATGACCTCTTCTTGACTCCATTTCCCAATGAAACAGATGTTTCTCTATTCTATATATCCTTCCTAGACCTTTCATGTTCTACTGTATCAATTCAACCAAACACATAAACAAACACCTGCACTTAATAACTAGTCTAAAACCAATACTCAAAGCACACAAGATAAACCTTTGCAAACAAAAATTTGAGAGATCCCTCTCTGAGAACAGGAGGACTAGATCCTGGAACTCTAAAGATTGGTTCTGATGTTGCCTTGTCTTTTGATTTGCCAAACTATCAAAACACGGGACACCAACAACGCCCATCGCAGGTTTTAAAAGATAAGTGTTAAGGAAAAGTTAAAGTCAGAAAAATGTGAAGTACGACGTGGCGATGACATGGTATATGACATGGCCCTGGCTTGCATACTGCACAACGCAATTTTTAAAAATTAAGGGCAAAGGGTAAGCGTTATAATCATCGAAGTGCGATGTGCGATGTAGTGGGGCCCGATCGCAAATCACAAATCACAAGTTTTAAAGGATATAAAGTCGCCGAAGTGTGACATGCGATGGAAGGTGGGACCCGATCGCATAGCGCACATCACAAGTTTTAAAAGATAAACGCTAAGGAAAAGTTAAAGATGACGAAATGCGAAGTGCGATGTTGGCACGAACGCAATGTGGTTCTAAGATGAAATCTAAAGGATTTCAAGTCCTAGCTGATGCGGTTATGCCCCATTTTATGAAGAAATAGGCAGAATGCAGCAGAAAAACTCAGGTAAGTGACCCGACACAGATAAAAGGAGAAGAGGGAGAGTCAGGTAGTGTTGTGTAACCAGCTCCAAAAAGAGAAGAAAAGAGATATCAACGCCTTAGAAATAAGCCACTTCAAGGGGGCAACCTCTAATACATTACATAAATGCACAATTCTTCGATGATACAATTTACAAAACCTCATTTCTATATATAGGAGTCCATGGGGCCATAATGTAATCCTAGTGGGCCACAATGTAATCCTAGCCGACCTAACAATAATAATTTAAGGGCACAATAATAACAAAATGGGGGTTACAGGGGTACAATAATTACAATAAGGGGGTTACACTAACAACAATAAGGGACTATACTAGTCATATAGGGACCTAACATGCCCCTCTCCTTCAAAAAAGTGTTGTCCTCAACGCTTGAGTAGCTCTGGGTGCTTCTGTATAAAATTCTCATCCTCCCATGTAGAATCTTCAGTGGGTAAGTTCTTCCACTTGATGAGATGCTCTGAAATTGATCGATTCCGTAGTTGTCGAGTTCTTGTTTCCGTGACCGCTTCCGGTTCCAATATGATTTTTCCTTCCTCATCAAGTTCTGGCAATATTGTTTGAACTGGAAGATTTTCACCTATAACCTTCTTTAAGCACGAAACATGAAAAACTGGATGTACTCGCGAAGAAGCAGGAAGCTCCAATTTGTATGCCATAGTACCAATCTTTTGCAACACCTTGTAAGGACCATAGTACTTTGGCGATAATTTATTATCCTTCTTTGCTTGCTTGAGGGACATTTGTTTGTATGGTTGTAGCCGTAAAATTACCCAATCTCCTACATCAAAACTTCTCTCGCTACGATGTTGATCTGCCTGTTGTTTCATTCGATTTTGTGCCAAATTCAGGTTATCCTTTAAGAGTTGGAGAACTTCTTGCTGATGCTCGATGTGATCTTCCACTGCTTGAACCTTCGAATTTTCCCTTAAAGATGATGTGATCGATGGTGGATGATACCCATAAAGTGCCATAAATGGGGTCATTTTTGCTGCAGTATGGAAGGAAGTGTTATACCACCATTCAGCAAGAGGTAACCACTTGACCCATTGTGTTTGTTTATCGGATACAAAACAACGAAGATATCCTTCCAAACATTTATTTAGTATCTCAGTTTTACCATCAGATTGAGGATGATAAGATGAGCTATGAGCTAATTGAGTACCCAAACAAGAAAATAACTCCGTCCAAAAAATTCTAGTAAAAATGGGATCTCTGTCGCTCACAATAACCCTTGGGCTTCCATGTAGCTTTTGAATTCTGTCCATAAATGTAGTAGCAACTGTACTTGCTTTAAATGGATGAGATAATGCACAAAAGTGTGCATACTTGGTAAGTCTATCAACTATCACCATGATGACATTCTTTCCTTCGGACTTAGGTAAACCTGTGATAAAATCCATTGAAATCTCCTCCCAACGTTGACTTGGAATGGATAAAGGTTGTAGAAGTCCCGGGGTCTTAATTGTTTCCACTTTATTCTGCTGGCAAACCAAACATTCCGCCACAAACTTTTGAATATCGGATTTAAGGCCATCCCAAAAAAATTCTTTCTTCACCCTGTGGTAAGTTTTTAAAAATCCTGAGTGTCCTCCTAAAGGAGAAGTGTGCAATTCGAGAAGAATCTTTTGTTTTAGTTGGGAATTCTTACAAAGATATAAGCGATCTTTGTACCATAAGGAATCATTTTTCCAACTAAATGTATCGGATGTACTAGGATCTTGCTGCAACTTTTGAATGAGTGTCCATACATCTTTGTCCTTCTTCCATTCATCTCTTGCTTTGGTTATCCAATCTGGTTGGATAATAGAAATGGCACAAAACAATGCTTCCACCTCTTCATTCTTTCTTGAGAGTGCATCTGCAACAACATTAAGCTTTCCTTTTTTGTAGATTATTTCAAAGTCATAACCCAACATCTTTGTGACCCATTTTTTCTTCTCTTCTGACGATAGTCTTTGTTCCAAAAAGTGTTTAATACTATCATGATCGGTTTTTACCTTGAAGTGTCTTCCCATTAGGTAAGTTCGCCATTTCTTTAGTGCATGCAGTATTGCTAACATTTCCTTCTCATAAATAGGTTTCTGTAAATACTTTCCTTTGATTGGATGAATTTCAAAAGCAATGGGTCTTCCTTCCTGCATTAAAACCGCACCAATTCCATTTCTTGAGGCATCACATTCCACAATAAAGGTTTTTGTGAAGTCTGGCGTAGCTAAGACTGGTGCTAGGCACATTGCCTCTTTAAGATGTTCAAAGGCCTTAGTTGCTTCAGGAGTCCATGAAAATGCATCGTTCTTCAATAATGTTGTTAGAGGTGCTGCTATTCTCCCATAATTCTTAACAAACTTGCGATAATAGCCTGTTAACCCGAGAAATCCTCGCAACTGCTTTATTGTCTTGGGGACTTTCCATTCCTTAATTGCTTTAATTTTGTTAGGGTCTACTTTAACACCCTCGTGAGATATAATATGACCCAGAGATTCCACCTCTTGTACTCCAAAGAAACATTTGGATGTTTTTGCATATAATTGTTTCTCCTGCAATAGTTTGAGCACCCTGTCAACATGTTCAACATGATCCTTCCAAGACCTGCTGTAGATTGGTATATCATCAAAAAATACTAGCACAAATTTTCTAAGGAAGGTTTTGAAAATGGAATTCATCAACCCTTGAAATGTAGAAGGTGCATTGGTAAGGCCAAAAGGCATGACCAAAAATTCATAATGACCCTCATGAGTTTGAAATCTTGTTTTTGGAATATCTTCAGTCTTCATTCTAATTTGATGATATCCTGAACGAAGATCCAACTTGGTAAAATAAATTGCTCCATGTAATTCATCCAATAATTGATCAATCACAGGAATGGGAAATTTATCTTTAATGGTGAGCTTATTGAGCTCCCTATAATCCGGACACATTCGCCATGATCCATCCTTCTTGTGTACCAATACTACAGGAGCAGAGAAAGAACTTTGACTAGGTTGAATTATACCCGCCTCTAACATTTCTGTAATCATACGTTCAATTTCGCTCTTTTGGAAGTAAGGATATCTATAAGGCCTGATTTTTGGAGGAACTTTGTATCCTCATAATGTGCTATCATTTCCTCCGTAAAAATTGACCAAGTGACAATTTTTTTACGGGAGCAAAGCCATCGATACCATACAAATGTATTTTGTTCTAAATGTAAAGTTGCAATGCATACCTTTTGTGTGTTTTGCACGTTATGGAGATCAAAATATTGCTCCATCTGTAGTATCCATGTTATAAGATCCTTTCCATCAAACTTCCTCATATCCATTTTTGGAATATGGTGGTTCTTCCTGCCAACATTAGAGTTTATGAAATCACGATTAACATTTATTTTGTTCTCATCATGAGTTTCCTCTACTATCTTTTCACCATTGGGAAAAATTTCTTGTATCAACTTTGTCAAACCTTCTATGTCTGCTTTTAGATCATTCTTCATGGTTTCCATTTTAGATTCCATGCCAGCTTCCATGTCATCTATTTAATATTCCATGCAGCCTCCATGCCATCCATCTTAGCTTCCACGCCTTTCTTCAAACCTTCCATCTTCACTTCCACGCCATCCATCTTAGCTTCCATGCCTTTCTTCAAACCATCCATCTTCACTTCCACACCTTTCTTTAAAACTTCCATTTCATTTTTTGCTGCTCTTTGCGAGAGTGAAATTTGTTGCACTTGTTCTTGTAATTTTGATAGATCATGTTGCAATTCTTCATCTTCATGAGTCATGGTAGAGCCTTCTGAAGGCTTGATGGGTGTTGAATTCTTTTTAGCGGCCATTTTAGAATCCAATATTGATACACTTTTACTTGCTTTGAGGAGCTCGATATTGAAATTGAATTGTCTACATCGTTGAAAATCTTCAATATACGAAATTTAACCACTGTGTGCGCCCTGTGAGTCTTCTTTCCGATTTCACAAGTCATACGGTCTAATTTGGATTCCCCAAGACAAAGTTGTGTCCAATCTCCCACAATGACCTAATTACGGAAGTGGTTCAGTAGAGCGAACTTGTAGGACTTGCCACGTGTCAATGTTTCACCTTTGTATCTAAAATTTATAGCCAAGAAACTATAGTCCGTGTAATTGTGACCACCGTTTATGGCACTCCAATCCGATGCACAGAGAGAGAGTTATTGAACTTTTCCCACGATCACCTCTTTGAGATGAAATTCAAGAGCTTGAAAATGCACTACCTTGCACAGATAATATCTCCAAAAATGTTGTGAACCAAGCTTTGAAATTTTTTGACGAGTTTCCTCAGGATTTCAGCTTCGCACCATACGAATTTCAGATTCTGAACCTTCGTAGAAAACAATTTATAGCGAAAATTCCACGATGACCTGTTTAGGAGCTTGAAAAAAGACCTAACTTCCACAGATGATATCTCCGAAAATATTACGAACCAAGCTCTGAAAGTTTTAGACAATCTTCCTCAGGATTTCAGCTTCGCACCCTAAAAATTTCAGCTTCTTAAACTTCGTATAAAAAAAGTTATAGCGAAAATGCCATGATGCCCTGTTTGGAGCAGCGAAACCCTAGAATCCCAAGCTCTGATACCAAATGTTGTGTAACCAGCTCCAAAAAGAGAAGAAAAGAGATATCAATGCCTTAGAAATAAGCCACTTCGAGGGGGAAACCTCCAATACATTACATAAATGCACAATTCTTCGATGATACAATTTACAAAACCTCCTTTCTATATATAGGAGTCCATGGGGCCATAATGTAATCCTAGTGGGCCACAATGTAATCCTAGCCGACCTAACAATAATAATTTAAGGGCACAATAATAACAAAATGGGGGTTACAGGGGTACAATAATAACAATAAGGGGGTTACACTAACAACAATAAGGGACTATACTAGTAATATAGGGACCTAACAGGTAGCAGGTGATATGATTGAAAACATTTGAAGCATAGGGGAATAGGTAGAGTTTGGCAGAAGAGCGTATTAGCGGCCCTATTGGGAGCATGATAGATGGGTCAAGTTGGGCACTAAGGCATCGTTACAAAGCTGTGCAGCCGCTGCATCATAACCAGAAAGGACACCTCGACACTTCAGGAGGATGCATCAACAACATCAAATTCAGAAAAACAAACAATATTTCCAGTTTTAATTTGTTTTCTCAAGTATGATTGCATAAGTAATATTAATAGTTTAGGTAGTTGAATAGCTTCAAGAAGTTCAGGAGTTACAAACCACTGTGATGTATTTAAGTAGATAGAAATAAAGAAAAGAGGTTCTGAGTTTTGGACCTCTGGAGGATTGTTAATTTGGTACTGAATTTTCTGAGAAATAAATGAAAGAAGATCAAGTTTCCTGTAGCTGCTGATGTTTATATATCTTTCCGGTTTTTCTCTCTGTTTTTTCCTCTTTGAATGAAGTGAATTAATGTAGCAGCCGGTCTCTTAATTACATTTGTGAGTAAGAGTTAAACAACTTTAATTTGTGCTCCTTCACCTCATCTCTTCTTTCTTCACAAAATCCTGATGAAGCTTTAAAGTAATAGATTCTGTGTTTGCAACATATTATTTCGAGTTTCCTCTCTCTCCATGAATTCCCTCTAAAACTTAAAAGTGATAGATTATGTTTCTCAACATATCACTTCAAGTTTCCTTTACAGTTATTCTTTTCATTTCATTCAGATATCAATAGTTTATGGCATTGTGAAGGCTTTCATAATATCAGATTATTGAGTGTATTAAATAATTAGATTCCAAAGGTGTTAAGAAGAGGCCATTTGATATTATAATTGTGACATACAATTACAAAATGTCTTAAGGACTGATTCCTTACCACAGCCAAGGGATTTTTTCTTGAGATACAACACTAGTCATAGAAGAATTTCTTGTTGTTGCTCTAATCACTCCACTAGAACAAGCCCATTATAGTTTTAACCTATCAATATATATCAACAACTTACATGTATTTGGTGTGTCGTTTCCCATTTTCCTTTTGTCTTAAATCCATTTCCCGACTTGAGCAGGTACTTCTTCATTTGGAATAAATTGATGCTCAACTTTAGCTTCATCATTTGAATTCTCAATTTCATATTGGATAATCCAAGGTAGTAGTGTTATGATAAATATTAGTAGATCTCTCAACAAACCTATAGGATATAGATGAAGAATGCCCCAAGCCACCTCGTCAACCTCTACATTGACGACCATCCCTACCATGCATCATGAGATTGGATTGACAACAAGGATTTAATACATAGACCAAAGATAATAAAGGGTTGTCGAATAGAGACACTATATAAAGGTTAAGAAGGAGACAACAAAGAGAGTATGCCATGAAGTAAATTTTTGAGAAACCTTTGTGAGAATTTCCACATAGAGAGTATTGATAAGAGATCTATAATTCCTTGCATATTAGAAAATTACTATGGATAAGGATTTGAAAATTCAAACCGAAATTTCTTTCTTGAAGGTGAAATGGAAAGAAACATAGTCAAAAGTGGGAGATCAAGAGGCCCCTAGTCCACAAGGATCTAAGAAATAAGGGTAGGATTCAAATATTGAGGCTAACAACAAAGACTTGTTTCATGAAGAGAAACAAAATATTGAGGGGAAAAAGCATAGGGATTTGAAATCCAGTATCATCATAGAGAGGTTGGCTTGGAGCTAGAAAAATAATGATAGCATTTCCATGTGAACCCACCTCCACATGCAAGGAATGAAAATAAAGTAGAATGTGAAAAAAAATAAAACAAAAATAAAAGTAGAGACATTGCTACGAATAAAACAAATTGAACCAAATGGAAACAACCAAGGAATCGAAGAGAACATCTAGTTTAAAAACTCATTGCCAGACAATGTAACATTTCCCTAAAAGAGTCCTTATTTCTCATTCCCTATCATGGTTTCTAGAATTCACTACCAAAATTTGTTTCTCTTATTAACCATCAAACCAACCTGAATTGTTACCATGATGCGTCAACACTACTTAACAACTATGAAATTACCTATCTTCCATCAAATTGACATGGTCGATGCTCCTTTGTAGTTGAATTGAATAACAAGGGTGGTGGAGTGAGATATGTTAGCTCCACATGAAAATTTAACTATGATAATCATGTGCTAGATGGAGGGTTTTTCCCCCTCCCACCTATTCCTTGTCTAGCAAGACATCCCTCTCATTATTTCCTATAGTGGGGACAATATGACATATGTTAACAAAATTTGACATGAAGAGATATAATATATGATGCACATGAAAGAAGTTGTTAGGATAAATATGGCTATGATGTGATAAAAGGGAAAGTGAAAGGTGTTCCATGGGAATATATAACATTTCATACCATTTTTCAATAGGGAAGCTCAACGTCCATTTATGCAATTTGTCTTAAAAGTATATTTTTTCATTTTATTTCAAGACACATATGTTTCATGCAAACTAAGGTATATGAAGTATGATTTTGGACTCACGAGGTTCCCTTCTCTTATTTCTTTCCCACATCCAAAATATCTCCCCAATATTGCACCCAAATACTTGAGATGTGTTTTATGGGGCCTGTTGTCACTCCTAGAGACAACCCCCAGGTTGAGGAGAAGGGTAAGTTCCTAGGATATCTTAGTTTGTCTTAAGGATTTATTCATTCTGCTCAATAATTAGATACAAACTTATGAAATCTGGTACAATCACCCTACTTAGAGGCATATTCAATATACACTTAAACAATATGTTATTCCCAAGACTTAATGTTTAGTTATGGTGGTCGACACACAAAGAGTGTAGTTTTAGTTTCATTGGTCATTGTAGTATAGGTGAAAGAGGAAATACAAGGAGAGAAACCCAGTGTAGAGGGATGTACATACACAAAATAATATTCACCAAATTCTAGTATAATCATGAAAAAGATAAATTAAATTAGGTTCAGAAACAATGGAGCGAATTTTAAGGCCTTCAATCCCACACATTACAGGTACCATTTGCCATAACATAACATAGGTAAATATGTTTTTTACGATTGAATCCAACACCTGCAATTACAAAATTTATGAGAAGAAAGAAACATATATGAAATAATAAACATATAAGGAATTACATACACATCTCAGTACTTGGAATCACCAAAAAATTATTCATTAAAATTTAAGAACAACATGCATCTGATAAGCTCCAGAACTTGAAAAACTCACAGAAAAAATACAACCTTTGGAATAGAAAATCGAACCCTTTCTAATGAGACATTAATCCCTTTTATAGGGAGATACAAGAAAATAATAGTTACAAAAATATCTAGAGTGCTACAAATATCAGAACTACATACTTGTCTGAGCATGTGACTAGCCTATCTATCCTAATTATTACATAACAAACTTTATTCTTTTCTTAAGAATGAAATATTAACCAAATTGCAGAAGTGGCACGAATGTTTCATGATTTCCAAAACAAAATATCTTTAATGCTAACTTCCTTGATTTGTTGAAGTGGACCTGGGCTCCATAATCCGAGTTCGTGATGGGTTGGTGAATTGGCCACACTTTTGCCATTTTATTCCTTCAACAACTACCTGTCATTTTAAAAGTCATTTTGTCCATATAACTGCTTGAATCGAGCATTTTGGAGTTGGAACCTATTTTAGACGCTTCCTTCCACCCATCGGGATTAAAATTATTATAAAATTCACGGAAGAGAGGCTCTGGCATAGCAGAGGAAATACATAGGAAACAATTCCACAAGCTCTTTTATCTTCATACATTCCCGCAACCCCGGATCCCCGTAACTCTTTAGTAATTCAGTTAACAATAGTCACGATATTTTGGGTCTCTGGGATGGCTCACGTAACTTTAACAAAGGAAAACCTTGCTAATCATGCCCACTCTTCGTGAGGGCCCCACAACTCCTTCGCTTAACAGATCTGGGGAAAAAAACTATATTTTTTGTGTCGTCACTTGATGATCCTTAGTCCCCTAGTCCCATGGTATTTTTGAAATGAAATTAGAAATAGGTACAGGAATTTGGGATTCCAAGATTTCTCCACTATTGTTCCCCGCTTCCCACAACCTCGATTCTCTATTGAAACTCAATTTAAAATGTGTTACGTGGTTCCAGGTTTCCTACCTTTGGGGTCAAATCTCCGTTACGAGATTCTGTTAATAAATGGTCTCGGGTAATGGAAAAAAATTCTGTCTACTGACGGATCATTGGTGCCTGATGATTTTGGGAATTGTAATTTTATAAATGTTACGAGGTTGCGACCCAGTACTACAAAGTCCGTCTCCTAGCTTTGTCTAGTGGTAGTTATATTTCCCTAGCTTTGTCTAGTACTAGTTATATTTCCCTAGCTCTGTCTATTGACAAAATTATTCCAAAAGAAGAATTTGGATAAGTGTTAGGCTTTATTGGTTCAGTCCCAAATTCTGTAGTTCGACTCTTTTTGGCTTTCTACTCTCTTCGTATCTCTCCTCCAAAGTTTAAAACACAAAGTATTTATCCATTCTACTCGTATCCAAGCATGCTTCCACCACGAATTTATCTCATTTTCATTTAACTCTGTTCCAACCTCTGTCTCTGCCTATAATTCTTCTAAAATATCCCTTTCTCTACAACCCTTCTGTGACCAGTACATATATATACAAAGCCTCCTATCACAGTCCTTCTCTGGTTAATGGATCATTGATTCTTGTTGATCAACGATCAATGATTATCTTCCCTAAGCTCCTGAATCTGCTAATGTTCAGATTCAGGTCTCTCGTGGAGTTGAAGGCATGGAACCCTCTTGATCTTGGTTTCTCCTTATGATTGAAGGTGGACGTTATGGACGTGAAGAGGGATCCATGTAGGTTGACAAGTGACATGGAGGAGGAAAGTGGCAGAGTCGTCTTGGGTGGTAAGGGAGGAGGGTGATGTGTTAAATGGTTTCACGTTTGCTTGCCATGCTCACTCGATAGTGGTCCCGACTACGGACGTAGTCACCACTCTGGCCTGATAGGTGGCGATCCCATCTAGCTTCCTTCGGTAGGGTGGTTGGGAATGCTTAGAGACGAGGCTCGAACCCCCCCTCCCTCCTATCATAGTCGTTTATCTATCAAGTGCGCCCTTTTGACCTTGGATTTCTGGGGGAAAGTGTTGAATTTAACTATCACGCTTGTTACCCCGCTGAACCTCCTTAGGATGAGGATGCTCCCGGATGAACGAGGACACAACCAATAAGTAAATACTGTTTAACTGTTTGAAATTAAAAGTATGGGAAAGCCAACATTCCATCTCCTCTTGTGCTTCAACTTCTTTTTCTTTCTCCATTTTTATCTAGATATAGAGTCCCAAATACTTTTTGATCTCATGAACCAAAACCCCCCACAATACAACAATTTTAGGAAAAAAAGAAGGGTTACAACATTGACTCCTACTGGGGACAATGTCTGGTTGGAAAGGTGATGGGCCTCTAAATTAGACATAAAATAAGGCGCATATAACCTCTCTTAAGCCCATCTACCTTCCATGCACATGAATATATATATTAAATCTCTCCTTCCGCACTTAATAATGTTTTCTTATGCTTCAATATTTTCTTAGGAAGGTTTAAAGGTAATTGCATATTTTTGCCTAATATTGGTTATTTTTGTAGAATATTGTGAGAATATTTGGCAGATTATGCAGATTTGGAGAAGTAGATGATTTAGGGACTTGCTCCCTGCCACTGGAAGATCAAGATTGGAGAATAAATAAGCACAATATCAGGAAATTAGGGAGAAATATTGGAGAGATTCAATGGGGTTGTCCACCCTCCCAAACTCTTAAAGGTAGCCAAAGGATCCTCATGATATCCCCTCCAACAATTCGAATTCCAGAGGCAGCCAAGAGACTCAAGACCAAGGGCACTCAAGCCATACTTCACTTGGAGTTAAGTGGACTCATTACCTATCTTTTAGGGAGTTGTTTTTTAGCTGCCCTTGAGGATAAATAAATCTAATCAAGAGCTAATTAGAGTCGATTATTCGATTCCATTTTGGGAATTTTGTTGAAAGATATTAAGCTTTTTATTGTACTTAGTGATTAGACTTTCAGAAATGTAACAAGGTTATTTTCTTCATGAAATGGGAAGACAAACTCCATTTAACTGATTTAGTTCTAGAGAGTTGGGCTCATGTTGTGAAACCAACTCCAAATATAGAAGAAAAGAGATATCAACGACTTAGAAATAAGCCACTTCGAGGGGGAAACCTCCAATACATTACATGAATGAACAATTCTTGGATGATACAAATGACAAAACCTCCTTTCTATATATAGGAGTCCATGGGGCTACAATGTAATCCTAGTGGGGCCACAATGTAATCCTACCCGACCTAACAATAATAATGTAAGGGCACAATAATAAAAATATGGGGGTTACAGGGGTACAACAATAAAAATAAGGGGGGCTACACTAACATAATAAGGGATTACACTATTAATATAGGGACTTAACATGCCCATCTCCTTCAAACAAGTGTTGTCCTCAACGCTTGACTATTTCTTGATGTTTCTGTATAAAATTATCATCCTCCCATGTGGAATCGTCTACAGGAAAGTTCTTCCACTTGCTGAGATACTCTGAAATTGATCATACTTGTCGAGTTCTTGTTTCTGTGACTGCTTCAGAACTACTTTTGATGTGATGTTGATCTTCCTGTTGTTTCATTAGATTCTGCACCAAAGTTAGGTTATTCTTTGAGAGCTGGAGAACTTGTTGTTGATGCTCAATGTGATCTTCCACTAATTTATCATCCATATTAGATATTATTTGATCCTTCAAACCATTCAACTTAGCCTCCATTTCTGCTTTTGAACCATCGATGTCATCTTCGGTTGCTCTTCATAAAATCGAAATTTGTTGCACTTGGTACCGTAATTTTGATATCTCATACTGCAATTCTTCCTCTTCATGCATCATAGTATAGATTTTTGAGGGCTTAATGAGCATGGAATTATTTTTTAGAGGCATTATAGAACTCAATATTGATAAAAATTCTAAAATATGCCCTTGGAATCACTTCAAACTTCCTTTTCAAACAAACGTTATGCAATTTTAAAAACCAAATACACACATTTTTCTTGATTTTGAGGAGCTTGATATTGAAACTAAATTATCTCTGTGATTTAGGATCTTAAATATCTTAAATTTGGCCCTAAAGTAGCCCTTTGAGTCTTCTTTTGAATGCCACAGGTTTGACCTGATTTGGATTCTTGAAGGCAAAGATATGCCCAATCTCCTATGATGACCTAATTATGGACTTGTTTAGTAGAGCGAACTTGTATGACTTGCCACATGTCAATGTTTCCTCCTTCGGCTCTAAAATTTATAGAAAGAAAACTACAGTCCGTGTACTTCCAACCACTTTTTATAGAATTCCAATTCGATGCTCAGAGAGGGAGAGTTATGAATATTTTCCCACGATCACCTCTTTGAGATGAAATTCGGGAGCCTAAAAAAGACCTAACTTCCATAGATCATATCTCCGAAAATATTGCGAACCAAGATCTGAAATTTTTATAAGAGGTTCTTTACGCTTTCGGCTTTGCTCCGCGAAAATTTCAGCTTCTGAAACCTTGTAGAAAAAAATTTATAGCGAAAATTCCGCGATGAACTGTTTAGGTTAAATTTAGGAGCCTGCAAAAAGCCCTAACTTCCACAGATCATATCTCCAAAAATATTGTGAACCAAGTTCTGAAATTTTGCAATGATTTTCTTCAGGATTTTTAATTAGCACTTTAAAAATTTTAGCTTCTGAACCTTCGTAGAAAAAAATTTGTAGCCAAAATTCCACGATGACCTGTTTGGAGCAGCAAAACCCCAGAATCCAAAGCTCTGATACCAAATGTTGTGAAACTAGCTCCAAAAATAGAAGAAAAGAGATATCAACGACTTAGAAATAAGCCACTTCGAGGGAGAAACCTCCAACACATTACATGAATGAAAAATATTTGGATGATACAAATGAAAAAACCTCCATTCTATATATAGGAGTCCATGGTGCCACAATGTAATCCTAGTGGGGCCACAATGTAATCCTAGCCGACCTAACAATAATAATGTAAGGGCACAATAATAAAAATATGGGGGTTACAGGGGTACAACAATAACAATAAGGGGGGATACACTAACATAATAAGGGACTACATTATTAATATAGGGACTTAATAACTCATGGGTTAGGGCCCAACCCATGTGCCTCAGCTTCTCTGTTGTTTTCATTCTTTCCTTTCTGTCATTTAGCTAGTTTTGTTTCTGCCATTTATTTAGTTTTATTCTTGAACAATTAGCTATTTTATGATAGTTTCATTGCTGGTTAGTTTTTCTTTCAGTGTTCTGTTGTAGTTTTTGATTTGCTTATGAGAGTAATATAATAGAGGAAGAATAAAAAGTTGTGGATCGAGACCCCCTTCTCATCTCTATCAATATAGCTCGATAAAGACGAACCTTCCCACAGACCCAAAAAATGCCTTCCGCTCAATGTTTTTATCACACATTTTTTATGTTTTCCCATGCATGAATCCATAGGTCTATTTGTAATAAGTATTAAAATTCCAGAGAAGTTCACCCTCGCCTTCCCGCTTCATTTTCCATCTCTGTGTTACGCTTCCAAACACCGCTCTTACGCTCCATTTCCCTCCTTTTCTCTTCCTATCATCTACCACACTTTTTTTCATAGAAACCATTAAAGTTTCGCAAGAGATATTTTACCTTGGACTTTCCCTATTATCACATCTCGGACATCGCAGAACCCCTTCCCTTTCCTTTTCCATTCTTCAATGTCTCAAAGATTTTCCCTTTTTCACCTTACCTTTACCTTTTTAACGCAAAATGCTTGGAACCCACTGGAGTTTGACCTCCGCCTTTGAGCTCCTCGAACCCACTAGAGTTTATCATACATTGAAAATCGCACATTGCAGTGTTTAGTCTCTTCCTTTAACACTTTCTGCTCCTTTTTTTTTGTTGATTTCAATAACTACCATACATCACAATCACACTTCACACTCTCCTCTCGACTGCACTATCGCTTTTCTGCCAACCTTGCGATATTGCGATATTGCAAAATCGCAAATCACAAATCGCAGTTTTTTTTGTTTTCTTTTAAGACTTACTGCTTCTTATTTGCCGATTGCGATATTGTTATCACACTCTGCCACTGGTCCTACTGCGATGTCACCCATCGCAAATCGCAATCTTTATCCTGTCACAAATCACATTTTGCAATCTTTATCCGCTCCCTGTTAACAATTACCGCTCATTTTTTCCCGATTGTGATATTGCGATATTGCATATCGCAAATCGCAACCTTTTCCCTTTTCGTAAATTGCATTTTTCTCCCGCTCCCGAGCTGGACTCCTACTTCTTCGCCATCGCACTTTTTAATTCATTCTGCTCCGAAGCATTTTTGGGCTATAACAAAGTTTTAATAAGGTTTAACCCCCTCTTTCCACTTCTGAGCCTTGTTTCATGCGTTAAGCCATCCATTAGCACCGTTAGCCCATTTTCCCCCAAACTGCAAGCACACTTCTTCAAATTATAATTAGGTCATGAATAGCTGCATAGATAGGAGCATGATAGATAGAGTAGGGTGTGTTTAGCCGATTGACAAAGTTAGATATGGTTTAAATTAGTTTCCTTTCTGCAACTTAAACTAATTTCCTTTCTGTCATTTCTTTCTAGCAATTTAGATTAGTTCCCTTTCTGTCATTTATTTTCAGCGATTTAATTTAGTTTCCTTCTCTCATTTCCTTTCTGCAATTTAGTTTAGTTTCATTGAAGTATGACAGACTTCACTGAGAACCCTTAGAAATAGCACCCTTTCATAAAGCGGAAGAAAATGACATGAAAAAAATGCATTTGATGTGTATATAGCACTGTCTCCTCCAAGTTTGGACGAGCCCCAGGTTGATAAAATAAAGTAGGGCAGCCTCTGGGAGTTGCGTCACTCTTGGTGCAATACCAGGGCTCACCAAAAGGCACTAAGAACCTGCTGGCTAGTAGCCTTGTTGGGCATGGAGTAAAAAATATATTGAACCAAAAAATCTCCGTGAAACTTCTTTTTTGCTAGAAGTCTTATGTTGAAAACTATATCTATTGCCGGGGGGGTTGAATAAATAGTGATGGCCTTTATAACAATTTTAAACTTTTTGTTGAATTATAAATTTCAACACACATACATGAATTAATTATCCAAACATGTAAGAAACAATATAATTAAAACATAATAATCATGAGAAATTTCAACCCAATCATGCACATGTAAGAACACAAGTATTTTTGGTGGAAACCCTTTTGGGATAAAATGAACCTACTGCTGCACTACTCAATTACTTTATTATTTTGTTGAACAAATTGTACATGGATTAGCTTACACCCATAAGCTAGAAGAATTGGCTTCATATACAATATGTTGTCTCTATCAGACAGGAAATATTTTTCCCTCACAGATCTACAGAAATCCCTCCGCTGGAATCTCCCACGACCAACGATCCTTGCCCAACTACCATTGGAATATCCATCTCCGATTGTATGGAGAATTTTGTTCCATTTACTGAATCTTCCAAGTCACTATATACTCTGAAGCCTTCGTGCCTTCGCTTCCTCCATGTGAAACTCATTTCATAGATGTTTCAGAATGGGTTCTAAATTCGCTCAACTTGAGTAACCCAACAACTTCATCAATCTGCTCATCAAAACTAAATTAAAAACTTTTCCGAAGAGTGTTATTTATTCTCTTCTACTCACAAAAATCTCAACTCACTACTATTAATTCTCCTCCACTCTAAAACACAAATCATCTCTGAATTCTGCATACTCAATTATGATACATCTCTGTAATACTATGGGAATAGCTACAACAATATTTATTCACTCACGAAGCCCCCACAATGGCATACACACTCACTCTCAAATCATCTAACTAAATGGACTCAAAGACTTCCCGCTATTTATCATTTTTTTGTGTTGAGTAACTTAGTAAATGCTACAGGTTATGGACCACTCAAAAAATATTTTCACACACTTTAGATATGGTTGAGATAGACTTCTTGAACAAATCAAGCCACTTAATCCACTAGCCTTTTGATATATTCAACCTTAATCAACTTCCAGAGGCCCCATGAAATTTTGTGATCGTATTTTGAAAAGTTCTTATCAAAAACATCGTCACAACACAAAAATTAGCTGAATAACATGAGAAATGCAGAGAAAAACGTGAGAATAGGCTTGGTCACATGCACAAGCCTACCTAAAATCGACTAGAGCTTCTGGTCACTTGCATGGGCCTGTCTCCAAGCAACTGGAGCTTTTCAGTTGCTCTCATGACCCTTAGTTCAAAACCTGTCCAAACTTCTTCCAGAGCTTGACAAGCCTCTGTAGGACCTCTAGAAGTCACTAACACCTTTGCAACACTTCACCAAATCAATTGCACAACACTATCATCATCATAGGACAAAATAGTTTGACTAGGATGCCAACCAACAACCATACTAGCACCTAGGCCATCAAGCTGCTCCATAACATATTTTCCACCAGTATGCAAGTCTACAACACCTCAAACATCCTCCAATAGTTTTAAAACCATCTCAAACATTCAAACCATTAACGATCTTAAACATCATGAACATTAGAGACCTATCTGGGACATGGAGATCTAATCAGCAAGGCTCCTTAACTCTAACTTTTGTAGCAACGACCAATACCTGTATGCAACAACATGATCATAAGATCATCACAACTCTATGCTAGTCCAAGCTAGTAGACATTCCAAGGACCATCTACACCTCAATCATCATCTCCAAGCTAGAATAATATAGTAACCATTCCAAGGACCATCTACACCTCAACAATACACAAGCCACCTACAACCACACATACACATGCATAACCAACTCGCCTACAACCCAAGCAACCAGGTTGAAATTAATCCCAACCAACAACACATCTCCAAAACTACAACACACATCAATGCCAATAATGATCTAAACTTAAATAGGAATGCAACATAATAAAAATATAATGATAAATACAATTATGCAGTAGAAATAACACTTCATTTCATTAATATCAAAGAACCGAAATACGCTTACAAACAAAATGGAAATAAACTATCTCATGCAATGGTAGCTTATCTCTAAGAAGTGATGTGGCAGTTACATGCCATATGAACTATGCTACAATGAGTCTTGAATGCATATTTGTTATTGAGAATTAATGGAAAACCCTAACATCCAAAAACCTAAACCTAGGAGATAAAGCACCAAAACTATGGGCCCCATTTGGGTAAATTGGTACATAAAATTTCTGGGGTCACAACTTTGGCATACGATATTCATTTGATGTGCACAATACCTTGTTAGAAATATATATACAAGGATTAAAACTTTCAAAACATTAAAAAAAAAACGTCGTTTATGGCCTCAAAATGGATCTGGAAGCTCAAGACCCTAAAAATTTCCAAAAACAGTAAATTGTGATACAATTAAGGAAACTGAAAAACTGAAAGAAACAATGGTGGGGGTCCAAGTGGAATAGGTGGGTGGCCACCAATATCCACTTGGATCAGTCCTACCCCTTTAGGAAGCAATGGTACCCATTGCATTGAGTTCCTCCATTAGATGGGGAAACTTCTAATGAACTTGGTCCCTAATGAACCAGTTACCTTGGTGCAGGAGTTGGATAGATTTGACAACACGATACAGTTGGATCTTCTGCTAGCAAGTATTATTGATTTGTGTGTCCATGATCCGATCAGTGCTGGTCTGTTCCATGCATCCTGGGTTTAAATTTTTTGGTGTGAGTTGTTCTGCAATGTCGAATGTGTCCAATAATGGTGGAAAGTATGGCCGAAGGCAGTCCACATTGAACACTGGGGGCAAGCCAGGGAATGATGGAATGCGAAGCTCGAAAGCATTGTCCCCTACAACCTTGATAATGGTGTATGGATCATATAGGAGTGTCTGAAGCTTATCGTGGGGCCCAACCAGGTGCTCCTTCTGCAAATGTAGCCAAACTTTGTCGCCCACCTAGAACTTGTATGGCACCCGATGTTGATCATGTCGCTGCTTGTACTTAACATTGGATTTGTCCAATATTTCATGGACCTATGAGTGAATGTGTTGGATTCGATCAATGAAGCTATTAGCCTTGTTAGTTTCAGACTGGACATGGGCCGAATATTCCTAAGTAGCTACAAATGGTATGGCCACATCAATGGGACATAGTGGTTGGAATCCCAACCCAACTTGAAAGGGGATGTGGCCAGTTGAGATATGGAGAGCTCTTTTGTAGATGTGCTAGAAATAGGGGAGGATTTCATCACATGTGTGAGGATGCTTAGAGTTGTGCACGCACATGATGTGTACGATCATAATATTGACAACCTATGTATGGCGATCAATTTGGGGGTGGAAAATTGTGGACTTAGTGAGCTTGGTATCCAACATAAACCAGAGACTTGACCAAAATGTACTTAGGAACCTGCTGCCTTGATTTGAGATAATGGACTGTGGCTTCTACTGTGGTACTCTTCTTGCAGGCCTCCAGAATGGCCATCTTAGAGAATTTGTTGACGGCGACGAAAAAACAGTCATTTCCATGCTTTGTCAAAGGGAGGACCGACATGTAATCCATGGAGATGGATTCCCAAGGTTGAATGGGAGTATGCAAAGGAGTATATAGGCCTTGCTTCTTGATGGTAGGTTTGGCAATGGCGCAAGCAGTGAAAGATCTTATGTACTTCCCAACATCTTATTGAAGGTCCCACCAATGAAAATACTTATGTAGCACTGCCACTATTTTCTCAACTATGAAGTTTCTGGTGACCCAACTGTAGTGCACCTCCCAAATCATCTTGGCACGCTCGCTTGAGGAAAAAAAAGGTGTCCTAGGTGACATAACAATGTATACTTGAGGTAAAAATTTGGAACTTGCTTTCCATCCAAGAGTGTCTGGTATGTGTTGTCGAGTTTTGGATCGTTATTGTATAGATGCGGCCACTCTGAAGTCTTGTGCCAACAATATTAGAGCATAGTGGTCAACACCATGATCGGTGGTCAGCTGAGGTAGTATGCAACATTATTGGTGTTGCTCTTCTTGTACTTAATGTTTAAGTAGAACTGTTGCATGTATGTGAACCATTTCTGATGGAAATAATTCTACAGCTTGCCTTTTTTCTGTATGAATTGCAAGTATCAGTGGTCTGTGTGGATGACCGTTTCCTTCCCTAGAATGTAATTCTTCCATTTTGGACAAACCTTCATAATGGAATACATCTCTTTGTCATAGGTGGGATACTTTCGGACTGTGTCTGAAAGTGTCTCACTGTGATATGCCACTGGATGCCTCTGCTGAGTAAAAAAATTACCAATAGCATAGTCAAAAGCATCTATCTCGATCTCAAATGGTTGTTGCAGGTCTGGTAATGTGAGCACTGGTGCAGAGCAGAGGAGATGCTTCAACTAGAAAAATTCCTTTATTGGGATGCAAACCAAAAGAATTTTTCTTTCGCTCTGCCCTTGGTGAATTTACTCAAAGGGAAAGTGATATGAGAGAACCCCAACACAAACATGGGGTAGAAATTGGTAAGAGACATAAAGTTTCAGAGCTATATTAGAGTGGTTGGGGCTGGCCAATCCCGAATGAATTGTATCTTGGATGGGTCCATATGCACACCGTGCTCATCAATGATGTACCCTAGATATTTAACATTGGTCATACCAAAAGTTCATTTCTCCAAATTGGCACACAACTTGTGTTGTCCAAGAGTTTGGAGGACTTATCAAATATGGCAGAGGTGATTTCCCAACTCTGGGTGAAGATCAAGATGTCATCCAAATACACCACCACGAATGAGTTGGTGAAGCGTCGGAAGATTTTTTCCATCAGCCTCATTAAGGTTGTGGGGGCATTCATGTTATGCGGATTAATCCGTCTTGTGGAAAAGAGTGATCTCCTAGTATTCAACGAATAGCTAGAAACAAACATCCATTTGGAAACCTTTTTATCTAGATTAATTGCATTTCACAATTACTATAAGAAATTAGAGAGGACATGCCCCTACCTTGAAATCCAACGTTCGATGCAGTATTTTATCCAGTCATTCCAAAGAGGCTTCTCCAATAAGTAGAACTTGCAATCAAAGACAGGACAAAAGAATCAAAGCATCTGCAACATATAATAATCAAGAAAATCTAACCCAACTTAATGATCAAGGAGTCTAATTATTGATGTTATTTCAATAAACATAAGAACAACTCAATGAGAAAAAGAGATCCATATATATTATCTTGAATAAAAATAGTAATCTTACAACTTGATGCCTTGATGTCGTACATATTTCTCCCGAGGTCCTGAACAATTATTCATCCTTTAGTTTGACAAGTCTTCCTCTCTAAATACCAGCATGGAGTTATGGGCATAAGGGTGTGATCATTCTTATGCAAACAAAAAGTAGTGTAGAAAGTATGCACTCTTGGGAATTTCTTCATCAACTACCATGTATGTCTACTTAGCATCTACCATTCAGCCTGAAACTTGATCTCAATTTATAGGTAAATGGAGTTAGTTTCAATTCCATGAATAGGGGGATGGATTCCTCTCATGAAGGGATTTGAGCTCCATGGACCAAGGGATAAGCTCCATGAGTGGAGGGATAAAGCTCGAACTGATCGTGACTCTAGAAGCTTCCAGTTGGGAGAATTTTCAACCAACTATGATTCTAGAATTTACTTTTTATTTTAATTTCCTTTTTACGGGGGTCCACAGGTTTCAGCATCAGAACGTGCGGGGGTACCCATAGTGTATAGGTCAAATATCCACGGACCCGCAGGAAAAGGCTAGAAAAAGTGCGGAGGTAGACTTTTAAGGGTTTTACAGAGCTTTTCTCCAATTCCAAGACTTGGTTCAGGAACATTAAGGTTTTTTGACTTCTAAGGGAGCATAATATAGGTAGTGATAGACCTATATGGATAGTCAAATGTCATGGTGACAAAATAACGTGTAACAATTCGTCAACCCAAAAGGCATGACCATCTTCGAAAAGGCCCTCCTTAGATTTGACGGCAGTCTTCCACACATTAGAGGGTTCGATTGGTACCTGGTGATACCTAGACTTTAAGTCGATATTGATGAAATATTTTCCCCCCTTAAGCTGGTCCAAAAGGTCATCAATCCATGGGATTGGATACCTATTCCGAATAATGATCTTTTTCAGCACCCAATAGTCAATACCGAGTCTTCAGGTCCTGTCCTTCTTCTATACCAATATGATCATGCTCCCACAAGGTGATCAACTTGGCATGATGTACCATTTTTGAACCAACTTATGAATCTACCTCTTGATTTCATCGTTCTCTAGAACAAAGCATCAATAGATTGATCCTTTCGGTTGCGGCACACCTGGGGTAAGATAAATGGGGTGCTTGACCTGACAATGTAGAGGTATCCCTGTGGGTGAGGTGAATATGTCCTTGTACTCCTCCACGACCTTGTCCATCTACTGTTGTTGTGTGGAGGAGCCCTGTTTTGAGGTCATGGCCACAATATTATTCTTCTTCTGAGGGTGAATCATAAGGAAAACAAATTTCTTGGCCTGGGAAATGAGCTTACTACATTTTTTTGCAGTGATCAAAGAGATGGCGGTAGGCAGTGCTACCGCAGGTATCCTGTACAACTTATTGGCCAAAGTAATAGTAAAAATGAGAGGCCTAGACTCATACATAACATGTTGCTTCCACAAGTATGGTTGGCCTAATAATACATCACAAGCTTCAAGAGGAGCAACATCACACATTACCTCATATGTGAAGGGCTTGAAGCTGTATGGAAGGTGACACTGATGGCTAATGCAGAGATTTGATCCTTGGTGAAACCACTCGATGGTGTACGGATGTAGGTGTGTTGTGGTCCATAGGCCCAAATGATTCACAACATATGTTGAAATGAGGTTCTTTTGGTTTCCATTGTCAACTATGAACTACAATAGAGAGCCCTTCACCCACATCTAGGAGTGGAAGAGTCGCTCCCCCTCCTCTAGATCTTCGGCCTCATCCTTCTGGATCTTGGTGGTGGCAACGGTGGCACTAGGCTCTGCGTTAATAATCTTCTTCCATTTGTCAGATTCTAACTCAGAGTCGAAGCATGCATCTAATTCAGAAGCCTTTAGCTTAGCCACAAGTGACTACTTGGCTTGACACTCACTTGTGTTGTGAGTGGTTATTTTATGGAACTCACACCACTTTCCAGTGTCCTTCTTTGTATTTGTGGTGTTTTTCTTTGCTTGCGGCTTTAGTTGGTTGTCCTGGGTCGCCTCACCTTGTATTTGTCCTTTGTTTAGTAGTTTGGTGGTGTCTTTCCCTTGCTTCATATTCATAGATCCAAAATCTCACTTCTTCTATTTAAATTTTTTCTCGATCTTAGCAGCATATCAGTATGCTGCACCAAGCGAGGAGATGTTGAGGAACTCCATTTCCTCCTGAACACATCTGTGCAAACAACTATGATACTTAAGCATTAGATATTTCTCCAAATCTTTGATACCAAACTTTGTGCATAGGGTATGGAATAGGTTCGTCATTTCATGCACATATTGATCCCTTTGCTGCCGCAGTGTAGTCCATTGTATGTACTTGTCCTCATAGCTCACCATAGGGTAATATTGTTCCTTGATGAAATCTCAAAAATAATTCCGAGTTGGTTCTGCTGAAAACGGTGAGGTTTTTCTCTCATCACTTTGTTCACAATAGGTTTCCCACTAGTCCTTGACATGGGGGGTGGTGGCTTTGAGGAGCGCAAAAGTAATATTTTTCCTATTGGAAAAATCATGAACTGAAAAATATTGTTCCAAAATATTTAACCATCTATCTTTGATGTTTGCATCTATATGGCCTTCAAATATGGGAATGTCAAATTTGACTTGTAGCTTGAGGGGAGTGGTGCCTTCAGAGTGACTTTCGGACGAAGTTGCATTGCCTGTGGGCATGCGTCAAAGGATCTGGGAAAAGTTTTCCATCATTGCGCTCCTTTTCCGCTCGAGGGATTCTTTGAGAAATACTTTGAAAGGATCTCCTACTCCCTCATCTTTATTTTCTTCCACCATGGGATGTCTTTACGGTTTGCGAGGTTGGTATTGCAAAGGTTCAACCAATTTGATCCCTAACTCCTTATAACCTGACCTCGTTGGGGACATGCAAAGAAAAACAGAAAAAGATCACTCTGCTTTGATACCACTGATACGAACTTAGACAAGAACACAAAAAATATAGATATAATCCTAAATACATATATGTAGCAGAAATAACACTTCATTTCATTAATTTCAAAGAACTGAAATATGCTTACAAACAAAATGGAAATAAACTATCTCGGGCGATGGTAGCTTACCTCAGAGAAGAGATGTGGCAGCGACATGCCATCTCAACTATGATAGAATGAGGCTCGTAGGACTATTTATTATTGAGAAACAATGGAAAACCCTAAACATTCAAAAACCCAACCATAAGAGATGAAGCGCTAAAACTACGGGCCGCGTTTGGGTAAATTGGTACATCAACTTCTCGAGGTCATAAATTTGGCATAAGATCTCGATTTGACATGCACAATACCTCGTTAAAAATATATATCTTAGGAAAACAACGTTCAAGTGGAAAATTTGAGTATTTGACTCAAGTTTTCAACTATTTTCCCAAAAAACATCGCTTAGGGCCTCAAAACAGCTCCGGAAGTTCAGGACCCGAAAAATTGAAAAAAATAGTAAACTGTGCTACAATTAAGGAAACTAAAAAATTGAAAGAAACAATGATGGGAGTCCAAGGGGAATAGGTGGGTGGCCACCAATATTCACCTAGATTAGTCCTCCACCCTTAGGAAGCAATTGACCTCATTGTGTTGAGGGCCTCCATGAGATGGGGAAATTTTTGTTGAAATTAGTCCCTAGTGAGCCCATTGCCTTGGTGCAAGAGTTGGCCAACTTTGACAACCCGATACAGTTGGATATTTTTCTGGCGAGTGTTCTTGATCTGTGTTTCCATGATTCGATCAATGGTGGCCTGTTCCATGCAGTTTGGGTTTAAATCCATTGGTTTGAGTTGTTCTACAATGCTATATGTGTTCAGTAATAGTGGAAAGTATGGCCGAAGGCAGTCCACATTGAACACTCGGTGCAGACTAAGGAACGTTGGAATGCTGAGCTTGAAATTTTTTTCCCCTACATCCTTAGTGATGGTGTATGACCCATATCAGAGAGGTTGAATCTTACAGTGGGGCCGAACAAGGTGCTTCCTGTGCAAATGTAGCCAAACTTTGTCTCCCATATGGAACTTGTGTGGCATCTGATGTCAATCATGTCACTGCTTGTACTTAGAATTATCATTGTCCGATCTGTCATGGACTTGCTGGAGGATGTGCTGGATTCTCTCAATGAAGCTATCAGCCCTATTAGTTTCAGACTGGACATGGGTCGAAGCTGCTGAGTAGATACAAATGGTATGGCCACATCAATGAGACATAAAGGATGGAATCCCAACCCCATCTGAAAGGGGTTGTGGCCAGTTGAGCTACGGATAGCTCTGTTTTAGCTGTGTTGGACATAGGGGAGGATTTTGTCCCATGTGTAAGGTTGCTTCGAGTTGTACATGTGCATGATGTATACGATCACCCTGTTGAAAACCTTTGTTTTGCCATTAGTTTGGGGGTGGAAATTTGTGGACGTAGTGAGCTTGGTATCCAACATCGACCAAAGACTTGAAAAAAATGTACTTAGGAGCCTTCTGTCTTGATCTCAGATAAGGGACTATGGGATCCCAAAGTGTACCCACACTTATTCAAAGAAGAGCTTAGAATTGGCTTCTACTGTGATACTCTTCTTGCAAACCGCAAAAATGGCCATCTTATAAAATCTATCGACGACCATGAAAACACATTCGTTTCCATGTTTAGTCGAAGGGAGGCCCGACATGTAATCCATGGAGATGGATTCCCATGGTAGACTAAGAGAAGGAAGAGGAGTATATAGGCCTTGCTTCTTGATGGACGGTTTGGAAAAGGAGAAAGAAATGGAAGATCTAATGTACTTCCAAACATCGTGTCGAAGGTTTGGCCAAAAAAATACTTATGTAGCACTTCCACTGTTTTCTCTACTCTAAAGTGTCAATCGACCCGACTATAGTGCGCCTCCCAAATTATCTTGGCATGCTCACCTGAAGGAACACAAAGGTGTCCTAGGGGACATAAAATGTATCCTGGAGGTGAAAATTTGGAACTTTCTTTCCTTCCAAGGGTGTTTGGTATGTGTTGCCAAATTTTGGATCATTCTTATACAAATGTGCCACTCTGACGTCTTGTGCCCTCAAGAGTCTAGCACAATGGTCAACACCATGACCGGTGGTCGGCTGAGGTAGTCTGCAACATTATTGGTGCTGCCCTTCTTGTAATTTAAGTTCAAGTGGAACTGTTGCAGGTATATGGACCATTTCTGATGGAAATCATTTTGCAACTTCTCTTATGTTTGTATGAACTGCAGGGGTCGGTGGTCTGTGTGGATGATTGTTTCCTTCCTCAAAATGTAATGCTTCCATTGTTGGAAAGCCTACACAATGTAATACATCTCTTTGCCATAGGTGGTATACTTTAAGATTGTGTCTGAAAGTGTGTCATTGTGATATGCCACTAGATGCCCTTACTGAGTAAGAACTACACCAATAGCATAGTTGGAAGCATCTGTCTCTATCTAAAATGGTTGCTGTAGGTCTGGTAATGTGAGCACTGGTGAAGAACAGAGTCGATGCTTCAACTCAGAAAACACCTTTTGTTGGGATTCAAACCAAAATAATTTCTCTTTCCCTCCGCCCTTGGTGACTTGACTCAAAGGCCAAGTGATATGAGAGAACCCCAACACAAAACTACGACATAAATTGGAAAGATATAGAAAGATGTGGAGCTCTGTTAGAGTGGTTGGGGCTGGCCAATCCCGAATGACTTGTATCTTGGCTAGGTCCACATGCATGCCCTAATCATCAATGATGTACCCTAGATATTGAACGTGGATCATACCAAAAGTGCATTTCTCCAAATTGGCACACTTGTGTTGTCACAAAGTTTGGAGGACTTGTCGAATATAGCAGAGGTGCTCTTCCCAACTCTGGCTAAAGATCAGGATGTCATCCAAATACACCACCACGAATGAGTTTGTGAAGGGTCACAAGATGTCGTCGATCAGCCTCATGAACGTTGCGGGGGCATTCGTCAACCCGAAAGGCATGACGAACCATTCGAAAATACCCTGCTTGGAATATATCAATGCAGTCTTCCACACATCTGAGGGTTCGATTGGTACCCGGTGATACCCAAACTTCAAGTCGGTCTTGCTGAAATATTTGGCTCCCTTGAGTTGGTACTAAAGGTCATCAATCCATGTGAATGGATATCTATTTCGAACAATGTTCTTGTTCAACGCCCGATAGTTAATACAAAGTCTCAAGGTCCCGCCCTTTTGTACCAACACTGTTATGAAACCAACTCCCAAAATAGAAGAAAAGAGAGATCAACGCCTTAGAAATTAACCACTTTGAGGGGGAAAACTCCTTTACATTACATAAATGAAAATTTATTGGATGATTCAAATGAAAAAACATCCTTTCTATATATAGGAGTCCACGAGCTTGCAATATAATCCTAGCCGGCCTAACAATAATAATGTAAGGGCACAACAATAAAAATAGTGGGTTTATGGGGCACAATAATAACAATATGGGGGCTACATGGGTACAAAAATAACAATAATAGGGCTACACTACCAAAAATAAGGGGATACACTAGTAATATAGGGACCTAACATGCCCCTCTCCTTCAAAAAAGTGTTGTCCTCAATGCTTGAGTAGCTCTGGATGCTTTTGTATAAAATTCTCTTCTTCCCATGTCGAATATTTAGTGGGTAAGTTATTCCACTTGATGCGATACTTTGAAATTGATCGATTTCATAGCTGTCGATTTCTTGTTTCCGTGACTGCTTCAGGTTCCAATATGTTCCTTTCTCATCAAGTTCTGGCAATATTATTTTAACTGGAAGTTTGTCACATATAACCTTCTTTAAGCATGGAACATGGAGAACTAGGTGCACTCAAGACGAAGCAGGAAGCTGCAATTTGTATGCCATAGTACCAATCTTTTGTAACACCTTGTAAGGACCATAGTAATTTGGCGACAATTTATTATCCTTCTTAGCTTGCTTGAGGGACAATTGTTTATATGGTTGTAGCCGTAAAAATACCCAGCCTCCTACATCAAAACTTCTCTCGTTGCGATGTTGATCTGCCTATTTTTTCATTTGATTTTAATGCCAAATTTAGGTTATCTTTTAAGAGTTGGAGAACTTGTTGTTGATGCTCAATGTGATCTTCCACTGCTTGAACCTTAGAATTTTCTCTTAAAGATGATATGATGGACAATGGATGATATCCATAAAGTACCATAAATGGGGTCATTTTTGTTGCAGTATGGAAGGAAGTGTTATACCACCATTCAGCCAGAGTTAACCACTTGACCCATTGTGTTTTTTTATCAGATAAAAAACAACGAAGATATCATTCCGAACATTTGTTCACTATCTCAGTTTTCCCATCGGGTTGAGGATGATAAGATGAGCTATGAGCTAGTTGAGTACCCAAACAAGAAAATAATTCCGTCCAAAAATTTATAGTTGTTGACACCTAATCCTATGGGATGGGTGTGGATATTTAATTTTGTATAATAAATAATATTGGGAAATAAGGAAGGCCAAGAGTCATTGGGAGATGAATCCCAATAGCCTCACCTCCATGTATAAATGCATGTTCATTCTTCATTCAATAACACATTCTGATTTGAGGAGTTACCTCCTGGTTTTACATGGTATCAGAGCCAGTCCCACTATTGGCATTTCTGCCTGTGGTGTAACTCCCTCTCCTTTTCTCAGTCAATTTTTATTAATAGTTTTTGTTGCTCCTTAATTGCTATACAGTTATTCTACATTTTTTTCTCTTCAATTATCCACAGGTCTGACATTTGCAGCTCCTGAAGATTCTGCAATTCTGCAGACCCTGAAATTCTGCAAATTGCAGCCCCTGCCACTCTGCAATTCTACAGTTCTGCACACTGCCATTTCAGTTTTTTTTGTAACGCCCTCACTTCTCCCTCACCTACCCAACGCCTCTCACACTTCCCTCACTACGCTATCTCCCTCATCTACCAGCGCTCCTCTCTCATTCACATTCCTCACATCCCTCTATTCCACAGTCCCACTGTCATTGTTATACAATACGTTGTGCTGTTCAATACGCCCTCCACAGTGGAATCCACTCCATTTATCGGCCCTCCAGCGCTACATACCACCCTATCTACTTTATTTAACACAGACTCTGCCCAATTCATTCTACACTGTACGCTGTCACACATATATATACAGCGCTCAATTTTTCAATACCGCCTCATTACCACGCACTTCGCTCCAACATTTCACATTTTATAATAAGCAGTTTGCTCCAGAATTTCTATACGCTGCCTTCCAATATATATCGCCCGTCACTTTAATACAACGTTGTCCATTGTCATACATATCATATGCTGCATATATAAAACGTTGTTTTTAACTCCATTTCACATATATAAAACGTTGTTTTTAACTCCATTTCATATACAGTCCGCTTCATTTATAATAACGCCCTCCGTCCACTATTTTTTGCCCCCATTCATTTAAAGAAGCCGCCCTCTGTCCACTATTTCATACCACCGCATTTCATTCACTCCATACTACTCTCTGTCCGCCTGTTCATTCATCTCCAGCGTTTTACGCCCCTCCATATTCGCCCTGTCCATTGTATATTCATTGTATATTTAATACGCTACCTCCATATGTAATACGTTGCCCATATGTAACAGCGCTATCATATGTTATCATACAACGCTGCGCACCATACAACGCTGCCTCCATATGTAATACGCTGCCCATCTTTCAATACCACGCCCCACCTGCAAACACTTCCGCCTTCCATTCTTTAATATCAATACCGCCTTTTAATACCATACGCCCATTTCATAATACTGCCCATTCTGCCTTTTAATATCATACGCCCATACTGCCCATACGCCCCATTCACTTTCATAATTCCGTCCCCTCCCATAACATTGATATCGCCCTTCCATAAAACTGCTACTCATACAAAAAAATTTTCCAAACAAAACAAAATATATATATATATATTTTGGTGCAGAATTCAGTTTTTAGCAAGAGCTTTTGTGTCCTTTTAAATTCAGTCTTTTAACAAAAAGTTTTTCTGTCCTTTAAATTCAGTATATTTGCAGCAAAGATTTTTTTCAGTATATTTTCTAGCAAAGAGTATTTTTGTTTTCTCTCCTTCAAAAGAGATTCTCCAGCAAAGTTTTTTTCTCTCCTCCTTCAAAAGAAGATGACAATCCCTTCATCTTCTAAAGAGGCTGCCTACTTGGCACAGAGAGAAAAGAGACATGCTTCAGGTCCATCCAGAGGAAGAGAAGGCAGAAGACGAAGAAGAAAATTCAGAGAAAAGGGGGGCAGACAATCTAAAGCTCAGCAGCAAAGAAATCAAGACAAAGGTAAAACTAATGACAAAGACAAAGGTAAACCAGCCGAATCAGCTCATTCTATTCTAGCACATTGTAATAATGGAGTAACTAAAAACCTATTTGATGTTTCATTTACTTCATGGAGAGATGATTGGTTGCTAGATTTAGGAGCAACATGTCACATGACATTTAGAAAATATTTTTTTGAAGAATTCACTGACAAAGTTGATGGAGCAGTATATTTCGCAGATAAATCCAAACTCAAGCCATCAGGGCTTGGCACAGTCAGGCTTAAACTGCCTGGTCTTTCTGATCATATCCTACATGAGGTTCTATACCTCCCGGAGTTGAAGAGAAACTTGATGTCCCTGATCGAAATCTGGCAGCAAGGAGACTCAGTTCACTTGTTTGATGGCAAGGCAGAGGTCAGATCAGCATCAGATCACTCACTTGTCATGGAGGGAATAGAAGAAGGGAGACTCTTGAAGCTCAAAGGTTCATCTGCCCATGCTCAAAACTTTGCATTCAGTTCATATCATGATGAAGGTACATTTCCATCAAGTCTTTTATGGCATGCTAGATTTGGACACTTAAATTATGACAGCCTTCGTTTGTTGAAGAAAAATGGTGTTGATGGACTGCCTACAATTCCTAGAAAACCTAAGGAATGTGATGTTTGTATTCTAGGAAAGCATAGCAAACAGCCATTTCATGATTCACACTCAAGAGCACATAGGAAACTTGAACTTGTTCATTCAGATTTATGTGGCCCTATGCCTATTGCTTCTGAAAATGGAAACAAATACATGATGACATTTATTGATGACTACACCAGAATGTGTTGGATTTACTTACTGAAGAATAAGTCTGATGCTTTTCAAACTTTCAAGAATTTTCATGCATGGATTGAAAATGATGCACAAACACATATTGGCTCTCTACGTACTGATAATGGAAAAGAATACACTTCAAACGAATTTGAAAATTATCTTCGTCAACATGAAATCAAACATCAAACAACTGTGCCATATAATCCACAACAGAACGGTGTAGCTGAAAGAATGAACAGAACTATTTTAAATATGGTCCGCTCCATGTTATTTTTCAAGAATGTGAAATTGATGTTTTGGGCTGATGCAGTTCTATGTGCTGTTTACATAAAGAATAAGTGTCCTTCAAGTTCAATTAGAAACAAAACTCCTTTTGAAATGTGGCATGGCCACATTCCTTCGGTAAAGCATTTCAGGGTCTTTGGGTCCACCTGTTATGCCTTGATACCCAAGGGTCAAAGGAACAAACTTGGTGCTAGAAGCAGAAAATGTATCTTCTTGGGGTACTCAAATACCTCCAAAGGATATCGTCTCTATGATGAAGCAAATAAGAAGTTTGTGATAGCAAGAGATGTCATATTTCTTGAATCTTCCAAGAGTGACAAGGTTGTTGAGTGGCAACTTGATCGCCTGGACAGATTCACACATGCAAAGTCCTTCCAAGAATTTGATAATGTGATTCCACATCTTGAAGGGGGGATTACGATATTGAACCAAACTATGGAATCATGTCCTGAAACACTCTCTCCCCCACATGAAGAAACAACCACATATGACACATTGGATGATGTGATTGACAGAATTGGGAGATTGAATCTTGGATCAATCCCAACTCAGTCAAATGACCAGCCTGGGCCATCTCAGAAAGGTCCTCCCAAATGGCTGACAAAGACACTGGAGAATGTTCATCCTGATGAGGTTGGAAAAACAGGAACAAGAAGTTCCACTCAACAAATCGAAGGTGATGTAGATAATTCTGATTCTCCTGTTGATATGGATATTACTTATAACTGTGAATTGAGTTTGTCTACAGATCATGAACCAACTTCCTTCAAAGAAGCCGCTTCTCATGATGAATGGAAAGAAGCGATGCAGAAGGAGTATGATGCCTTGATAAAGAATGACACTTGGAAGCTGGTTGATCCGCCTTTGGGAACGAAACCAATTGGATGTAAGTGGGTCTACAAGAACAAGTACAAAGCAGACGTCTCACTTGACAAGCACAAGGCCAGGCTTGTGGCAAAAGGATTCGCACAAAAAGAAGGAGTTGATTATGAAGAAACTTTTTCTCCCACAGCAAAATGGACCACCATCCGGACTCTCTTTGCCTTAGCAGCTCAGAATGGATGGAAAGTCCATCAGATGGATGTAAAAACAACCTTCTTGAATGGAGATCTAAAGGAGAAATTTTATATGTCCCAGCCAAAAGGATTTGTGGTAAAGGGTCAAGAACACAAAGTTTGCAAGCTTATAAAATCCTTGTATGGCCTCAAACAAGCACCACGAGCCTGGTATGAGAAATTGACCGAGCATCTTCTGAAACTTGACTTCAAACATTTTGATCTTGATGATGCAACTTTGTTTGTTAAGAAAGTTGGAAAAACAGTTGTATATCTTGTGGTATATGTAGATGATCTTTTGATAACAGGAACAATAAGAGCTATATTGCATCCATGAAGAAAGAGTTGAAGAAAGGTTTTGAAATGACTGATTTGGGTCATGTTCATTACTATTTGGGTATTGAAGTAATTCAACATCCTAAATTCATATTTATTTCTCAAAAGAAGGACATTGGAGATCTCTTGAACAAATTTGGCATGGATGACTGTAATCCCTTAACCACTCCAATGGAACAAAACTTGAAGCTTACATCGATTGAAGGGAAGGAATTTGAGGATGCAACTAAGTATAGACAGCTTGTAGGAAGTCTTATCTACCTGACCACCACCAGACCTGACATTTCATTTGCTGTTGGAATCCTCTCAAGGTTCATGCAAAAACCTTGTGAAGGACATTGATCTGCTGCAAAAAGAGTGTTAAGGTACTTGAAGGGGACTCAAGACTTTGGACTCAAATATACACAGGTAGGCGACTTCAGCTTGATCGGATACTCTGATTCAGACTTTGATGGCGACAAAGAAACAGGGGTGTCTACTACAGGTTACACCATGAGTCTTGGATTAGGAGCTGTCTCATGGAGATCAGACAAACAGTCAGTTCCAACAGATTCCACGACCGAGACAGAATATGTGGCAGCAGCTGAAGCAACAAAAGAAATTGTGTGGCTCCGGAAAATCCTGGAAGATTTGCAGATGAAACAAATGTACTCCACACCACTCATGATTGACAACACTTCTGCAATAAAGTTGGCCAAGAACCCAAAGTTCCATGATCGAACAAAGCACATCAATACAAAGTACCATCTAATTAGACATCATGTTCAGGCCAAAACCATCCATCTACATCATTGTTCCACAAATGAGAAAACTGCTGATATCTTCACCAAAGCACTTGGAAGAGAAAAGTTTGAAAAGTTCAGATCAATTCTTGGGCTCACCAACATCCCTTCGGATTAAAGGGGGGAATGTTGACACCTAATCCTATGGGATGGGTGTGGATATTTAATTTTGTATAATAAATAATATTGGTAAATAAGGAAGGCCAAGAGTCATTGGGAGATGAATCCCAATAGCCTCACCTCCATGTATAAATGCATGTTCATTCTTCATTCAATAACACATTCTGATTTGAGGAGTTACCTCCTGGTTTGACAATAGTAAAAATGGGATCTCTGTCACTTACAATAATCTTTGGGTTTCCATGTAGCTTTTGAATTGTTTCCATAAATGCAGTAGAAACTATACTTGCTTTAAATGGATGAGATAATGCACAAAAATGTGCATACGGTAAGTCTATCAACTACCACCATGATGACACTCTTTCCTTCGGACTTACATAAACCTATGATAAAATCCATTGAAACCTCCTCCCAATGTTGACCTGGAATGGATAAAGGATGTAGAAGACCCGGGGTATTAATTGTCTCAACTTGATTTTTTTGGCAAACCAAACATTCCGCCACAAAATTTTGAATATCAGATTTAAGGCCATCCCAAAAACCCTGTAGTAATTTTTCAAAAATCCCAAGTGTCCTCCAAAGGGAGATGTGTGCAATTCCAAAAGAATATTTTGTTTTATTTGGGAATTCTTACAAAAATTTAAGCGATCTTTGTACCATAATGAATCATTTTTCCAACTAAATGTATCAGATGTACTAGGATGTTGCTGCAACTTTTGAATGATTGTCCACACTTGTTCATCATTCTTCCATTCATCCCTTACTTCGGTTATGCAATTTGGTTGGATAATAAAAATGGCACAAAGCAATGCTTCCACCTCTTCATCATTTCTTGAGAGTGCATCTGCAAAAACATTTAGCTTCCCCTTTTTGTAGATGATTTCAAAGTAATAACCCAACATCTTTGTGACCCATTTTTCTGCTCTTCTGAAGATTGTCTTTGTTCCAAAAATTATTTAAGACTATCATGATGAATTTTTACCTTGAAGTGTCTTCCCATTAGGTAAGGTTGCCATTTCTTTAGTGCATGTAGTATTGCCAACATTTCCTTCTCATAAATAGCTTTCTATAAATACTTTCCTTTGATTGTACGACTTTCAAAAGAAATGGGTCTTCCTTCTTGCATTAAAACAACACTAATTCCATTTCCTGAGGCATCACATTCCACAATAAAGGTTTTTGTGAAGTCTGGTGTAGCTATGACCAGTGCTAGATACTTTGCCTCTTTAAGATGTTCAAAGGCCTTAGTTTCTTCAGGAGTCCATGAAAATGCATCTTTCTTCAATAATGTTGTTAGAGGTGCTGCTATTCTCCCATAATGCTTAATAAACTTGCGATAATACCCTGTTAACCTGACAAATCCTTGCAACTGCTTTATGGTTGTGGGGAGTTTCCATTCCTTAATGGATTTAATTTTGTTAGGGTCTACCTTAACACCCTTGTGAGATACAATATGACCTAGATATTCCACCTCTTGTACTCCAAAGAAACATTTGGAGGTTTTCGCATATAATTGTTTCTCCTCCAATAGTTTGAGCACCTTGTCAACATGTTGAATAGGATCCTTCCAATACGTACTGTAGATTAGTATATCATCAAAAAATACTAACACAAATTTTTTAAGGAAGGGTTTGAAAATGGAATTCATCAACCCTTGAAATGTAGAAGCTGCATTGGTAAGGTCAAAATGCATGAAAAAAACTTCATAATGACCCTCATGAGTTCGAAATGCTGTTTTCGGAATATCTTCACTCTTCATTCTAATTTGACGATATCCTGAATGAAGATCCAACTTGGTAAAATAAATTTCTCCATGTAATTCATCCAATAATTCATCAATCACAGGAATGGGAAATTTATCTTTAATATTGAGCTTATTGAGCTCCCTATAATCTAGACACATGCACCATGATCCATCCTTCTTGTGCACCAATACTACTGGACCAGAGAAAGAACTTTGACTAGGTTGAATTATACCAGCCTCTAACATTTATGCAATCATACGTTCAATTTCGCTCTTTTGGACATAAGGATATCTGTAAGGCCTGATGTTTGGAGGAACACTTCCCAGAATAAAATGAATAGCATGATCATGATCACGAATAGGTGGGAGTCCTTTGGGAGTTTCAAACAACTTGGAATGATTGTCCAAGACTTTTTGGAGATCTAGAGAAATATATTATTTTGATGTTGGAACTTCTAGTGAGCATAATTGTGCAATTACGCCTCATTTTTCTTTCTTCAGAAGCTTTGTCATGACATTAGAGCTTATTATCTTTCTCAAATTCCCTGTGATACCTCGTAATTCAACTTCCTTTCATTCTGAAAAAAAATTCTTGAAAATTAAAAGCTATTGTCCCCAAAGATTGTAACCATTGTACTCCTAGTACAACATCAACACCTCCCATTGGAATGGAAAGCATTGGACTATTCAATACATATTTCCCCATGGTTAGCTTGATATTATGGCATTTTCCAGAGAAATTTATAGTTCCTCCATTTGCAACCATCACTTGACACTCTGGTGAAGGGTATAGGAAGCAATTCAATTCCTTGGATACCTTACAATGAATAAAATTATGGGTACTACCTAAATTATTCAACATTGTCACCTTTTTCTTCTTGATATGTCCTTCTATCTTGAGAGTTTGAGGATATGGTCAGACTCATTTATTATTTCTCTAGGATTGGTTCCTGGTGTATATCCTCTTCTTTTGAAGTTTCTTGTTCATTGTATTCCTCCTCTTCACAATCCATGTAAAACAATTTCTTTTCATCACACTTATGACCTTCAGTGTATTTTATATCACAAATGTAGCAAAGCCCTTCAGCTCTTTTTTCTTCCAATTTTTGTGGTGTCAACCTTGTAGGTTGTGGAATTCTATGAGTAGCAATGTTTCCATCTTTATAGATGTGAGTGGTAGGCTTCCTTGTCGCCATAATTTTACATTCAATTTTTCTTGCCAGCCTGAATGCCTTCTCCAATGAATCAGGTGTTGGGTGTGGAGCCTGATTATCTTGCTTACTTTGTATCATAGCATTGCACCCCTGTACCTTAAAAGGGGCGGCAATGCCGCCCATAATTAATCGCTGTCTTGGGGGGTCCAGGGGGTGGCAATGCCCCCGAAGCTAAAAACAGATGTAAAATTGCCTTGTAAAAGTATAGTAATTTCTAGTCAATCTGGGCCATTCATAGGCGGATGATTTGACGGTAGAAGTTATGTTTAGTTTAGGGTTTTTTTCCCTAGAAGGCAACCCCCTTGTATATATGAGGGTATTGTATTTCGGCTATGTATTAAGTGTGTATTCTTAGAGCGAGAAACAGATAGGGAGACTGTGAGAGAGAACAGAGGATATTACAGCGGATCTGCTGTAGGTTTTGTCTCTTCAATTTTTTGCTGGATAATAGAAAGGAAGGACTGGCTGTTCGAGGTGGACGTAGCCCAAACTGGGTGAACCACGTATATTTGTGTCTCTCTGGTTTTATGTGTTTTGTGTGCTTGTATTTTTCGCATATTTTATGTGTTACATTTCTCCATAATATATAATTTTCTAACATCAGGTTCCCAGAGGCGAACCTCATGTTGGATGTTATCCTTTAAAGTCCCTATGAAGACATAAATCTTGTGTTCCTCTGGAATATTAGCTACCCTTATATTCAATTTGTGGAAGTCCTCAATGTGCTCCACCATTGAACCCTTTTGTTTGAGATTTATTAATTAGCTAAAGAAGGTGTTTCTCTTTATATCCTCATAATGTGATATCATTTCCTCCGTAAAAATTGACCAAGTGACAATTTTTTTACAGGAGAAAAGTCATCGATACCATACAAATGTATTTGGTTCTAAATATAAAGTTGCAATGCATACATTTTGTGTGTTTTTCACATTATTGAGATCAGAATATTGCTCCATCTGTAGTATCCATGTTACGAGATCCTTGCCATCAAACTTCCTCATATCGATCTTTGGAATATGGTAGGTCTTCAATCCAACATCAAAGTTTATGAAATCACGATTACTATTTATTTTTTTCTCATCATGAGTTTCCTCTACTATATTTTGGCCATTAGGAATAATTTCTTATAGAAAAATTTCAAACCTTCCTTCAAACCTTGCATGTCTTTTTTTAGATCATTCTTCATGTATTCCATGTTATATTTCATTTTTTCGTCGATGTCATCCATCTTAGCTTCCATGAAATTCTTCAAACCATCCATCTTAGCTTCCACGCCTTTCTTCAAACCCTCCATATTAACTTCCACGCCTTTCTTCAAACCTTCCATCTTAGCTTTCATGCCTTTCTTCAAAACTTCCATTTCATTTTTTGTTGCTCTTTGCGAGAGCAAAATTTGGTGCACTTGCTCTTGTAATTTTGATATATCATGTTGCACTTCTTCCTCTTCATGAGTCATAGTAGAGCCTTATGAAGGTTTAATTTGTGTTGAATTATTTTTGGGGGCATTTTAGAACCCAATACTGATATCTATGCTTCAATATGTCATTGGAATCACTTCAAACCATTTTTTCAAACAAGACTTATTCAATTTGAAAAACAATACACAACTTTTTCTTGCTTTTGAGGAGCTTGATATTGAAACTGAATTATCTATGTGATTTTGCATCTTCAATATCTGAAATTAGGTCCTATAGTAGCCCTCTAAATCATCTTTCGAATGCCACAGGTCTGACTTGATTTGGACTCTTCAAGACAAAGTTATTCCCAATCTTCCACAATGACCTAATTATAGACTGGTTCAGTAGAGAGAATTTGTACGACATGCAACATATCATTGTTTCCTCCTTTGGCCCTAAAATTGATACACATAAAACTACAGTCTGTGTAATTTCAGACGCTTTTTATAGAATTCCAATCCGATGCTCAGGGAGAGATTTTTGATGATTTTCCCAAGGTCACCTCTTTGAGATGAAATTCGGGAGCCTGCCAAAACCCTAACTTCCACAGGTCATATATCCGAAAATGTAGTGAACCAAGATCTGAACTTTTTACATGATGTGCAACAAGATTTCAGCTCCATGTGGTAAAAATTTCAGCTTATGAAGCCTTGTAGAAAAATAGTTATAGTGAAAATTCCAAGATGACATGTTTGAAGCAGCAAAACCCTAGAATCCAAAGCTCTGATACCAAATGTTATGAAGCCAGCTACCAAAATAGAAGAAACGAGAGATCAACGCCTTAGAAATCAACCACTTACAGGGGGAAACCTTGTTTACATTACATAAATGAAAAATTCTTGGATGATTCAAATGAAAAAACCTCCTTCCTATATATAGGAGTCCATGGGGTCACAATATAATCCTAGCCGACCTAAGAATAATAATGTAAGGCCACAACAATAACAATAGTGGGGTTTATTGGGCACAATAATAAAAATATGGGGGCTACAGGAGTACACCAATAAAAATAAGTGGGCTATAGTACCAACAATAAGGGGCTACACTAGTAATATAGGGACCTAACAAACATGAACGAGCTCCCACAGGGTGATGAAATTGGCCTGATGTGCCCTTTCTGCAACAACTCCTGAATATGCCTCTTGATTTCATCGTTCTCGAGAATAGAGCATAAATAGATCGGTCCATTGGGTAGTGACACATATGGATTCAGATCAATGGGGTGCTTGACCTGATAGTGTAGAGGTACCCCTGTGGGTGAGGTGAATATGTCCATGTAATCCTCCACGACCTTTTCGATTTGTTGTTGCTGTGTGGAGGAGCCCTATTTGGAGGTCTTGGCCAAAATGTTATTCTTCTTTTAAGGTTGAATCACAAGGAAAACAAATTTCTCGATCTTGGAATTGAGCTTATTACATTGTTTAGGTAGTGATCAAAGATATGGCGGTAGGAGGTACTACCTTTGGTATCTTCTGTCGACAATGAGCTGTAGGAGAGAGCCCTTCACCCACATCGGGGAGTGGAAGAGGCGCTCCCCCTCCTCTAGATCTTTGGGCTCATCCTTCTAGATCTTGGTGGTGGAAACGATAGCACTGGGCTCCGCGTCAATAATCTGCTTCCCTTTGTCATCCCCCTTGTCTGGATCTGACTCAGAGTTGGAGCATGTATTTGATTCAAAAGCCTTTAGCTCAACCACCAATGACTACTTGGCCTGACACTCACTTGTGTTGTGAGTGGCGCTCTTATGGAACTCATGCCACTTTCCCATGTCCTCCTTTGTATTCATGATGTTGTTCTTTGCTTGCGAATTCAATGGGTTGTCCTGGGTCACCCCGACTTGGATTTTTCCTTTGTTTTGCGGTTTGGGGGCGATTTTACCTTCCTTCATATTCGCAGATCCAAAGTCTCGCTTCTTATTTTTAAATTTTTGCTCAATCTTGGCAGCATTTTGGCATGTTTCACTAAGCAAGGATATGTCAAGGAACTCCATTTCCTCCTGAATATATCTGTGCAAACAACTGTGGTACTTAAGCACTAGATGTTCCTCCGAATATTTGATACCCAACTTTGTGTGAAGGGTGTTATCACTCAGTAATTTCTCAAGGTTAAAGAAAGAACTCACCGAGGTAACCACAAACCTACTTTTGAGATTAGATTCTAGCCTTCCTAATGCTCAGAGAGGGCTCTCTCTTTATGATTTACCTTTTTTGTTTTTAGTTGATTTTAAGCTAGTTATGTAAGATTGATTTGGTTTTGATTTTGGTTTGGTTTGGTGGTGGAATTAATGATTTAGATGGATAGGTGCAGGTCTATTTTCCATTGGTCTATGGAGTCAATGTATCAAGAAACATGTCAGAATCAAGTTATAAAGGAAGTGTTCATAGGGCAAGGTAGCTGAGTAAATTCAGATCTTTAGGCTGGAAGGTGAAATGGTTTCAATTGGGATCAAGGAGAAATTAAGGGTTCCTCAAACTGGATAATGAAGGAAATGATAGAGTACAATTTAAAATAGGGAGCAATGAAAAATTCCATAATCTGGATATCAGAAGAAAACATGAAAAATGAATAATAGTTCAAGGCAGAGTGTATTTAAACAAGTTTTGAAATAAAATTCCTGTTATATCATTTAAATTAGAAAACATGCAAGTATGTGAAATAATTCAGAAAATAACAATTGAACAATAGAAAGATACTTCACTGAAGTGGCTCAAAACATGAATCATGTAATGCAATTCCTTTATTCCTCAATCCAATCTGCTGACTTGAAAATGGTACAATAAACCCTTAGGTTTCAGATCAATACAACTATAGAAATGTTTAGCAATCCACACACCTTAATAATTTAGATGGATGAATTATTTATATAAAAATTAATACAAAATATCCTAAAAAACTAATTAGGATTTATTCTAGGAAATAAAATATCTAGATGCTAAACGGTAGTGACACCTTTCAACTGACTGAAAGTTGTTCCTGTTTTATCTGATTTGATGTTATCTGTTTGTTTCTCTCATGCTATTTTATCTCTTACGTTGTCTCCGTCTTCTAACTTGTCTTTTAACTCTATCTTTAATCTTTAAACTCAGCTTTTTGCAGTCACTGTGAATTCTTCTTTAATTTAACTTCTTGCTCTGCTTACTTTTAACCTAACTGTTATTTTTCCTGCCACAGTAAAATTCATCATATGAATCTTTATTTTTATCTTGCTTTTCCAATTTTAATAAAAGATCCGTTTTGACTTCGAGTAAAAATGTGAATCTGTTGTTGCTGAGGTAAATGTTTTTATCTCTTTTGAACATCACTTTGTAACTTTCCTCATTTGCTCTGTCTCTGATTTGATTTGATTTTCTCTTTGTACACAAATTTTTGTTGAGTGAAGTCTTTGAATTAAAATATGAGAATCTAGAGCAAACAGGTTTTGTGACTAGTATCAAAATTGTTTGTCCAATTTCCTATTCTGATAATAACCTGAAAAAATAAAACAATTTGCAATAAAACCCAAGTTTGCAGAGATTTGAACGGGGAGGTCTGTGGAACGTGGAGGCTTAATTTTCTAGTGGAAAATGGCTCTTTATTCATTTCTGTAAGTTTTACAGAGATAAGCGAAATGGACATACAAGCATATTTTTAGTTCTATTAGATAATGGCTTTGGTTTCTTTCGTAATTCGAACAAGGATAGGCAGTTCGAATGAAACAGTCAGGAGTTTATTGTATGTAGGGTTGACAAGTGGTTTCATCATACAGTGCAAGGTGGATAGGGAATGTATTGCCCAGAGGATGAGCAAATAGGAGGATTTAACACATCACAGCGTGATTTTCTTCTCGACATAGGAGACCGGTGGTTTATCGCACAAGTTAAAGTGGTTTAGCAGTTTTGCATTGGGGAGTGCGATAAGCTATGGTGGTACCACGTGGTAGGGAAGGGGATGCGAAAACCACCCATTTTGCAATATTCTGAGGTTTTAAACTTCGGATGGTCGAGGGACGCGAAATAATTTGTGGTCCATTGGATACAATCCAAGGAAATCGAACGGAGGTCAGGAGTGGCGTGTTAAAAGGTGGGGCCGAAAACTAAATATGCGGAGGATTATGTAATATGTCTGAGGGTTTTTTAATATAATGATAGGTTGGGTTTTAATATATGCTAAGGGGTAAACTATAATATAGGTTTAGGATTTAGACATAAATTAATATAATATAGGAATGTGTATTTAATGGTTTTAATATATACGTGAATTGTTAATAATGGTAGTGGGTTTAGTAAATATTTAAAGCAAGAATTAATAATATATAAAATATGGATTAAAATGATATAAGGGGGTTGAAAACTATATATAAAATGGGAATTAATAAATATGGGGTGAATGAGTATGGATGTGTGATGTTAGTAATATATTAGGAATAATTTAAAATGATATTGGGGAGGGATATTTCTAGTGGGGCCCAGTATTTAAAACTATGCAAAGTGGGTTTTTGCATTGTTTAATTGAAAAAGGGAGTTTAGTTAAGTGAAAAGGTAGTATTAATGGGAATGCGTTTTTGACTAGGTAAAGGGGTTTAGGAGAAGGGAAAGGGGTTTTAAGCTAGGGAAATGGGTTAGAATGAGGGGAAATGAAGAAGGAAGGGGTTTATATATTTTCTAGAAATGGAAAATTAGTAAGATATTAAGAAAATAAACCAACTGATGCTTTCCATTGCTCGTGAAAGTAATCTACCTACCCTTTTTTATCCTAACATTTTCATTTCTTTTATTGGGCGCATTTGAGCTTGCTAACCCTTTTGTTTTCTTTTAATAAGAAAACTATCTACTTCTAACATTATAACTTCCAAAGGCTCAGATTAAACTAATGAGCTCTTTTATTCTCTACCTAACTGCTGATATGCCAAGATTAAATGGTTTGGCCAGATCTCAGTCACTAAATATCAACATGAAATTCAAAAGCATGAATAATCAAGATTAAATTGTATGATTATCATGAATTGTGGCATTTTGGACAAGCTGCACACAATTAATTGCAAAACTAAAGTAACTAAAGTAGTGGCATTTGAATGTGCAACACTTTCATGATCTTATTTTTATCTCTTTTTGTGGTGTTCATACTTGATATTCTTTTTTTTCTTGTTTCTTTTTGGTCCTTTGATTTTTCTTTTAGGACTTACCCTCTTTCCATTTTTTAAATATTAGAAAACATTTGTAGAAAGCAAAGGTATGTACAATATTACAAGTTTTAACATAGCAAATTATGAATCCTATTATTATAAGACCCTAACAGTGGCTTCACTTGGGGATGGAATCTCCTTGTGAGATGTCAAGAACACTGTCGACCAGTAGCCTGATCCATTAGGTCGATCCCAAGACTGCTCATGATTTTGTTATATAATCCATGTGACTATAAATCTTGAACTGGAAACCTTTTCTACAAACTAAAATATGATAAATGTTGAACTGTTGCAACCTTCAAACCAACTACTAGATCATCAAGACCTTAGGGCCTTTTCCTTGGCTTCAAATCTTAATGAATTATTTCAACACTTGTTGAAAACTGGAAACTAAGACTGAAATAAAATTGCTACTGAAAACAAATCTAATCAAGCTGAAATTCTAACTACTTACTCTAATTAGTTGTCTAGCAGCTGGTTAGGTAAAATGAAACATCCAATGCAACCATTCAAGCATTATATACATTGATGTATTTTTTTTCATGTGCTTGTTTGTGATCAAAACTAAGATTCTAAAATCCAATAGAAACTTGTCAACATATGTGAAGATAAGGAAATACTCAATTTCCTTTGTTGACTCTAAAAACTGTACAAAAGGATCTTCTAAGGTATATGTACAACTGTTAAATTGATCTAAGCAACTGTACATCTGTTCTTGATGGCCTCCTCGCCATGAAGTTAAACTGTTATTTCCCTGCAAATTTTCTGATAAGCTTTGTGATGATATTTCTACTGATAGAAATATTTGTCTCATGAGATTTTTATCATCTTGATCCTGAAGCTCATAGTTAGTTAAATGAGAAATTTTTTTATTGCATTCATCATCCAACACATCATTTATTGGATCATGGAAAACTTAGAAGGATTGCTGCAACTTATTGGATATGGGTTTCAATGGGACTTCATGGATTTTTGTAGGCTGCTCATCCTTTGTTTCAAAAATATTATACCAAAACTCCTTTAAAAACTGAAGTGATTGAAAACATAGTGGTATATAACTTTCCTGTGTGATTTGATCAAGTATTTCAATTAAATTTGATAACTGTAATTGCGAAACTGAATAATCCTGATCAAGAGTTTCATTTTCTTCTTTGTTCCAATAACAATACCTAAAGAGTGTTGATCTTTGATTTATTTAAAGTTTTCTCCGATGAACTGAAATGAAGCAAAACAAAGAGGTAAAGATCCTTCACTTATTTCCAAATTTTCTGCATTTTCCTCTTCACTCTCATAGCTGATATGGATTGGCTGATTACTGTTTTCAGGCTGCTGAAACTTGATTTCTTCATTCAACAAACTAGCTAGTGATTGCTCTGTAAAGTTAGCTTGAGTTTTGAGAAAATATTTATCATCGTATTTATCATAGTTAGGTAAATCATTAAAAGAAAGAATGTCATCAAGCATACACATTAGATCAACAGATTTCTCTTCCACATATTGTCTTATAAATCCATTTTTTGTTCTATGGTAGTTGGGATTAGCAAGAAAGTGTTTATGGCCAACAACCTCTTCTTTTTATGCAATAAATGGGTCATGGTGATCTTGAATGAAAAATGCATATTTCATGGTGATTCTTTGTATCATTTCTTTTATTTTGCTTGCCAAAATATTGAGTTTTACCTCTAAAAATGTCAGGTGTTCTGCAATGTTGTTCTCCTTTTCTTCTGCTTTCAACTTTTCCATTCTAATCAGCATATTAACGTCTACATCTACTGCAATGTTTTGCATCTGTTCAAGTGTTGAGGGGTTTCATTATCTTAGCTGAAATTCTATTTCTAGATCAAATGCTTTTGGATAATGCAAGAGAGTTGAATCAGGAGGAGGTCTTATATTTTCTGGCATTGAATAATAAAATTGATTAAATCTGGTAGAAAATTGTTGTATGGTTTCATTTGGTTGTCTTTTCAACTGATTATGTTCTTCAATGATCATAAAAATATTGAATTTGATTATCCATATATCAAGGAAATTTTTGACAAACTACTGGAAATTTGAGATGCTTGCAATAGGCAGATTCTTGAACCAAATTTTTACTTTACTTTCCAAAGAAAGAGAAAAAAGTATGATTCTAATATCATCTTCATCAATATCAAATAGGTCCAAATAATTCTCAAAACCTTGAATATGTTTTTCAGCAATGAAGTTACCATTCTCTCCTTCAAACTTGGGGAGATATTTGTAATAGTTATCAAGGAAATAATGGAGTATAGGAGGTAAGATGAGGGGATTATATCTATCAGGAACTTTACAAGGTATAGGAATATGTACATGGGTTGTAAGATTAGTCTTGATTACTTGAGGCTTCTCAATCGGAAAATGATCATCATAAGTTTTAGAAGAAAGTTTCTCAAATGGATAAGGAGATTTTATATTTACAATTTTCAAAGGAAAATAATCAAATACTAATCTTAGATCTTCTCTAAAATACAATATACATTGAAAAAATTTCTTGATGAGAATTAACATGATGTCTTGGATTGTAATCCACGTTAAAATCTTGATCTTTTCATACTGTTCTTTCAGGTTCATTCCTCCATTAGAGTCTTGATTTTGAAATTGATTTTGAGTCGCCAGGTGGATGATTTTAACCTTTGTGTGTTTGATCACTGTCCACCATCATAGATCAGATCTGATCTTTGTATAATCTTTCTGAAGAAAATTCTTTCCCCAGTGGAGTCGCCAATATGTAGTCACTCAGTAATTTCTCAAGGTTAAAGAAAGAACTCATCGAGGTAACCATAAACCTACTTTTGAGATTAGGATCTAGCCTTCCTAATGCTCAGAGAGGGCTCTCTCTTTATGATTTAACTTTGTTGTTTTTAGTTGATTATGTAAGATTGATTTGGTTTTTATTTTGGTTTAGTTTGGTGGTGGAATTACTGATTCAGATGGATAGGTGCAAGTCTATTTTCCATTGGGCTATGGAGTCAATTTATCAAGAAACAAGTTAGAATCAAGTTCTAAAGGAAGTGTTCACAGGGCAAGGTAGCTGAGTAAATTCAGTCTTTAGGCTGGAAGGTGAAATGGTTTCAATTGGGATCAAGGAGAAATTAAGGGTTCCTGAAACCAGGTAATGAACGAAATGATAGAGGTCAATCAAAACTAGGGAGCAATGAAGAATTCCCTAATCTAGATATCAGAAGAAAACATAAAAAATAAATAACAATTCAAGACAAAGTGTATTTAAACAAGTTCTGAAATAAAATTCCTGTTATATCATTTAAATTAGAAAAAATGCAAGTATGTGAAATACTTTAGAAAATAAAAAATTGAACAATAGAAAGATACTTCACTGAAGTGGCTCAAAACATGAATCCTGTAATTCAATGCCTTTATTACTCAATCCAGTCTGCTGACTTGAAAAATGGTACAATAAACCCTTCGGTTTCAGATCAATACAAATAAAAAAATGTTTAGCAATCCACACCCCTTAATAATTCGAATGGATGAATTATTTATACAAAAATTAATACAAAATATCCTAAAAAATTAATTAGGATTTATTCTAGGAAATAAAATATCTAGATGGTAAAAGGTAGTGACACCTTTCAACTGACTGAAAGTTATTCTTGTTTTATCTGATTTGATGTTATCTGTTTGTTTCTATCATGCTAGTTTATCTCTTACGCTGTCTTCTTCTTCTGACTTGTCTTTTAAATCTGTCTTTCATCTTTAAACTCAGTTTTTTGTTGTCACTCTGAATTCTTCTTTAACTTAATTGCTTGCTCTGTTTACTCTTAACCTGACTGTACTTTTTCTGGCCGCAATAAACTTCATCACCTAAATATTTGTTTTTATCTTGCTTTTATGTCTTTAGTAAAATTGGATTTTACTAAAAGATATGTTTTGACTTCATGTAAAAATGTGAATCTTCTATTGCTGAGGTAAATGTTTTTATCTCTTTTGAACATCACTGTGTAACTTTCCTCATTATGCTCTGTCTCTGATTTGATTTGATTTTCTCTTTGTACACAAACTGTTGTTGAATGAAGTATTTGAATTAAAATTCGAGAATCTAGAGACAATAGGTTTTGTGACTAGTATCAAAACTTTTGTCCAATTTCCTATTCCGATAATAACCTGCAAAAATAAAACAATTTTTTAATAAAACCCAGGTTTGCAGAGATTTGAACGGGGAGGTCTGCGTATTGTGGAGGCTTAATTTTCTGGTGGAAAATGGCTCTTTGTTCCTTTCTGTAAGTTTCACAGAGATAAGCGAAATGGACAGACAAGCAAATTTTTATTTCTATTAGACAATGGCTTTAGTTTCTTTCGTAATCAAACAAGGATAGGCAGTTCGAAGGAAACGGTCAGGAGTTTATTGTACGTAGGGTTGACAAGTGGTTTCATCATATAGTGAAAGGTGGACATGCGATGTATCGCCCAGAGGATGAGAGGATAGGAGGATTTAACACATCACAGGGTGGTTTGCTTCTCGGCGCAGGAGACCAATGGTTTATCACAGAGGTTAAAGTGGTTTGGCAGTTTTGGGTTGGGGAGTGCGATAAGATATGGTGGTGCCACGTGGTAGGGAAGGGGATGTGAAAACCACCCATTTCGCAATCTTCTGGGGTTTTAAACTTCGGATGGTCGAGGGACGTGAAATGATATGTGGGCCATTGGATACAATCCAAGGAAATCAGATGGCGGTCAGGAGTGGCGTGTTAAAGGGTTTGTTAATATAATGATAGGTTGGGTTTTAATATATGCTAAGGGGTAAACTATAGTATGGGTTTAGCATTTAAATAGAAATTAATATAATATGGGAATGTGTATTTAACGGGTTTAATATATACTTGAATTGTTAATAATGGTAGTGGGTTTAGTAAATATGTAAAGTGGGAATTAATAATATATAAACTATGGATTAAAATGATATAAGGGGATTGAAAACTATATATAAAATGGGAATTAATAAATATGAGGTCAATGAGTATGGATGCGGGATGTTAGTAATATATTAGGAATAATTTAAAATGATATCGGGGAGGGATATTTCTAGTGGGGCCCAATATTTAAAACTATGCAAAGTGGGATTTTACATTGTTTAATTGAAAAAGGGAGTTTAGTTAAGGGAAAAGGTATTATTAATGGGAATGGGTTTTTGACTAGGTAAAGGGGTTTAGGAGAAGGGAAAGGGGTTTTAAGCTAGGGAAATGGGTTAGAATAATGGAGAATGAAGAAGGAAGGGGTTTATAGATTTTCTAGAAATGGAAAATTAGTAAGATATTAAGAAAATAAACCAACTGATGCTTTTTAATGCTCGTGAAAGTAATCTACCTACACTTTTTTATCCTAACATTTTCATTTATTTTATTGGGCGCATTTGAGCTTGCCGACCCTTTTATTTTCTTTTAATAACTATCTGCTTCTAACCTTATAACCTCCAAAGGCTCAGATTAAACTAATGAGCTCTTTTATTCTCTACCTAACTACTGATCTGCCAATATTAAATGGTTTGGCAAGATCTTATTCACTAATTATCAACATGAAATTCAATAGCATGAATAATCAAGATTAAACGGTATGATTATCATGAATTGTGGCATTTTTGACAAGCTGCACACAATTATTTGCAAAACTAAAGTAACTAAAGTAGTGGCATTTGAATGTGCAACACTTTCATGATCTTATTTTTATCTCTTTTTGTGGGGTTCATACTTGATATTCTTTTTTGTTCTTGTTTCTTTTTGTTCCTTTGATTTTTATTTTCAGACTTACCCTCTTTTCATTTTTTAAATATGGAAAAAAATTTGCAGAAAGAAAAGGTATGTACAATATTACAAGTTTTAACATAGCAAATTCAAAAATTATGAATCCTATTATTATAGGACCCTAACAATGGCTTCACTTGGGAATGGCATCTCCTTGTGAGATGTCAAGAACATCGTCGACTAGTAGCCTGATCCATTGGGCCGATCCCAAGACTACTCATGATTTTGTTATATAATCCCTGTGACTATAAATCTTGAACTGAAAACCTTTTCTGCAAACTAAAATTTGATACATGTTGAACTCTTTCAACCTCAAACCAACTACTAGATCATCAATACCTTAGGGCCTTTTCCTTGGCTTCAAATATTAATGAATTATTTCAACACTTGTTGAAAACTGGAAACTAATACTGAAATAAACTGTTTGCTAAAAACAAATCTCATCAAGCTGAAATTCTAACTACTTACTCTAATTAGTTGTCCAATGGTTGGTTAGGTAAAATGAAATAGCCAATTCAACCATTCAAGCATTATATACATTGATGTAGTTTGTTGCATGTGCTTGTTTGTGATAAAAAATGAGATTCTAAAACCTAATAGAAACTTGTCAACATATGTGAAGATAAGGAAATACTCAATTTCCTTTGTTGACTCTAAAAACTGTACAAAAGGACCTTATAAGGTATATGTACAACTATTAAACTAATCTAAGAAACTATACATCTATTCTGGATGGCCTCCATGCCATGATGTTAAACTGTTATTTCCTTGCAGATTTTCTGATAAGCTTTGTGATGATATTTTTATTGATAGAAATATTTGTCAGATGAGATTTTTATCATCTTGATCATGAAGCTCATAGTTATTTAAAAGAGAAAATTTTTGATTGCATTCATCATCCAACACATCAGCTATTGGATCATGAAAAAATTGGAAGTATTACTGCAACTTATAGGATATGGGTTTCAATGGGACTTCATGGATTTCTGCAGGCTGTTCATCCTTTGTTTCAAAAATATTATACCAAATCTCATTTAAAAACTAAAATTATTGAAAACATAGTGGTATAGAACTTTCCTGTGTGATTTGATCAGGTATTTCAATTAAATTTGATAATTGTAATTGCGAAACTGAATAATCCTGATCAAGAGTTTCATTGTCTTCTTTGTTGTCAATAACAATACCTAAAGACTACTGATCTTTGATTGCTTTAAATTTTTCTCTGATGAACTGAAATGAAGAAAACAAAGAGGTAAAGATCCTTCACTTATTTCCAAATTTTTTCATTTTCCTCTTCACTCTCATAGCTGATAAGCATTGGCTGATTACCATTTTCAGGCTGTTGAAACTGAATTTCCTCATTCAACAAACTAGCTAGTGATTTCTCTGTAAAGTTAGCTTGAGTTTGGAGAACATAATTATCGTCATATTGATCATAGTTAGTTAAATCATTAAAAGAATGAATGTCATTAACAATACACATTAGATCAGCAGATTGCTCTTCCACATATTGTCTTATAAATCCATTTTCTGATCTATCGTAGTTTGGATTAGCAAGAAAGTGTTTATCGCCAACAACCTCTTATTTTTCTACAATAAATGGGTCATGGTGATCTTGAATGAAAATTCCATCTTTCATGGCGATTCTTTGTATCATTTCTTCTATTTTACTTGCTAAAATGTTGAGTTTTAACTCTGAAAATGTGAGGTGTTCTGAAAAAGGATCTCCTACTCCCTCGTCATTATTTTCTTTAGCCATGGGAAGCCATTAGGGTTTGTGAGGTTGGTCTTGAAAAGGTTCAACCACTTCGATCCCTAACTCCTTATACCTCAACCTCGTTGGGGACATGCAAAGAAAAATAGAGAAAGAGAAGACCACTCTGATACCACTTATCCAAACTTTGACAAGAATGCAAGATAATACATTTATAATCATAAATACATATATGCAACACAAATAACACTTCATTTATTTAATATCAAAGAACTGAAATATGATTACAAACGTAGTTGAAATAAACTAGCTCGGGCAATGATAGCTTATATCTGAGACGAGATGTGGTGGCTACATGTGATCTGAAATGTGTTACAATGATGCTCGAAGGCCTGTTGAAATGGCACCCCAAAGTGGGACTTATGTTTTAATTTTCCCTTAATTAAATTAGAAGAGAAATTGTAATTTCATCTCATGACTTCTTGTATTAGTCAAATAAGTCAGAATGACTAAGTTAGCGTAGGAAATTCGATTTGAGGGTCTAAGAGGATGCATGTAGATTTCTCCCATGACTTTAGGGGGTCCAGTTACAATAATTTGTGAGTTGTAATTAGTTAACTCAAGAAATTGAGTTAAAATCAGTTTAACTAGTTCTAGTTGTGTGATGAGCTAATGATAGGTCTGGTGAATTAAATCTAATTTTATTCACAAGTAGTGATCAATGAGTTAACTCATAATTTTCTATAAATAGCTTTTGCATATCAATTCTAAGGAAGGCCCAGTTGAGACTGAGGTTAAATGGATTATAAGTATCAATTGTATAATTAGAAAATTGTAAAAGTCAGTTATAGAGTCAAATGGACGCCAAGCAAGCATTGCACAATCAATTAGAAGGATTTCCTTTTTAATATGGATTTAGATCCTCAAGGAATGCGTGATCAAGGAAGGCTAAGCAGAGGCAGAGAATTGGCTAAGTATTTTTCCAATTTTTCCTAGATCAGTGTGAGACAGTTGATAGAGTGTAGGAGTTTCTCTTGAGAGAGAAAGTATTATAATGTTTCATGATCCTTGAATTTATAAAATATACAAATAGAGGGGTTTTAGGCAGTGTGTTTTTCCCCAGACACATCTTCTGTTGTACGATTGACAGTTTATTTATCTTACTTGTTATGTGATTTTGCGATCATGTTTTGTTTCTGAAAATTGTAGAAGGATTCAATATCTCGTTTTAGTACATTATAAGATCGGATTGAATCCCATTGTTAGATTTTATACATGGCATCAAAGCACCAGGAATCAAAATAAGAAGAGAAGAACATAGTTTGTTTAATTCAGGTTGGAATTTTAAGATTTATTCTTCAGTATCCAACAACAGATCAAGATGTCTTTCAATGGTTTGAAACTCGAATATGCACTCGAGGAAAATTTAAATTATATTTCATGGAAGGATAGGATGGAGGCAGTGCTTGAGGAAAACAGACTGAAGGCTTTCATAGATACTGATGTCTCGGAACCCGCAATAGCAGATTCTCAACTTCTTGATGCATGGAAGAATAATGTAGCAAAGGCGAGAAGGATATTGTTAGAGGGATTTTGAGATCACATTGTCTCGAGTCTCTATGCGAAGGCAACTCCATATGCGATGTGAAGGCCTTGAAAGATATGTATCAGAATATCAATGACCACAGGAAGTTGGCACTGAAATACTATATTAGGAAGATCAAAATGGAGAAGGGAGACATGATCCAAAAATACTCGACAAAGTTCACTCAGTGTCGAGATGAGCTTGGAAGCATTGGGATCACTTTTGCCTCAACTGATTTGGTGGACCTAGGTCCCAAGAGCTATCCTAGCTACTGGGACTCTATTATGGGAGGGAGAAGATGCCAGATTGGGAGTGAATATGGTCTGATCTGGCACAAGAAGAAATTTGACAGAGCACTAGAGATGGATCCTCATCAAAAAATGATGATGAGGAGAACTGTGCCTTAGATGGAAAGGCGAAGAAAGGAAAAGGGAAGGCGTCCCATTCCAAATCCAAGACCAGAAATGCAGGAAAGAAGTGAGACTTGTCAAAGGTGAAATGTTTCAACTATAATGAGCATGGACATTATGCCACAAATTTTCCACAAAATAAGAACAACAAGAAGGCCTCAGGAGAAGAAGCATGTGAAGCATTGGCTTCACAGTTCGAGTTGGACTTCACCCTCATCACATGCATGGTGTCATCAGTGATAGGATCTGTGTAGTACTTGGATAATGGAGCTTCATTCCACATGACCGACAACAAAGAATTATTCAGTAGCTTGGAAGAGAAGGATCTCCAGATGCACATTGAAATGGGTGATGACGGGAGGCATAACACTACCGGTATTGGTAAAGTTACCTTTTAGAGAGATTCAGGTAAACCCCTCATACTAAAAGATGTCATGCATGTACCTGGTTTAAAAAATAATTTGGTTTCTCTTGCTGTATGGGAAGATCATGGATGTGATTTTATTTTAAGTGAATGAAAGGCGTTCCTTCATCACAAAGCCACGGGATAGGTGAAAATAATTGGGGTTAGAGTGAAGAACCTATACAAACTTGATGTAGATGACTTCACAACGTTGAGTAGTAAAGCAGAGAGGGTGGAGAGCCAAGACATAGGTGAGTTATGGCACAAGAGGTTGGGCCATATACACCATAACACTTTGAGGATCATGCAACATATTTATACAATATTTCAAAATGGTGCATTTGCGTAGAGAGACACATGCAAAGGGTGCACATTGGGGAAGTATACCAAAGCCACCTTTCACGATAAGGAAATCTAAGCAGCGACAATCCTTGAGAGAGTTCACTCAGACATGTGTGGACCGTTCTCAAAAGCTTCCACATCAAAGCACATGTATTATGTGAATTTTGTTGATGATTTTTCAAGAAATTGTTGGATTTTCTTCATGCAGAAGAAAGATCAAACGTTCTCCAAGTTTTGTGAGTTCAAGGCACTTGTCGAGAAAGATACAGGGAAGAAGGAAAAGGCTTTTAGGAGTGACAATGGTGGAGAATACATCTCTAATTAATTCAAGAATTTTTTTGCCTCAGAAGGATTTCAAAGATAATTGATTGTACCTCATAACCCACAATAGAATGGGGTTGCAGAAATAAAGAACAAAACGATGTGGGAGCAACATGATCTATGTTGCAGGATCAAAGCCTAACGTTGCATTTGCGGGAGGAAGCATGCAATACAAAAATATTTTTGTAGAACAGAAGTACTCATCAAATACTTGGGATGAGTACACAAGAGGAGGATTTTTTAGGTAAGAGACCGGATGTGTCGTATTTTAAAAATTTTGGTTCATCTATTTATTTCCATGTGACTAAAGATGCCAGGAAGAAGCAAGATCCAACAATAGAGTTTGGGATATTTTTGGGGTACACTAATACACCTCACAACTATCAGATGTACTTTCTAGCACACCAGATGAAATAGAGATCAGTTGCATTCAGTTTAGTAGAGGCAGAGTACATGGAAACCAGTTAGGCAACATGCGAGGCAATCTGAATTAGGAAGATACTTGTTGGTTTTTTTGGTCAATAGATGGATTCGACGGTGATACATTGTGATAACCAGAGTTGCATCAAACTATCATTTAATCTATTATTCCATGACAGGTCCAAACATATTGATATCTGGTATCACCATCTTAGAGATTGTGTTCAAAGGAAGATTACGTCAATAGAGTAAATTCCCATAGAGGAGCAGGATGCAGACATCTTGACGAAGGCGTTGGCAAGAAGAAAATTTTAATTCCACAGAGATATGATTAGGGTAGCAGATAATCCCATTCTTATTGAGAGGGAGTGTTGAAATGGCACTCGAAAGTGGGGCTTCTGATTTAATTTTCCCTTAATTAAATTGAAGAGAAATTGTAATTTCATCTCATGAAAACTTGTATTAGTTAACTAAGTTAGAATGAATAAGTTAGATTAGGAAATTTGATTTTAGGGTCTAGGAGGATGCATGTAGTGTTCTCCCATGATTTTAGGGGGTCCAGTTGCAGTTAAGTTGTAATTAGTTAACTCAAGAAATTGAGTTAAAATCAATTTAACTAGTTATAACTGAGTGATGATTTAGTGATAGGTCGAGTAAATTAAATCTGATTTTATTCACAAGTAGTGATAAATCATTTAACTGATAATTCACTATAAATAATTGTTTCATATTAGTTCTAAGGAAGGCCCAATTGAGATTGAGGTTAAAGGGATGATAACTAGCAATTGTATAATTAGAAAATTGTATAGGTCAGTTATAGAGTCAGATGGAGGCCAAGGAAGCATTGCACAATCGATTAGAATGATTTTCTTATTTAATAGGGATTTAATTCCTCAAGGAATGTGTGAGCAAGGCATGTTGAGCAGAGGTAGAGAATTGGCTAAGTATTTGTTCGATTTTTCCTAGATCAGTGTGAGACAATTGGTAGAGTGCAGGAGTTTCTCTTGAGAGAGAAAGCATTGTATTGTTTCATGATCCTTGAATTTATACAATATACATATAGTGGGGTTTTAGGAAGTATGATTTTCCTCAGATACATCATGTGTTGTGTGATTGATAGTTTCTTTCTCTTACTTGTTATGTTATTGTGTGATCGTGTTTTTGTTCCGCTAATTGTAAAAGGATTCAGTATCTTGTTTTAGTACATTATAAGATCGAATTGAATCTCGTTGTTAGATTTTATACAAGTCTTATTTATTATTGAGAAACAAGGTAAAACCCTAAACATCCAAAAACCTAACCCTAGGAGATGAAGCACCAAAAATATGGGCCTCATTTGGGTAAATTGGTACATCAACTTCCCAGAGTCATAACTTTGTCATACGATCTTCATTTGGCGTGCACAATACCTCATTAGAAATATCTATATGAAGAACACAACATTCAAGTGGAAAAATTGATTCAAAGACTCATGTTTTCCTGGTTTTTCCCATAAAACATTGTTTAGGTCCTCAAAACGGCTCGAAAGTTCAGGACCCAAAAAACTACAAAAAATAGTAAATTATGCTACAATTAAGGAAATTGAAAAACTGAAACAAATAATGGTGGGGGTCCAAGTGGAATAGGTGGGTGTCCACCAACATCCACCTTGATCAGTACTCCCCCCTTAGGAAGAAATGGTCCCCATTGCTTTGAGTGCCTCCATGAGATGGAAAAACTTTTGTTGAACTTGGTCTTTGGTGAGCCACTTGCCTTGATGTAAGAGTTGGACCAACTTTGACAACCCGATACAGTTGGATCTTCTCCTGGTGAGTGTTCTTGATTTGTGTATCCATGATCCGATCATTGGTGTCTTGTTCCATACTGTCTGTATTTAACTTCGTTGGTGTTAGTTTTTCTGCAATGTCGGATGTGTCTTGTAATGGTGGAAAGTATGGTCGAAGGAGGTCCACATTGAACACTGGGTGCAAGCGAAGGAACGATGGAATGCTAACCTCGAAATAATTGTCCTCTAAAACCTTGGTGATGGTGTATGACCAATATCTGAGCGACCGAAGCATATGGTGCGGCCCAGTGTGGTGCTCCTTCTACAAATGTAGCCAAACTTTGACACCCACCTGGAATTTGTGTGGCACCCGAGGTTGATTATGTAGATGCTTATACTTAGCATTGGATTTTTCCAATATGTGTTGGACTTGCTGGAAAATGTGTTGGATTCGATCAATGAAGTTATTATCCCTGTCGGTTTCAGACTGGACATGGGTCGAAGCTTCTTGAGTAGCTGCAAATGGTATGGCCACATTAATGGGACATAGTGGCTGGAATCCCAACCCCACTTGAAAGGGGTTGTGGCCAGTTCAGCTATGGAGAGATCTATTGTAGATGTGCTGGAAATAGGGGAGGCTTTCTTCCATTGTGTAAGGATACTTCGAGTTGTACATGCGTAGGATGTGTACGATCTTTCTGTTGATGACCTATGTTTGGCCATCAGTTTGGGGGTGGAAAGTCATGGAATTAGTGAGCTTGGTATCTAACATCAACCAAAAACTTGGAAAAAATGTACTTAGGAACCTGTTGTCCCGATTTGAAATAATCAATTATGGGATCCCAAAGTGTACCCACACTCATTCAAATAAGAGCTTAGCAGTGGCTTTTTCCGTGATACTCTTCTTGTAGGTCACTAGAATGACCATATTATAGAATATGTTGACGACCATGAAAACACAGTCGTTTCCATGGAGATGGATTCCCAATGCAAACTAGGAGTATGCATAGGAGTATATAGACCTTGCTTCTTGATGGTCAATTTGGTAATGGTGAAAAAAATGCAAGATCTAATGTACTTCCCAAAAACCTGTCAAAGGTTCGACCAATAAAAATACTTATGTAGCACTTCCGCTATTTTATCTACTTCGAGTGTCCAATGACCCGACAATAGTGCGCCTCCCAAATCATCTTGGCGCGCTCGCTTGAAGGAACACAAAGTTGTCCTAGATGAGATAACAATGTATCTTGGAGGTGAAAATTTGGAACTTGCCTGCCTTCCAAGAGTGTCCGATATGTGTTGCCGAATTCTGGTCGTTCTTGTACATATGCAGCCACTCTGAAGTCTCTTGCCCACAATAGTACTTGAGCACAGTGGTCACTGCAATGATCGATGATCAGCTGAAGCAGGTGCTTCCATTCTTGTACTTAATGTTTAAGTGGAACTTTTGCAGGTATGTGGAACATTTATGATGATGAACATTCTACAACTTCCCTTGTGAGTGTATGAACTATAGGGTTCGTGGTATGTGTGGATGACCATTTCCTTCCCCAAAATTTAATGCTTCCATTTTCAGTAGGCTTGCACAATATAATACATCTATTTTTCATAGGTGAGATACTTTCAGACTATGTATGAGAGTGTCTCACTATGATATGCCACTGGATTCCCCTACTGAGTAAGAACTGCACCAATAGCATAGTCAGAAGAATTTTTCTCGATCTAAAATGGTTGTTGCAAGTCTGGTAATGTGAGCACCGGTGCAGAACAGAGGAGATGCTTCAAATCAGAAAACAATTTTTTTTGGGATTCAGACAATAATAATTTCTCTTTCACCCCACCCTTGGTGACTTGGCTCAAAGGCCAAGTGATATGTGAGAACCCCAACATGAGCCCACAGTAGAAATTTCCAAGACCTAGAAAGCTATAGATATTTGTTAGAGTGGTTGGAGCTAGCCAATCCCGAATGACTTGTATCTTGGTTGGGTCCACATGCAGACTCTACTCATCAATGATGTACCCCATATATTGAAGCTGGGTCATGCAAAAAGTGAATTTCTCCAAATTGGCACACAACTTGTGTTGTTACAGAGTTTGGAGACCCTTGTTGAATATGGCAGAGGTTCTCTTCCCAACTCTGGCTCAAGATCAGGATGTCATCCAAATACACCACCACGAATGACTTGGTGAAGGGTCACAAGATGTCATCCATCAGCCTCATGAAGGTTGTGTGGGATTTCGTCAACCTGAAAGGCATGACCAACCATTTGAAACGGCCCTCCTTATATTTGAAGGGAGTCTTCCACACATCGGAGGGTTTGATTGGTACCTAGTGATACCCATAATTCAAGTAGATCTTGCTGAAATATTTTCCCCCATTGTGTTGGTCCAAAAGGTCATCAATCCATGGGATTGGATACATGTTCCAAACAATGATCTTGTTTAGCACCCGATAGTCAATACAAAGTCTCCAGGTCCTATCCTCTATACCAACACGATCAGACTCCCATAGGGTGATGAACTTGGTTTGATGTTCCCTTTCTGCAACAACTCCTGAATCTTCCTCTTGATTTCATCATTCTCCAGAACATATCATTGATAGATCAGTTATTTAGGCAGCGATGCATTTGGGGTCATATCAATGGAGTGCTTGACTTGACAGTGTAGAGGTACCCTTGTGGGTGAGGTGAAGATGTCCATGTACTCCTCCATGAACTTTTCCATCTATTGTTGTTGTTCAAAGGAGCCCTATTTGGACGCTGTGGCCACATTATTGTTCTTCTTCTAATGGTGAATCATGAGGAAAACAAATTTCCTTGTGTATAAAATCTAACAACGATATTAAATCTGATGTTATAGCTCTTCTAGCTCTGCCACCTATCATTTTCAAGATACAGAGTCTTTAATTTCTGAATATGACTAAAAGAGTTGGGAAAATAAAATGAATTGAGCCATAGGGTGCAGACCCAGTGGATGCAAATTCGAAGGTGAGAAGCTTGTTTATCCAGGCAGGGTGGTATCCCTGTGCACTAGGTTAGGGAGATCTCACTTAGGAGTAGCTCAAGAGTTTGAAAACTATTTTAATGGACAATAAGGCACATTCTATGGTCTTACATTGTAGGTTTCAGAAGACTCCATTACTGAAGGAATTAACCTTCCACAGGAAGGAGAGACGTGGTGTAAAGGTTAGGTTATCACTGTAGGAGACCTCAAAGGTTTCCTCAAGGATTCACACAAAGATCCAAATTGGTCCAAGGGAATTCCAAGCAGCTATCTCAAAAGTGACTGGCCAGAAGTTTTTAAACTTATCAAGATATACTTCGCTTGTGAAAGGAGGTATACAGTTGTGTTTCTTTATCATATGAGGTTTATTTTTCATGTTTCAGGTATGAAGACCTTAAATCTACCATACTTATTGTTGAAGAGTCTGATAAATATGTCAGAAAGGATCCAAACTCACACTGTTGTTTCAGAATATAACTTGTATCATCAAGCTCTCATCAAGGTTCTAGTTGAAGAAGAGTTAAGAAAAAGAAATCAAACCTGGGACCATTTCTTGTTTTATAGGGCAGGCCAACCTACACGTACACCTCCAATTTCACAACCACACCCTTACCCTGCAAAAAGAACCAAGAGGAAGGCCAGTAAGAAAAACATCTATAAGGCCAAGAGAAAGAAAGAAAAGGTTTTTGTAGTCAAAGCTGAGAGAAAGTTGGAGAAAGGGGAGAGATCCTCAGCAAATAAACCTAAGTCTATGAAAATGGTGCCCCATGTTCCTCCTTTTCCTATTGTCTATACCAGAGTCTGAAGAGGAATATCTGCAACTGCATAGAAATCTAAAGCGTGGATGTTACCGGAAATGATGGAAGTGGACATTTAGCAGAAGATGCAGAAAGAGTATCATCCTACAAAATCTGATGGATAACTCCTCAAATATTTTGGATATCAAATCAGTAGTAAGAAGAAGAAATAAGAAGCCAAACCTATTTTTGGTACCAGAAAAAAGGCATACCAGAGATAACAACAAGTTTAGGCTTAAGTCCAAGGCTCTACACAATCCAAGCTTAATGACATAGGTCATTGATATAGAAGGTAAATCTAAAGGGTCAAAGACAAAATAATTCATGAAGAAAAACAAAAACAAAACCCCTTCAGAGTAGCACTCAAAGCCCTCAAAGAGAAGAAAGATACAAAAGGGTTCTAAGGAGGAGAAGACCACTGTTAAGGAAGTAGTCACAAGAACAACCAGACCCATATCAACTGCTGATAACAAGACAGACTTGGATAAGCTTGTTGAAGTTGCAACCCACATGAAAGGAAGGTGAAATTTTTTTTTGATACAAATACCTATTTTCTTATCAATCACAATTTTGAACAACAGCTTAGATGTCAAAGAATATAGAGTCTGCACAGGTTTTCCAGCATTTTTTATGCATTTTTGAAAAATAAATTGTGGAACTCCAACAATAAATTGCAGCACACACTATGTGGGGCCAACAAGCCCTATCAATACATTAGTGTGAAGGAAAGTTCAATTAATTAAATTGGTGCAGTGTCTAATTTAATTTTCCCTTAATTAAGTTGGACAATAAATTGTAATCTTATCTCAAAATCACTTGTAAAAGTTAACTGAGTGTGATAAACCCAGTTAGCTAATGAATTTCGAGTTGAGGGTAGTTGGTGAGGCATGCAAAGTGATTCTATTAGTTATGGAGTTTGAAGTGCAATTGGTGCATTAGTTAATGCATGAGAAATCAACTAACTCAATATTAAAGCAAGTTGAGCTAGTTGTAACTGATTTTTGCACTAGTGAAAGATCAAGTGAATTAAATATTATTTACTTCACAACCAGTGATCTAACATGCAACTAATTATTTACTATTAATAGTTGCATGCATGTCAGTTCTAGTGGATACCTAGTTGAGACAAAGGTTAAAGGGATGTTAACTATCAGTTGTAGCATTAATGGATTGCACACATGCAACCAAACATACATTGGATTGCCCATGATGCTTGCGCAGTTTTGGAATGCCAAAATTCCTAAAGAATAGGGATTCCATTCATCAAGAATTGTGTAAGAAAGGTAGGTTGTTTAGAGGCTGAGAATTGTGTAAGTGTTGGTCGATTTTGTCCGGGACAATGCGAGACGATTAGTAGAGTGCAAGAGACTCTTGTGAGAAGAGTGCATTGTAATTGTTTCATGATTCCATGCTGAATATACAATAGAATATAGATGGGTTTTGAGCAGCAATATTTCCCCGGGAAATTATCTATGTTGTGGTTTGATTTGATTCTTTCTTTACTTCTTGTGATTGGCAATTGTGTTTATTTTCCGCAATTGATTTGTAGAAGTATTCGGTATCTTGCTTTAGCATATCGCTTGATCGGATTGAATACATGAAATACATATTTTTTTTATAATTTCTACATAAATAGAGAAATACCAGAAATTCCGCTAGCATTCCAGTTTTTGCGCAGTTACAGGTTTTTACCAGAATTTCTGGTAGCGCCTGTTTTAACAGAATTTTGACACTTGTCAGCAAATTTTTTGAGCCAATTAAGGAAGGATAAGGACCCATAACCAAATGGATATAAAAAGTGGTGGTGAAAGGTGGTTATGAGGTTGTTTGGGATCTTATAAAAATAAGATACATGGTTATTTAAATACCAAAGACACAATGAGACAAATCAACAGAAAAAGGGGCAACATGACAACACACTCAACATTTCAGCCTAGATCTCTTCTCTTATTTCTTCTACATCTGTCCTTTCAGTTAGATTTCAATGGGATATGGTTGTAATGTCTTTTGACACCTATGTAATGTTTCCTTCTTTTTAGAAGAGATGGAGTTGGTGCCTCTCTTTTTATATATACCATTTGTAAATACCATTTCCAAGTTGGATGTTGGTCTACCTGAAGACTGAATATAATAAATAAAATACTTTTTAATTCATGCTGGAGGATTTTGTGAATCGAGCACAATCAAATGTATGGTGTGTCTTCTTTATTTGTTAATTTCTTCTAATTATGAGTTGCAACATCTAGTAAGGTGTGAGTGAGAAACTATTAAAGGATTTAATAGTAAATTATCTGCTTTCAGCTTTCTGCAAATCATATATGTGTTGTAGAAAATGTTAGTGAAGATTTCATAAAGGATTTTTGGAATGCTTTATACATGAAATATACATTTTTAATGTTGTTTACTTTGCATATAAAAAAAAATTGTAAATAGTTATCATTATAGTTGTGTGATTGATTTAGGATAGGAATATTTCCTAGTATAGGTACCAGCTATCCATACTCTTCATTTGTTACACTCTACTCCCTATACCATCAATTTACCCATACAATTTATTCTTTCCACAACTTGTTGAATGCATGAAAATCTAAAAGAATATAAAAAATCATTTCAAAATCTTTGAGAAGCCATCCCACCACTCAAACTATTGGAAATACTAAGAGGGGGGTGAATCAATATTTATTTTCAATTTTTAATTTTACCAGTTAGATCACTTATATTTTAGAACACAAAATGAACAATTATGGAATAGATACTTTTATTAATTTCTTCTTTACAATAAGTAAAGTACAATAATGTTATAAGGCTCCAACCCTAGATGAATACTCCAATCTTCCAGGCTCCAACCTGTATTATGCCAAGCACCGACTTGGTCTTTCCAAGGCTCCAACCTTCTCAATTATGAGGCACCAACCTCAAGGGCTCCAACCCTATATCTGGTACAGGCTCCAACCTGGTCTCTTGAGGACTCTATCCTCTAGGGCTCCAACCCTATCTTCCAAGGCACCAACCTTGTCTCTATGAGGCTCCAACCTCCAGCTTCAATTCATCAAAATGTGTTTGGTTGTTCTTCACGGCTCCCAATGTCTTCTTCAACGAGCCCTGACAATCTTCAACAATGCCTTCATTAGTCTCCACATTACTTCATTAATGACAACCTTGTTCTTCACATGAAGGTGTCCACAACTCTTCATGTTACCCAAACAAGAACTCCAAGGTCACCTCATGATGACATCAATTCATCACGAGTTCCAATAATGTCTTTAATAGGCTTCTTGATGATTCTCCAAGGTTGGTCAACAAAACTGTTTCCAAATGTAATTCCAAGATCTGCTTAAGCAATTCTACAAAATCTTCTAGGGGCTAGTCCATCAAGATCATCCTCAATATTTCTAATAAGAGTCTCCAATGCTCTTCATTCCTATAGAAACATTATTCTTCAAAGACTACTTCATAGGGGCTTCAATGCTACCTCAAATATGTCTTCAATAGGTACTTCAATGCAGATAAGAGACAGCTCCAAAAGATGTTTCTACAATCTTCAACAAGGCTGCTTTAAAAGAAGTGTTTCAACAAACTTCAATAATATTGTTCCAAGGAATTATTTCTGCTTCTGAATCTATCTTAGGTATTCAAAAAGGATTTTGAAACACTGCTGCAAATTCCCAACTGATGTCTAAAACTTGTAACTTTTGGAATGCTCCAAAAGTCTCCAAGGTGTAAAGCAGTTCCAAGTCTATACTTTAACTTGGTCTTCTATTTTGCTTTAATCTGCCCCAAAGTTATCCTTAATTCTGTTAATATGATGCTCCTAAAAAATTCCCAAACACTTACAAAACCTGTCAACTAAGAGTACAAAGTGCTAGGCAAGGATCTGAAGATAAATTTCCAAATAATTTCGCACAGGTTTGTACTACAGTTTAAAACCCTTTGCTCTGAAAAGAATGTTACCATAGGTCCTTAATGCAACCACAGGTTTTGACTGCAATTTGTATCACAGTGCTGAGATATTTCGGTTCCACAGATATGAGAAGTAGGTTTTCAATCAACCACAGAAAATATACTGAATACTTGATGCAATAACCCTGAGACTGCAATTAATAATTCTGAAGTACGGAGGCTTAACCAAACAGATCCGAGCTGTAATGTATGCTTTGATTTTTTTAAATGCCCAAACAGTAATCCTTTTCTTCTCCTCATCCTCCTGTACCTTTCTGCGGTTATATACTGATTTTTTGACAGAAAATCCTTGGTCAAATGAACAGTTTGAACCTCCTTTTTATATAATATTAACGTCAAGATGAAGAGACACGTCCTTCTAGAGGTAGGCCGACATGAATGCCAAAGTGTAGGTCGGCTCATAATTAATTATATTTTTCTTAACTTAAAAATTCAATATCTCATCAACCGCTGGGAATTTCGAGGCAAGTAAAGGCTCATTAGAAAGAGGAAAAAATCCTCTTTAAGATGGTATAGAACTTATTGTGGAAAGATGCCTCCATGGTGTCCAAAATAATTTTTCTTGTGATTGCTCTTGAAATTTTTAGTACATAAGGTGATTAGGACAACAAGATCATTAGGGCTGCTTCATTGTTTTGACTCCAAGTTCTTCATCATAGTGTGTCATCATGTATATCATCAATATCATTCATGTCATCATGATAGTGTAGCATCCATGTCATGTAATAGTGCAGTGATATGTCATCCATATGTCAAAGTGCAACATCCATTAATATGCCATCAAGTTCTTTATGTCGTCTAATAATTGTCTATGTCATTAAATGGTCCTCCATGTCATCATATAGTCTCCAACCAAGTAAGTCAAAACCTTCACCATGTGCACTTAAGGTCTGGATCACTGTGAACATCAATCAAGGCACATTATTGGTACTTGGCATCATCATCATTAGTTCAATGACTTTCGTTACTAGGACATTATGGTCAATGGATATTTAGGACACCGATTCTTCATTAGTGGATTGGCATCTTCATAAATGGTCTCCTAGTCAACCAAGAGTCATGGCATCATCATCTGGAACCAAGCATCTCAAGAATATAGACATCTCATTCAATTCCATATTGACATCAACGACAACCTTAATTAACAATCTCCCCCTTTGTCATTGATGGAAATATTCTTGCCTTTCAACATTCTCTCCCCCTTTGACATCAATGACAAACGGGGCATCTAAGAACTCCCCTAATCATGTTGTTGCCCCTATGATGGTTCTCTTCTGGCAATGTGGTTCATGATAGATGTGCTTACATTTATTTATGTGATGAACCATCTCCCCCGGTCTGCACAAATTCCTTTAGTTCATGAAGGATTGCTTGCCTTGTGTGATCAAGTAGAAGACATCATCATAATATCATGTTTTTCTTCAATGGAGTTACTTTCAAGAGATGATTTATCAAGATTTTCCATGTGTAACTCATCAAGGATTTCATAGGGCTTGTTGAAAATGCAACAAGATGATGGAGCTTAGTGAAATGAAGTCGCCTTCACTAAGTGGGCCCGTAGGCTATTTTTGGCGCAAAGTCTATTTTTAGACTATGTCTATTTTTAGAAATATGGATCATGGTCTATGAGTTGCAGGATGCTATTTATGGATGATTGGTCGAGTTGGTAAAAATAGATGGACCTCTATTTTTAGACATTGGGCGGTTTCTATTTTTAGACTGCCGGGCTAAAAATAGAACAGTCGAATATTATTAGCTCTTAATAATATTTGGACTATAAACATTATCTTATCCTCTTGGCGCACTTCAGTTTGAGCTACGGATGTGGCCCATGCAGCTGAAAAAGGAATTTTCTATTCCTATGGGTTTGTTTGAGCTATTGCATGGTTGACTTCAGTTAGACTCATGTGGCAGAGTTTTGGTGGAGTTGATTGAGGAGTTGATGGAGTTGTGTTCGGTTTAACTTAGTTGAACTAGTTGTATTTAGTTTAACTGGCTAATACACTAGAGATGAGTGGTGTGAATTAATTATTAATTAATTCACTAATTATTAATTCATTATTCAACTAAAGAACACATCAGTTAACACCAGTGCATGGACAGTTCAGTGGAGACCAGTGGAAGAGATAGGTGAAAGAGCCGATTTGCTATTAGTTGTGCATGAGATTTGCACAAGCATTAGAGGAGATTGCCAATGAGAATTGCGCAGTTGGAGCTAGTGGGATTCGAACTTGGATCTCATCCATAATCCTTTTGGATTGCACAGTAGAGGCAGGCAAACAGTGGAGGAGTTTTGAACCCGTGACTTGTTCAAAACTGAGCTAGTTTGTGTGTAACTTTTGGAGATAGTACTGAGTACTTGTGAGGAGTATTGTGCTATGTATTGTTACATGTTATCTTCCATTATAATATACAAAATAGCTGGGGGTTTTCAGCTATAAGCTTTCCCCATTACATACTACGTTATATGTGTGTTGAATTTATGATCGCATACCGCTTGTTTATTTCCGCATGTGATGATCAATTGTAGAAGAGGTTATGTGTTATGCATGAATTCGAATTAGTGTGTGACCAGGATAATCTCGGTGAATAAATCTTCATTATTCAGCAAATTTCTACATGGTATCAGAGCGAAGAATTGATCATCGGGATCTATTACAGTGATTACAATTATTTCGGTAGACAGAGTCTGTAACGGGCCAGGTAGCCTCTGGATCCATCCTTTCCTTGAAAGGTGATATATCCAGTAAATGCCCCTACAGTCGATCTCTGTGCTAGAAATAATTTTTTCTCACAGATCGGAAGCTGTTGAGTTTTGAGCTGGTGGAATTCGAATTTGTAGCAGAATTTGGAATTCGAATTTGCAACATTTTTCTTGGTGCCGGAGTTGAAATGTCTTTCAGCGGATTGCGACTGGAATATGCCCTTGAGGGCAGTTCGAATTATGTTGCATGGAAGGACAGAATGGAGGTGGTATTAGATGATAACGGGCTGAAGGAGTTCATAGAAGCTGAGATCCCAAAGCCTACTGATGCTGCTCAAGTTGAGGCTTGGCAAAAGAAGATGGCGAAATGTCGAAGGATTCTGTTGGAGGGCGTGAAGGATCACATTGTATCCAGCCTGCATGGAAAATATTCTCCATATTTGATGTGGAAAGCGCTGACAGATCTATTCCAGAGCAAGAGCGACCAGAGGAATTTGGCGCTCAAGGATAAACTTAGAAACATTAAGATGGAGAAAGGCGACAGTATCGCCAAGTACCTCACGAAGTTCACTCAATGCAGAGATGAGCTGGGAAGTGTGGGGGTGACTATCGATGATGAAGACTTGGTGGACCTGTCTCTCCTTGGTCTTCCGAAGAGTTGGCATTCCTATCAGGACTCTATCAATGGTTGGGAGAAGTTGTCGGGATGGGAGCGACTTTGGTCGAATCTCATGCAAGAGGAGATAAGGCGGACTACCAGGGACGGATCTTCATCAAAGGCATCTAATGAAGAAAATTGCGCTTTGGCTGCCAAAGAAAACAAGGGGAAGAAATAGCTTCTCGATGCGGTGTGAAAGGCAAGAAGCAAGAAATGTCAAGGTCGAAGTGCTTTTCTTTGTCACCAACACGGACATGCCACAAATTGACCACGGAAAGAAGAAGAAAAATAAGCATCACAACGGATGCTGACGGAGGCATTGGCCTCCCCGAGTTCGAGCTAGATTTCTGTGATGCCTTCTTCGTCTCCAAATTGAGCTTGGGATCGATGTGGTTCTTGAACAGCGGTGCGTCATTTCACGGCGGAGGTCGAGTTTGTGTTTCGAGATCTGTGAGATAAAGATCTTGGAGTGCACATCGAGATGGTGATGATGGTAGATACGATGCGGCCAGAATATCGGTGCTGCCATTTCCTTTGAGAGGGAGTCTGGCAAACCTTTCATCTTGAAGGATTTCATGCATGTTCCAGGATTGAAGAAGAATCTGATCTCTGTGGCGATGTTGGAAGACAAGGGATATGATGTTGTCTTTAGCGAGGGAAAGGCTTTCCTGCGCAGTAAGGAAACTGGTGAAACCCGGAGGATAGGGGTTCGAGTTAAGAACCTTTATCAATTGTAGGTAGATGGTTGTGCAGCAATGGCAGGCAAGGCAGAAGGAGTGGTGAGCCGGGATGATGGCGAGCTGTGGCACCGGAGATTAGGCCACCTTCACCATGGAGCTTTGAAGATACTGCAGTAGATTTCTACTGGGCTTCCTAAAGGCACTCTTGTGCAGTTAGATCGGTGCAAGGGGTGTACCTTGGGAAAATTTGTGAAAGCCACCTTTCACGAGAAGGATAGTCGCGCCACGACGATCCTTGAGAGAATTCACACAGACGTGTGTGGACCTTTCTCAGCAGCTTCGACAGCAAAGCACAGGTATTATGTGATATTTGTTGATTATTTTTCTCGTAAGTGCTGGATCTTCTTCATGCAGAAGAAGAGCGAGACATACTCAAAGTTCTGTGAGTTCAAGGCACTGGTTGAGAAAGAATCGGGGAAGCAAGTGAAGGCTCTTAGGAGCGACAATGGTGGTGAATTAATCTCTAACGAGATTCAAGGACTTTTTGCGGCGCGAAGAGTTAGGAGAGAGCTCATCGCACCCATAACCCACGGCGAACGCAAGGGTGCATTTTGAAGAAACAGAGAACGATCGTGCGGTCTTGCTGAGCGATGTTGCATGATCGGGGCCTACCCATTCACTTGTGGGCGGAGGCATGCAATACTACAGTATATGTGCAGAACCGTTGTCCTCACAGAATACTTGGCATGAGTACACCCGAGGAGGCGTTTTCTGGTAAGAAGCCTGATATTTCCCATTTGAGGATTTTTGGTTCACCTGTTTACATTCATGTGACGAAGGATGCCGGAAGAAGTTGGAGTCGACCGTAGAGGTTGGGATATTTGTGGGGTACATCGTCCCGCCCCAACTATGGTGTGTTGCCTGAACGATCGCAAGGCCCATTGTGCGACAGGATATCAAATTTCAGGAGGAGAAAGCCATGAAGTGTTCGCTTGAGATGGAGCCACACTTGCATGCAGATGAGGAGCTATTAGTTCCTAAGGATGAGCTTCCGAATGTGGATCAGCCACAAGAGGAATTTCATGGAGTGGAAGAGACCACTCATGCGGTGCAGAAAACACTCTTCGAAGGCGCCGCGCACTACGAGAAGTTGAGCGGCCCCGGCTCGGTATGGAGAGGGTTGTGGGACTACAACACGGCGCGGACGAGAGGCAGGTCATCGGTACAGTACACTAGATACATGGCTCTTATAAGCAAATGTGTCGTGAGTATCGTGACGAGCCATCCTCTTTCGAGGAAGGCGTGGAGGACCGCATCGGTAGATGCCATGATGGAAAATGGGGTCCTTTTATAAACGAGTGCATGAGAGGGTGTCCCGCGTCCCACGGCGAATCGGTGGTGGGTTCGCGATGGATCTACAAAGTGAAGCGGGCGGTGAGCGGGAGTGTGGAGAAGTACAAGGCAATATTTGTTGCCCGTGGCTTCTCACAGATCGAGGGGATCGATTATGAGGAGACCTTTGCACCTGTCGCAAGGTACTCTTCCATACGGACGATCCTAGCTCTCTCAGCGCAGATGGGGTGGCACATCCATCAAATGGATGTGAAGACTGCGTTCCTCAATGGATTCATTGAGGAGGAGGTGTACATAGAGCAGCCCGAAGGTTTTGAGATCTTCAGCAGTGAGTCGCATGTGTGCAAACTCAAGAGAGCATTGTACGGGTTGAAGCAAGCACCTCGTACTTGGTACACATGGATAAACAGTTACTTTACCGGACTTGGATTCTCCAAGAGTGAGGCGGATCCTAACCTGTACCAGATTGTGGTGGAGGGGAAGTTGCTGATCATTGTGCGGCAACCAGATGATCCCAGTTTGACGGTAGTGATACTCTCATGCAAGGAGGATATTGCAAAAGAGTTTGAGATTAAGGACTTGGGCCTCCTTCATTATTTCCTGGGATTGGAAATTTGGCAGCGCGGTGGTCGTTGTTTGCTGTAGGGTAAGCCATGGGAGATGCGGGATTAACAATGCATGGTTTTTGCAAGCCTGTTGATACTCCTCTTCCTGGTGGTTGGAGGAAGGAGGATGCTACTTCAGCGGAGGTAGTGGATGCCACTGTCTATCGACAGTTGGTGGGGTCGCTTATGTGTCTCGTAAATACACGATCCGATATATGCTATGCTGTTAACCAGCTTTCGCAAGCTATGGTTAAGCCAACCAAGCTCTTCTGGAAGGCTGGCAAGCATGTATTGTGTTATCTCAGTAGCACATCGGGATATGGTGTGCGTACGGACGGAGGTGAGGTGGCTCTATATTAGCCCACGGCCGGATGCGGATTGGGCAAGGAGCCCGACGGACGAAAGGCACGTACGGAGGGATCTTCGGTGTCGGGTCGACGGCGGTTTCTGGTACGGCGGGGAAGCGGTCCAAGTGGCACTCGATTCGCGGGCGGGAGCACTGTGGCGGCAAGCTCCGGCGCATGTGGGGGAAATTTTTTTGAATGAGAAGATGGTCGGGTTGTTTGGGTCACACTTGGAGCCTACTGTGATTTATTGTGATAACCAGAGTTGTATTAAACTCTCGGCTAATCCGGTATTTCATGATAGATCCAAACACATCGACATCAGGTACCATCATATCAGAGATTGTGTGCAGCGGAGAATCATGTTACTTTCATACATTCCCACGGAGGATCAAGATGCTGATATCTTGACGAAGGCGCTCACCAGGAGAAAATTCGAATACCACAGAGGCAGGATAGGGGTTGCAAATAATCCATATCTTGTTGAGAGGGAGTGTTGAAAATGCAACAAGATGATGGAGCTTAGTGAAATGAAGTCGCCTTCACTAAGTGGGCCCGCAGGCTATTTTTGGCGCAAAGTCTATTTTTAGACTATGTCTATTTTTGGACATATGGATCATGGTCTATGAGTTGCAGGATGCTATTTATGGATGATTGGTCGAGTTGGTAAAAATAGATGGACCTCTATTTTTAGACATTGGGCAGTTTCTATTTTTAAACTGTCGAGCTAAAAATAGAACAGTCAAATATTATTAGCTCTTAATAATATTTGGACTATAAGCATTATCTTATCCTCTTGGCGCACTTCAGTTTGAGCTACGGATGTGGCCCATGCAACTGACAAAGGAATTACGCTATTCCTAGGGGTTTTGTTGAGCTATTGCATGGTTGACTTCAGTTAGACTCATGTGGCAGAGTTTTGGTGGAGTTGATTGAGGAGTTGATGGAGTTGTGTTCGGTTTAACTTAGTTGAACTAGTTGTATTTAGTTTAAATGGCTAATACACTAGAGATGAGTGGTGTGAATTAATTATTAATTAATTCACTAATTATTAACTCATTATTCAACTAAAGAACACATCAATTAACACCAGTGCATGGACAGTTCAGTGGAGACCAGTGGAAGAGATAGGTGAAAGAGTCAGTTTGCTATTAGTTGTGACATTAGTTGTGCATAAGATTTGCACAAGCATTGGAGGAGATTTCCAATGAGAATTGCGTAGTTGGAGCTAGTGGGATTCAAACTTGGATCTCATCCATATTCCTTTTGGATTGCGCAGTAGAGGCAGGAAAACAGTGGAGGAGTTTTGAACCCGTGACTTGTTCAAAACTGAGCTAGTTTGTGTGTAACTTTTGGAGATAGTACTGAGTACTTGTGAGGAGTATTGTGCTATGTATTGTTACATGTTCTCTTCCATTATAATATACAAAATATCTGGGGGTTTTCAGCTATAAGCTTTCCCCATTACATACTGTGTTGATATGTGTGTGTGATTATGTTTTAATGAGCGCGTGCAACTGCTTTCTATTTCCGCATATTGATGATCAATTTTAGAAGAGGTTATGTGTTATGCATGAATTCGAATTAGTGTGTGACGAGGATAATCTCGGTGAATAAATCTTCATTATTTAGCAAATTTCTACAGGGCCCACTCACGGATCACTTTCTGCAAGAATACTCAAGAATCACAAACTCCCCCAAACTGTATGCATGGTCTCTTTTTGGCAGGGTTTCATTATCAAACACTTGAAATATCACATTTTCCAAGGGGGTCTTCATCAAATAAACAACATGGGTTGTTGGATGGAGTGTTCAAGAGACTTTTGGATCCAGTTTGCTTCCTTTTCCACACTTGTGTAACTTTCTTCTTTGGGTTGGTTTTCATGGTTTTAGCTTGTTTAGGAACCCAAGTAAAGTTACAATCATGTGCCATATGTCCAATGTTATGGCAATTGAAGCACTTTATCTTATTCATGAATGAAAGATCATGACTTCTTCTTGAAATTTTTCTTCTAGGAAACTGACGGGGACCATTATATTTGTCCTTGTAGTATGCCCTACAATCCTTTGCCATGTGCCCAAAATTTGTAAAAGAATAACAATAACCAAAAAATATACTTTTGTACCTAGAGGATGGAGATTGCCTTGATGTACTTCTAAAATAATTCTGTCTTGGGATCCTTTTTTCAAATTTATTGCCTGTAGCATTCTTGACACCATCAACATATCTTCTTGGAGTAGGGTTTCTTACAATATCATCTTGACTCTTCTTCTTGCCTTTGCTGAAACTGGGGGCATCAATATTTCTTCCAAGCTTTTCCACATCCTTGTGTTGGACATTGGGTTCAACGCTCCCTGTGTGTTTCGCGACATGGACTAACCACCTCTCATGGATCCTAACTCTGGCGATTGTAGCCGAGACTAATGCCTGCGGGTTTTGGTCTAACGGAAATCGTTATTCCAACAAGTGGTATCAGAGCGAAAGGTCTCGAGTTCGAAACTCACCCGGCTCGCATCAGGGGGGAGATTGTTGGACATTGGGTTCAACGCTCCCCATGTGTTTCACGGCATGGACTAACCGCCTCTCGTGGATCCTAACTCTGGCGATTGTAGTGGAGACTAATGCCTGTGGGTTTTGGTCTAATGAAAATCGTTATTCCAACACCTTTTTGTTTGAAGCATTAGGGATTGCATCATTCTTGTTTGAAGATTCACTTGCATAACCAAGACCCTATTTATCAAGAGGAGATCTTTGATGACTCAAGATGTCATCCAGGGTTTGGGAGCTCTTTAGGCTCTTGTTCAAATGATCAACTTCCTTTTTAAGGATATCAATTTCTTCTTTCATTTTCTTGGATTCTTCATCTTTCTTTGATAGATCTATCTCCATTTCTTCCTTCATCTTGGTTTCTTCAAATGATTGGGCCTTGAGAAGATTGATGTCTAATTTTAGTTTGAATATTTCTTCATCCTTTTCTTCTAGTTGACATATCATGGTGTTTCTCTCATTTTCTGCTTCATCGACTTGTCCTTCTATGAATACCGAAGTTTCCATCACCTTCTTGGCTCCTTGTGCTTGTTTCCTTGCTTCACCTAGTTGAGATCTAAGAGGAGACTTCTTCCTTGTATTGACCAATCTCTGCTTCAAGATTTTTCAAGCTCTTAAGTCTTTGTTCAAAGTGGCTTGACAAAGTTTCTTCCCTTTTCTTTGCATTATCCAATTGATTTGTCATAGATATGAATTCTTCATGATGATTTCTTTTGTTTTGATGTAATTCCTCCTTAAGTTTGGCGAGCTCCTCATCTCTTTCTTGTACTTGAAGCTTGACAAAGTCAACTTCCTTCCTTGTCATGTCTTGGTTACCATCTTGCGCTTTCTTCTTAAGTTCCTCATTTTCCTTTTTCAAGCTATTAATCTCTTCCATGGAAGCCATAAGTTTATTCAGGATATCTTCTTCAAAGACTTCTTTGTTCTCTTCATCTTCTAGGTCTTCTTTAGCCTTGTTGTCATCTCTTTTATCTTTAGCTTCCTAGATGGATTTTGGACTTCTTTCTTGTTTTCCATCATCTTCTTAACTAGAAATCATTGTCAACACTCCTTTTGAGTGAATATCATGAAGTTTTTCCCATATGACTTTTGCTGACGAACATTTTTCAAAATTGGCCTTCACAGAATTTGGTAACCCATTCAAAATTGTCCTCATTGCTTTTGTATTGTACTCCTTGGATTCTTCGTCCATCGTGTCATTAGTAATCACTGATTTCCTAACTTCAATTCCTTGATTCTTCAAGAAATTCCTCATTCTTGCCTCCCATATATCAAAATTTCCATTGAACAATGGAGCCTTCACAAATTGATTGACATCAATTTCGATGGTTGAGGAGGACACGTCATTAGGAGGATTGGAGACTTTCTTCCTTGGCTTTGCCATTTGTGTTCTAATGATCAACCTTCAAGCTGCTAGGGTTTGAGTGAAGGTACTGGCTCTGATACCAATTGTTGGAAATACTGAGAGGGGGGTGAATCAGTGTTTCTTTTCAATTGTTAATTTTACCAGTTAGATCACTTATATTTTAGAACACAAAATGAACAATGATGGAATAGATACTTTTATTAATTTCTTCTTTACAATAAGTAAAGTAAAATAATTTTATAGGGCTCCAACCCTAGATGAAGACTCCAATCTTCCAGGCTCCAACCTGTATTGTGCCAAGCACCGACTTGGTCTTTCCAAGGCTCCAACCTTCTCAATTATGAGGCACCAACCTTAAGGGATCCATCCCTATATCTAGTACAATCTCCAACCTGGTCTCTTGAGGACTCCTATCCTCTAAGGCTCCAACCCTATCTTCCAAGGCACCAACCTTGTCTCTATGAGGCTCCAACCTCCAGCTTCAATTCATCAAAATGTGTTTGGTTGTTCTTCACGGCTCCCAATGTCTTCTTTAATGAGCCCTGACAATCTTCAACAATGCCTTCATTAGTCTCCACGTTACTTCATTAATGACAACCTTGTTCTTCACATGAAGGTGTCCACAACTCTTCATGTTACCCAAACAAGAACTCCAAGCTCACCTCATGATGACATCAATGTATCACGAGTTCCAATAATGTCTTCAATAGGCTTCTTGATGATTCTCCAAGGTTGGTCAACAAGATTGTTTCCAAATGCAATTCCAAGATCTTCTTAAGAAATTTTGCAAAATGTTCCAGGGGCTAGTCCATCAAGATCATCCTCAATATTGCTAATAAGAGTCTCCAATGCTCTTCATTCCTGTAGAAAAAATATTCTTTAAAGACTAATTCATAGGGGCTTCAATGCTACCTCAAAGATGTCTTCAATAGGTACTTCAATGCAGATAAGAGACAGCTCCAAAAGATGTTTCTACAATCTTCAACAAGGCTGCTTTAAAAGAAGTGTTTCAACAAACTTCAGTAATATTGCTCCAAGGAATTATTTTTGCTTTTGAATCTATCTTAGGTCTTCAAAAAGGACGTTGAAACACTGCTGCAAATTCCCAACTGATGTCTAAAACTTGTAACTTTGGGAATGCTCCAAAATTCTCCAAGTTGTAAAGAAGTTCCAAGTATATACTTTAACTTGGTCTTCTATTCTACTTTAATATGCCCCAAAGTTATCCTTAATTCTATTAATAGGATGCTCCTAAAAAATTCCCAAACACTTACAAAACATGTCAACTAAGTGTACAAAGTCCTAGGCAAGGATCTGAAGATAAAGGTCCAAATAATTTCACACAGATTTGTACTACAGTTCAAAACCCTTTGCTCTGAAAAGAATGTTACCGCAGGTCCTTAATGCAACCACAAGTTTTGACTGCAATTTTTATCACAGTGCTGAGATATTTCAGTTCCACAGAGATGAGAAGTAGGTTTGCAATCAACCACAGAAAATATGTTGAATACTTGATGCAATAACCCTGAGACTGCAATTAATAATTCTGAAGTATGGAGGCTTAACCAAACAGATCCGAGCTGTAATGTATGCTTTGATTTTTTTAAATGCCCAAACAGTAATCATTTTCTTCTCCTCAGCCTCCTGTACCTTTCTGCGGTTATATACTGATTTTTTGACAGAAAATCCTTGGTCAAATGAACAGTTTGAACCTCCTTTTTATATAATATTAACGTCAAGATGAAGATCTGACACGTCTTTCTGGAGGTAGGCCGACATGAATGCCAAAGTGTAGGTCAGCTCTTAATTAATTATATTTTTCTTAACTTAAAAATTCAATATCTCATCAACCGATGGGAATTTCGAGGCAAGTAAAGGCTCATTAGAAAGAGGAAAAAATCCTCTTTAAGATGATATAGAACTTATTGTGGAAAGATGCCTCCAAGGTGTCCAAAATAATTTTTCTTGTGACTGCTCTTGAAATTTTTAGTACAAAAGGTGATTAGGACAACAAGGTCATTAGGGCTGCTTCATTGTTTTGACTCCAAGTTATTCATGATAATGTGCCATCATGTATGTCATCAATATCATTCATGTCATCATGATAGTGTAGCATCCATGTCATGTAATAGTGCAGTGATATGTCATCCATATGTCAAAGTGAAGCATCCATTAATATGCCATCAAGTTCTTTATGTCGTCTAATCATTGTCCATGTCATTAAATGGTCCTCCATGTCATCATATAGTCTCCAAATAAGTAATCAAGACCTTCATCAAGTGCACTTAAGGTCTGGATCACTATGAACATCAATCAAGGCACATGATTGGTACTTTGCATCATCATCATTAGTTCAAGGACTTTCGTTACTAGGAAATTATGGTCAATGGATATTTAGGACACCAATTCTTCATTAGTGGATTGACATCTTCATAAATGGTCTCCTAGTCAACCAAGAGTTATGGCATCATCATCTAGAACCAAGCATCTCAAGAATATAGACATCTCAGTCAATGCCATATTGACATCAATGATAACCTTAATTAACACAAAAAAACCCTTTAAAATTTGAAATGAACTATGATGTGTAAGGCTTACTCCTTTTTCAGTCAAGAAGTGACTCCTTGCAGTAACATATTTTGCACCATTTCTGGGGAGGTGAATTGAAGTTTATCCCTCGGTGAATGACAAAGTTATAAGTATGGTTCTGAGGTGTACAGTTCAGCTGTCTTTTTAGACTATGTTATCACACAGTAATTTCTCCAGTTTCAAGAGAGAACTCACTGACGTAACCACAAACCTACTTCAAACTCTAAGATCTAGCCTTCCTAGGGTTAAGAGAGGGCTCCCTCTTTAAATTTTAACTTTGTTTTAATTGTGAATATTAGGCTAGTTATGAAAGTGCAGCTTTGGTTTTGTTTTGATAGATTTGGTGGGAAAAATCACTTGAAAGAATGAATAGTGGGAAATCTATTTTTCCATTGGGCTATGGATTCAAAATCAAGAAAACAAGACTAAGATCAAGGGAAAAAAGGTCAAATTTCTTCAGGGCAAGATAGATAACCCTTGGAGATCATATTGGAAAGTTGTTTTTGTGAGGCAGTATGATCGGAATAAAGGGCACTTAAGAATCATTAAATCTGGAAAAGGGAAGTAGTAGGAGAGGTCAAACGAGAGAGGGAGCAATTAAGAATTCCCTACACTGGAAATTAGAGGAAAACATATAAATGATAACTAGTTAAAAACAGGGTGCTATTAACATATCTTGTAGTAATACTCCTAGTTATACATTCAGATTTAGCATAAACATAGATGGATGCATGTAACAGAGAAAAGAAACAATGACAAGTGAAGAAAATACTTCACTCCAAATAGATAATCACAGGTATCCTGAAGTATGATGCCAATTTGCTTTGATCCAGCCTGTTACTCGATGTTTTGACACACAAAAGCTTTAAATTCCAAGAAGAAATGACTATAACAATCCCATCAATTTTATTCCACACAAAATACTTCAAAAGAGTGAAGTATTTATACATAATGTTTTACAAAATATCCTAGATGACTTCTAGGAATTAACTTAGGAAAATAAAATATCTTACAACAATAATAGTGATAACTGCTTAACAAATTAGCAAGTTGTCCTATTTTATTCAAAAGAAATAGAAATTGTTTTATGATAAGAAGCAGCTGGCTGCTTATGTGTCCTCCTTGCTGGCTCTTAGATATTTTTTGGAATCTAAGCTACCTTCACTGATACTCTTTAATCTTTATTAAAACTGCTTTACTGCTGTAAAATTTGTTTTGACAGTGAAATCAGCAAACATATTTTTCCTTTTTCATTTGTTTGTCTTTCATTCTTCATAATAAATCAGTCATTGCTTGCCAATCCTCATTTTTAGGAATTTGAATATTTTTAAGTTTCCTAAAATTCTCATCATCTTCAGTGTACCTAGAAAATGTGGTCTTGATGACAAATAAGTGCTTGATCTCATACTGCAAATCAAACAAATCTTCAAAACTTTTCAGCAATACATTTTCTATGGGAATGCCTTGACTTGTTGGCTTGTTCACCTGCTCCTTGGCATATTCTCTTATCTTCTTGTCATAATGATTTTGAGGCATTAACTTATCATTAATAACCATGATATCAGGAAGTCCTTTTTTCCTTAAATTGGTGAATTTAACCATGAATCTGGTTATAGTAGTATTCATACCTTCACATTTCTCTTCAAGTTGCCTCATCAAGTTTCTTTTGGTGGTAAATTTCCTAATTTCTAGGATAGTTGTTGTCCTGTCATTGATTTTTAATTCTTCCAGTTCCTGTCTATTCTTGTTGTTGAGGAAATTGATTAATATTACAGTCTGTTCTAGTTTATCAGCTAAATCAGTTTGTGTCTTTTGGATTTCTTCTTGAGCTACCAATAATAACTCTCTTTGTTCAAAAATTACCTGAATTGAAGGCCATACATCATGGATGGCTTCAATTACATTATTCCATAGGTAATTTTATATGTATGATATATGATCTTTGAGAGTTAATTCTTTTTGCAACTTCTTTACCTCTTCACTCAACCTGTTTACATTTTGTTCATGTATTTTAGCATCTATATGAGTTTATTTGTTTGTCTTCTCAATATTTTCATCATTTTTGTCAATCTGTTAATTTCATTTGTCTTCAAGGACATCTCTTCCATTGCTTTCACTAGTTGACTACTTTCATCTGTAGGTTACAATGTTGTTGTGGAGGATTCAATATCTGAAGTTGTTGAAGAAGTCACTGGCACTGCAGTAGCCAGTGGTTCTTTGGGTGCCAACTTTTCTCCTAAAGTTGAAGGCACCGTTGCAGTAATGACTAGGATGACTGTAGGAATCACTGGTTCTTTACTGTCTCCTTTTCTTGGACAAGTTGGTCCATTTGTACTTCCATTTCCTTAATTTGAGCTGTCAGTTGAAGTATTAAACTCATCGTTTCATCTTTTTCCTTTTGTTCCTGTAAGACTTCCTTTGTCTGAGGATGCTCACTTTGAGGAATTTTGAGTTTTTTCCTCAAGGTAGCTATATCCTCATTTTTCTTCTTTACCAATGCTTCTGCTACTTTGATGTTTGTAGGATCATATCCTACCTGCAATACTAAATCTTCTAAGGCTTTTATCCTTAGATCCTTTGCATATAATGAAGCTCTATCCATCTTCATTTGATCTTGCATATTAGAGATGGTATTTTGAAGCTTATGAGCACTCATAGCTTTTGTTGTGACTGTGGAATATAACATCTCTAAGGTTTGCCTATGAAACTCAATTTGATCTAATTCATGGATTTTGTCTGTATCTACTTCCATATCAACTTTATTATAGTCAGCAACTGTCTTTGGCACTAATACTATGGGCTGTAATACTGACATAATCAATTTTTTAGTTAAATAATCAAATGTTGATAGGAACATGTTTTGATTACCTGGATTTTGCTTTAAGAACTAAGAATAAATTTCCGTTTTGATTTCCTCATTCTTCAACTTGATCTGCTTATATTTCTCCTTAATATCCAAATATTTTTCCTCAGCTAAATGTGAGGAAGAAGCCTCCATACTTTGCTGCCTTTCCATCATCTGTGTATCTTCATTATTCAGTTGTTCTTCATTATGATTTCGCTCACTAATAACTATAGTCGCTACATTGGTCTCTCACAAATCAGTGTTGGTTTTGAAGGGTTTTGTTTCTTCAACATCTATTGTTACTTTACCTTTAGCTGTTGTATCCAGTTTTGGCCTCTTGTTGTAAATGATCTTAAAATTTGTTTCTGTTGTAGTCTCTGCAGTATAAGCTCCCTCTTCTCTGATTCTCTTAGTGGATTTCTCTAGCTGTTTGGCAATTTCCAAAGTGTGACTAGTATTCCTTTGGTTTACTGTCTCTGTTAAAGTGTTTTCAACCCACTCAATTTGATTAGCAAACTTCTCTAATTCTGGTTTTTATTCATGGATAAAGGGTGTCAATTTACATTTTACCCTTAGTTTACTTATGATCCCTTGTGGATCATAATTCCATGGGAAACTTTCTTCTAATTTATATTCCAGTAATTGATTTGCTGCTTCCTTTTCTGCATCTCTGTGATTACATATGAATGGCCCAATTTGATTTTTAAGTTTAAATTGGGTCTTCTTCTTGGCTTCCATGAAGTTAATAGAATCAGAATTTAGGATCTACCTGATGTACTCCAAGGCAAAGATCCTCATTGATGGATGCTTGGGTAACTTGTAAGGCAACAAGTTAGACCCAAAAACTTTGATTTCAGTAAATTTTTCATATAAATACAAATCACCAACTTTGCTTTGTTCTGATAACTGCAATATTTTCTTCATTTCCTCACCCATTCTAGGCTGCTCTGTTTTAGTCAACATGGTGGTTACTGGATGTAAAACCAACTCTGCAAAGTCTGAGTAACTGAAATCTATGCCTTCTTTTCTGAGTACGGATGTCCAAAAGAAAACAGACAGAGGTTTTCCTTCTATATCCAATTTTTGAAGTGAAATTGGAAAGCTCTCTGATTGGAAGAAAAGAAACATGTGGAAAAGATAGGAGGTATATTTGAAAACTCCTTCCATATGTAAATTACTCAATTGATAGTGAATAATATCAGCAATGAAACCAGCATAGTCAAAGATAACTGAAGGTGGTTGACCTGGAGAAAAGGTGGACAAAAAACCCAAGATAGACTCATCAGTGTGCTCATCAGTGAAATACCCAAGTATGAAGGAAAGCATGGAGATTACATGCCTTGAACCTTTAGGGAATTTGGCAGTTGAATATGGAGGGTTTAACTTGGGAATTTCAACATGCAGGGGCATAAAAGTCTGAAAAATCATGAATCTTTTAGGGAAATCTAGGCCAATGTATAGCTTAGTGAGGGCTTCAATAGACAAAGGAACTGCTTGGGGGTCTGGTTGAAGCTGCAACATTTGGTTTATTGACTCTGCAGTGATGGTAAATAGGACCTCTTTATTTTCAATCACAATAGCTCTTTGTTTAGGAATATAGTACTGGTGACATAATCTGATAATTTCTTGACAAGGGTGAGTCAGATGGACTAAATATTTGGGCAGATTGGATTCCAAAATATGAACTTCTTCATGATCATATAGAGACTTCTCAAAACACCAGTTATGGATATCTAATAGATTTAATTCAACTATGGGATCAACTATTTTGTAGTCAATATCAGCTAAGGGAATGTGCTCAATATCAACAAGTGGGGGTTGTAATGGATTGACTACAATTGCAGTATTTGGAGTCATGGCAGGAGTAGGTTTAGGAGTTTTAGAACCTTCAGGCTTGCTTACACTCTGTTTTTTAGGCATCTTGATTGGCTTCTACAATTTTAAACAGTTTGCAGAGGCAATTTTACTATAGCAGAGGCTTGATTGGGAAAATTTAGCAAAATAGGTTCTTTTTTTGGATTTATGCCCAAGGAGGTTTATCAAAAGAAGTTATGAGGCTTAAAAACTGGTATAAAATAGAAAACAGGTGTGTTTTTTGAACTAAAAAATGGGCTAAAAACTCTGTTGAAAAGGTTTACAGAAGATTAGGGCACCTGCAAAGGATTTTTTTCCTTTTAGAGCTTGAAACTGATCATTAGACAGTGAAAAATTAATAAATTCCCTTGAAAATACTACGCAGCAGATAAATAGGGTTTCTGGGAAAAATTTGCTAGAGTTTGGCCTGTTTTTGGGACTTTTTGGGAAATTTCATTACTCAATTTCTTGACTATGAAATGCTTTTCTTTCTTTTCAAAAGGTTATTTCAATTTGGTTGCAGGTTTAAAACTCAGAAGAATACCTATTTGAATGCAAGTATCGGCTCTAAAAGGGTTTCTTCAGTTTCTGGTCGATTTAATAGCTTCAGAGGCTTATCTTGAGTAAGGCGTAACTCCTCATTAGTCTTTACAAGTGTGACTTGGGAGATTTTGGAGGTTTTGGGTGTTAAAATGGCAACCAGGGGCTTTAGTAGGGTTTTACAGTCGGGAGAAGGCAATACAGTGGTTGAGTGTGCAAGAATGGTTAATAAATGTATATTTCAAAGGTTTTATTGACATATTGGTCGTGCTTAAACTGGCATTGAATACAGGTCTAGTTAGGCGGGAGGGTGGTTTCGAAGTTGGAATGGACGAAAACCGTGAATGGTTATCGCGCGGATGCCGAGCGGTAAGTGGTTTCAAGTCCAATCCACGCGATCCAAAGAGGGAATGCCACATAGAGGAGAGATAAATGGATGAAACCACCCATTTCGCATGGCTTTGGCTGTTAGGCGGTCTTGCATATTTTCTATGTGATATCGGACGTCGACCGTTGCATTTGAAAATTGGATGCGAACAGTCAGGATTAGTTTGGGAAGGTGCGCTGGATTGAAAAGTGGGACCAGACTATCATATGCAGCTGAAGGGTTTTGAATTCTATGAATAGCCCTTTGTTTAATTCAAAACTTAGGTTATATGATGGCGGAGGGATATTTTGTTTAAAATATATATATAAGGCTTTAACCAATATATATGGATGCGGGCATTTTATACATAGCAACAGGATAAAACATTATTACAAAGGCGCTTTTAAACAAGGTTTTTAAGCCTTAGACTTGGTATAACAGATGGCGGGTTAGGTTTAAAACATTTGAAAAATGTTTCATATGTGGGCATGTTTATTATATTATATAGTTTTTTAAACCTTTTGAATGGTTTTAAAACTATAGGGGCAGGATACATAAATAATGACAATTTTTAGATCAAAGGGTTTATAACTTGGGGTTTTTATTTGCGCACATGGGATAATAGACTTTGGTCAAAAATTTATAATAGTGGGTTTATTGGGGTATTTAGATATAGGAATTAATAAGTATGGGAGGGTATTTCTTAGGGATTTAATAAAAATATGTTAAAGGTTAATATGAAAGGGTAGTGTAATAAAAAAAAAATACATATTATCTCTAAGTATAGTATAAAATCAAGCATTCATCATCTTTATATTTCTTTCACTAATACTTAGGATAAATGTAATTTTGAGGGTTGTTATGAATGCTTTTGAAGGGATGAGGTTAAACATTTAGGGGTTACAATTTTACTAAGTAAGAATGTGTCTTTACTTAGGAAAAAGGGGTTTTAATGTATGAATGAAGGGTAAATGATGATAGATGAGGATTTAACATAAGAACTAAATATTTTTAACTAACCAGTCATAGAGCCTTGGGTCCGGTCCCAACAAAAGTCAAAGAAATGCTCTGAGCCTATTTGACTAATAGCTTAAAATACTGAATGCTCATATGAGAGGGGAAATTAGTGATTTTTCCCGATGATGTATTATTTACATGATTGCTCCACCGCTTTCAACCTACCCAACTTCTATTTCTAACATTTTTTCTTCATTTTGCAGGTGCATTTAGGCTTGCAACCTTAAAACATTTTCTTTCAAAGCATAAAACTATCTAAATCTACCTTATTTCATCCGAGGGCTCAGATTAAAATGTTGAGCTCCTCATTATTCTCTACCTATCTACTGATTTGTCAAGTTTAAATTGTTTGAAAAATCTTTATTCACTATCTAAAACATGAAAAGTTAAAATTAAACTATTTAACTGATCATGGATTATGAAATTTATTGACACTCTGCACATAATCATTATTCTTGCAGTAAAAATTAAAGTAGTGTCATTTGGACTTGCTCACTTTCAGGTTTTATTTTCATCTCTTTTGGGGTATATATTTTTATAAGTCCTTTGATTTTTCTTTTAGGACTTTTTACCCTCTTTTTGACTTTTTATTATTTTTCATTTTTTCAAAATATGGGAAAACACTTGCAGAAAGCAAGGTATGTACATATTTACAAGACTTTTCAAATTCAATTCAAAATTGTATGAACCCTATTATTATAGGACCCTAACAGACTGCTTTACACCTGGTGACTCCATTGTTGAAGTTTTGTCTCCTAGAAGGACTAGAACTAGGGCTAATCCATATTCCCCTTTGAGAATCCCAATTTCTAACCCTGAAATGCTAATCAAGAAAAAGAGTAAATGAAATTTTGCTTCCTCTACTACTGTTTTCTCAAAGGTTGTCCCTAAAGAAGTCCTACAAACTTTATCCCCTGATTTTGTAGAAAATTGTGTACCTCCCTTGTTTTCCAACCAACAAATAATCTCTACATCAAAATTTGGTGCTTCATCATCTACTTTTCACAATACACAAATTGTTGTTCCACGAATCCCAACAACTCACACCATAGTAGGTCCAAAACCACCCCCTAACCGAATGGATGCAATTTTTTGCGCAAGGTATGCCCCTTTGGTTTTACCTCAGCCTATGAATGCATTACCTGTAGGAGATTATATCAAGTACATGCCTAAGTTTAGTGGTGAGGGAGAGGTAACAGCTAAAGAACAACTTGTTGTTTTTCATTCCTATGCTGACAATCTGAATATTGAGCATGAAGATGTCTGGATGAGAGTTCTTGTTCAGAGACTTGAGGGTGACGTTAGGAAATGGTTCGGATCTTTGACAGTTGGTAGCATCACTGGAATTGAAACCCTAGATGATACTTTTTTAAGAAAATGGAGTGATAAGAAATATTTTTTGTATTATATCACTGAATTTGGTGCAATAAAAATAAAAGAAGGAGAATCGGTTTTTTATTTTTCTAAGAGGTTCAATAAGATGTATAGCAAAATACCTACTGATAAAAAATAAAGAAAAAATATGAAGTTTCAACTTCAGGAACTTCAGACATAGATCCTAAGTTATATGAGTTGACCAAGATGGTCAAGTCATTGACTACTGAGATGTCTAAGCTCAAGATGGAAGCAAGACCAAGTACTACTAGAAATGTTTCATTCGATCAACCTAATAGACAACAATTTAGAAGACCTATTTCTCCTCAAAATTTGAAGCGAGAAAGAAGATATGATGATGATAAAAATATCCAACCTCCTTTGCAGAATGATATATTTGAAGATGAAGAGCAAGCTGAAAGGTTGGAGAAAGCTATTGATATAAATTTCCTGAGAGATAAAGAAGGGATGATAAATCTTACACAAGCAGAGTATGAAAATTTCATGTCATATACTCATAATAGTGAAGTGATTCCTGATCATTCCATGATTGCAGTTGATCATCAAAGAAGATATAATTTCATATCAAAGAAGATTGATGATAATCCAAAGACTGTTTCACAACCCAAGAAGAATAAGGATGCAGTTAAAATTCTAGCAAAAAAACAAGTTGCTAAACCAAGTAGACTGGAAATTCCGGTAGCAGTTAATACTCCTTCACTTGAGGTAAACATTGCTCACAAACTGGCCCATGTTTTCAATTTTGACAATGAAATACAAAGATAAAGATTCATGTTCCTCTTGTAGAGCTCATGAAAAATGATGATTTCAAAAATACTTTTATGAAAGATCTTCAACCTCCACCTACCGAAGTGGCTTTTGATTTTGTTAACCTTCAAGATGAAAAAACCACTGTTATTTTATGTCCATTGGTAGAAGACAAAGATGATTCTACCCCTCCTTTCTATTTATATTTGAATATTCATGATAAGATCTTGCATAATTTCCTAATGGACTCTGGAGCCTCAAATAATTTAATGCCCAAGGCAGTCATGGATGAAATAGGTCTTGAAGTCACTAGAGAGTAACAAGATCTCTACTCCTTTGATTCCCGGAAATTTCAATGCCTTGGTGTCATCAAAGACCTTGCAGTAAGCCTTTTTCAGTTACACATGAGAGGAATGGTGATGGATATTGTTGTAGCTAACATTCCTTCTAGGTTTGGCATGTTACTTTTTAGGTCATGGATTAGAATGTTGGTAGGAACTTTTGCAAACGGATTTCACTTATGCTACTGTCCCTGTTTTTGGAGGAGAGAAAAGAATACTTTATAGAGAAGATCAGCTAGCATATATCATTAGTGACAACAAAGACCCATTAATCATCCAATTTATGCTAGAACAATTGATGTTGGTTCAAATAGTTTACACATGGATAATGTTGTCCTTTTAGATTTTGAAGCCTGTTGAAAAAAAAATCAGTCATGAAGGTTCCCATCTCTGGAAAATGTATTTTGATGGCTCATGTTCTAAAGAAGGAGCTAGTGCAAGAATAGTTCTCATTTCTCCTTTGAAAGAAAGCTCCACTTTTTCTTTAAAACTTGAATTTGAAGCAACTAACAATGTGGTTGAGTATGAAGATCTACTAATTGGTTTAAAAAAAACAAAAGATATGAATATTTTAGAAATTTCTGTTTTTGGAGATGCTAAACTTATTATTTAGAAAATCAGAAATGTTTATCAAAATAAGAATCCCATACTCAGAGATTACCGAAATGAAGTATGGAGTATTATAGAAGACTCATTCCTATATTTTAACATTTCTCTTGTTCCAAGAGAAAGTAATATTTTGGCTGATCACTTTTTATTTCAGCAAACTCATTCAAGATTCCAATACCTATAAAGCTGAAATATGAAGTGGAAGTTAGGTTCAGACCTAGCATTCCTGATAATGTCAAGCATTAGAATTTTTTTGAAGATGATTATGAAATTAGAAAATTCATTGAAGCTGCTAAAGATTTTTTTGTCCTAAACATTGACCAGGATGAAGATTTCATGAAGGATGATGCTGATTTGCAAGACACCAAAACTCTGCAAAAACAAATTGTTGATCAGCCTATCATTCATCTGCCTACCAATCACATTATCAAGTGGTTAATCCCACTTGAGAAGCTCTTTGATCACAATGATGTCTCATTCAAACCACAAGTGGCTGAAACAGAAGCATAATTGGAAGATTTCAATTTGGGCACAAAAAAAGAATCAAGGTATGTAAAGTTATCAAAAGATATATCACAAGAAAGAAAGGTTGAATACCACAAGATGTTTTGTTATTTTTTTGATGTTTTTGCCTGGAAATATGAGGATCTTAAGACATATGATACAACTATCATTGAGCATATAATACCATTGAAGGATGGTACTAATCCCTTCCAACATAAACTAGGACAAATCAATCCGCTATTGCTACCAGTGATGGAGAAGGAAGTGAAGAAAATTTTGGTTGCCAATGTCATCATTCCATTGAGATAATCAGATTGGGTTGCTAATCTAGTTCCAGTAAGAAAGAAGAGTGGTGAAGTCAGAATATGTGTAGATTTCAGAAATCTTAACAAATACTCCAAGAAAGATAATTATCCATTGCCAAAGATGGAGCATATTCTTTAGAAGGTAACTGGTTCAGACATAATTTCCATGTTAGATGGTTTCTCCGGGTACAATCAAGTTTCAGTTTGGTCAGAAGATCGAGAGAAGACAACATTCACTACTCCTTGGGGGACATTCATGTATGCAAAGATGCCATTTGGGCTTATGAATGCCGAAGATACTTTTCAGCGTGCTATGGATATTGCATTCATTGGAGAAAAGGAGAAGTTCTTGGTCATCTATTTAGATGATATTACTATTTTTTCAGCTTTAGATCAAGAACACCTTCAACACTTAAGACAAGAATTTTTTAAATGCAAAAAATACAGTATATCATTGAATCCAAAGAAGTCTCATTTTGCTCTCAAGGAAGGTAAGATGTTGGGTCACATAGTTTCTAAATATGGAGTGAAAATTGATCCTAAAAGAGTGATTGCAATTAAAGTTTTAACACTTCCAAGATCCAAGAAAGAGGTTCAATCTTTCCTTGGTAAGATCAATTTCTTAGGAAGTTTCATTCTAAATTTTTCTGAAGTGGTGAAGCATATTACTTACATGTTGAAGAAGGGCAAAGAAGTCAAATGGACCATTGAATCCAAAAATTCATTTGAGCTGATAAAAAAAGCTATCATTGAAGCACCTCAGCTATTAAGCCTTGAATACTCAAAGCCTTTCTTGATCTTCTCATTTGCCTCACAAGATACTATTTTTGTTGTTTTTTTACAAAAATATTCAGAAAATAAGGAAGCTCCCATGGCATTTTTCAGAAGAGCTCTTAGAGATGCATAATTGAAGTCTGAAATGTTGGAAAAAAATGCCTACGCATTAGTTAAAGCTCTGAATGCTTTTAGAGTTTATATTCTACATGCTCAATTTATTGCCTATGTACCTTCATCTATTGTTAGAGAGATATTAGTTCAACCTGATATTGATGGAAAAAGAAGTAAGTGGGTGACTAAATTTCTTGAGTTTGATTTAGAGATAAATCCTACTAAACTAATCAAAGGTCAAGGATTATCCAAACTACTAGCTGAAGAAAATTGTAAAGTTTTGGGCTTGAATATCATGGATGAAAAATTTGAAGGGCAGATTTCTGAACCTATTGACAGCATGGCAGTGGATGTAAAGCTTTTTGAATGCAGCTGGTATAAGGATATCATCTATTTTTTGCAACATTTTAAACCTCCTCCAAATTATGATAAGAGCATAGTAAGATATTTGAAGCTAAAAACTGTTAAATTTTGCATGAAAGATAATTGTTTATATTGGAAATATCCTACAAGAGTTTTGTTGAGATGCATTGACCCATATGAGTCTAGAAAAGTTATCTTTGATATGCATAGTAGTGTGTGTGGAGGTCATCATTATTGGAGAACTACTGCATACAAAATACTAAGAGCTGACTATTTTTGGCCTAGCTTATTTTCTGATGTATGTGTTGACGTGAGAGCATGTGAAAAATATCAAAATTTCACCGGTAAGAAACATTTGAAGTCTTTTCCTCTCAACCCCATAGTTTTTTCTGAACCTTTTCAACAATGGGGCTCAGATTTCATTGGAGAAATTCATCCACCATCAAGTGGACAACATCATTGGATTCTTGTTGCAACTGATTACTTCACCAAATGGATTGAAGAAATACCTACCAATAATTCTACTCATAAATTTATCATTAATTTTCTGGAGGGAATCATAATCATATCTGGATGTCCATCAACGTTAGTAGCAGATAATGCAGCTGCTTTTAAGGCTACTCCATTGGTAAATTTCTATGAAGATTATAGCATTCAACTCACTCACTCTACAACTTACTATCCCCAAGGGAACAGTTTAGCTGAATCATCAAACAAAATTTTGGTAAGAATCATCACCAAACTATTGGAGCAAAACAAGAAATCCTGGGATTCAAAACTGAAGTTTGCTTTATGGACTGACAGGGTGACCATCAAAAAGTATATTAATACATCACATTTTCAAATGGTTTATGGAAATGATGTTATTTTTCCAGTTCAATTGGCCATTCCTATAGCTAAATTTTTACAAGATCATGAAGCTGAGCCAAATGACATGACCAGGAGAATTTACCAGATCATAGAAGTGCAGCAAAAGCGAGAACATCAATATGATTTGGTAAGAAAATATCAACAAGTTTTAAATCAAGTTTTTGATAGAGGAACTAACGGATGGCTACATCCATGCCGCGGATCTATTCCTATGATCTCTTTTAGACGGATGGTTGCGACCATACCTTGAGTTCATCTGTCATTTGATGCCTAGTGTAGCATTATGTGGTTAGACGTATTTATACCAAAGATGGCATATATTGTAAAATGTTTGATTTGGTAGGTTTTCTGAAGATGGTCTGCCTTCCTTGCCTTGGTTCATAAAGCATTTCAGCCATCACTCCATGTTCTGCCTTCATGCTTTAGGGGGCATCTGTTACATAGTAATTTTTCACCGTGCTCATTTTCCCATCCCTGATCTTGAAATGCCCCATGATAGGTTATGTGCAATGTTTCCATCATCAAGAAATATGGTAACATATCCCCTTGAATATCCAAAGAAGGCTTCCTTGAAAGATAACTGAAGAAAATTGGGTCAAATTCCTAGTTTCCTAGGTTAGCACTCTTCCTGGTGCCATGACTACTCTGATGCCCTTTTCACAATTTTGGCCCACCGCTGTCAGCACCCTAATTTCTTGGAAAACCACAATGATCCCCTTCTGGTAGTGCTTCCTCAAATAGAGGAGAATCTTCGACCTCTAGAAGCTCAAGGGCGGCAACTTGGTTGTTGAATAGAGATGATAAGGTCAAGATATCTCATTTTAGAGCCTTGATCTTGTCCATGGGGGATCATCCCTTAGAAAGTGGTCCTTCCTCCTCCTTTCATGGGCTCCCAACCTCCTCTCCCTTGCTATAAATTCACATCCCTCATTCCCCCAAGTTTACAGCTTGGTTGATCATTGTCAGAATCGTTTGAACTCTCATCCCTTTGCATGCTAGCATTGTGATTAAGTCTAAGTGTTTGGGAGAAGGAATGATTTTGAGCTAGGTGAAGGTCTCATATTTTCACCTAAGGACGCCTCCAACATCAAGGCCTGGTTGTAAGCTCTCCTTTTGTAATTTATCAATAATAACATCTGATGTTTGCTTTCTATATTTTTCTACATGTTTATACAAATATTATGGTACTCCTTGATCTACTAGATAGCTAGTGTTTACTTTTATTATGTATTGTATCATGTTTTTTGTTGTCTCTTGATCATCCATAGGTACTTGTGTGCCATTAGTAGCAGGAAGCGGGCCTACAAGGGTTGTGGATCGAGGTCACCATCAATGGATCCAAGGATAGTGTTTGGAAAAAGGTATTTATGTCTCTTTCCTCTTTGCATTGTAAACATTAGTTAATAAAGGTTATGTTAGAAATAATCTCGTGTTTCTAGACCCACTCTAGAGCTAGAGAGATCACCTCTGTCCTTAGAGGGGATTTATCTTGACAACAAGGGCTCAAGGGCAAGAGCATGATGTGTAAGATAGAGAAGTGATTATCCACTGTTTGGTAGGGAGGTTCATTTCCCTCTAGGGGTTGGGACAATCATGGGTTCCTAAATGATAAAGGAGGCTCATCTAGGGCCTATGGAACCAGGGTGATGGCCATGGGTATGGGGTAGAGCTCATGTATTTTATTTTTCCCACGTGCTAATTATTTTTGTCCCGACTATCTTTTAATTTTCTTTCTAGCTGCTTCGACCTTTGAGGCATCGTTCCAAGCCTAGCCCAAGGTTGGGGAAAGGGAATGTGGAGGCTAACCACATGTGGACCTAGAGAGGCAATGTGGACCCAAGTGGGAGAGATGATGAATGGGGGTATATTGAATGGAAGGGGAGTAGTATATGTGGATAAGGGAGCGGGACCACACAACCAAAGTTAGGGTTTCCCATGTAGTACCACCCTAAAACCAAATGGTCAGTAAGGAGATCCCACGGGACTAAAATCCAAGGATAACACCCAAAATAGGTCAAGGGGACATAAGAACAAACTAAGCCCATTATTTTCACCAAATCCACCCATTAATCCATGCCTAGAAGTCTCCATGATAATTAAACCCAATACTCAATTACCAAATGACAAGACATAGCTTTAGGTTTGTGAGGCCACCTTCAACATATTATCAATACAGATGGGTTAGGGACCACATGGCTAGCTCAAGAAGTGGAGTGATCTGGATGGGAGTATTAGTAATGCTATGCTAAAATCATGTTCAAAATATAAAAATTTGTGTCTAAGGTCTGTCCTTCAAATAGCAAGTAGAAGTAGGTGGTGTTAAGTGTTCTTGTGAATTTATGTTTATGAATTGTTTTAAATGACTTCAAACATAAAATGAAAACATGTAATCATCAGTCTTACACCAGAAAATTTTTAAGGAGTTCACCCCTCCTGGCCTACATCTCCTTGGATTAGCTCCAATGGCTTGATCCCTTCTCATTAAGCTCAATGAATGAAACGAGCACATAAAATGATGAAGAAGGGGATGACAAGTTTCTCCTACAAAGAAACACACTACTGCAAGTACATCATTCCATAAGCATTCTAACCTTCAGTCAAGCATGTAACAATCAACAACATTAGGCATCTTACATTAAGAGTTACTCTAGCTTCAAAGAGTTACAATTGCACCACAATAAACTATGTAGTACATGAACAAAACTATCCTTCAATGACATAAAGAGGAAATAAGTATGAGAAGTTACAACACTAATGAATTTGTTGTTTCAGAAATAACATCGAGAGTAGACAACCCCTGCAAGGCCATCTTAAACATCAACTCCTCCATGAGTTGTTTCCACACCATGGTTGGTCATGGCACCCTTTGGCCTCAACCTACAAAAAATCATATCTAGAGTGCTCTATGGATCCTAATACCTATTCCATTGAGTCCATAATACTAAAAAATGGCCACTTAGCCTCTTTCTGCATCTAGTTTGGTAGAAAGCTCCAGGAGTTATGACCTCTCTTATTTTTCCCACAATTTCCTCCCCAAATTTAGCTAATTGGCCCCAAATTGGGCTAACTAGTGCTAAATTTGGAAAATCTGTTGGATTTGTCGGAACCGCCAACCAAATCCGGATTAGTGTAATTAATATCGCTTACCATTAATTAAACCATATTAGTGGTTAAATGGAACTATGTTTAATAAATATGGATGAACACTAATTAAGCAGGATTAAGGGTTAATTAATTTCTCTTAATGGTTAGCTCTCCTCCCACTCTGTCGGTGGTCTTGGGATGCAGTTACATGGCTTAGGGGTTGGCCCCCTCTCCCCTCCATCAGCGCATTATTAAAAATTAAAATTTATGCAGAGAAATATGTAGGTAAGAACCAATGTGTAGGCGGAGTGGTGGTGTGGCTTGTTAGCTAGGCGGACGTCTCATGTTCGACCCCCACCCGGTCCTTCCAGTCCTTTACAAAAACATTGTAAAGATGTGAGGAGGACACGTGGCAGCCCTAGGGTGAGCCATGTGCTGCCTCCTCATTGGCCCAGACACATAAAATAAATAGTTTCCAACACACAACAAACGCACCTATCACCACCTGCCACTTGGAAGTCATGCATTCCCCAGAGGAAATAAGTTGACTGCTCAACCTACCCTGTCACCCTGCCACATAGGCATGCCTATTCGGCAGTATGGACTGCTGACTGGGTCAATCTGCACAAATTTTTTTGCCAAATTTTCCAATTTAGTAAAACAAACAGAACTCATTTCTGAAGCCATATGAATTTCATTTCACACGAAACGAGTTGTGCCGAATTAAGAACGATGAACAGTACGCAGTCATTCAGGTGTCGTGTCGTTATGAGAAATTTTATTTTTGAGAAAAAATTTAGCTCCTAATCACTCTTCCCCACTGAAAATATTTTGGAATCCAAAATATCACTTTTAGTAATTCAACTTCTAAAGGTTCAGTTTCTCCATTCTTCCAAACTTGATCAAATCGACGCTTGTCGTGCCTTGACCTATATCCATCTAGGCTCTTTTTCAAGATGATCTTGGAAAAAATTGTTTGAATTTTAGTTCAATGTTCTTCTTTTCTTGTCCATGTTGATATTGCCATGCACAACAACATCATTCCCAAGAATAATTCTCAAGGCGATCTTTTGCAAAATCCTCGTCAAGGATAAGACCCCAAAAAGAAACTACGACAATTGAACTAACAAGTTCCACTACCTGGTTTACTTGACTCAAGTTTGAATGTACATCTTAAAAGTATGCATTTGTTGAACACATCTTTCATGTAAAACAAAATGATGCTTGAGTACGATAATTACATACATAACAGGCCTAGAAGGCATATCAACAAATTTGTCGCTTATACCTCTCTTATACCTTTGAACCAAGTAGAGTTGTTAACGACATCGATCTAACGAAAGTTCCTTAATTGTTGAACTTAATCATTTCACCATTAAATTTTTTTGGATGCCATGAAATGGCAAAGTCACTTGCATCAACCTGAAACTCAAATGACCTTTTTCTTCGAAGCATCACATTCCTCTTATTGTTTTCTTCCCCACTGGAATACCTTTTCACACATGTCAATGTATGCTAAGGAGATCCTTCAACAACTATTATTTGATGAAAACCACTCCTTTTGTGCCTCAAAATAAAATTCTTTCCATTCCTTTTGGTCACCAAAACCATAGGTGCACTGCATGGTGGAAGAGAATGTCGTGTGATTCCATTGTCCAACAAATTTTTCCTTTGCATTTTTTTTTTGACATTCGATGTATGCCAATGTCACAAGAAAACATTCTTGCTGCAAAATATTTAACTGAATGCCTAACAAATTCGTGAATACTTGTATAAATGAGTGCCTAACACATTAGTATCTTACTACATGTGTTGCTACTACTCATACAATGGTTTGAAAAATCTTTCTAAAAATATAATTAGAAATGCATTTTTACAACATGAAAATAACTTGATTTCCAAATTTTCCATTAAGAATGACTATTCACAAGCCAAACTTAGCATGACAGTGCTCAAAGAAAAACATTGTTGCATTTAAAGTGATTTATTTATGAATATCACCTTTTACAATAGTGCAACTATGGGACATGCAACTAGTGAAAAACAAGATTTACAACTTCAATTGGACAAATAGTCTGGCCACTTCTTACACAACTAGGTAAGTGAACCATATATTGGTTCTTCCTCTTCTTCTGGAGCTGCATCAGGTATGGTTGCATCTTGCGCCACTCTTTCCATGCTAGCTTCATCCTCAGGTACATGCACAACTTGCTTTCCCTTGCCAGGATGAAGACGTGGAAACAATTTCCAACATTTTGCAACCTAATGTCCATTGATTTTGAAATGAGTTCAAAAGTTTCTTTGAGCTCCTCTTGGCTCACATGGCTCTGACTTTGGATTAAATTTTCCCTTCTCGGGTTTCTTTCCAATAGACATGTACATCCTTTTAATAATTGATTCCTTCTTTTCGTACTTATCTACACTATGGTTATATGAATGGAAAAAATTACATGGAAATACATTCTTCAACGAGTTGTTCAAATTTGCGTTCTATTTCCAAGCTTGAAAAACATTTGATACAACAAGATGTTTATACCTCTTTTGCTTGCTCTTTGACTTTCTCTTCTTACATGAAGAACTTGCATGGAAAGAATAACTTTCATGGTGAGAAGACCTTAATTTATTTTCTTCTTCATCTTTCCCATCTCTCTCTAGAGATACCTTCAATTCTTTCTTGTATTTGAAGAACCAAGAAAGTACTATTTCCGGATGCAAAGTCCAACACCTTACCTCCTCATGTCCTATTTTGTGACAAAAGGTACATGATACACAATAATTCTCATCGGAAGACAATTCTTCTACTGCAACATAACCCAAGCCTTCATACTTAGGTCTCTCCTTGGCTTCAATTGGGTTCTTGATGCCTTGTTGGTTCACAACAAGACCTCCTCCCTTGTAACTCATTTTATACAAGAGTTTGGATGCAATTCCATTACCATAATTTTCAAAATCTACAAAAGACCTTTCTTCAACACTTTTATGAAAATAAGAAGCATGCAAATGCTTACCAATGGTTCCATATTTTTCTTGAGGGACAAAGATGCTTGCAAAATCCTTTTCTTTTCTTTTTTAAATTTCTGAAGGACTTTCTACACATGCATCTTGCATAAATGTTGTAGAAAAACATGAAGTTTGTGGAGAGGATGGTGGCTTGACACCATTCTTGTCTCCTTCTTCCCTTGAAGAAAATTCTTCACCTAGAGGTGGTGTAGAAATTTCACTATGCAACTTGGTGTTCCTCTCTTCATAGAGGACCTTCACCATATCTTCCATCTCTAAGAAATACTTTCTAAAAGCTTTTACATCTTATGACATCTTGGTAGACTCTCCTCCTTCTAACATCCTTTGTTTTAAGTATTAATCTAAAACTTTGAGGTAGAACTAGTGGTAGATACTTTTTCTCCTTTCCAAAATCTTTCTCCTCACTTGAGGTTAAAAACACACCACTTGCATAAAAAAAAAAACCTTCTTACACAAAGAAAACCATGTGGTCTGATACCAAACTGATCTGAATGGGAATATTAGTAATTCTATGCTAAGATCATGTTCAGAATATAAAAATTTGTGTCTAAGGTTTGTCCTCCAAATAGCAAGTAGAAGTAGGTGTTGTTAAGTGTTCTAGTGAATTTATGTTTATGAATTCTTTTACATGACTTAAAACATAAAAGGAAAACATGTAATCATCAATATTAGACCAGCAATTGTTTAAGGAGTTCACCCCTCCTGGGCTACAACTCCTTGGATCAAATCCAATGGCTTGATCCCTTCTCATTAATCTCAATGAATGAAACAAGGAGTACATAATATGCTGAACAAGGGAATGATAAGTTTCTCCTACAAAGAAACACACTAATACAAGTACATCATTCCATAAGCATGCCAATATTCAGTCAAGCATGTAACAATCATCAAAATTATGCATCTTACATCAAGATCCTAAAATCCAACTTCAAAGAGCTACAATTGCACCATAATACACCATGTAGTACATGAACAAAACTCTCCTTCAATGACATAAAGAGGAAAGAAGTATGAGAAGTTACAACACTAATGAAATTTCCATTTCAGAAAGAAAATGGAGAGTAGACAACCCCTATAAGGTCATATTCAACATCAACTCCTCCATGAGTTGTTTCCACACCATGGTTGATCATGGCACCCTCTGGCTTCAACCTGCAAAAAATCCTATCTAGATTGCTCTATGGATCTTGAGACCTATTCCATCAAGTCCAGAATACTCAAAAATGGTCCCTTAGCCTCTTTTTGCATCCAATTTGGTCTAAAACTCCAAGTGTTACGACCTCTCCCAGTTTGCCCACAATTTCCTCCCCAAATTTAGCTAACTGCCCCCAAATTGGGCTGACTGGCGCTATATTTGGAAAATCTGTCAGATTTGTGGGAACCACCAATTAAATCTAGATTAGTGTAACTAATCTCGCTTACCGTTAATTAAACTGGATTAGTGATTAGATGGCGCTCTATTTAATAAATATTGATTAACGATAATTAAGCAAGATTAAGGGTTAATTAATTGTGCTTAATGGTTAGCACTCCTCCTGCTCCGCCGGTGGTCTTGGGCCGTGGTTACATGGCTTGGGGGCTGGCCCCCTCTCCCCCTCATCAGTGTGTTATTGAAAATTCAAATTTATGCGAAGAAGTATATAGGTAATAACCAACGTGTAGGAAAAGTGGTGGTGTGAATTGTTAGCTAGGAGGAGGTCTCGTGTTCGACCCTCGCCCGGTCCTTCCAGTCCTTTACCAAACTTTTTTAATGTTGTGAAGAGGACACGTGGCAGCTCCAGGCTAAGCCACATGCCTCCTCCTCATTGGCCCAAACACAACCAATAAATACTTGCCAACACACACCAAACACACCAATCACCACATGCCACTTGGTAGTCATGCATTCGTCAGAGGAAATAAGTTGACTGGTCAACCTGCCCTGTCACCCTGCCACATAGGCATGCCCAGTCAACAATATGGACTACTAACTGGGTCTATCTGCACAATATTTTTTCCAAATTTTCATGTTTAGGAAAATAGACAAAACTCATTTCTGAAACCATACGGAGTCCATTTCGCGTGAAATGAGTGTTGAGCTTTATAAATTCCTTTTCTTTTACAAAACCATCATCCCATTTCACTCATCTTTCATCAATTCATAAGCCTAAATCAATGAAGAATGATTAGGATTGTCTTAAGGATACATGCAATTGATTAACATGTTGTATTTTTATGGTTTTTGTTGTTTTAATAATTTTGTGCAGTATAGCTACAGAATACAAACATTCTGTAGCTGTTCAGGTGTTCTGCAACTATTTTTGTGTTTGAATATGATACAGGTGTCAGTTAAAGAAATGGCTTACATGGGTAGTTCCATAATCCACCCTACATGATTCTTCCTATCCACGAGGACCAGATCAATGATTGAAGGAGTCTAATCTGATAGTCAAAGTTAAAGTCAAAGAGACCGTTTTACACAGAAATTAGGACTCTTGATTTGCTCCGTAGTAAATCATGAGTCCTAAGAGTCGCAGTTTGATTATAATTTGAAGTTACACTTGTAGCTATTTCTATTCTAAGTTAGTTGTGCAATTTACTTATAAATAGAGGTTTTGTGGAACCAAGAACAAGTTAATTGTTAATAGCATAAGTTCAGAATTACAGTGTGATACTCTATTTTATCAAACTCTGTTTTTAATTAAAGGAGATCAATTCTTTGATGCTGTTTTTATCACATCTTCAAGGAGCTAAGGAATTCACCGAATTGGTAGCAAAGGGCCCCTGCTGCCTAAGGAATTTTTTATGCTTTCTAGCTAGGTTTACTTCAGTTTCTTTGTTTAGTATTTCTTTCTGCTTATGCTCAAGTTTACTACTTTCATAATTGACAATTTTTGTGTCCAACTGAGTAAAAATTGTTTGTCTATATTACCAAATCTTTACAACTGAATGGTTAGTGACTTATAGGTATAGTGATTGTTTAGATTTCATTTTTTGTCTTTCATAATTGACAATTGTTGTGTCCAACTGAGTAAAAATTGTTTGTCTATATTACCAAATCTTTACAACTAAATGGTTAGTGACTTATAGGTACAGTGATTGTTTAGATTTCATTTTATTTCTTTCATAATTGGCAATTGCAGTGTCAAACTGAGTAAATTTTTTTTGTCTATATTACCAAATCTTTACAACTGAATGGTTAGTGACTTATAGGTACAGTGATTGTTTAGATTTCATTTTATGTCTTTCATAGTTGACAATTTTTGTGTTCAACCAAGTAAAAGCCATTTTTCCTATTTTCAAATCTTATATTAAAATGGTTAGTGACTTATAGAAACATTAATTGTTTAGCATTTCATTCGTCCTGTCATTTGCTTACTAAAATTAAGAGAATAATGGATTTGTCCAAGAGCCATACCAAGGAGTGAAGCCTTCAGGATTGGATGAGACTTGATAATTTGGTTATTCACTTAATTAGTTGTAGTTAGAAGATCCTCATCCCATTGCAACTAATAATCTCTTTAAAGGACATTCTGATTGAAACTAAATCTAAATATGATTTGCAAGAATGGCTAAATGATTAGATTCAATGCAACGTTTGAGTTATCAATTGCATTTCCTGTTTTCATTTCTTAAATCTCAATTGAGTTATAGATCCATGGATCAGGTTTACTTATTGAAACACTTGCTTTATCTTTTTAATTAGAACTAGACCTTAGAACTTGTCCATAAAGCTCTGTTTTCTTTATAGGAAATTAACTAGTTTTATAACATTTCCTTTTCTTCCTTTTTAATTAGATTTATTCTCACTTTCTAGCCTAAGATAGGACACTAAGGATTAAAAACACAAAACCCCCAAAACAATAAGAAAAACATAAAAACAACAAAGTAAGATAAAGGACACTTAGGCACATATAGTGCACTACACTTCATCAAAGTTACAAACCTTGGTTGATAATCAATGTTAACAATTTAGGACACTAAATTGACTAAACAACGATTTGCGCCAGATTCAAAACGATAAACACCATGCAGTCGTTCAGGTTTCGTATCATTCTGAGAACTTTGATTTTTGAGAAAAAATTTAGCTCCTGATCGTGGAGAAATGGCACAACGAGCTAGTTGAGGGTTGCAAGGGGTTGTTGGCTGCCAGATGAGGTCCATCAAGGAGAAAAAAAAAAATCTCCTAGGGATATCACCCACGAAGTGGTGGTTAACATCTGGTTCCAACTGGGACGTGATCTCTCGAAGAAGTGGGAAAAGCTACTAAAACAAGAGGTCACAAAAAATCCAACAATATCTTGGTCACCATATACTTGTTATCTGCACATACCAATGACCAAAACCGTGGGGAAACATGTTTTTCACTATCTTATGATCACCCATGCTTAATGTCAGGCCATAACGTCAACAAGTAATAAAAAATATGCAATTTTTTTTAAATATAAATGCAACTAATCTATCATGAGAAATATCATATGAGATTATTTTTAATGCCAAAAATAAACATGCAATGCATCCTATCCTAACATGCGTATGGTACAATGTGAAGTATCAAGGAAAGGAGTAATGTGACTTAACATGACCAGTCGAGGCCAAAGTTCGTCATTGATTTTAGCAATGTAGTAATAGTCATCTCCAAATTTCCCATGAATCTTGACGAGAACCAAATATTTATCCATTAAGACCAAGTCCCCTACTTTATACTCTTTTTTAGGCTTCCACCTTTTTCCTGGCTTGTGAAATGGATTTTCTAGTATACATACCTCTTGTGAAGGTAGGATGAGAGAAGGTTTTTCAATGTTGTGTGCTTCATAATATGGTCTAGGCTTAATCACATGAGATAGGTAGGTGGGTTCCCTATAAAGGATAAAATGGGCCCCATCAGATTCTGGGATGGTAGCATATGATAGGTCCATTACAACATGAACTTCAATGGTGGCTCCCCATTTCCTAGATAATAGCATCCCCCACACATCAGGAATATCAATGACAACAAAATCCATGAGAAGTGATATGTCGGGTGTTGGAAATATTGTCATTGATGGCAAAGGAATTGGCAAAGAAGGAGCATCTAAAACAGTAACTAGGAAGTAGCAGATAAGAACAGAGGAAGAGTGCATTTACAGAGAGTAGGGACAAGCAGTGAATTGAAGCAGAGTTGTCCAGAGACAGTGTAGGAAGAAAAAGGCCATCAAATAGAAAAAGGTTCTAAATTCTCTGTGAATTATATGTATATTCTTGATAGAATTCAGTAGGAAGGATAGTTGAGTCCCTGTGGACAATTATGAATCACTGTGAAAGCATGGTCTGTAAACATCATAAGCTCTATGGAAGGAGTAGATTCGTGAATTTGTATAAGATAATTTTGAGGAGTATTTATTGGACAAATCGTTATCGATTACATGAATTATTTTTCATTGATACTAGTATCTCTCTCCGTGTAATGCATTTCCAAACATTTGATTGCTAAGGTCATGATACAGTGAGCAATGGGGAATGTATAACCTGATGAAGCAGCACGTTATAGTATGCGGAAGAGTATTACTATGAAACTCCCTACCGCATGATTGGACCGAACTCTATTGAAATTAACCCGATTTGTGAACCTGAGTTAAGGGACCAAATGGAATAGCGTAACCCAACTTAACCATGGGTTGGTCACTGTTCCAAAACCACGAGCGGAGTTGCGAGGCCGGATTTCCCATATCGCACTGCCTTTCGGTGATAAGCAGTATCTCCTGGTAAGGGAGCGATTCCATAGGATATGCGACACGTGGCGAGGTGGACCCACGGAAAACCACTATCATAACGCGCCATCGCACGTTATCGTTCGACCAAGGAAGCCGAGCAATATCGTGGTGAGCCGTTGATTTGGGAAAGGGCCATCAGATGGTGATCGGTTGATAAAGATGAGCGGAAGATAACCAGTTGGGGTATGAGCATTTGATTGGGCCGTCGATTATGTATGTGGGGCTGAAACCAAAGGTCTATTTAAAAGCCATTTGATAAAAGCGCTGGTTATTAATATAAAGTTCTATTATTTAATTTAATTGCCAAAGGTTGTGGATAATATTTATTTATCAAATTCCACGAATTTGATAAATAAAATTCCAATAAAAGAAAAGAAAACCATTAGTGGTTGAGTGGTTTTGACTCATGGTACTAATAAAGGCTAAAACTATATAAGGAGAAGAGGATTATTGTACGACGTGTGCATGAAGAGGGGTTGACAACGAATAAATCTATGTAAGAGATATTTGCATGATTGAACTCTGATAGATCTGAATCTATGATGCACCTGTGGATATGATGAAGGTCCAAGAGCTATAGATCTAAAAATGTTGAATCTCTAAGAAGATCTACAGAATAAATGACGAAGACCTGACGCAAGTCTGATGAAGAAATTGAAGAAAGTTGGTGGATCTGAGGGTTGAAGCCTTCAGTATGAAAGTGGAAGCTTTCTGCCAGTAAAAGTTGGTGTTAAAATCAGGGGGTCGAAGCTCCCTTCCAAGAAAGTTTGGTAAACGAGATCAGGGGGTTGGAACTCCCTTCCAGTAGTGACTAGAGAACAAGAGAAGGTCGTAGTACAAAATTTTGCACCAGTACAAAATTGTAAGAAGTTTCCTTTATAATAAATATTGAAAACAGAGTTGACAACAGCGGTGGTTTTCTCCCGAATCGGGTTTCCACCTTAAATACTAGTGTTCATGGGTGTTGCTTCTGTGTGATGGTTTATTCTGTTATTACTGCACATGCTTACTAAAACATCTGATGAATGAATGATGCAATTAAGAATTAAATGCATAATAATATCTCTGGACATACGCAAGTTTTATTAAAAATATGTGCATGCATATGTGAGTTGAGTTCAGTAAAGTAGCATGTAGTTTTAAGAGAAAGAAAAAGAAAAAAAAAAGGGTTTTAAAATACTGATTCACCCCCCCTCCCCCTCTCAGTATTTTTCCCAACATCGGGGTTCCTAGCCAAAGAAGCCTTAAGGTCCTTTATGAGACCTTCCACCTCCACAGGTTTGGAGTTAAATCTACACACCTTATATGGTCGAGTGATGCTAAGACCCGATTTCTTCATAACTATTAATGGCATGATGTTTGTAAAATCCCCTGAGTCAAGCATGCAATTATGGAGATAAAGGTCATTGATAGCCAAAGTGAGCATAAAGGGTTCATGTCCAAGGTTATGATTGGGAATATGAATGTTTTGCAAGTCTTCACATAATTATTCCTCTTCAAAACCCAATGACTTCTTAATTTTCTATTTTTTTCAGGAATTTTTTCAATTTCTTTCAAAGGGACGGACACCATCATCTTCCCAATGGAAACATCCATGTCAATATTGAGCCATGTTTGTTTCCTCTTTTATTTCTTCTTGATGTTTCCTACCTTTTGAGGGCCCTATTTAGGTTCAACTGTGATTTGGGAATCCTTTTTAGGAGGATCCTTTGAAATGGATTTCTCTTTAGGAGTCGCTTTAGAGGGGACATTATTGGGAGGATCCTTCTTGGGAAGAGGGTCTTATTTATTAGTTTCTTTGGTGCCTGCGAGGTCTTTACTACTATCTCTTCATGATTATTGGACCCCTTTGAATATTGCATTAAGTTCATCAACATTTAGAATAGGTTCTTCTTTCTCATATTTGGTTTTGACATCACTAATGGGAGGATGAGTATATGAACCCCCAAGAAAAATATTGAATACATCAGATTCTACAAGTTTAGTTTGCTCATTTGTTTCATCATCGTCACTCCTCTCACTCTCACTTTGCTCATCATTGGAGGATGAGTCTTGCTCCACTGCATTGGTCAGATCCAAAGTGTTTGGAACTTGAGATGAGCTTGGCTTATCTTCCTCACATTTATTTTTTGGAAAACGTTTCCCTTTCATAATGTAGCTTGAATTTTGGGCCTTCTCCAAAGCAGTAATTTTGTTCAGGAAATTTCTATCCCGTGAATGGACCTCTTCACTAAGTTTTTCCATCTTTTTGAGGATAGCCAGAAGGATTTCATCGTGTTGATCCTTTGATTTCTCCTCCTTGATCTCAGTTTTGGTTTTTTGGAGGTCATTAGCATCCATTCTTTAGATACGAAGGTTTTCTTAAACTTTCATTGCCATTTCTTTAGCTTTGGCCAATGTGGAGGGTTTCTTGTCTCTTAATGCATAGGTTAGGTGACCCCCTAGACTTTGAAAAACTTGTGAAGGATGTTGGCATCGAAGGGTTTTATGTGATCATGGATATCCCTAAAAACCCTATAAAACTTTTGAATTAATTCCTGGATGTCTTCCCTTCCCCTTGATATTTGATAAAACTTTTCAATGTTGAAGGTTCCTTGGGCATTGCAAGCCCACATTCTCATGAATAGGTATTCAAATTTATCAAAGTATTCAATGCATCCTGGGGGAAGACTAAGGTACCATTCTCTATCTTGTTCTTCGAGTGTTATATAAAAAATCATCATGAGCCTATATTCATCAAAGATCATCCTAGGGGACATGTGATAATAGAATTCTTTGACATAGTCACATCCACTCATAGTGGCATCTCCCTTGAACTTGGTAACCATCGGTTATATTTCTGAGGTAATGGCTTGGGATCATCACTCAATTTCAAAGGAGCAAAGACATTAACCAAATGTCTTTCATTTTTTTTCATCTTTTGTTTTTCAGTGCTAGAGGTATATTCCATTTCTGTAGTGGGGTTACTGACTTTTTTTAAATTCAGGAAAAAGAATGATTCCAACAAGTGATGGATCACGTTCATTTCTTCTTACATCTAATCTAGTTAAAGGAGGAATATTGTCACCTTCAAGCAAACTAGGGGTTTTGAGAATGAGTGGAGTCGCCAAAGGAATAATGAGAGTGTCTTCAATGAATCAATTCCTAAATGATTCACTAGGGAGGCATACCTGCTTCCTCCCCGACGATGGTGCCAGAAATGTTACCACTTAAACCAACAGTGGACCTAAAAGGGGTTCCTGAGAGGGAAACTGCTAGGTTAAGGGAAATTATGGAGACTTAGACCATTGTCACCACAACTAAGGCTCCCTGATCTTTATGGACTTTCACCGATGGGAGAATCGAATTTTTTAGGAAGCCACTTAGACCCTTTCCTTACGATAGGATGAATAATGGAACATTCTTGCTTTCTAAGCAAGGAACTTGATTTTCTAGGGAGATGGGAAAAGGAATGGAGGGTTTATGGAGAATAATATGGCTTATAAAGGAGTTTCTTAATCCTTAAAATCCTTTGGGAACTTGGACTCCTGGGTAGTCCCTGATAAATAGTATTTTGTGGAAAATGGGACCACACGAGGCTAAGTGGACCCAGCCTAGGTTGGGGGATGGATTTTAGCAACTAATGATATTCCTAACCTGAACAAGGTGACAGGAAAGAATCAAACAAGGATTTTCACCCAAAGATGTCAAATTGATCCTATTAGGTACTAGTCTTGGGAACATTAGGGAAAAACTTGATCCTAGACCTAGGGCTTGGGATATCCCGAGATTCCACCATCGAATTACCTTCAATTTCAGAGGAGACCTAGGGGACCCACCAACATAGTAGAGGCTAGAAGATCAAAGTTTTTCTATGGTCAGATTCTCAGAAAATTGATGCCTTATGTGACCTAATGGTGCTAGACATAGGAAGGGGAGGAAAATTTTGAAAAATGGCGTTGAAATGATCACCTTTTGATGGAAAAATGCCTAGTTCCTCTTGGGGATATGGTGCCGAGGAGAATTTTGAAGACATATATTGTTTCTTGCTCAAGGAGGCTCCAAAAGTCAACCTCATCCAATGTTAAGGCACAAGAAGAAAATTGAATTTAAATCATTTATACTTTGTTACAAATGGTGAAATATTATAAATATAACACGATATTTAGGACATTTCATTCATCCAACATGGCTCATACATAGAAATAAGCTAAAGAGACACATAATTCCACATTAAACACATGCATAAATTAGCCCTAATAATAACGAGGTTCCAATGTATAAAAAAATGAAAAATAGCATTAAAATTCCACTTAATTATTAGAGAATATATCCAACCATCATCACATTTTCAATATAATAAGCTCCAATATAGAAAATAACCCAATCCATCCATCAAAATTCATCCATCATCCAAAATTATCCACCAAGGAAAAAGTGTGAAGTTCTCTAATGAGACAGAGATCCCAATCCAAGTGATGATACAAATGAATCCATCCAACTCCTATTTATACACTAATTAGGAGTTTGAATTACCTAATGGGCCTACATTAGCCCGTAAAAATAAAATAATGTGCAAATTGACTAGCTTTTGGTGACAAGCCCACCAAACTAGCTCATAAATTAAATAATAAGCCTCTGAAGAGGTCAAATAATAATATATGCATGTCATAGGGAGCTCCAAGAGGCCTAATGAGGTCCATAAGTTCCATAATGATGAATAAAATCCTCAAAGTGATGGAAAATAGGGGTGGCCCCTTGTTCTCAAAACCTTCTGGTGCTCCCAGTGGGTGTGGGGGCACACCAATGACCTCTTGGGTCTCCATATGAGTCGAAGATGCCTGTAAACCATCTGCAAGAGCTCAAATGATTAAATGAATGATGAATGTCATTGTACAAGTCCTAAGACACCTGCCAAGTGTGTGGTGCACCTGTGGGTCCAGTTGGGCATAGTGTACCAAATGCATCTTCTTCGTCTAAGAGGTGGATCTCTAGAAATCCATGAAAATATCTAGGGATCCATGGAGTGTTTTCTACTACTGTGGAGGCCCATGGCTCTCTAAACACACCCTATATGTTCTATTGTAGCCCTCTGGAATGTTAGGACCCCGTATAGGGTGACCAAACCCAAATGGATACCATTTGCAATCCTACATAATATCCAATGTGTCCCCTAGCGTTCCAATGCAACAAGTCATTAAAGAAATCATGTAAAAAAGATTACAAAAAATGGACAACAAGTGGACACTTCATAATGGCATTCCCTTCCATAGTGGGCTTTGGCATGTGCTAATGTCTCCAAGCTCGAAAGGGGGTTATCCAGGTACCTTATTAGGTGGTTTCTACCTTTAGAGGGGATAATATGTCCAAGGTAGATCCCTCAAATGGTGGTGGCATGTGATAGAGAGGCGAAATGTAATAGGGAATGAGAGGGGCAACCCTGTGTCACATATCAGGGCACAAGGGTAGCTAAAAAAATGGAAACACAAACATGGGTATATAATGTGTAGGAGGGAGAAATAGTGGTACATGAGGTGCCCCGACCTTGATTTTTCCACCTGTTGTGGCTCATTTGCATTTACCTTTGAAATATTTTTCAAAACACCAAAAAAGAATATATTATAGAAAATGTAAAATTTTGTGTGTCATAGAAGAATTTTGATTTATATATTAGTACATTAACATTACATGATTATATGTGAAGGTGGGTCGAGCCGAGCTCATTCATGTGAAAAATAGTTCAAGAGCCGGACCGATGGGCACGTTCAGAACATTGCATGCCGAACAGGGTCGAGTCGGGCTCATTCGCAAGCTCAGGAGGGACCAGCGCGGTAGAACACCGAATAAGCTCAGGAGGGTTACACTGTGGAGAAAAAAAACTAATTTCCCAAGGGCAGAGAAACGGCGCATTTCCCTTAAAAAATTAAGAGTTTTGGAGGAGGCACAAAGGGAAAAACGGATGGTCGGGATCAACGTGCAGAACTGGAGCAGAGAGATAGACGGCGGAGATTAAATCGCAAACCACAAATCACAAGTTTCAAAGGATAGGCGCGAAGGGTAAGTTTTATTATCGTTGAAGTGTGATGTGCGATGCGGTGGGCCCCAATCACAAATCGTGAATCGCAAGTTTTAAAGGATCACCACGGGAGGTAAGTGATAAGGTCGCTGAAGTGCGATGTGCGATGCCAGGTGGGACCCGATCGCATAGCGCACATCGCAAGTTTTGAAATATAAACGCTAAGGAAAAGTTAAAGACAGTGAAATGCGAAGTGCGATGTTGGCACGGATGTGATGTGGTCCCAAGATGAAATCTAAAGGATTTCAAGTCCAGGCTTATGCTGTTATGCGTCATTTTATGAATAAATAGGCATAACGCGGCAGAAAATCTTGGGTAAGTCACCCGATGTAGATCAAAGGAGAAGAAGCAGAGTCGGGTAGCAGGTGATATGATTGAAAGTGTTTGAAGCATAGGGGCATAGGCAGAGTCGAGCGGAAGAGCTTATAGAGGCCCTATTAGGAGCATGACATTTGGGTCAAGTCGGGCACTGAGGCGTCGTTATAGAGCTGTGCAGTCATTGCATCATAACCATAAATGACACCTTGGCACTTCGGGAGGACGCATCAGCAACATCAGATTCAGTAAAACGAACAATATTTCCAGTTTTAATTTTTTTTCTCAAGTATGGTTGCAGAATTAATCTTAACAGTTTAGGTAGTCGAATAGTTTCAAGAATTTCAGGAGTTACGAACCACTGTGATGTATTTAAGTAGATAGAAATAAATAAAAAGGGGTTCTAAGTTTCGGACCTCTGGAGGATTGTTAATTTGGTATTGAATTTTCTGAGAAAAAAATGAAAGAAGATCAAGTTTCCTACAGCTGTTGATGTTGATATGTCTTTCCAGTTCCGCTCTGTGTTTATTCCTTTTTGAATGAAGTGAATTAATGTAGCAATCGGTCTCTTAATTACATCTGTGAGTAAGAGTTAAACAACCAATCTTGACCCAAGGTGGGGGGGAAGGAAATGGGAAGGCTAACCCTAAGTGGAACTAGAGAGGAAATGTGGACACAAGTGGGAGAGTTTATGAATGGGGGTATAGTGAATGGAAGAGGAGTAGTATATGTGGATAAGGGAGTGGTACCATGCAACCAAATTCGGGGTTTCCCATGTAGTACCACCCTAAAACCAAATGCTCAATAAAGGAGATCCCACGGGACTAAAATCCAAGGGTAACACCCAAAATAGGTCAAGGGGATAGAAGCATAAACTAATCCCACTCTTTCCTGTAAATCCCCCCATCAATCCATGCCCATAATTTTCCATGTTAAGTAAACCCAATACTTAATTACCAAATGACAAGACATACCTTTAGGTTTGTGAGGCCCACCTTCAAACATATGATCAATACAAATGGGTGAGGGACCATATCGCTGGCTTAGGTGGCGGAAAAATGACACAATGAGCTAGTTCAGGGCTACAAGGGGTTGTTGGCTGTCAGCTGAGGTCCATCAAGGAGAAAAAAAATCTCCTAGGGATATCACCCACGAAGTGGTGGGTAACAAGTCATACATCTTCAACATTGGTCCTCTTTTCACCAAGGTTTGCCTTGCCACTTCCCCATACTCTTGTTGGTTCACTTCCTTAAAAAATAACATGACCACTTTTGAATTTATTCAAGAAGTGAAATTTGTTGCTATCTCCCCACATATGATGTGAACATCCGCTATCAATATACCATTTATCATCCTTATCACGTGGACAAAGAGTAATACCACATTTTCCTAATCATTCTTCATTTTTCTTCCACATAGGTCCTGGTTGGTTCCTTTTTCATGCATTCTTATTTGGTTGTTTCTTTTGTATTAAAGGTCTCATGGATATATGCATTTGGAAATCCTTGGCCATGGGTCCAAAGTTGTGACATATATAACATTATACATTACCAAGATAAGAAGACGAAGGATAAGATCTTTTGTTTCTCATGCTATATTTCTATCTTCTCGTACTAGATCTATAATCAACAACCTTATGGAAAAAAAGGTTACAAACATAACATAAACCATTAAAAAAACGTGTATACCTGAAAGAATATCCCATTCTTTGATATCCAAACTACTGCATAGATGTGTCCAATTTTCTCCTACAAAAGGTTTATGTATGTCCAAGTTTGTGACAATTGAAACACTCAATCTCATTCATCAAATATGCAAATGAATTATGATTTCTCCTTTGGACTCTTCTACTATCAACTAGGTCTAGGTCTACCAAGGTCTACTATTAATTAGGTCTCGGTCTACCCTGTTGGCACAACAACAAGTTTTTTTCTGCCAAAAATTGTCAAGTATCATTGAATTATATGAGAAAAGCAATTCATTGATGAATCGAGTAGCGGACCAAAGAATTAGCTTTGATGAGATTGATGACAAAGTGTCATAGTATGTCACTTGGAAAGATATTGCTAAAGGTAAAAAGGCTAATTTTCCCATGAATGAGAATTCAAAAAAGGAAATTTTATTTACTGATTGGGACATACAATTGAAACAAGCTGAAAGCGCCATCTGTAGAGCTAGAGATGTTGCTAATAATATTATTGAAATAGTCAGCCAAAATCTCATTGTTGTTAATATTATTGATATATTCCCTCCTCTTTCTCTTCCTCTTGTTAAATATTTGATAAGGTAATGGTAGGAAATATCCAAGGTAAAAGAGGAAAGCATCAGAACATTGGAAAATATGGATTGGGAAAAGTATTGGAAATATTTGATTAAGCCACATAGCCAATGGCTCATGTTGTGTTGTCTAACAGATACTTCTTCCTATATGATGCCTCCACTTTTAGATGCGGTTTATACTGGATAGTTGCACATCAGGCCAGGCCAACCTCCTGAGGTTTAGCATATGCTCAACATCCTTCAACTGAAGGAACGAATGGCCAATGAGGCAGCAGTGCAATCTTGAAGCAATTCACCCCACTAAATTATGTTTGTGCTTTTTAATTTCACTTATTTTTAGGAGATTTTAAACCTCCTCAGCTTTTATTGTAATTACTATTTTTGAACTCTTTATTTTATTATATAAACCCCTTCATGTCTTTTAAGAAGGGGTCCTGAAATTTTGAGAGGACTTTACAGAAGTCACACTTTTGTACTCTTAAATTTTTCTTAATAGAAAAGGTTGGACTAGATATTGTTTTTCAAATGAGCAAAGTTAGCATATACACAGTACTTTTATCTTTATGTTAATTTTCTGTTCCAAATGAGAAATAGTTGATTTTTCTTATGGTGTTTTGTTATATGTATCTTTTTAACACAATCTAGCATTAATTCACTTTTGAACATGCTCGATTTCCATTTTTTATACATATTCAAGACATGTAGTAAACATATTTGATATATGCTTATTCAATTGATTTAATTAACTATTTAATTAAATCAACTATTTTAAATTGTTTTCATCTCCCTAAGTGTTTGTATAATCGTTATTTGCATTCGCTGAAAGATCACTCTTTAAATTGCACAAAAAGATAATTCATCCCAGGATAGATATAGATAGGTATATTTATTTACTTCAAGCTTGTTATCATTCCCATCTATCACATTATAGTTAGTTATAATACCACTCATCCACCTAATTATATTTCATTGGGAAACTAGTCCCATAAATCCAGTCGGAGCCACCATATCAAACGAATAAGGGACGGTTTCAAGTCCCCAAACGAGTGGTTTTCCCCGATGTTGTTGCACCGATTTTCGAGGCCTCAACAAGTTTGCAAGAGTAAGAATCTATCACCTTAATTGATTTTCTTTAAGTCTTAATAATATGATCTAGGTTTTATGATAATAATCCTAGTAGAAGGTTGAAGTATGTTTCTCTTGTTGATTATGAACATACCTAGGTTTAAGTATCATATGTATAAAGTTTGTATGTTTTAATTATAATGAGTTGATTTTTGGTATAGTTAAATCCATATTTGTATTTGGTTGTACTTACTATTGAAGGATTTGCAGGTGCACAATCTTCACGGTGATGAAGATATAAAAGTTTCCTTGATATTGTAAGAAAGAATGAAGACATAAAAGGTTATTTGATATTATAGAAGAATAAAGTAGTTGATCTCCCTAAGTTAAGAGGGAGCTTAGATAAAAGGAAGGATATATCTCCCCAAGAAAGAGGGAGGGCACATTATGAAAGTGAAAGTACTTTAGATGAATTGAGAAGGTATTGAGGATGTATTTGGTGTTGAAAAAAGGAGAAATATGTTGACAAAATTGTATATAACTTGATGATATTGGAAGCATTTGAATGATTAAGGACCCCGAAAGTTTGTATTTACTTGTTTGTATGTTTGAAAGTTTATTTTTAATGGGGTTTGTGTTTTTACAGGTAAACCTCTCCATACTAAAGTCAAACACTTGGGAAGCATGCTTAGACAAATGGATATATCTAGTCTATTGGGGAGAGTTGAAGCATCTAATGGCGGATGATTGGGAGGAGATACGGTCGTCCTGTGTGTTGATGTCTAAATCCAGAAGAGGGAGGGTGGCATTGGTCATGGAGCTCTGACCTTGGATATGCACCTAGATCCCTGGCTTGATGGTTAGCAAGTAAGCCTTATGGTACCTAGACTAGTTGAAAGCTTGAGTCCATATTAGTCCCACCCGGATAGATAACCTTGGTCAGGTATCTAGTCTGAGGCAGCGAGTGTGCCAGAACTCTTCGTAGTTCATTTTGGATATATTCCATGTACCTCTATATAGTTGTAATTATGAATACCTTCCTAGTTAAGAGGGAGTATTGAATGATGTAACTAGGTTTGGTCTTCATAAATGTATTTAAGTCACAATATAATGTATTTGTCAAAAGAAAGAAAATGAAAGTTTATTATTATTGAAATTGACTTATTAAAGCATGGGTTTCATGCTTGGGTCAATTATTTTTAGGTCAAAGCCTCCATTGCGGACTTCTAGGGTTTGTTTCAAGTGTCCTTGTACATGTCATAATGTAAAGAAGCCTTCTTGGGAATTATTTTTCAAGAAAGAAATTTGTTTTATATTAAAAATAAGTCTTTTGGGCCTCCTCCACCAAGTCGGCCTCAAAACTGGACAATTTGACCTAAAATTGGGTAGAAAGATCATTATATAAAGGCAACAACTCAACCTCATTTGTCACTCACTCACAACAAGTTCAATCTGCAATTACTGGGCCAAGAGAAAGTGTGAAATTCAAGGAAGAAGGAGAAGAATGATAGCAAATAAGGAGGAATATATCAAGCATAAAATTTGAAGTTTTTCCTCTCTCTCTTACACGTGTGAAGTTGTGCAACTTCTGGAAGGGGGTCAAAATTCTATAGTAACTAGGAGGCCAAAATTCTGTTGCTGAGGGTCGAAATCCTGCAACTAGGAAGTCAAATTGTTGGATTGTTGTTGGGTTCAAGTTGTTGGATAAGAAGAGACTACTACATCATCTTGGAAGGCTGAATTGGTGGAGGAGGAAAGTCTATTGGTCTAGGGTCTTGGTCCATCTCAATTTTAATTACTGAAGAAAGAGTTCTTGACTAGGTTTTCTCCTATATAGGGGTTTTATCCCTGGTTGTCCGCATACATCTGGTGTCCCTGCTCTTCGTATTTTGTTTTTGATAATTGTTTTATGAACTAAGATAAAATAATAACATAATAAAGATACAAATAATTCAAACATATCACAAGTAATTATCAACTAAAGAAAATATTTATTGCTTTCTGATTTTCTAACAAATGATAACAAGTAAAGAAACTAGAGCACTTGTCCACTTATAACAACCATCCAATAAGACAATATGAGATGCCAATGAAAATTATCCAAAAGAGACAATAATATTATCAATGTTCTAATAATAATTATAAGTCTTCCAAGCCCATGATAATTAGATTCCTCAATGCCAATTATTTAAGAGATATTCCACAAATCTTCAAGTTAATAACACTTAGATCTTTGATGATTCAATGCTCAAACAAGCTCCATCAATGCCAATTAGATTGATAGAGACAATTGATGTAACACAAGATACACAACAAGCTATTTTTCATATTAATGTTAAGTGCTTTACAAAGTGAGCTAATGTTGTGCACAACTTGAAAATTTTGAAACTCGCAATAAACCACGAGTGTTAATACTCTTCTTAGAAATAATTGTCAAATCATTTAGCAACTTAATTAAAAAATAAAAAATAAAAAGCCTTCAATTATGAGCAATAGAGCATGAGAAAGTGAAATCACTTATGTCATGTATGTTCCAATTAAATTCAAATGAGTAGTAAGTAAACTATATGACAGTAGTAGATTACTTGTGAATTATTCTTATGCCAAGTATGTCAAACAATCCCAAATTGCTTGCTTTCTTAAGAGCACTTTAAATGGATATGCAAACCATGAAAAGACACTTATGTCACTGTTAGGATTAGACTTTATTAATCTTTGCAAACAGAGATGAGATTCATAGAAACATATGAAAATTTGCCCAAAAAATGAATGTGAAATTCACGCAATGCTTCGAAAAATTATTTAGATCACTTATAGATGGGTTATGTTGTAGCCTAATTTGACTCAGCTAAAAGTAAAGAGAGAGCAATTCAAGGTTAGTGAGGAACAATTGTTAAAATTTAGAGAAGACCTGTAATATGCTCTTACAGGTCGAGTAAGAAACAAATCGTGAATTCTAGGTTCAGAGACGTAATACAGAATGGTGGTCTGTATTTTGGATTGAAATAGTGAGTAAGGTGTGCAACAAGCGTGATAATCCCAAGTTGGAGTGAATAACAAACAGGAGAACAAGCTCAGGAGAGATCAGTGCTTTTAAATACTGAATAAAGCTCAGGAAGGATGGTGGAGTTGTAGAGCAGTGACGGTAGAAAGCAGAGAAATTCACTAATACAAAAACACTTAGAAGATTTCCAAAGGAGGCGATCGGAAGGCAAGGATAGAATCGCAGATCTAATGGGGAAGAGACCAACGGCTGAGATGAAATCACAAGTTAAAAAATATATCTTGCGATGCGACGAGGATAGGATCCACGTGTCTACAAAGCGCAATTTCGCATCAGTGATTATTGAGTTTATGTGTTAAGGACTTCGCAAGTTAAACAAAATAACTTGCGATGCAGTAAGAATTGAAACTTGCGATGCGATAAAGGGAGGAGCCACATGTTGGCACAACGATCTAGTGCATATCGCACATCAGCAGGTTTAGAGTTTAGCATTAAGACTTCGCAAGGTAAAGTATTTTGGTTGCGATGCGACAAGGACGGGAGGTGGCAGTGTGAGACAGTACAACAGGGCCGTTAGATCTGGTGAAGATCTACGATGGAGATTACGTTGCAAATTTGCATTAGCATTTGTATTGTTTAGCATTTAAGTTATACGTTAATTTCGTCAATATGCGATGCACCATGATTGGTCACCATATTGTGGGACCCTACAACCACTGTTTTGTGTATATGTAAGTGGTTTGAGTTATGGGCGATCTGTTTTAAAGTAAATCATTGTTAATCGCGCGTGTATGTATGTTGAATAAACTCTAGTATTGTAGTATGCTGTGTATGTAAAGGGATTTTATGTGGGCCATAACCCACAGATCCACAGTAATGTTTAAAATGAAGTTTCATGATGCGGTGGGACCTGATCGCATAGCACACATCACAAGTTTTAAAAGATAAGCGCTAAGGAAAAGTTAAAGACAGAAAAATGTGAAGTGTGATGTTGGAATGGACGCGATGTGGTTCCAAGATGAAATCTAAAGGATTTCAAGTCCGAACTTATGAGGTTTGTGCGCCATTTTATGAAGAAATAGGAAAAACACGGTAGAGTGACTCAGGTAAGTGACCCGACGCAGAGCAAGGGAGAAGAGAAGACCAAACATAGTATGCACACACAGAAGAGGCAGAGTTGGGTAGTAGGTGACATGATGACAGCATTCGAAACACAAAAGCATGGGAAGAGTCAGGTGGAGATGCGTTTATCCAGACTGTTAGGACATAACAGTCAAAACAGAAGGAGACACGTTAGCAACAAATCAGACTCAACAAAAGGATTATATTCCAAGTGTATTTTGTTTTCTTTGTGAAGATCGAAGCTACAATGGTGTCCTCGATTGCAATGTAATAAGTAGTTTAATAGTTTAGGCAGTTTAGGAGTTTCAAGAAGCTCGAGTAGTTACAAACAACTTTTGTTTGTATTTAAGGAAGAGAGAAAGAGGGACGAAAGGTTTTGAGTTCTGGACCTCTTGGGGATTACATTTTGTACTTATTTTTATGATGGGTAAATAAATAAGAAGTAAGTTTCCTGCAACTGTTGATGGTGATTCATGTTTCTTGTGCCATTTTGTGTCCCTTCTTCTTTGAATGAAGTGAAGTAATGTAGTAGTCGGTCTCTTAATTACATCTATGAGTAAGAGTTAAATAACCTTAATTTGCGCTCCTTCACTCCATCTCTTATCCCTTCGTCAATTCTCTCTGAAACTTAAAAGTAATAGATTCTGTGTTTATAGCATGTTATTTTTGGATTCCCCTATCTTCAAAAACTCCCAATGAAACTTTAAAGTAATAGATTTTGTGTTTATAGCATATTATTTCGAGTTTCCTCCCTCTCCATGAATTTTCTCTGAAACTTAAAAGTGGTAGATTCTGTGTTTACAACATATTACTTTGAGTTTCCCCTGCAGTTCTTCTTTTCATTCAAATATTAGCAGTGAATGGCATTATGAAATATTTTATTATTCCAGATCATTAAGGGTTTTAGAAAACTAGTCTCCAAAGGGCTAGAAAAAAAGACCTCATGATAAAATCATTTCTGTGACACACTTTTAAAATGTCTTAAGCACTGATTCCTTTCACAACCAGAGGGGTTGTCTCTTAAGATACAACATTTTTTGGCGCTATTTCCGAGATGAAGGCACGAAGTTATTTTTCCCTGGGTATTGAAATCTATTTCTTGATGGTGAACAAGATTTAGATACAAATTTGGTTGTTTATTGTTGGTCAATAATTGTCATTGATGGAACATAAGCTCTCTTGATGAGCTCTCTTAATGGAAGATTGATAGATGTTGCACTATGACATATGATGACATGGAATACACACCATGATGAAGAAGCTCTAATGATCTCTTACTGTCTCAATCACCTTGTAAATTTTTGTAGATGTTCTATGCTAAGAGCAGTTTTACTTTTCTCACAGCAATCATACAAATAGTTAAGCAAAATGCAGATAGAACATATAAGTAGATCTTACAGAAGACAAATCAGAAACAGGAAAATGTGTGTGTTCGTTACGGCGGTCAACAGGATGCTTCAACCAGCAAAGTCTCCTTGGTCAGCCAGCCCAGCATGTGTCACAACAGACCTCCAATCAGCAAATGAGTCAACCCAAGTCAACTCCCAAAAAGTCAACGATGTCCTAAAAAAGTCAACGCAGGGCAGCAAGCTAAAATTCAACGCAGCAGCAAATTGGTCAACCCTTTGACCTCGATTTCTGTGCCAAGTAGTACGGCCTTCCAAAATCGAACTTCCCACAAGTTTTCAGCTTGATTGGACCATGCGTTGACCAAAGTCAACGCTGGTCAAACTTTCTGCGAAACCCTAGCTGCAGAAAAATCGTACTTCAACTCGGCCGTACGGTTTGTCCTCCTTCTCCTTCCCACGTGTGGCTGAAACTCGTCCTCCAGGTAGCTCGTACTATTTCAGATGAGAGAGGAAGATGTGAGTTGTGTTGTGATAAAATGCTCTCCAACTTTTCCTGTATTTATATCCATCATTGGGGCGTGTGACACATCTGCTGGGGGCGTGCAACCTTAAGGCCGACCTGCACATATAATTTATTAAGAATAATAAATTCAAAATAAATTTTCTGCTCATCGGATTAAGACATATTATATATGGATTTTACACCTCTCCGAAAGAGGATTCCAACAAAAATATTAGCCTCTTAATCTGAGCATCATAACATGGAGTTTGGACCTAGTTGTCCAAATTTAACACACCTCCTGCACTAAAATTTTATGAACAGTCACAAAGAAAAATAAATTTAGACACCTTGGAGGCATCCTTTCACAATGAATCCTAGACCATATTAAAGAGGATTTTTCCCTCTTTCCAACAAGCTCTTACTTGCCCAGAAACTCCCATTAGTTTGTGAGAAACTGAAATTTTAAGATAAAAAAATATATATATTTACAGTCAAGCCAACCTATGCAGTCATATAGTGTCGGCCCTTCTTCCAATGGATGTGTCTCTTCATAGGGACAAAATACTATATATATAAATCTGCGTTCATCCATTTCATAGTCAGCAATTCAGTGAAGAATATCCGAGAAGCACAGAAATTTAAGGAGATTTCACATCTTATGAACTAAGGCCGAGGAGGACTTAAAAAGCACATTTGTTTGGGTTATTCTTCCTCAAGCTCAGACAACAGATTACACAGTCACCTTTTATGTGGTTCAGATTTGTGACAGGTGTATAAATAGTCTGCCTGTGGAGGAACAATGGACAGTCCCCTACTCGGTGCCTTAACCTCAGTACCTCAGACATGTAAGAAGGTTGAATTGTCGACATTCAGCTCGAATATACTTGTGGTAGCTCGGACACAGCTATGGAGAAACTGTAGCTCAGCTAAAGAAGTATGGGATAAATTGGTTTCGATATATAATGGGGACTCCAAAGTTAAGAAGGCAAAGCTTCAAACCTATAGAAGAAAATTCGAGAGTCTGAAAATGGATGATGAAGAAGATGTTGCATCATACTTCCTCAGAGTAGCTGAAGTGGTTAACCCTCTTAAAGGACTAGGGGAAAATATTGAAGAAAACACCATAGTTCAAAAAATCCTGAGATCACTTCCTGAAAGATTCGACTCCAAAGTAAGTGCCATAGAAGAAATGAAGGACCTAGATACTCTCAAGATGGATGAACTTCATGGAATCCTTATTGCCTATGAGATGAGGAAAGGGATCCCAAATTTCAAAGAATCAGCTTTCAAAGCCTCAAAGTTTACAAAAGAAGGAAAAAGATGGAATTACAACAACGATGAATCAGATACTGAAAACGAGTTAGCTCAATTTGTACGAAGACTAAAAGGGGGATCTAAGCTAAAAGGTAAGTACCCTCTTATTTGTTTCAATTGTGGAAGAATAGGTCATTACGCTGCAAAATGTCCTCATAAACATGATAGTGATGATGAAAAAGGCTCTAAAAGAATGATGTACAAGAAGAAAGGGTTTAATAAGAAGAACTTCTTCTCTAAACAAGATGAGTCTGATGAAGATGAATTCGTAGTCATAAAGAGGAAATCAACTAGAAATGTGCATCAGTACAAAGAAAGTGATGATGAATCAGATGAGGAAATTAATTATGTTGGAAGCAAAGAAACGCTATTCATGGCATTTACAAATTATGATGACTCAGAAATAGAAGATGAAAGAAACATGGATAGTTTGCTAATGAGTGCCACTGAAGAAAATGAGAATCTACAAAAGAATATAATTTCTCTCAAAATAGAAAGAGAGGAAGCAAATAGAAGGGAATACTTCTTGAACATCAAGTTAAAAGAGAAGGATGATATCTGTGAAAAACGTGAAGCTGAAATAGTGTCCCTAAGAAAGGAATTGGAGCAAATCAAAAGGAGTTGGAAAAGATCTCTAGCTCTTGACAATATTCTTAACACTCAAAGACCTCAACATGACAAGTATGGAATTGGTTTCAAAGGAGAATCATCAAGTACGAAGAATAATGCCAGAATTTATACTGATGTACTCTCTTGCCATCCAAAAAAAGAAAAATCATCTCAGGAAAAAGGTCACATCTCAAAAACAATATTTGAAAGAGCAACTCCAAGGAAGAATGTTTATTCAAGCTATGGATACTACAACAGGTATCAAACTATTTTTCTTGGACATTGTTACAATTGTAAAAACTTTGGGCATCAAGCTAAGCATTGCAAGGCTCATAAGAATGAAGCACCAAGATTGAACAATCAACCAAACCAACTACGTGGGCCTAAATAGAAAGAACAAATCAAAACTTACAATTCCTTTGATCCTTTGGCTAAGTTTGATCCGTCTTGCTCATTATGTGATGATTATGGTCATAATGAACAAAATTTCCCTCTCAAAAGGGAAAAAGCTAAAAACGAAAAATCTCAAAACTAACAAATGTGGCCTAGCTCTATGTGCTCATAGTGAAGAAAATCATTGGTTCATGGATAGTGGATGCTCGAGACATATGACAAGTGACCAAAAGAAGTTTATCTCATTGAACAATAAAAATGGAAATGTATCCTTTGGAAGTGGATCTGCTAAAATCACTGGAAAATGGAGTGCTACCCTTGTCAATGGACTAGGAAAGGCTCAAAATACCTTACTGGTAGAAGGGCTCAAATACAATCTCTTAAGTGTCAGCCAGATTTGTGACCAAGAACATAATGTTGTCTTTAGTACAAAAAATTGTGAAATAAGAGACTTCTCCTCGGGAGAGCTTGTGGAAAAAGGAGTAAGAACACCAGATAATGTTTACATTCTCCGTAGAATCCAAGAAGATAAATGTTACTTAAGTCAAACAGAAGAAATTTGGTTATGGCACAAGCGATTGGGGCATACAAGTTTTTATAACCTAGTCAACATCAGCAAAATTAATGCAATAAGGGATATTCCAAAAATGTGCAAACCAAATCAAGTTGTATGTGGCCCATGCCAACATGGAAAGCAAACCAGAACTAGCCACAAAACTAAGCAGTTCTCAACAACAAAACCTTTGGAAATTATTCATACAGATTTGTGTGGGCCAACTAGAACTCCAGCTCTTCAAGGTGAAAGGTATTTTTCTCTATTTTTTGATGACTATACTAGAATGATGTGAATATATTTCATAAAATATAAATCTGAAGCATTTGAATGTTTTAAAAATATTAAGGCTCTCATTGAGAATGAGAAAGAATCTAAGATTAAATGTCTTAGAACAGATATAGGAGGAGAATTCACCTCGAAAGATTTCGATAAATTCTGTAAAGAGCATGGAATCGAAAGAGAACTCTCTACTGCTAGGACACCTCAGCAAAATGGAGTAGTTGAAAGAAGGAACCAACCCATTCAATAAATGGCAAGGACAATGCTACTAGCAGCCGATTTGCAACCAAAATTTTGGAGAGAAGCAGTTGGCACCGCAGTTTACACCTTAAATCGAATTCAACTAAGACCAAATAATGAAAAGACTCCTTATGAATTATGGAAAGGAAGACCTGCTTCAATAAAATATTTCAAGGTTTTTGGAAGCAAATGTTTCATAAAAATAGCTGATTACTCACTAGGTAAATTTGATTCAAGAGTTGATGAAGGAATATTTCTTGGATACTCCACTAGGAGCAAAGCTTACAAATGTTACAACTATCGTCTACAAAGAATATTGGAAAGCATTGATGTAAAGATTGATGAAGGCCTTCCATAAAAAGGAATTGAAGATCATGAAGTTGAGCCTTTCTTTGAACAAAGTGAAGAAAAAGAACCTGAAAAAGAAGAGGAGAATGAAGAACCTCAAAATGAATCTTCACAAACTCCCTCCAAGATCAAGTTTTTTCAAAGATATCATCTAGAAGAACAGGTCATCGGAAATATAGATGAAGGAATCCAAACTCGAAGAAGGATGATAAGCACCCCTAGAAAAGATGATGTGGCTCTATTATCTTTAATAAAACCTGAAAATTTTTCTCAAGCAAGCAAAGATCCTCATTGGATAAAGGCCATGGAAGAAGAAATGTCTCAAATCGAAAAAAATGAGACTTGGGAACTGGTACCTCGCCCAAAAGATAAAAATATAATTGGAACAAAATGGGTATTCAAAAAAAAGATGAATTAAGATGGACAAATCATCATAAATAAAGCCAGACTTGTCTGCAAAGGATACTCACAATTCGAAGGAATTGACTTCGAAGAAACCTTTGCACCAGTAGCTCGAATGGAAGCCATAAGAATGTTTCCAGCATTTACTTGCTCAAAAGGATTCAAGGTTTATCAAATGGATGTAAAATCATCATTCTTGAATGGATATCTCAAGGAGGAAGTTTACATGGAGCAACCAGAAGGATTTGATCTTGCTGAAGGAAAAGACCTTGTATGCAAACTAAAAAAGACCTTGTATGGATTAAAACAAGCCCCTAGAGCATGGTATGCAAAGTTATACCACTATCTGCAACAAGAAGGTTTCAAAAAGGGAGTGGTAGGTAGCAATCTCTACATGAATATGGACAAGGAAAAACTTTTTATCACTCTTGTTTACGTCGATGATCTAATCTTTGCTAGCAATGATGAAGAAATGAGCCATGAATTTGCTCTAAATATGTCAAAAAAAATTGAGATGTCAATGATTGGTGAGTTGTCGTACTTTCTTGGGCTACAAATATCTCAGACCTCAGCAAGCATGTTTATATCTCAAGAAAAATATCTTAAAGACATTCTTAAAAGATAGGGGATGGAAGATTGTCCACCTATGAGCACACCAATGACCGCAGATTGTAAATTAAGCAAATATGATGATACCCCCCAAATAGATGCAACTCTTTACAGGTCAATAATTGGATCTCTCCTATACTTAACTGCTACAAGACCAAATATTATGCAAGTAGTAGGAATGGTAGCGAGATTTCAGTCAAGTCCTAAACAATCCCATCTAGCAGCTATGAAAAGAATTCTCAGATATCTGAAAGGAACGACTGATTTCGATCTTTGGTATCCTAAGAGTTCAACTCTTATTGTGATAGCTTAATTCTATGTTAGTTGGGCCGGAAGTGTGGATGATCGAAAAATTACCAGTGGAAATGCATTCTTTATGGGAGATTGTCTTGTATCTTGGCTCAGCAAAAAGCAATCATCTATATCCCTTTCTACAGCTGAAGCCAAATGTATAGTTGTTGTTGATTGTTGTACACAAATTCTATGGATGAAGGAAGCCTTGAAGGATGTCAACATAGAAACTAAGCAACCAATTACTATTTTTTGTGACAATACTAGCACCATCAGTCTTTCAAAGAATCCGGTGATGCACTCAAGAACCAAACATATTCCAATCAAATACCACTTTCTCCATGAACAAGTTGCTAAACACAATATTAGGTTGGAATACGTCAATACAAAAGAGAAAATTGTGGATATCTTTACAAAACCCCTTCCACGAGAAGCATTTGAGTATCTTCTCCAAAATATGGGGGTCATTGCTCTTGCATCACATTAAATCAAGCAGCATGTCAGGGGGAGCAGCATAATAGGGGGAGTACTTGGGCACCCCATTTGCCATTGATGTCAAAGGGGGGGAGAATTCTATAATATTTCCATCAGTGACAAAGGGGGAGATTGTTGGTCAATAATTGTCATTGATGGAATATAAGCTCTCTTGATGAGCTCTCTTAATGGAAGATTGATAGATGTTGCACTATGACATATGATGACATGGAAAACACACCATGATGAAGAAGCTCTAATGATCTCTTACTGTCTCAATCACCTCCTGCACTAAAATTTTATGAACAGTCACAAAGAAAAATAAATTTAGACACCTTGGAGGCATCCTTTCACAATGAATCCTAGACCATATTAAAGAGGATTTTTCCCTCTTTCCAACAAGCTCTTACTTGCCCCGAAACTCCCATTAGTTTGTGAGAAACTGAATTTTTAAGATTAAATATATATATACTTACAGTCAAGGCGACCTATGCAGTCATATAATGTCGACCCTTCTTCTAATGGATGTGTCTCTTCATAGGGACAAACTAATATATATATAAATTTAAGTTCATCCATTTCAGAGTCAGAAATTTGGTGAAGAATATCCAAGAAGCACAGAACTTTAAGGAGAGTTCACATCTTGTGAACTAAGGCTGAGGAGGACTTAAAAAGCACATTTGTTTGGGTTATTCTTCATCAAGCTCGGACAACAGATTACACAGTCACCTTTTATGTGGTTGAGATTTGTGACAGGTGTATAAATATTCTGCCTGTGGAGGAACAATGGACAGTCACCTACTCGGTGCCTTAACCTCAGTACCTCAGACATGTAAGAAGGTTGAATTTTGGACATTTAGCTCAAATATACTTGTGGTAGCTCGGACACAGCTGTGGAGAAACTGTAGCTCGGATAGACTTGTGGAATTACACCTTGGTTCTCTAGAGGACTCATAAATTTTGGACCTAAGGACAGTTATTTATGGAGGCTCAGAGTTGTAAGCTAGTAAACATGTGATACTTCGGATCTGAACTTCTAGAAGGCTTGAACTTACCCTTGAAAGCTCAGACTTAGAACTGCAAGCTAGTGAACCTGTGATACTTCGGATCTGAACTTGTAGATGGCTTGGACTTACCCTTGAAGGCTCAGACTTATGTGAGGACTATTGAAGTCACATGATGGACAAAGTACAGTGAAGAATCTTGTTGACGACAGTCAAGTAAGTACAAGACACAGTTTCTATTAAAAATAAGACCGAGGGATTGGTGTCCTTGGGGTAGGTGCCCCTAAACACAAGGTTGGTGCCTTGAGAAGATAGGGTCGAAACCCTAGAGGTCGGAGCCTCATCAAAGTCCAAGTTGGTGCTTGGAAAATAGGTTGGTGCCCTTCTCTCATCTATTGTATACTATTATTAAAAGGAGATTGAAGTTTTCTTTAATTCTTAATATTATTATTATATATCTCTCTCTGTCTTTAATTGTGAAGAATCTAACTGGCAAAAATTAACAATTGAAAAGAAATTTTGATTCACCCCCCTCTCAGTATTTCCAACAATTATTCACCTAGCGACTCCAATAATGAAGGTTTAATTAGATGAAGAATTCTACTGGCAAGAAAATGAGAAAGCACCGTGGAAAATACAGATATCAGAGTTTGAATCTTTTAAAGGAAGTTTTATTTTTCACTATCAGTTTGGTGGTCTATTTTCCCTTACATATCAAGAAGATTGTTTCCTGCTTTATTTTCTCAGAAGATTATAAGGCCCAAAATGTACATTATTTTTTGGAGAAAGAAGTTTTTTCTTTCGATTTTATTATTGATCTTGACACAACTTTATCTCCTAAACATGAAAGGAGAGATGATTGTTTCATTACTATTCCTGAAGGTAATATGTCACAGTCTGGGCATAAAGGTGAGGATTCATCATATTTGGGTGATAACATTCTACCCCATAAGAAATCCGCTTCTTTCCAGCTTGGAACCAAGGTGATTTTCAAACCCTTGGTGCTGCCCACAATCCTCCATCAATATCCTTCAAAAGGATTCAAATTTTTGCCAAGTTTTTCTGGAGAGGAGGAAGATATTTCAGTTGAACAACATATCTTGGAATTTGAGTACTTTATGGACAAATTTCAAATTATTTATGAAGACGTGACTTTAAGGATGTTTTGTCATTCATTAAATCAAGGTGCTCAACAATGGTTCCAGTGTTTGGAAGCAAGTTCAATTAGTTCCTGGGAATGTTTTCAATATAATTTTCCTGGATATTGGGGCGAGCATAAGTCGTATGAAAAACACCTTTTGGAATTATATTCTATCCAGAGGCAAAGCAATGAATCAATCGCTGAGTTTAATAGGAGGTTTCAAAAAATTTATTTCAGCATGCCAAAAGAGATTCAGCCTCCTGAAGCTGTAGCTATGGTTTACTATTTGAGGGTTCTTTCTGTTGTCTTGGATTTTTATCTCAAGGAGAGAAAGCCTCGCACTCTAGAGCTGATGTTTCTTTATGCACAGGAAATTAAAGATAATGTGTGGGCTTGTATAAATTTCTCCTGTCATGTTGAAAGAACAAGTTGCGTTGAAGATAAGAGGGCCTAACAATAAAACATTGGAATGTCTTTACGATAGAAAGCAAATTCAGAGATGAATAAGGATTTTCAAAAGGGGTTAGGGGATTCTTGAATTTTTGAAACACAAGAATTCAAGCATTCTGAGGATTATGGTCATAAATTCGTTGAAACAACTGATCTACACGCTGAAAGCCTGGAAGATCATTACAATTTTCATAATTTTAATGATTTTGTGAATAGAGGAGAAACTGATGGAGCTTCTCAAGGGTGTTTGCAGGAGGGCGAAGATTTTTGTCAAGAATTGACATTATATGAAGAACATCAGCATTATGAGTAACAAACCTTAGATTTATCTTTCCGGCCTAAATGGTTATCAAGAAAAAACAACAATCAATCTTCTCACATACAACCTCAAATTGAGGAGTCAAACAGTGAAGGAAACTGCCCTGTTCAAATAAGTCTACATCAACAAGATGTTCAGGAAAAGGAGGCAGACAAAAATTTGTCTCATCAGTTCTATGATCCAGTGGTTGACTATATGACAACTTTCTTTGGTCAACAACAAGAATTTATGCAAGGGTATTTGCAAAGCTCTGTATCTGGAAAATTTTCATTGTACATCCCTATTTTGATTTTCAAATTTCTAGAGTATGGGGGCATTAATTCTAACACACAGATGTTGGATTGGTGCCATTGGAAGGCTGAATTCACCTGATTGAGTTCAGCCATGTATGTACATAAGATTTGTACATAAATAAGCTCAGAAGCTAAGAATTTTAGTTGTATTATTTTCATTTCGGTATTCTAAGTTTAAGAATAAAGGAAGGAGTCCAAAGTGTAGTAGGTTTCTGGAGGTTTTCGTATTAGATCATCTCCCATTTGGGATTGACTCCATGCCCAATAAAGGCTACTGATATATAAGTTCTCCTTGACTCCATACCCAATAAAGGCTACTGATATACAAGTTCTCAGCACTTTTCTACCAAAATGATGTCCCCAATTGGATCCAGATGTTGTAGCCTAATTCGACTCAGCTAAAAGTCAAGAGAGGTTCTGAGAAATTCAAGGTTAGTGAGGAAAAGTTGTTAAAATTTCAAGAAGACTTGTGATATGCTCTTATAAGTCGAGTAAGAAACAAATCATGAATTCCAGATGTAGAGACGTAATACAGAATGGCAGTCTATATTCCAGATTGAAACAGTGAGTAAGGCGTGCAGCAAGCATGATAATCCCAAGTTGGAGTGAAAAACAAACAGGATAACAAGATCATCAGAGATCAACGCTTTTAAAGACTGAATAAAGCTCAAGAAGGATAGCAGAGTTGCAGAGCGGCGATGGTAGAAAGTAGAGAAATCAACTAAGATAGAAACACTTAGAATATTTCCAACGGAGGTGATCGGAAGGCGAGGATTGAATCGCAGATCTGATGGGGAAGAGACTGACGGCTGAGATGACATCACAAGTTAAACAATATATTTTGCGATGGGATGAGGATAGGAGCCACGTGTCGGCATAGCGCAATTTCACATCATCGATTATTGAGTTTATGTGTTAAGGACTTCGCAAGTTAAAAAAAATAACTTGTGATGTGGTAACAATTAAAACTTGCGATGCGATAAAGGGAGGAGCCACGTGTTGGCACAGCGATCTAGCGCATATCGCACATCAGTGAGTTTAGAGTTTATCATTAATACTTCGCAAGGTAAAGTATTTTGGTTGTGATGTGACAAGGACGAGAGGTGGCAGTGTGAGATGGTACAGCGGGGCCGTAAGATTTGGCGAAGGTCTGCGATGGAGATTATGTCGCAACCTCGCATCGGTGTTTGTTTTGTTTACCATTTAAGTTATATGTTAAGTTTGCCGATATGTGATGCACCATGATTGGTCACCATATTGTGGGACCTTACAACCACTGTTCCGCGTATATGTAAGTGGTTTGAGTTATTTGCGATCTTTTTTAAAATAAATAGTTCTTAATCGCACGTGTATGTATGTTGAATAAACTCTATTATTGTAGTTTGTTGCATATGTAAAGGGAGTTTATGTGGGCCATAACCCACAGGTCCATGTTAATGTTTAAAATGCAGTTTTCAAGTCTAGACTTATGAGGTTTGTGCGCCATCTTATGAATAAATAGGCAAAACACGGCAGAGAGACTCGGGTAAGTTACCCGACGCAGAGCAAAGGAGAAGAGAAGACCAAACACAAAAGGCACGTGCAGAATAGGCAGAGTCGGATAGCAAGTGACATGATGACAGTGTTCAAAATGCAAAAGTATGGGCAGAGTCGGGTGGAGATGCATTTATGCAGGTTGTTAGGACATCACAGCCGAAACGAAAGGAGACACGTCAGCAACAAATCAAACTCAGCAAAAGGATTATATTCCAAGTGTATTTTGTTTTATTTTTGAATATAGAAGCTACAATGGTGTTCTCGATTGCAATGTAATAATTAGTTTAACATTTTAGGTAGTTTAGGAGTTTCAAGAAGCTCAAGCAGTTACAAACTTGTTTTGTTTGTATTTAAGGAAAAGAAAAAGAGGGAAGAAAGGTTCCAAGTTCTGGACCTCTTGGGGATTACATTTTGTATTTCTTTTTATGATGGGTAAATGAAGAAGTAGTAAGTTTCCTGCAACTATTTATGGTGATTCATGTTTCTTATGTCATTTTGTGTCCCTTCTTCTTTGAATGAAGTGAAGTAATGTAGCAATCGGTCTCTTAATTACATCTATGAGTAAGAGTTAAATAACCTTAATTTGCGCTCCTTCACTCCATCTCTTCTCCCTTTGCAAATTCCCTCTGAAACTTAAAATTAATAGATTTTGTGTTTACAGAATGTTATTTTGGGTTTCCCCTTTCTTCACAAACTCCAAATGAAACTTTAAAGTAATAGATTATGTGTTTATAGCATATTATTTCGCATTTCCTCCCTCTCCATGAATTTACTTTAGAAACTTAAAAGTGGTAGATTCAGTGTTTACAGAATATTACTTTTAGTTTCCCCTGCAGTTCTTCTTTTCATTCAGATATCAGCAACGAATGGCACTATGAAATCTTTTAATATTCCAGATCATTAAGGGTTTTAGAAAACTAGTCTCTAGAGGGATAGAACAAAGACCTCATGATAAAATCATTTCTGTGACACACTTTTAAAATGTCTTAAGCACTGATTCCTTTCACAACCAGAGGGATTGTCTCTTAAGATACAACAGGCTATATGCCACTATTATGAATTATTTATCTTGTTGAAACAAAGAAGTGAGGAAAATAGGGTTTGGAGATCACACCCTTAGGGTTTGAGGCCTTGAAGAAAATTTCCCAATGTCACCAATGGTTAGGCTACCTACATCCACCAATGTTAGCTCAAGAAATTCACCTGAAAATCTCTGTAAACATCGGATCCAAACACTTACAAGGACATGATAAATGAGGCAATATAGGGCCACGTTAAGCCTAGAGAGGCTAGCGTTTGAGCCAGAGATGGGGCAATGAAGGGAGGGTAGGGGAAGGCTTTTAGAAGCCACGAAAAGGTAAATATGAGACCCTAAGGGTCTACGACATATCGACTAAGACCTTGGATGTGAAAATCTCTAATATGAAATTCTACTACAGCAACTGATTTATTTCTCCTACTTATTTTCCACGATAAGTTATTTACAAAAACCCTTCAGTAAATATAAAATAAATTATATCGCAGTTATCACGTAATTTCATAGAAAAAATAAAAGTGAAATAGAAGCACAAGAATCAATCACATCAACACATTTGTTTTCGGACAATTGTCCCCAGAAAAACCCAATGCAGGAAAACTGGTGCAGCAGATGAGGGTTTATTTATTATTCTTCAGCAACATTTTATTTACAAGGAATGACTTGCAGAATTATGGGGAAACTTTCATGAAAACACCTGGAGAACTTCTGACACCCAAGAGACCTTCTGGCCTCCACTGCGTTACCTCTGCGTGATCTTCTCCGCAAGGACTGCGTGAGGACTGCATCCTCAACTGCGCTGCCTCTCTACGTTGTCACTTTGTTGCTCTGCATCCCTCTTCTTCGGTCTTTGACTAGTGCTGAAACCATCCTCTTTCTTCGCACTTCAATTCTCCCTCTGAAATCGAATTCTAAATTCTAAAGAATCGACTTCCCTCGGGTACTGAGCATTTTCCCGACTTATTTTCAAAATGGCCCTCAAGCCTTCCTTTATAATATTCTCGTTGATAAATCAACGGCCTAAATTAGAAGTCTAATCAATGGCTAAGATTAAACCTTGACTTAATCTTTGTTCTCTAGAATATTCACACTCTGTTTTATTAATACCCATTAATTATTTAATTTCCCTAAGCTTAGACTTAGGGTCCTCATTAAAATAATTAATTATTTTAATAAAACATGAACCAAGTGGAATTTCCACAAATGGTATATGGGTTCTTTGGAATACAAGTGTATAAGCCTCCATGCTAAATTTGAGACTTAGATCACTTTCCGATGCTACAAAAAATAAACGCTACCTCTTAGCGAGGAAATTGATCTAGCAATTTGCTTGTTGCATATTTCTTTGACCCTGAAGCATCTTCTACATTGTTGAAGTCCATCAACCATTGCACTGTCGCTACCATTGTACTGTTGTCCATGATACTGCTACTATCATTGCCTCCTCTGTACTGCAACTCCCTCTTAGTCCTGCACTTAACTCCTCATTGGACACATTATCTAATAAAATAACACCCGATGTCAATGAACTTTGACCGATCATGAAACACTAAATTCTTAGAGAACTTGATGCAACTCTGATTATCACATAAAATGTTGGTAACTTTCATCCTTCTCCTTAATAGATTCACAAGCAACTTCCTAAGCCATATGGCTTCATACGAAGTTGTGCTCATTTCCATATAATTTACCTCAGCTGAGCTCAGAGGTACAGATTTATGTTTCCTACTGCACCAGGAGGTCATTACTTATCCAATGTTGAAACAGTACCCAGTGGTACTTTTCCGAACTACTGAACTTCCGGCCCAATCTGCTTTAGTGAACCCACTCAGTCTGATTTCATTGCCTCGGGTGTACTTTAATCCATGCTTGATTGTTCCTCGTATATATCTGAGAACATGCTTGGATGATGCCCAGTGTGCCCTCTTTGGTTCCACCATGAATTTTCTAAGGGTGTTGATTGCATAACAAATGTCTGGCCTAGTGTTAACCATATATATTAGGGACCATATGAGTTGTCTCTACAAGGTGGGATCAACTTATTTATCCTCATATGCATAAATTTTCTTCCAATTAGTGATCATTTGAGAAGCCATGGGTTTACAGTCATGCATCCTAAACCTCTTCATAATTTTTTTAGCATACCTCCCTTGTCTGAGGAAGATTTCACCCTTCTATTGCCAAAATTCCAACCACAGAAAATAATGCATCAGTCCCAAATCCTTCATGTTGAATTATGTAGCTAGGTTCTCCTTGCAGTCCTTAATGAGCCTAGATGAACCTGTCAAGAATAGGTCATGTACATATAATACCAGAATTAGAGGCTCATTCCCTACTGTCAGATAGTAGAGATTGGGATCTGCGTCACTCTTGACAAATCCCATTCTCTACAGGTAACCATCAATCTGACCATACCAAACTCTACGTGCTTGTTTAATTCCATACAAGGCTTTCTTAAGCCTTCATACATGAGTCTTCTCCTCATGTGTCTCAAATCCCTCCGGTTGTTCAATGTATACTTCTTCTTCTATCACCCCGTTCAAGAAAGCAATCTTGAAATCCATCTAGTGAATCTCCCATCCCATCTGCACTGCAAGGGATATCACGGATCTGATAGAAGTATGCCTCACTACTGGGGTGAAGGTTTCTTCATAGTCTATCCCTTATTTTTTAGCATACCCCTTAGCCATGAACATGGATTTGTATTTTTCCACACTGCCATCTATTGCATATTTGATCTTGTAGATACATCTTGAACCTACAATTGATTTTTCCTAAGGTCTAGGTACAACTTCCCAGACATCGATGGTCATGATGGAAATGTATTCTTCCAACATTACATATACCCATACCTAATGTTAAGCTACCTACAGGAAACTATAAGGTTCACCAACCTGAGCCACCAAGGCTTGGTACCTGTCATGTTGTCTACATTGCCTCTTCTCATTTCTAGGAGCTCCAACGAACTCTTCTACGTCCCTCAGAATATGTCGTAATTCTCAGCTCATTCTTGCGCTGGTAGTGGGTGGATCTTCCTGCTCCTCATCCTGTGAATCTTCATGAGGTAATACTTCTGGATTCTTATGCCATGGAGAAGAACTATTTATTGTTTCGGTTGGTCGAAGTAGCTGGATCAATGGATCATCCTCTGATTTTTTTTCGGAAGGCATCTCCTGGGATTTCCTAAAAAAAATTTCCTCCATGAAATTTACATCCCGTCATACTATGATCTTCATACTATATGGAATGTAGATTCTATATGCCTTAGCATTCTCGCTATATCCCACCAGATATCCTTTTTCTGCAGTCTAATCCAACTTCTTCCTCTTTTCTTCGAGTATATGGAAGTACGCCAAACTTCCAAAGATCTTAAAATGACTCACTTCTGGCTTATTGCCACTGAAGACACTCTCTGGTGTAATCTTACCTAGAGCCCTATGAGGAATCATGTTCTAAACATACACAACTATGTTGCATGCCTCTGCCCATATAAATTTGGGCATATTTTGATCATACAACATTACCCTCGCTGCTTCAACGATAGTTATGTTCTTCCTCTCTGCAACCCCATTCTGCTCTGGATTATATGGAGCGGTATTTAGAAAGTAGATCCAAGTTTTCTGGAATGATCACCTATGAAGGTGATGAAGTATTCGGCACCACTAAGATATCTAGTGAACATTGGTCCGTAGATATCTAAGTGTATTAATCCCAAAACAATGTTTTCCCTAGTGTTACTCCTGTAGTAAGTTTCTTTAGCATACTTTCCTAGTACGCACCCTCTACAAACATCATCTTGTTTGGTGCTTAACTCTGGAACTCCTGTGACAGTTCTTCCGATAATTCATAGAGCCCCATGGTGTAAGTGCCCCAGCCTTCTGTGCCATAGCTCATTCAAATATTTGTCACCATTGTTGCCTATCAGTGCCATTGGAGATTTTAACTGTAAATTATACAGTTTGTTTCTCTTGACTCCAATTTGGGCCTTCTTCTTCCAAATCGGGTGTTTGACATATACTTTCTTTCTAATGAAGTATACATCATAGCCCATGTTTTGAAACTGAGATACAGAGAGCAAATTTATCCCCAAACCAGGCACATGTAGCACATTGGTGGCTCGTGTTGAAAAGTATAACTAGGTAGGTCTTCATTATGAATATGTAATTATGTACTTATGTAAAGAAGAAGTCAATAATAATAAAATGAATTTTTGGTTTACTTTCTTCATTGGGTTTCATGAGCCAGATCCTTAGCATAGGTCTATAGACTTCTTCTTGATGTCTATTAGGAACATAAGTGTAATTAAGAGTCATGTAAATGGCATGTTTAGTCTGAAGAATATCCTCCAAGACGTTGCATAAAAATGGCTTACAAAACTGTCCATACTTAATGTTGAAGATATGCCTATGAAGTCGGCTTACAATCAACTTTTAAATTCGACTATAAGTTCGGCTTATATATATGGCTAGAACTACTATATATACCCTACAAATTTTGCAGTAAAGGTGCACGAATTTGCGAATTTTACTGCGGTCATACAACATGGAAAAAGGAGAAAAAAATTTCGGATCATACTAAGGCAATACAGCGTAAAGAAGGGAGCAAGGATTACGTTAAAGTCTGAGGTAGACAACCTTAAAAGAAAGAACAGATTTGCGGACTTCTATCTAAGATACCACAGATATTTAAGGAACAATTACAGTCAAGTTTGAAGTCAACAAACGAGGAAGAAAGAACAGGAATTGTGTATTAGTTTGAAGATATAACATATCAGATCTAAAGACAAGATTGTCTGCGTTCAAGTCTGAAGGTGACATCGTTTGAAAGATAGCAAATACAAGAACAATATTTGAAGGCAGAATTATCTGAAGGAAGAACTAAATGACACAACTTCGAAGGTAACTAAAAGATAGACTCTACAGAAGTAGCTGAAGGATAGTAATTGCAGAAGTGACTGAATATTTGAAATTGACTAAAGGATATAATAAAGTTATCTCTGAGTAAACAATTTGTAAAGGAAAAAAACCTCAAGTAAGGAAGGTAAATCAGAGATTTACCTTCCTAACTATACTTCAAGATACTCAGTTACAAGTGAACATAATTATGTCTCTACATTTGACTAAGTACTTTGATAATTAACTTGATGAAGGAATAACTAAGTGAAAGAAGAAATACATAAGTAAGATCACAAGTAGTTATCAAGAAGAGAATTTGTATTAATCTAAGCCCTCAAGATTCTCAACATGGTATCAAAGCTAAGGTACTGAATGCAAGGATTGCTTGACAAAGTGAACACTACAAGAAGCAAAGATCAAAGTTTGGGTTGAAGGATCAAATCAATCTACAAGGAAGGTTCTCTAGCTATATCAATTCATTCAAGTAAGTAATCTTTGTCATCAAAGATTCACATTCAAGAAGACATCCTTTACCATCAAGAAAGCTACCAAAAGAGAAATTCATCCACTCAAGTAAGTATTAATGACACTATATATCAAGATGACTTTTTGTAAAGAAAGCAACAAGCTAGTTGGATCATCAAATTTCAATGCTTGGAAGAAAAGAACAGACTTAAACTTAATTGAAGACGAAGTAATGGATTATATCAAAGGATCTACTGTTAAACCTCCTAAAGAAGATACTTCAGCCCATGCTAAGTACATGAAGGGAAAAATTAGAGCCCAAAGGATTCTCATAGAATCCATCAAAGACTCTCTCATTCCCTATGTATCAAAACTGAAGACGGAAAAACAAATATATGAGAAATTGGTGGAGCTATTCTCTATGAGTATTGCTGGAGAAGCAATCTCTCTGAGACAAGAGCTATACAAAATAAAATTATCAAGGGAAGCAGGAATCACTCCATAATTTATGAGGATTTTTGAAATAAGAGATCAACAGCAGGAACTAGGAGAAGTGATGTCTGACACTGAGATGACAACAGTGGTGTTGAATGCTCTACCAGAAGAATGGGGAAGCTTCACTTCCAGTCTATGTGGGAAGAAAGAAGACACTCCATTCCAAGATTTATGGTCTCTATGTAAAATAGAGGAAACAAGACTAATGGCCAAAGCTGATACAAAACCAAGTGAAGAGAATCATGCCTTTGCAGCTTCATACAAGAAGAAAGGAAGATTCGGAAAATTTTGCCCTCAGAATAAAAGAAGAAATATGAACAATGTGCAATGCTTTGGATGTGATGAGCTCGGACATTATAAAAGAGATTGTCCTAAGTCTGGAAAGGACAAGAGGAGAAATGAAGAATCCCATGCCACTTATGAAAGAGAAGAACCTAATGCTAAAAGATCTAAGAGGGAGGAAGCAAGAGATATCTATTATTATTGAGATCATCTTCCTCTATAAGTGATCTCTGATTAATTGTAAAATTGTACAATAGCATGTACATTAAGAAGCATGGAAGGAGCTCTCAGGAAAAAGCTTCTGGAAAACCTCTCTACTTAAAGTAAAGCAGTCATCAGGTCTAGGGTCATCATGGAGAAATAATTTTGGGATATTGTTGAAGCAGGTCAAAAGAAATGAAGCTCTTCATTCAAGAGAAACTGCTACATGATGACTCAAGGAAGATGGGTATGAGGTATGCAGACATACATGCTTATATTGGATGCTGTGAAATCATGTCATATGGTTGCAGGTAATATACCTCTGTATTTAGGAGTATGATCTATGAAGAAGGATCTCTCAGTGCAATAACAGATGAAATCAACATAATATGACCTCATAGAATATGAGGTGGTTGTACATAAACAAGAAACTGGAAAATTTGTAAGTTTCTGAGAATGAAGAATGTGTAGAAAGGAAGAGATCATGAAATGCAACCATGTCTAGAGGCAATTATTATCTGGTGGCCAAGTAGATGTGACTAGGAGATATCCTAGGAAGATATGTAGACTCTAACAAAAGTCTGGTAAAGGAGAAGACCCTTGGGAAAACATATCATTAGGAGATGTGTCAATCTATATGAAGGATTCTAATGCCTACAAGAAGATGTCATGGTAAAAGATCATCATCAAGGTAAATTTTTCTCTAAAAGTTCATATGTATATGTTTATCTGGATAAAATTTGTGCAGGGCTACTAATCATAAGAAATGATGTATGACCCTTGGAGATGATTCGAAGGAAAGCAGCATGGCATAACAAGTGGACCAGATAAGGAAGTCTGATGGATCACTTTCTGACAGCTGACTTGACTCAGGAGAAAAGTGATAAATGATCTGTGCCCTATGAAGCTAAAATATGGAGATTCCTCAATATTGAAATCCATGACATCAAGGACAGGAATTCTTCATGAGCAGCTAGGTGTCTCACATTGTTGTTGGAGGTCCCTGATTAAGAGGGAGCCTGATGGTAAGTTTCTTACTTGGAAGAAACTCGGTAATTCCTAAGGATGAGCTCAAGTACATTATTTGTATAATAATGAGTACATTCCCTTGTGGAATAGGTCCTCCCTAGGAGGGAGAGATAGACACATCATTCTGGTCTTGGGAAGACAGAATGGAGGATTGGGTAATCATCTAGCATTTGATACTCTTTGAGAATGTGATCAAACATTCAAGATAATGGTAGTCGGGGACCGATATTCTTTGAGGGCTAGCTACCCAAGAGAAGAATAGTCCAGGAAGGTCATACTTTGGGAACACCCGGGTGGAGTATGTACCTTGGAGAGACAATGACGAAGGTGTTTATAAGTCATGTGTCTCGCCAGCATTGAAGCCCATTGTCTCGTTGAAGAGATGGGGCTGTTAGTCAAGGCCTTGCGCTAGTACAATGCTGGTTGATATGATGCTTTACAGATGTGATTACCAATCCAATTTTTCTTATAATATTCTTCTGTTTTAAAAGTAACCAAGTACCTGTATGAATACCTCCCTAGTTAAGAGGGATTGTTGAAAAGTATAACTAGGTAGGTCTTCATTATGACTATGTTTTATGTACTTATGTAAAGAAGAAGTCAATAATAATAAAATGAATTTTTGGTTTACTTTCTTCATGGGTTTCATGAGAAAGATCCTTAGTATAGGTCTATAGACTTCTTCTTGATGTCTATTAGGAACATAAGTGTAATTAAGAGTCATTTAAATGGCATGTTTAGTCTGAAGAATATCCTCCAAGACATTGCATAAAAATGGCTTACAAAACTGTCCATACTTAACGTTGAAGATATGCCTATGAAGTCGGCTTACAAACAAGTGTTAAATTCGGCTATAAGGTCGGCTTATATATATGGCTAGAACTACTATATATACCCTACAAATGTTGCGGTAAAGGTGCAATAATTTGCAGATTTTACTGCGGTCATACAGCGTGGAAAAAGAAGAAAAATTTTTCGGATCATATTAAGGAAATAAAGCGTAAAGAAGGGAGCAAGGATTACGTTAAAGTCTGAGGTAGACAACCTTAAAAGAAAGAACAAATTTGCTGACTTCTATCTGAGATACCATGGATATTTAAGGAACAATTACAGTCAAGTTTGAAGTCAACAAACGAGGAAGAAAGAATAGGAATTGCGTATTAGTTTGAAGGTATAACATATCAGATCTAAAGACAAGATTGTCTGCGTTCAAGTCTGAAGGTGACAGCGTTTGAAAGATAGTAGATACAAGAACAGCCTTTGAAGGCAGACTTATCTGAAGGAAGAACTAAATGACACAACTTCAAAGGTAACTAAAAGACAGACTCTATAGAAGTAGTTGAAGGATAGTAATTGCAGAAGTGACTGAAGATTTGAAATTGACTAAAGGATATAATAAAGTTATCTCTGAGTAAACAATTTGTAAAGGACAGAAACCTCAGGTAAGGAAGGTAAATTAGAGATACTATACTATACTTCAAGATACTCAGTTACAAGTGAACATAATTATGTCTCTACATTTGACTAAGTACTTTGATAATTAAATTGATGAAGGAATAACTAAGTGAAAGAATAAATACATAAGTAAGATCACAAGCAGTTATCAAGAAGATAATTTGTATTAATCTAAGCCCTCAAGATTCTCAATAGCTCGAAGCCGATCTCCTGCTTCAGTTTGAAAGACTATAGTACCTCTTTCAACAGGGGTACATTTTACCTTATTTCCCTTGGTGATTTTGAAGTTCATCTGTTCTTCTTGGTAGCTCGAGAAAAATTCTCATATTCCCGCCATATGCGCAGAATCCCCACTATCAATTTACCAAACCTCTGAGGAAGCAGATCTTACCAAGCAAGCAACTTCTTCCAATCTGGAAGCCAAAACAGAGATGTCGTGCTCCATTGTATCTTTCATGCTTTCATTTTTCTCAAGAGAACTGCGTGAACCCTTTTGAGTTGTTGCTCCAGCAGCATCAAGAACACGTTCCATTGCAGAAACTCCAACTCTGTAGCTTGATCTCTTCTCTGATACCATGTGAAATTTTCTAATCTGAAATTCTATTGTAGCAATTGATTTATTTCTCCTACTTATTTTCCACAATAAGTTATTTACAAAAACCTTTCAGTAAATATCAAAACAAATTCTACAACATTTATCACATAATTTCATAGAGAAAATAACAGTGAAATACAAGCACAAGAATCAATCACATAAACACAGTTTTTTTTTTACAATTGTCCCCAGAAAAACCCAATGCAGGAAAACGGGTGCAGCAGATGAGGGTTTATTTATTATTCTTCAACAAAAATTTATTTACAAGGAATGACTTGTAGAATGTTGAGATTCAACAAGATGATGATCTTAGTGAAAAGAGTCGCCTTCACTAAGTGGGCCCACAGGCTATTTTTGGCGCAAAGTCTATTTTTAGACTATGTCTATTTTTAGACATGTCGATCATATTCTATGAGTTGCAGGATTCTATTTGTGGATGGTTGGTCAAGTTGGAAAAAAATAGGTGGACTTCTATTTTTAGACATATTGGGCGGAATCTATTTTTAGATTTCCAGTCTAAAAATAGATATGTCAAATATTATTAGCTCTTAATAATATTTGGACTATAAACATTATCTTATTCTCTTGGAGCACTTCATTTAAGTGCACAGATGTGGCACAGGAGCTAACAGAAGTAATTACACTATTCCTGAAGGTTAAGTGGAGCTATTGCATGGAGGACTTAGGATTAGAACTCATGTGGCGAGTTTTGGTGGAGTTATAGAAGTAGTTGGTGGAGTTGTGTTCGGTTTAACTCGGTTAGACACAGTTGAGCTAGTTGTATCTAGTCTAACTAATTGATACACTAGTGAGAGTGGTGTGAATTAATTAATAATTAATTCACTAAATATTAACTCATTAATCAACTGAAGAATACATCAGTTAACTATAGTGCATGGACAGTTTAGTGGAGACCAGTGGAGAGGTAGGTGAAAGAGCAAGTGTGACTATCAGTTGTGACTATAGTGTTGCATTGTTTGCACCACACATTGATTGGAGATGCCAATGGGGATTGTGCAGTAGAGGCAGGCTAGCAGGTGGCAAAGATTGATGCATGGATTTGCTAGATCGGGCCTGATTAGTGTGTAGCGATTGTATTGTATTGAGAGCTTGACATGATCAGCTTTGTATGAGGATTGTTACATGATCTCTATGACATATATTATATACAGATAGTTGGGGTTTTTAGCTTCAGGCTTTCCCGTAAAAACAATTGTGTTAATGTGTGTGAATTTTTATGGTTTCATGTGTGCATTGCAATTGATTTAATTTCCGCATGTGATGATCAATGGTGGAATAGATTCTGTATTGTGCATGAAGTTAAAATAGTGTGTGATCAAGAGAATATTGGACATATAAAATATTAGTTATATAATTTCTACATGGTATCAGAGCGATATTGATCAGAGTAGATTGCAATTATTGAAACAGTTGAGTTTTGTGCTGGTGGAATTCGAATTTTCTATAGTGTTTTCTTGGTGTCGAAGTTGAGCATTCATTGAAATGTCTTTCAACGAATTGAGATTGGAGTATGCCCTTGAGGGCAGCTCGAATTATATTGCATGGAATGACAGGATGGAGGCGATGCTGGATGATAATGGGTTGAAGAAGTTCATAGATGCAGAAATTCCAAAACCTGCTTCTAGCGATGTAGCCGCACTTGACGCATGGCAAAAGAAGACAGAAAAATGTCGAAGGATTCTGTTGGAAGGTGTGAAGGATCACATAGTGTCCAGCCTTCACGGTAAATATTCTCCATTCTTGATGTGGAAATATTTGACAGACTTGTTCCAAAGCAGAAGCAACCAGAGGAAGTTGGTGCTTAAAGACAAACTCAGGAAAATAAAAATGGAGAAAGGAAACAGTATACCCAAGTACCTCACGAAGTTTGTCCAGTGCAGGGATGAGCTGGGAAGCATGGGGGTTACTTTAGATGAAGAGGACTTGGTGAGCTTGGCTCTCCTTGGGCTTCCGAAGAGTTGGCATAGTTACGAAGACTCTGTCAATGGTCGGGAGAAACTACCGGGATGGGAGCGACTTTGGTCAGATCTTGTGTAGGAGGAGATAAGGCGGGGTACCAGGGATGGATCTTCATCGAAGAATGAAAATGAAGAAAATTGTGTTTTAGCTGCCAACGCAAGGGAAGGGAAGGGAAAGAAAAATCCTTCTCAATCCGGTGCGAAAGGCAAGAAGCAGGACTTGTCCAAGGTGAAGTGCTTTCACTATCACCAACATGGACATTACGCCACTAATTGTCCACAGAAGAAGAAAAATAAGCAGGCTGCTAGATCTGCAGCTGGAGAGGCCTTAGCCTCGCATTTTGAGCTGGATTTTTCGCTGATCGCATGCTTGGTTTCAAGTGTGATGGGATCAGTGTGGTTTCTTGACAGTGGTGCGTCTTTCCATATGACTAGAGACAAAGATTTGTTTAGTGATCTGGATGAGAAGGATCTTGGAGTGCACATCGAGATGGGCGATGATGGTAGATATAGTGCGACTGGTATCAGGACCATTTCCTTTGAGAGGGATTCTGGTAAACCTTTTATATTGAAGGATGTCATGCATGTTCCAGGATTGAAGAAAAATCTGATCTCGGTGGCTATGTTGGAAGACAAGGGATATGATGTTGTATTTAGCAAGGGAAAGGATTTCCTGTGCAGTAAGACAACTGGTGAAACCCGGAGGATAGGGGTTCGAGTTAAGAACCTTTATCAATTGCAGGTAGATGGTTGCACGGCAATGGCAGGCAAAGCAGAAGGAGTGGTGAGCCGGGATGAGGGTGAATTGTGGCACAGCATATTGGGCCATCTTCACCATGGCGCTTTGAAAATTTTGCAGCAGATTTCTACCGGGCTTCCCAAAGGTACAATTGCGCAATCAGATCAGTGCAAGGGATGTACTTTAGGAAAATTTGTGAAGACCACTTTTCATGAGAAGGATAGTCACGCCACGACGATCCTTGAGAGAATTCACACAGACGTGTGTGGACCTTTCTCAGTAGCTTCGACAGTAAAGCACAGGTATTATGTGATATTTTTTGATGACTTTTCTCGTAAGTGTTGGATCTTCTTCATGCAGAAGAAGAGCGAGACATTCTCAAAGTTCTGTGAGTTTAAGGCACTGGTTGAGAAAGAGTCAGGGAAGTAGGTGAAAGCTCTTAGGAGCAATAATGGTGGTGAATTCATCTCTGGCGAATTCAAAGACTTTTGCATCACAGAAGGAATTCAAAGAGAGCTCATAGCGCCTCATAACCCACAGCAGAATGGGGTCGCGGAGTGAAAGAAAAGAACGATCGTGGGTGCTGCACGGGAAATGTTGCATGATCAGGTCCTTCCCATACACTTGTGGGCTAAAGCATGCAACATTGCAGTTTATGTGCAAAATCGTTGTCCTCATAGAGTACTTGGCATGAGTACACCCGAAGAGGCGTTTTCTGGTAAGAAGCTTGATATTTCTCATTTGAAGATTTTTGGCTCACCTGTTTACATTCATGTGACAAAGGATGCCAGGAAGAAGCTGGAGCTGACCGCAGAGGTTGGGATATTTGTGGGGTACACAAAAACACCCCACAACTATCGTGTGTATTTTCCAGACAGTCGGAAGACTGTTGTGCGACGGGATATCAAATTTCATGAGGAGAAAGCCATGAAGTTGTCGCTTGAGAGGGAGCTACACTTGCATGCAGATGAGGAGCTACTAGTTCCTAAAGATGAGCCTCAGGATGTGGATCAGCCACAAGAGGAGATTCATGGAGTGGAAGAAACCACTCATGTAGCGTTAACCATCAGAGGACGGAAGCGCACTACAGAAGCTGAGCGACTAAATCTTGATGCAGTGCAAAATGTAGGAGCACCTACATCACAGCACAGACAGGGACAGTCACCTGACCGATATACTGGATACATGGCTCTGATGAGCAAGTGTATCGTGACAGAACCATCCTCTTTCGAGGAAGTTGTGGAGGACCCTGCATGGCTAGATGCCATGGTGGAAGCGTATGATTCGATTGTCAGAAACAGTGCATGGGAGATTGTCCCAAGTCCGGAAGGGAAATCAATGGTAGGTTTGAGATGGATCTACAAAGTGAAGCAAGCTGCTGACGGGAGCGTCGAGAAGTACAAGGAAAGATTTGTTGCCCGGGGCTTCTCACAGATTGAGGGGATCGACTATGAAGAAACCTTTGCACCTGTCGCAAGGTATTCTTCCATACGGACCATCCTTGCTCTCTCAGCGCAGATGGGTTGGCACATTCATCAGATGGATGTGAAGACTTCGTTCCTCAACGGATTCATTGAGAAGGAGATGTACATAGAGCAGCCTAAAGGCTTCAAAATCTTCGGCAGTGATTCGCACGTGTGCAGGCTCAAAAGAGCGTTGTATGGGCTGAAACAAGCACCTCGTGCTTGGTACACACGGATAGACAGTTATTTCACCGGACTTGGATTCACCAAGAGTGAGGCGGATCCAAACCTATACCAGATTGTGGTGGAGGGTAAGTTGCTGATCATTGTACTTTATGTAGATGATTTGATACTAACAGGTGATGAATTGTTGATACACTCATGCAAGGAAGATCTTGAAAAGGAGTTTGAGATGAAGGACTTGGGCCTCCTTCATTATTTCCTGGGATTGGAAATTTGGCAGCGGAAGGATGGATTGTTTGTGTCTCAAGGCAAGTATGCCCGAGAGATACTAGAGAAGTTCAACATGCAAGGTTGCAAGCCTATCGACACTCCTCTTCCTGGTGGTTGGAGGAAAGAGGATGCTACATCGGCAGAGGTAGTGGATGCCACTGTTTATCGACAGTTGGTTGGTTCACTCATGTATCTAGTCAATACACGACCGGACATATGCTATGCTATTAACCAGCTTTCACAAGCTATGGTTAAGCCTACCAAGCTCTTTTGGAAGGCAGGAAAGCATGTATTGAGATATCTCAGAGGCACATCAGGATATGGATTATGGTACAGACAGTCGGATGAGGTGAAGTTGCATGGCTTCACGGATGCAGATTGGGTAGGGAGCCCAACGGACAGAAAGAGCACATCTGGAGGGATTTTCAGTATCGAGTCTACAACAGTTTCTTGGTACAGCAGGAAACAGAGATCTGTGGCACTCAGTTCAGCGAAGGCCGAGTACATGGTAGCAAGTTTGGCTGCATGTGAAGCTATATGGATGAGGAAGATCCTGGTCAGGTTGTTCAGTTCACACTTAGATCCTACTATGATATATTGTGATAATCAGAGTTGCATTAAACTCTCGGTTAATCTAGTATTTCACGATAGATCTAAACACATTGACATCCGGTACCATCATATCAGAGATTGTGTGCAGCAGAAGATCATGTTGCTTTCTTACATTCCTACGGAGGATCAGGATGTTGATATTCTGACGAAGGCGCTCACCAGGAGAAAATTCGAATACCATAGAGACAGGATCGGGCTGGCAGATAATTCCTATCTTGTTAAGAGGGAGTGTTGAGATTCAACAAGATGATGAGCTTAGTGAAAAGAGTCGCCTTCACTAAGTGGGCCCGCAGGCTATTTTTGGCGCAAAGTCTATTTTTAGACTATGTCTATTTTTAGACTATGTCTATTTTTAGACATGTCGATCATATTCTATGAGTTGCAGGATGCTATTTGTGGATGGTTGGTCAAGTGGGAAAAATAGATGGACTTATATTTTTAGACATATTGGGCGGAATCTATTTTTAGATTGCCAGTCTAAAAATAGATATGTCGAATATTATTAGCTCTTAATAATATTTGGACTCTAAACATTATCTTATTCTCTTTGAGCACTTCAGTTAAGTGCATAAATGTGGCACAGGAGTTGACAGAAGGAATTACGTTATTCCTGAGGGTTTACTGGAGCTACTGCATGGAGGACTTCAGTTAGAACTCATGTGACAGAGTTTGGTGGAGTTATAGAAGTAGTTGGTGGAGTTGTGTTCAGTTTAACTCAGTTAGACACAGTTGAGCTAGTTGTATCTAGTCTAACTGATTGATACACTAGTGAGAGTGGTGTGAATTAATTAATAAATAATTCACTAAATATTAACTCATTAATCAACTAAATAATACATCAGTTAACTACAGTGCATGGACAGTTCAGTGGAGACCAGTGGAGAGGTAGGTGAAAGAGCAAGTGTGACTATCAGTTGTGACTATAGTGTTGCATTGTTTGCACCACACATTGATTGGAGATGCCAATGGAGATTGCGCAGTAGAGGTAGGCTAGCAGGTGGCAAAGATCGGTGGATGGATTTGCTAGATCGGGCCTGATTAGTGTGTAGCGATTTTATTGTACTAAGAGCTTGACATGATCAGCTTTGTATGAGGATTGTTACATGATCTTTATGACATATATTATATACATATAGTTGGGGATTTTAGCTTCAGGCTTTCTAGTAAAAACAACTGTGTTAATGTGTGTGAATTTTTATGGTTTCATGTGTGCATTGCAATTGATTTAATTTCCGCATGTGATGATCAATGGTGGAATAGATTTTGTATTGTGCATGAAGTTAAAATAGTGTGTGATCAGGAGAATCTTGGACATATAACATATTAGTTATATAATTTCTACATATAATTATGGGGAAACTTTCATGAAAACACCTGGATAAATTTTGAAACCCAAGAGACCCTCTGGCCTCCATTGTGTCACATTTGTGTGATCTTCTGCGCTGGGACTGCATCCTCATTTGTGCTACCTCTCTAGTTGTCCCTCTGCATTGTCCATCTTCTCTCTACATCCTTTTTACTTGATCTCTGATTGATGCTGAAACCCTCCTCTTCCTTCGCACTTCAATTCTCCCTCTAAAATCGAATTCTAAATTCTGAAGAATCGACTTTCCTCGGGTTACTAAGTATTTTCCCGGCTTATTTTCCAAAGGCCCTCAAGCCTTCCTTTATCATCTTCTCGTTGAAAAATCAATGGCCCAGATTAGAAGTCTAATCAATGGCTAAGATTAAATCTTGACTTGATCTTTGTTCTCAAGAATATTCACACTATGTTTTATTAATACCCATTAATTATTTAATTTCCCTAAGTTTAGACTCTCTTTTTTCAGCTGTGGTTCACGGTCACTGAGTGACCGCTACATCCACGGGTAATAATCCGGTAGATCCACCCGAAGGGATCAGCCGTCGGCTTTAATTTCGGGGCCTAACCCCAAGGGCGTCGAGGAGATTTGACCTCGTGACCTTCCATATGGCAAGGTACTTAGAAATGGGAACTCAACCATTTGAGCTATCCCTTGGGGCTTCCCTAAGTTTAGACTTAGTGTCCTCATTAAAATAATTAATTATTTTAATAAAACATGAACCGAATGGAATTTCCACAAACAATTTCTAGGTTCTTTGGAATAAAAGTGTCTAATCATGCATGCCAAATTTCAAACTTAGCCCACTTTCTGATGCTACAAAAAATCAACATTAGAGAACTGTGTATCAAAGGAGGAGCCCTTAAAGGGCCACGACAAGGGGAATAAGGGCTTACAAGCCCCATGGCACGCCTCTGAAAGTTTGTGAAGGCTCACAACAGGGATAACAAAGAGGGTAGAGGGAAAAGGAAAGCATGTGGCAGGATTTAGAGGGTTGGACGAGAGAAAAAGGAGGGCAGCAGAGGGATATGAGGGAAAAGGAGGCCACTAAGGCCTACATTCGGCTTGGAAGACCTAAGAAAGATGACGACATGGCTTAGAAGACTCGTGGCTAGGGTTATGACCCTGAAATAGGCATGCGTCTAGGATTAGGAAGGAAACATTGGGCCTAGAGGCCCTAAAAAAAAATTGAAACCCTAACAAAACTTATTTTTGTTTCAGATCTCCAATAGTCACCCAAATTACTGCAAAAATCCTTGATGTTGGCCCTCCAAAAGATGCTAGAGACTAGATATTACCCTCAAGGGCCTAGATATAGCTCAAACCCAAACAAATCTTCTTGAAATAGCTTGGATCTCACCTGCACAAATGAAAATAGAAATACTCAAAACCCCAATATATGCAAAATTTGAAAAACAAACCCCAAACACCAATTGCTACAAAACAAGGATTAGAAAAATCTTTTTACAAAATATAATTACAAGTTATATACAAATATACAATGCTTGAAATTATTTTTTGAAGAATTATGTTTATAATAATGACAATGTCTTGATGTATTTCGAAAGATAGATATTAACCACATCCTTAGCAAAGTAAGAAAATCAAATAAATTTCTCGAAGTCCAAACAAGGTCAGTTTGTGCCCACAATATGTGAACTTGGATCCCAAGGGACGGGGAACCTGCAAACTCTATGTATTTCCTTCAAGAAAACTCATTAGACATATGGTGAATCAGATCACCTAACATAGACCCAAAATCTACCAATAGAATGTTCTTATCCCCATATAAATAAAAAATTCTTATTAAAAATTTAAGCACAATATAGGAAAGCACATACCACACATCAATGAGACAAAGACACCATGAATTATACTCCAAAGTCTTCTATTATGATAATCAAACATTCCCAGCAAAACAGTGGCTTCACACTAACTTTACAAAGTTTACATCAGCCAAAGATGACAATAGAAGCTCAATAGCCTTCTATTTATAGAGAAAATTGCTCCAAGCGGAAAATAACGGCTAGTTGGCTCGATCCCCATCAAAATAATCTCGAACGTTGATAAATACTTGGTCATCCTTTAATCTCTGCCATCGAAAGTATTTATTTTTGAGGAATTTTCGAATTTCTCATTAAAACCATTTTTTATTAATCTAAAAATAATTATTTTGGATTAATTTCCTCAAAATTTTGACTTTGAGTTAACCACCAAGGTCCAATGGCTTAATTTTTCTTAAAATATCCAATTTTGCCTTGGTGGGGGACCTCCAAAATTTGACTTCCTCATGACCCACGAATTTTTTGGTCATTTTCCACATAGAAATTAATTTTCTAATTTTAATTTTTTTACTCTAAATTAATTAATTTTCTGGCTTAAGATTTAATTTTTATTTTGTCAAAGAAATTAATTAATTGACACTTGAGGGGATTAATTATTTTCCCACCCTCAAATACTTTATCCACGGTGTCTGATTGCGAGGGACCTTGCACTAAAAAAATTTTTACATCAGATAATTACATTTCAACCCTCAAAGGGGGATACTCGTTCGTTATAGTCCCTCATAATATTTAACCAATTATTTGACACAATATGATCTAGTGGACCAAGTGATTTGTAATAAAATAATTTAGCCAAATAGCTTAAACTATTCTCAAATAAATTTTACAACAGACTCGACTAAGAACACTAGGACTCACCTAATATTTTGTCAATAAATTTCACCCCAACTTTGGGGTTTAAGCTAAAGGGAAAAAAATCTTCCGATTAGATGTGTTTAGAAACACAGGTAATCAGGGGAGTTAAAGAACCTCCTAGGATGAAATTTGTCGCCAAAATCATAGGATTACCTAGGTTGTTACCTTTACACGGTCGTACTAGCATCATTTACATTACAACTTGCAGAATTTGGGTTTACAATGACATGATGGATGGTTAATGATTCCGACTATGAAAAAAAATTGCACAACTACTTCTTGGACTTGTGGCAAAATGGGTGCAACAAGGTCAAGGTATTGTATTATTATCAATGAATCAATACTTTTGTCCTAATTCATTAATAATAAAATGTACATTAATATATTTCTTTAAAGTTATTCGTTATCTATAATATATTATTTTATTGCGTCTACATTGCCATTGGATATATATATATTTCCTTAATTTATATTCTATATGTACTTTTATTTTAATATAGTATTAATTCTAATATAATTAATGCTAATATTTTTAATTTCTTTTTAGAATTATTTTAATACATTATCATGTCATTAATGTATTATTATTAATTAATAAAAAAAAATTCATGTATTATATTGCCCTTTCATTTTTTACTTTAGCTTTTAAGGTTTAATTTTTGTCGGTTTAGTTTCTTCCTTATTTTCTTTTTATTATTTATTTATTTATTCCTTTTTCACTCTCCTCCTCTTAGTAATTTGTATCTTGATGATGGATCCTTTTTTAGACTTGAAACTTTGATTGAAAATGATCATTGTGGATAAAACTCTATAAGAAAATTCTTCAAATTTTGACCATGACAGAAACTTACAAACAAATCTGGGATAATCTTTGGAGCTATCTTGTTTTTGAAATTTGGTCGCTTTTGTAGAACAAGTCTCATCCTTTTGTGAAATAGAATTTAGGTTCCTCCTAGAGAAATTGTGGCCACCTTTATTAGTACAAAACTTAGCCTTGTGGAAGAATTCAGAAATTTGGACCCCTATGTGATAGTTTGAACCTGTGAAAAAGAACAGGCCTCGCCCTTGCTAAGGAACACACTTTTTCCTCAAATACGGTCTAGAATAAAAAACAGAATAAGCCATGAAAATAGAAGTGTGTTTTAGTAGTCTTATAGTCACCTTTTGCAGTAGACTTCGAGCTAGTTTGGAAGCATTTTTTGGGCATTCTTTAGGAGGAATCCTAAAGTTTTCTTAGGATCAAGTTTTGAAGTGTTCTTGGAGAGCTTTTGGAGTAGCCTAAGAAGCTTTCATTGAATCAGAATTTGAACTAATACTTGAAGTAGTTTAAGAAGTGTTTATAGAAAACCTGAAGAAATTTATCAAGGCAGACTTTGAGCATCATTTGAATAGACCTTAGAGAAGTTTCCTTGAATACTTCTTGGAACAGCATGTGAAGCGTTTTTGGAGCAATTCATGGAGAGATTATTGCAGCAAGTTTAAATTCATTTGGATGATATTTTGAAGAAATGTTTTTGGAAAAGGTTGAATATTGGAGAATATTTTCAAGGTTGGAGCCTTGTGAAAGACCAGTATGGAGCCTAGATTTATTGAGAGGACTGGACTCCTAATTCAAGGTTGGAGCCTTGAAGAAGTTTTAGATTTTGTTGTACAGGTTGGAGCCTTGAAGAAGTTTGAGATTTTGTTGTACAGGTTGGAGCCTGAATCATTTGTAAAAGAGGATTGGTGTCCTCATCTTTGTACTATAATTATAAAAGCTATTTTTATTTTAATTGTTGTGTTATGAGAACATTTATGCTTCTAATTAAGAGAAATCATAACTGGATAATTAACAATTTAAATAAATATTGATTCACCCCCCCTCTCATTATTTCCAACAAAGGCTTCATATTTCTCCATAAGAAAAACAACCCATGTCATTCTAGTATAATCATCAATTAAAAACGTAAATTATCTATCACTCATTAATGTTTATGTTCTAGCAAACCCGTAGAAGTATGTATGAACCAGCTCTAATGGTTTTATTTATGAGTACTCCTTTAAATTGATTTTGACTTCGGTCTACTTCCCATGCCGACAAGGCTTGCGAATTGGATCACTTATCCTTAATATTTTCGCATGTTTCTTTTTTATTTCTCTTTGTTGAGTTTCACTAGATGGTCAAAATTCATATGACCTATCCTTTTGCGTTATAACAAAATTTCATCTACTTTCTAATACAACATTTTTCTTTGACTTCATCTAAGACATTTGCATTACTTCAGGTCCTAGTTGCGTTTTCCACCAAACTTCCTAACTATACTTTCCTTACTTCACATCTCTTATCAAGAAATGTGAGATCATATCCTTGATCACACATTTGACTAACACTCAAAATATTGTGTTTTAGACTATCAACATATAGAACTTTTTGAGTTTTAGTCATTTGGTTATCAAGATTGACTATTATTTTCCCCATTATCTTGGTTGTTGCATTATTTCTAAAAGTAACACTCCCTTCTTTGTATTCCTTTAGAGAAATAAATTTCTCCTAGCTCCTATCATATGCTTTGAATACCCATTGTCTTCATAATATTTATTTCCTTACTTCACATCCCTTATCACAAAATGTGATATCATATTCATTATCACACATTTGACTAGCACTCAATTATTGTGTTTTAGACCATCAACATATAGCACATTTTGATTTTTAGACCTTCCGTTATCAAGACTGGATGTTCCTTTTCCCATTATTATCACTACTACATTATTTCAAAAATTAACACTCCATTCTTTGTATTCCTTTAAAGAAAAAAATATATTATATATTGTCATATGCTTTGAACACCCACTATCAATGTACCATTCAACTCCTTTATTTTGAGCATCTAGAGAAAATCCACATTCCTCCTGATTTTCTCGCTTCCTTTTCCATGTCCTTGTAGATTATTTTTTTTTGTTTTGTTGAGAAGCCCTTATTGTGCTCCTTTTACAGTCACTTTCCTTGTGCCCATAGTTATTGCACTTATAGCATTCAATATGGTCCACTAAGGGGGGAAACGATATGTAACTTCTGATGGCATTCTCATTGATACTTCTAGTATTACTGATCACATAATCATTCTTTATAGTTTTGAAGGATTCTCTGTTTCTATTTCTCATGTAAGTATTCCTTACATAGGATTTATAATTCATTGTTTTATGTTCAAAATTATTACAAGCAAAGAAGAATCCTAAAAGCATATTTTGATACCTAGACGAGAAATAAGGGAATGGTTGTTTTGAATTCATGATAAATATTAGCACTATATTGGTTCTTTGCTTCATTTATGGTGTTGCTAATAGGGTAATTTGAAAATTCATATCTTTGTTAGTTCTTAACTTCATTTCCAGTACTTTATGTAGAGTTGATGGGGTCATGTCTTTGGTGGTTCTCACTTCCTTTTCTAGAACTTCTATCATTGATGTTAGAATTTCTAGGTACATTAGCAAAGATGTTAGATTATTCTCTGCATTTCTTCTCTGATGCCTTTGTGCTTGATCCTCTCTTGAATGTTTCATGATTTTATTTATAACCAAAATCTGTTTTTATTAAAAAATACTTTTGGCAGCTAAGTATGTTATCTAATATTTTATTACTCTTTTCAAACTTTAAGCATTGATTTAAGTGAGAAATTGCTTTCTCCAGTTTCTTTCTCAAAGAAACCACCTATGCTTCTAGCTTCTCACAATTTATTTACTTTTCTTTTAGTGGTTTATCATAATTTCTTCTATTCTCTTTGTTTCTTCTAGTTGAAGCTTTAAGAGGTTGATAGATGCTTCATCAAAATCATAGCCTTTCTTCTCATACTTGTGTAGTAGTTCCTTCTGTATTTTTTTTATAGTTTTCTTGAGTCTACCTATCTCTTCTAAGGCACCAACTAATTCTCCTTTAAGGTTTAATTCATCGTCAACTTCTTCCTATGAATATGTATTCTCTTTCTTATGGATTTTTTTATTAGCTTTCTAAGCATCCATGGCTATGAATAGAATATCTCCTTTGTCATCATCAAATGTCTATCTATCACTCTCTTCTAGTGAACTACTATCCTCTTTGGAATAAAAGCCTTTCTTTTTGAGATATCCTCCTTTTTTATTATTATGAGATTTGTTTCTATTTCTATATCTTTTTTCATTATCACTTACCTCCATTTTTGCATAAGGACATTTACTGCATAATGACCTATTCTACCACATTCAAAGTGTTTGAATGGAAGATTACCTTTGAATTTATCATATCCTCTTTTCATATTTCTTACAAATTAAGCTTCTTGTTCATCTTATTTATCATTGGAGTAATCATGGGCCTTATATCCTTTTGTCTTCTTTGTTTCTTTAAATGCTACTTCCTTTAATCCTGACTTTTCTTTTTCATTCCTCATTTCATATGCAATGAGTATTTCATGAAGTTCATCCATTTTCAAACTTTCCAAATATTTATTTTCTTCAATGGTTGAAACCTTTGCATTAAATCTCAAGGGAAGTGATGTCAACACTTTCTGAACAATTATTGATTCCTCAATCTTTTCATCAACCCCTCTAATATCATTTACAATCTTATATACACGAACAAAGAGCGTTGCAATGTTTTCATCTTCATCCATCTTTAAACTCTAAAATTGTCTTGTATGAGTTTGAAGCTTTGCTCTTTTTACTTTTTCATCTCCTTCAGAGTTGCTTTGAAGCTTGTCTCTAATGTCTTTTACATATATACAATGCATTACCTTACGAATTTTGATTATGTTATGCCACACAAAATGGCATTCGTTGTTTTTGCATTACTTACACAGGAATTTTTACCATTTAAATAAGTTGGGAGAACTGCTAGAAATTGATAACCATCCTCAACTGTTAGCCAAATGTCAACACAAAGAGACATTAGATGGGTCCTCATCCTTAATATCCAAAAAGCATAATTGGATCCATTAAATATTAGAAATATGCTTAACAAAGAACCGTCCTTACTACTTCCAAATAACCTTGCTCTGATACCGATTGTTGGATTCACAATTATACTTTGTGGGGGGGTGAATTAGTTTATTCATAATTTTTATTTATTTCAACATTCAAACACCATAAAGCATCATATCATAAATTGAACAAGTAACACAAGATATACATGGAAACCCTTATGGGAGGAAACTACAAAAATCCTTTATATAAAATATCTTATAGGCACCAACCTACAATAGACACCAATCCCCTCTAATTTACAGGCACAAACTTGTAGTAGACACCAATCCCCTCTTATTTACGGCACCAACTTGCATGAGACACCAATCCCCATTTTGTCCTTGTAGGCACCAACCTACAGGAGACACCAATCCCCTGTGAGATTCAGTTTGGATTAACTCTACAATATGCTACGCTCTTCTCAACTCTGTAATTTCCCCTTCATTGGTTCACTTGCTTCTATGAAATCTTCTCTAGTCTTTATGTCTCTCTGCATTATATTTCTCTTTACCAGGTGTTGCCTTCAATCCCTACTAGTACAAATACATTATCCCATTGTTAATCAACTTTCGGATTATCAGAGTAGGCGCTTTCTTTAGTCCCAATTATCACTTGTTCGTGCTTATAACCAAGCACGTGCATTCTTCCTTCACTCCAACCACATATGAATGGGCTCTATGATTTTAGAGCTCTCGATGCTATTGAGCACTCAACACAGTGAACAACACCAACACCAAATTTTAAAACCCTGAGCATATGGGCACTAAACTACCAAAGCACTCAAAACCTCAAATTATGACCTAACACTAACTTATATTGTATATTGGAGAACTAGGAGATTTGACATGTAACACCTTTATTATATTGGCGGTATGGGCCACTGGAGAGTTAGTGTATCGATAATCAATTTATATCGGGATATTAGACCAAAGCTATGTCAAGATAACACTATTAAAACCCTGATATTTATGTTACATACCAACAAATGTTCTAACAAAAGGTTTTTTCAATTGACGGTGATGTCACCAGAACTTTAGGAAAATAATTAACAAAGGAATTTCTTGCAAAACAACCTCTGTAAGGGCGGAACCTTAATGTGGAACCATGATACCGGAAATCTAGAGTCTGGTGGAACGACCTTGGAATATAGAAACTTCGGGAGAAATAATAGTCTTATTGGAAAACGTTGAGGCCCAATACAAACCTATACAAGTAGAACCTTTGCATAAAAGGATTGAACGTCAGTATACCAAGGGCCTTAAGCCTTAGGTACTATACTTTAGCCCCACATGACCAAGAGAAGAGAACAGGAGTTGCTAGATACCAGATATCAAGAAAATGAAGAGTCTCACCTTAACAGAAAAAGTCAATATTTTGAGGGCCTTAGGCCCTTGGGTGCTATGCTTAGGCACCTTGTGACCAAGAGATGAGACCAAGATCTAAGGTGGCTCGAAAGCAAGGAATTTTGTGAAGATTATATGTTATAGATAAATTTGAGGTTCTCAAAGAATTTGACTTACAATGAGTTTCACACCTCGGCCTACTTGTTCTTCCCTCTGTTACTCAACCTCATACTTCTACTCATTGGTATGACTATGTTACGACAAATATTACTCATTTTTTTGGCTTATGCTTCATACGTCCTCCTCTGACTTCATACTTTGCTTCTCTACTCCTTTCAAGCAAGTTTCTTATTTCTTAACCCACTTTCAATTCTTTAAAGCACTCAGCCATGTAGATATATATAATGATTTGGCTCTTGAGGTTGGGCCGACTTGTCAAGGAAGTTTCCTAGATTCAGGCTCGCTTCTGGGGAATCGATATGATCATTGGAGCTGAAAATTGCTTGGCTTATATCTAATATTCCTTGTGCCAACATATCCTTAAGTCCTTAGGCTTTTGGATTCCTCTATAACCCCTTCAACTTTGGGACTCCTCTATAACTTTAACATATATACAAAGGGCCTCAAGGGTCTCCTCCTAGCATTGACGTCAATGAAAACACAATATGCAACATCTAATGCCAAGTATGCTTCACAACCAAGTAAAAAATTAAAAATCACTTCTAAGTAAGGGAAGCCACACAATGAAACCATACCAATTGCAACCTAATGTATCATGTGACATCATCTAGAACAAGCAAATATAAGAGAATTAAGCACCATGAAGGACATACCACTAAGTCCATAAATATTTACGAGTACATGAATGTAGTTGATGGGACATAGACATAGGTACAAGTAACATCAAATCACACCCAATTGAGTGTGTCTCTAAGGGAGTTACCTAAAGGGAAACAAACCTCTAGCCACCATTGCTTCTGGTGTGGATGTTTCTATATTGGATTTCCTTCACACCTCAAAAAACAATGCTCCCGCAATATAATCCTAGTCAAGAGAGTTAGTTGTACTAAAAGTTAATGGAAGTGACTCTATGGTCCCAAGATTCAGGAAATGAACACAATAATGTTACTTCCTTGTCTTTTTCATTGATCTTTATATCCATACTAGTCAACTAGCATATAAGGGTATTAAATACATTCAAATGATCAACAATTTTGTTACCTTCTTTCATTCGTAGACTGTGCAAATGACTCTTTAAGTAGATTCAATTTGTTAAGGATTTCATCATGTAGAGACTCTCCATTCTTCTTCATAGATACGAATTTTTCTCCTCTCCAGTGATATTGAAAAAGACATCGCTTTCTAAACATAAATGAATGTTGTTGAGAGCTCTCACATCCAAATCTTCCCAGTTTTTATCAAACATACCCACCGGTTTCTCTCTTGCCATCCAAGGCCATGTGCAATTACTTTTGCACAAGATAATCTCACATCTTGAGCTTCAATAACTCAAAGTTATTCTTCCCATTTAAATTCTAGACCTCGAACTTTGTATTCATTATATTTTCCATTCTCTCTCAAACTATATGTGTGGCCTCCAAATCTCATCTTAATTTTTATTTTTTAAACCTCTACCAAATCAAAACTTAATGTTCAAACCCAAGAGTGTAATAGTTTATCCTCAACTTCAATATCCTAAAGCTTTGCTTGGCTCCTATCAGGACCTCTTCGGCTCCACGTCTGCATGGACTCACATAGGTCCACATGGTTGTATCGGAGCCTATCCCACTCAGCAGTGTTCCATCTAAAATATCTATTCAAGAAATGTTGAAGATTGCAACAAGAAACAGTGAAGGAGGCATCCTGAAACATCTTTCCTGATCCTAGTTGGAAAGTGATCACCAAAACTAGGTGGGGGCCACACAAGTGATTTTTGTCGCAAAGTCTATTCTTAGACTATGTCTATTTTTAGACATATGGATCATGATCTATGAGTTGCAGGATGCTATTTATGGATGATTGGTCGAGTTGGTAAAAATAGATGGACCTCTATTTTTAGACATTGGGTGGATTCTATTTTTAGACTGTCGGGCTAAAAATAGAACAGTCAAATATTATTAACCCTTAATAATATTTAGACTATAAACATTATCTTTTCCTCTTGGAGCACTTCAGTTTGATGCTTGGATGTGGTACATGCAGCTGACAGAAGGAAATACGCTTTTCCTAAGGGTTATTTGAGCTATTGCATGGTTGACTTCAATTAGAACTCATGTGGCAGAGTTTGGTGGAGTTGATGAGACAGTTGGTGGAGTTGTGTTCGGTTTAACTTAGTTGAACTAGTTGTATTTAGTCTAACTGACAAATACACTAGTGATGAGTGGTGTGAATTAATTATTAATTAATTCACTAATTATTAAATCATAAATAAACTAAAGAACACATCAGTTAACTGCAATGCATGGACAGTTCAGTGGAGACCAGTGTTAGAGGTGGGTGAAAGGGTGAGTCTACTATCAGTTGTGACTATGGCTGTGCATGAGATTTGCACACACATTGATTGAAATTGCCAATGAGGATTGCGCAGTACCAGCCAGTGGGATTTGAACTTGGATCTCATCATTATTCATCTTGGATTGCGCAGTAGAGGCAGGCAAACAGTGGAGGAGATTTGAACATGTGACTTGTTCATCTTCCTTGCTAGTTTGTGTGTAGCTTGTGAGATAGTGCTGAGAGCTGTGAGATATTTGTGCTATGTATTGTTACATGTTCTCTATCATTATAATATACAGATAGTTGGGGGTTTTCAGCTGTATGCTTTCCCCATTACATACTGTGTTATATGTGTGCTTGATTATGTTTTAATGTGTGCATGTGACTGCTTCTATTTCCGCAAATTGATGATCAATTGTAGAAGAGGTTATGTATTATGCATGAAGCTTAAATAGTGTGTAATCAGGATAATCTCGGTGAATAATTCATCTATTATTCAAATTTCTACATGGTATCAGAGCGAAATTGATCATCGGATCTATTACAGTGATTACAATTTATTTCGGTAGACAAAGTCTGTAAGCGGGCCAGGTAGCCTCTGGATCCATCCTTTTCTTTGAAAGGTGATATATCCAGTAAATGCCCCTACATTCGATCTCTGTGCTAGAAATACTTTGTTCTCACAGATCAGAAGCGGTTGAGTTTTGAGCTGGTGGAATTCAAATTTGCAGCAGAATTTGGAATTCGAATTTGCAGAAGAGTTTTCTTGGTGTCGAAGTCAAAATGTCTTATCAAGGATTGCGATTGGAGTATGCTCTTGAAGGCAGCTCGAATTATATTGCATGGAGAGATAGGATGGAGGCGGTGCTCGATGAAAATGGGCTGAAGGAGTTCATAGATGCTGAAGTTCCAAAGCCTAGCGATGTAGCCTTGGTTGAGGCTTGGCAAAAGAAGACAGCAAGGTGTCGAAGGATTCTGTTGGAGGGCGTGAAGGATCACATAGTATCCAGCCTGCATGGTAAGGCTTCTCCATTTTTGATGTGGAAAGCCTTGACAGATTTATTCCAAAGCAAGAGTGACCAGAGGAAGTTGGCGCTCAAGGATAAACTCGGGAAAATAAAGATGGAGAAGAATGACACTATTCCGGTATACTTGACAAAGTTTGTCCACTGCAGGGATGAGCTTGGGAGTGTAGGAGTTAGTGTGGATGATGAGGAATTGGTGAGCTTGGCTCTCCTTGGGCTTTCGAAGAGTTGGCACTCCTATCAGGACTCTGTCAATGGTCGGGAAAAATTGCCAGGATGGGAGCGACTTTGGTCGGATCTTGTGCAAGAGGAGATAAGGCGGAGTACCAAGGATGGATCTTCATCAAAGGCATCTGATGAAGAGGATTGCGCTTTGGCTGCCAAAGCAAGGAAGGGGAAGGGCAAGAAGAATGCTTCTCAATCCGGTGCGGATGGTAAAGAGCGTGACATGTCCAAAGTGAAGTGTTTTCACTGTCACGATCATGGACATTACGCCACAAATTGTCCACAGAAGAAGAAGAACAAGCAGGTTGCTGGAGCTGCAGCTGGTGAGGCTCTTGCCTCGCAATTTGAGCTGGACTTCTCATTGATCGCATGCATGGTTTCTAGTGCATTGGGATCGGGGTGGTATTTTGATAGTGGCGCTTCCTTTCACATGACGAGAGATGTGAATCTTTTCAGTGACTTGGTGGAGAAAGATCTCCAGTTGCATGTTGAGTTGGGCGAAAATGGACGATACAATGCGACCGGCATTGGTACCATAACCTTTCAGAGGGAGTCAGGTAAACTCATTCTTTTACAAGATGTAGTGCATGTTCCAGGTTTAAAGAAGAATTTGATCTCAGTCGCAATGTTAGAGGATAAAGGGTATGAAGTTGTCTTCGGTGAAGGAAAATTTTTCCTTCAGCACAAGGCAACAGGACAAGTCAAGAAGGTTGGGATTCGCGAAATCTCTACGGTTTGAAATAGATGGGATGTCCCTGCGGAGCTTCCCTCGTGGGAAGTGCGAGAAAGACATGCAATTGATGCTTGAGAGGGAGAAAGTTTTGCATGCAGGTGATAGTGAACCTCGGGATGTGGAGCAGCCACAAGAGGATCATGGAGTGGAAGAAGCCACTCATGCAGAGAAATTTCGTGCCAGACGGGCAGAGGGAGTGCATGCAGCTATACCACCAGGTGAGAGGTGGGGTGACATGCATGATTAATCCCAAGTGGAGATTTCTGGGTAGATTCATGAGATGGTGTGGATCTCATGGATTGAACCTGGCTACAAGGTGCCCACAGCGCAGCAGTAGCAAGATCAGTTGGAGTGATGCAGGCAGATCAAAGTGACAGTGTCGGATACTGGAGCGCGGATCGAAGTTGATAGCAGAGTCTCCATTGCATAGGTCTGTGAGTTCAACGGCCACACCGGTGGTTCACGATGACATGGGTTGGTAACGACGAGAAGTCGAGGCATTGATAGATACATCGGTATTATTCAGTTGTTTGGAACTGTCGGTTGAGAGGTTGTAGAAGCGGTCGTAGGTTGCCGCCAAGCTTGTGAAGGTTGCGGGCGTACATGGAGTTGCATGTCGCATGCAAAAACGATCCTTTCTTGTTGAGAGGGAGTGTTGAATATTGCAACGAGAAACGAGTGAAGGAGGCATCACGAAACATCTTTCCTGATTCCTGAAACATCTTTCACGATCCTAGTTGGAAAGTGATCACGAAACTAGGTGGGGGCCACCATGATGATTTTGTGTGAAGTCTATTTTTAGACTATTTCTATTTTTAGACATATGGATCATGGTCTATGAGTTGCAGGATGCTATTTATGGATGATTGGTCGAGTTGGTAAAAATAGATGGACCTCTATTTTTAGACATTGGGCGGTTTCTATTTTTAGACTGCCGGGCTAAAAATAGAGCACTCAAATATTATTAACCCTTAATAATATTTAGACTATAAACATTATCTTATCCTCTTGGAGCACTTCAGTTTGATGCTTGGATGTGGAAAATGCAGCTGACAGAAGGAAATACGCTTTTCCTAAGGGTTAGTTGAGCTATTGCATGGTTGACTTCGGTTAGAACTCATGTGGCAGAGTTTGGTGGAGTTGATGAGACAGTTGGTGGAGTTGTGTTCGGTTTAACTTAGTTGAACTAGTTGTATTTAGTCTAACTGACAAATACACTAGTGATGAGTAGTGTGAATTAATTATTAATTAATTCACTAATTATTAACTCATAAATCAACTAAAGAACACATCAGTTAACTGCAATGCATGGACAGTTCAGTGGAGACTAGTGTTAGAGGTGGGTGAAAGGGTGAGTCTACTATCAGTTGTGACTATGGCTGTGCATGAGATTTGCACACACATTGATTGAGATTGCCAATGAGGATTGCGCAGTACAAGCCAGTGGGATTCGAACTTGGATCTCATCATTATTCATCTTGGATTGCGCAGTAGAGGTAGGCAAACAGTGGAGGAGATTTGAACCTGTGACTTGTTCATCTTCCGGGCTAGTTTGTGTGTAGCATGTGAGATAGTGTTGAGAGCTGTGAGAGCTTTGTGCTATGTATTGTTACATGTTCTCTATCATTATAATATACAAATAGTTGGGGGTTTTCAGCTGTATGCTTTCCCCATTACATACTGTGTTATATGTGTGCTTGATTATGTTTTAATGTGCGCTTGCGACTGCTTCTAATTTCCGCAAATTGATGATCAATTGTAGAAGAGGTTATGTATTATGCATGAAGCTTAAATAGTGTGTAATCAGGATAATCTCGGTGAATAATTCATCTATTATTCAAATTTCTGCAAGAAAATCAAATATGGTTATGCATCAGCAAAATTTGGACAAGGTTCTCTCTCAACTCTATTCCTTTATGCAATTCTTCTGCATGGGCCTTCTCCTCACATCTTTCACCACCTTTGTGTACTTCCACTCAACAAATAGGGTCACAACTCTCCTCAGCCTCACGACAATGCTCCACCTCCAACAAAAAATATGTTAGTTCGAAGATTTGATACCCTTTGTTGTGGTAGATCCTGCAAACAATTGTCAAAAATTGAAAAGAATGAATTAATGAAAACAAGTTTCCCATCAAAAAGTTACACAACGCATGGTTTCTCCTTTATTGCTTGAGACTTATGGGATTGGATACATAGGGTTTACATTGCCATGCATATATATAGTTTCTTGGCACAAATTCGATAAAATCCAGATACCCAAGGGTTTTGAAATTGTCCCACTAGTTCAAGAAGGTGAACTCCCATGCATTGGGGAGCACTTATTATTTTCATTGCCCAACAATAAGCAAGAGACAAGAAGAATGTTGACAAAAGAAATCAACCCACATATTATAACCATTATTTTTTGTTGTTATTCATTCCACACTTAAAAGGAAATTCAAGAATGAAAGGCTTTAAATATGAAACAAGGAGAATGCAATTATATTGGCATAAAAATATTACATTAAACCTACTATGAGGATTTGAGTAAGGGGATATAATTGTTAAGCATATCGAAATTTTTCAAAAGGAAATTTTGAAAAGTGTTGAACTGGATACCAGTATGAAAGATACACATGAATTGCACTTCATTAAAATTACAAATAGATAAATACATGTTATTGACCATTGGATTCATGTTCCAAGATCTCTTGGACCCCCAATGGCGGTTCATATTCCTCACCATAACTCTAATGGATTATGTGTCTAACATTCCTCCCTTTAATCTAAAGAGGTTTTTATGATTCCAAGCATAGAAATGAGGATAGTTGCCAATCATTAAATGGGCTGTCTAAATCTGGTGGTTTTGGGATGACCACAAACCCAATGGCTAGCAGGGGCCAAAATATTCTACTAAATGGTGGTTTAAGGTTGACCACCAACTTTGGAACTAGGCTCTAAGGCTTAGTAATTCCCAAAACATTTCATAAATTGGCTAGAACTTTATGTCTTCTACTAATCGAAAGTACTTGCAAAGGATTATTTGAAGATCACTGCAAACTCTAGAAATCTGCTCTACGACTCTGTTGTTCCCAAAAACATTTAATAATTTAGATGGAACTTGATGTCTTATGCTAACTGGAAGTGCTCCCAAATGATGATTTGAAAACGATTGCAAAATGTTGTCTTAGCAAATTCCATCATTCTTCAACTAAATGGTGGTTTCAAGAAGACCATGAACTGAATAGTGTTCATGGCTCTTCTCTAGCTAAAGCTCTAACTCTAGCTCAAGCTCACTTGTGCATGCTTGATTGATAGGGATTCCAAACTAAAAGCCTCATTGTCAATCACTTATATCATTCCCCTTGTTATATACAAGATGAGAAGACAAAAATATTTCCTCAATGCTCAAAAGGATGATGATCAAATACTTTGATCCTCCATGTGGCTAACTTGATGAGGGTATCAGGTTCTATTGAAAATGCACCCATTTATAATGTAATTTAACAAGTAAAATTACAAAAAAAAATATTCTACTAAATGGTGGTTTAAGGTTGACCACCAACTTTGTAACTAGGCTCTAAGGCTTAGCAGTTCCCAAAACATTTCATAAATTGGCTAGAAGTTGATGTCTTCTACTAATCGAAATTACTTGCAAATGAGATTTGAAGATGACCGCAAACTCTAGAAATATGCTCTACAACTCAGTTGTTCCCAAAAATATTTCCTAATTTAGATGGAACTTGATGTCTTATGCTAACTGGAAGTGCTCCCAAATGATGATTTGAAGAAGATTGCAAAATGTTGTCCTAGAAAAAGTCGTCATTCTTCAACTAAATGGTGGTTTCAAGAATACCATGAACCGAATCGTGTTCATGGCTCTGCTCTAGCTAAAGCTCTAACTCTAGCTCAAGCTCGCTTGTGCATGCTTGATTGATAGGGATTCAAAAATAAAAGCCTCATTGTCAATCACTTATATCTTTCCCCTTGTTATATACAAGATGAGAAGACGATAATATTTCCTCAATGCTCGAAAGGATGATGATCAAATACTTTGATCCTCCATGTGGCTAACTTGATGAGGGTATCAGGTTTTATTGAAAATGCACCCATTTATAATGTAATTTAACAAGTAAACTTGCAAAAAAAATATTTGCAAGTAACCAGCCTTGATTCTCTTTAATACATACTAAGAAATGTATAAGCTAAATCATTGTAATAATAGTGTGATGCACCACCAAAATCACCAGAAATAGCTAGTTGAGGTTGGCCAAAATTACCAAAATAAAACGCACCCTCTATCTAGATAAGGTTGGATGTTTGAAATCCATTGCATAGGGAAGGAGTTGATTGTACAACGCCTGTTAGTTTTCTTTGTGAAATCATTGATGATGTGTAGCTAGAAAAAATGTTGCTCCAAAAAACAAGAGTGCTTTGGCCAAAGGTTGGTGTTGATTGTCCAATCGTTGGTCTCAACTGGCTAAAAGATGGAGTGGATTGTCCAAAGCCAACATGGAAAACAATCCAGATGATTGAGTACCTCCAAAAGGTGTGCTTGTCGCTCCAAAAGGAGATAAAGAAGATGATCGTCAAAATGTTGATGTTGTTGAAAATAAAAAAAGAGATGGAGGCGAAGAATATGTGCCAAAAGGAGTGGATGAGAAGGTGATGTCAAGAGCAGTGTTCGAGCTCCCCTTCAAGTACATTCGTTAATTCACATGGGCAATGTATCCAGTGCTTGGATTTTCCTATGGAGAATCCCTCAGTATTCGGTTGCTATATATACATTGCCATCAATATATCCATCTCACAATTGGCACACTACTTATCCAAAAACCATGCATAGTACAATGTGACTACCTAGTTTGATGATGTGCCACTTATTTCAAACCCTTCATCAAAGAAATTGGTGGAGAGCAATTTCTCCTTCAAATTTGGCATGGAATATATTACCAATGTAGGTCTTGTTTACTCTCAACGTGGAGTGGTTGAGAACTCAAGAGGATAAGAACAAGGAGTACAAGTCGAAGGTCAACGACCTAAAGGGATCTCCTATAAGCATTGGTAATCTTGGAGGAAAGTATCGACAAAAATTACCTGATCATTTCATCTTTGGTTAGCCTTGAATATTATAATGAAGGTTATCAAGCTCACTTCCATGATAGTGTGGATGCTCGATACTATCATAGATCAAGGCTTTCTTCAATGTAGAAAATGGTGTGCAAGAGTGTTAGTTAGTGAAATGAAACATGCACACAAAGAAAGGGTAGATAAATGGATGTGAGGGTTTTTAGTCTCTGCAAATGGTACCAAGATTTTGCACATGTAAGCAGACATATAATGCATAGATGAAGAAAAGGTTGTAGGCAAGGTGGATGGAATGTAAAAGGTGTGTCAGGCTCTAGAGAATGCCCAAACTCTAATATCATTGTCGAATTGGACACAAGCGTGAAATATAAGTGTGAGTTGCATTATCATTAAAATAATAGACATATAAATACATGTTTGTGATCGTTGGATTCATATTCCAAAGTCTATTCAACCCCTAATGATAGTTCATATTCCTCACCATAACCCTAACAGATTACATGTCTAACAAAAAACGTAAAAGAATTAATGAAAAGTATAAAGTAAAGAATATATAAATTTTAGTCAACACTATTGAAAATTTTGAAAATTGCAAAGTGAAAAATTTGGGAAAAAATGAAAATTACAAAATGAAGAGGATATAAACTTCCGTAACAAAAAATATTGTAAAACAAAATATTGAAATTTTCAAAAAGAATTATTAAAGTGAAAATTGTGAAGGAATTGAAATTTTTGAAAAGAATTATTGAAGTAAATTGTGAAGGATACAGAAATTTTGATATGCCATGTCTAAAATTTTCAAAGGAATTATTATAATCATGGTATAATTTTAAAAATGAGTCATGAAGTAAAGTAAAAATTGACAATTGTTAAGTGAGACTTGGAAATATTTCAAGGATATCCATAAATTGAAAATTATTTAGCGAAAATTGTACAATATTAAAAAAAATTGAAGAAATTATTGTAATAATGTATGGCATTGTAATCATGGAAAATTCTTTTGTAATAATGAATATTGTGAGAATATGAACCTCCTTTCCCAAAGGTGTCAAAAATGAAAATAAGATTTATAGAAAAAAAATTATTTTGACTGGTTAAACACATAGCAATGGAATTTGGAAAAAAATTATCACCAAATCCACACACAAGAACAAAGTCGTTTGATAGGAAAGCTTTCATCAACATATAGATATGAATGTTTCTAGTGAGTTTGAGCATGACTGAAGCCCACTCATGCAGGTATTTCAAGTGGAGGATAGAGTCTTCAAAGACCATTCAAAGACATTATGGTTATTCCTTTCCATTTTCAAGTGGGATACATTGATGACACTAATACATAAGGGCCAAAAGCTTTGAAGTTGCTTCAGGATTTTGGCGATTGTGGTTAATTCAGAGTGATGCATTGAGGATTAAATGCTTTCAACATAAATTCCTCACATGGAGTTTTTTTATTGGTCAATTTGATCTTCAAAGTGTTGGAAATACTGAGAGGGGGGTGAATGAGTATTTCTTTTCAATTGTTAATTATTGCCAATTAGATTCTTCACAATTAAAGACAGAGAGGTGTATAATGATAATATTAAGGATTAATAATAATTTCAATTCCCTTTCTAATAATAGTATACAATAGATGAGTGAGGGCACCAACCCTTTTAATGAAACAGGCACCAATCTGTTGTCAAGCACCAACTTGGACTTGATGAGGCTCCGACCTCTAGGGCTTTGACCCTATCTTCTCAAGGCACCAACCTTGTGTTTAGGAGCTCCTACTCCAAGGACACCAATCCTTCTTTTCTTCTTTATTAGATGATTGATTCAAAGATGCTTCATTGCACCAACCTTCACCATACTGCACCAACTATTCAGCATCAACTTATTTTTCAAATCTGCTCCAAAGTATTGTACCAATACTTCTGCACCCCACTAAGATTTCAACACCAAACTGTTCCAAGACTACTACATCATAGCTATACTGAGACTTCAAGAGTGTACTTGCTCTAGGTTATGATGATTCTTCTACACCATAGCTTTACCAAAGTTCTGCACCACACAGCACAAATAGTTCTCCACTATCTAGAGCTTCTTTTACCAAGGCACAGGTCTAAATTCTGAAGGAATGCCACAGGTCCGATGTCAACAATTCGATGTACCCACACTTCTATAACACAGATCCGAAGTTTCTAAATTATGGGTCTGGTATAAGTCTACCAACAACAAATATACCGAACTCCTGAGACTGTAATGTATGTTTGAAACTATGTTTTTACACTTCCAAAGTCCTGTAGGTGTCCTGAGTTATTAGTCCTCCCGCAACCATACTTTCCACGCATCCAAGGGTTTGTATCAGACTTTCGAGTCTCCTGTCCAAACGAACAGACTTTGATTTTACTGTTTTAAAGTCCTATAGGTGTATTCTGCCCCTTAAAAATACCTCTAAGCCTTAAAATAATTTAGTCCTAAGCATATATATAATTGTAAATCTTTGGTCCTAGTTAGGACTTTTAGTCTACCCTTAGCTTCTGCTTCAAAAACAGATATATTCTTCCACTAGTATTACTGGTTCGAGGGCACTATTTCAATTATTGTCTGTTTAACCCAAAACAAATTTTGATATGTTGCCTCCTTCAGTGCACGAGTTGTGAACTTGTCTTCAGCATTCTGTATTTTCTTGACCGAATTTCTTAAGTAGAAAACGAGGTCTTATGGTCTTATTAATACGCATCATGTTGTGAAAAATGAAGGGACGTGACCTTTAAAGTAGGCCGACTTGTCCTAGAAGGATGATGTCGGCTCACAGACCAGAAATTATATTTTAACTAAAAAATTCAATAACTCTCAAATCACATGGAGTTTTGCGCTGAGTAGTAGCTCATTGGAAAGCTAAAATTATGCTCTTTCAGATGGTGGAGGTCTCATGAAATAATTTTGCCTCAAAGGCATTAGAATATATGTTTTTAATGTGTTGAGAGCAGAAATAGAATGAAGAACCTCTTCATTGATTCCTTTGACTTTGCTTCCTCATGATTCCCTATATTGTGCTTGCTGGTCATGGATATTCACATCAATGGAAATTAGACTAACAATCTCCCCCTTTATCATTGGATGGCAATATTTTTCTTCTCTCCCCCTTTGACATCAATGGCAATGGGGTGCCCATGTGCTCCCCCTGTCATACTGCTCCCCCTGTCATATTGTACCCCTCGACATGTTGCTTGATTTAATGTGATGCAAGAACAATGACCCCCATATTTTGGTGAAGATACTCAAATGCTTCTCGTGGAAGGGGTTTTGTAAAGATATCAACAATTTTCTCTTTTGTATTGACGTATTCCAACCTGATATTGTGTTCAGCGACTTGTTGATGGAGAAAGTGGTATTTGATTGGAATATGTTTGGTCCTTGAGTGCATCACCGGATTCTTTGAAAGACTGATGGCGCTAGTATTGTCACAAAAAATAGTAACTGGTTGCTTAGTTTCTATGTTGACATCCTTCAAGGCTTCATTCATCCATAGAATTTGTGTACAACAATCAGCAGCAGCGATATATTCGGCTTTAGCTGTAGAAAGGGATATAAATGATTGTTTTTTGCTGAGCCAAGATACAAGACAATCTCCCATAAAGAATGCATTTCCACTGGTACTTTTTCGATCATCCATGCTTCCGGCCCAATCAGCATCAGAGTAAGTTGTCACAATAAGAGTTGAACTCTTAGGATACCAAAGACCGAAATCAATCGTTCCTTTCAAATATCAGAGAATTCTCTTCACCGCTGCTAGATGGGATTGTTTAGGACTTGACTGAAATCTTGCTACCATTCCTACTGCTTGCATAATATCTGGTCTTGTAGTAGTTAAGTATAGGAGAGCTCCAATTATTGATCTGTAAATAATTACATCTATGAGAGGGGTATCATCATCTTTGCTTAATTTACAATCTGTGGTCATCGGTGTGCTCATAGGTGCACAATCTTCCATCCCATATCTTTTGAGCATGTCTTTAATATATTTTGCTTGAGATATAAACATGCCTGCAGAGGTTTGAGATATTTGTAGCCCAAGAAAGTAAGACAACTCACCAATCATTGACATCTCGAATTTTTTGGACATATTTAGAGCAAATTCATGGCTCATTTCTTCATTATTGCTAGCGAAGATTAGATCATCAACGTAAACAAGAGTGATCATAAGTTTTCCCTTGTCCATCTTCATGTAGAGATTGCTACATGCCACTCCCTTTTTGAAACCCTCTTGTTGCAAATAGTGATCCAACTTTGCATACCATGCTCTAGGGGCTTGCTTAATCCATACAAGGCCTTTTTTAGTTTGCATACAAAGTCTTTTCCTTCAGCAAGATCAAATCCTTCTGGTTGCTCCATGTAAACTTCTTCCTTGAGATCTCCATTTAGGAATGCTGATTTTACATCCATTTGATAAACTTTGAATCCTTTGAGCAAGTAAATGCTAAAAGCATTCTTATGGCTTCCATTCGAGCAACTGGTGCAAAGGTATCTTTGAAGTCAATTCCTTCGATTTGCGAGTATCTTTTGCAGACAAGTCTGGCTTTATTTCTGATGATTTGTCCATCTTCATTCATCTTGTTTTTGTATACCCATTTTGTTCCAATTATATTTTTATCTTTTGGGCAAGGTACCAGTTCCCAAGTCTCATTTTTTTCGATTTGAGACATTTCTTCTTCCATGGCCTTTATCCAATAAGGATCTTTGCTTGCTTGGGAAAAAAATTCAGGTTCTATTAAAGATAATAGAGCCACATCATCTTTTCTTGGGGTGTTTATCATCCTTCTTCGAGTTTGGATTCCTTCATCTATGTTTCCGATGACATGTTCTTGTGGATGATATCTTTGAACAAACTTGATCTTGGAGGGAGTTTGTGAAGATTCACTTTGAGGTTCTTCATTCTCCTCTTCTTTTTCAGGTTCTTCTTCTTCACTTTGTTCAAAGAAAGGCTCAACTTCATGATCTTCAATTCTTTTTTCTAGAAGGCCTTCATCAATCTTCACATCAATGCTTTCCACTATTCTTCGTAGACAATTTTTGTAACATTTGTAAGCTTTGCTCCTAGTGGAGTATTCAAGAAATATTCCTTCGTCAACTCTAGAATCAAATTTCCCTGGTGAGTCATCATTTATTTTTATGAAACATTTGCTTCCAAAAACCCTGAAATATTTAACTGAAGCACATCTTCCTTTCCATAATTCATAAGGAGTCTTTTCATTAATAGGTCTTAGTTGAGTTCGATTTAAGGTATAAACTGCGGTACCAACTACTTCTCTCCAAAATTTTGGTTGCAAATCAGCTGCTAGTAGCATTGTCCTTGCCATTTCTTGAATGGTTTGGTTTCTTCTTTCAACTACTCCATTTCGCTGGGGTGTCCTAGCAGTAGAGAGTTCTCTTTCGATTCCATGCTCTTTACAGACTTCATCAAATTATTTTGAGGTGAATTCTCCTCCTCTATTCGTTCTAAGACATTTAATCTTAGAATCTTTCTCATTCTCAATGAGAGCCTTAAGATTCTTTAAACATTCAAATGCTTCGGATTTATATTTTATGAAATATATCCACATCATTCTAGTATAGTCATCAACAAATAGAGCAAAGTACCTTTCACCTTGAAGAGCTGGAGTTCTAGTTGGCCCACACAAATCTGCATGAATGATTTCCAAAGGTTTTGTTGTTGAGAACTCCTTAGTTTTGTGGCTAGTTATGGTTTGCTTTCCATGTTGGCATGGGCCACATACAACTTGATTTGGTTTGCACATTTTTGGAATATCCCTTACTGCATTAATTTGTTGATGTTGACTAGGTTATCAAAACTTGTATGCCCCAATCGCTTGTGCCATAACCAAATTTCATCTATTTGACTTAAGTAACATTTATCTTCTTGGATTCTACTGAGAATATAAACATTATCTGGTGTTCTTACTCCTTTCGCCACAAGTTCTCCCGAGGATGAGTCTCTTATTTCACAATTTTTTGCACTGAAGACAACATTATGTCCTTGGTCACAAATCTGGCTAACACTTAGGAGATTGTGTTTGAGCCCTTCTACCAGCACAGTATTTTGAGCCTTTCCTAGTCCATTGACAAGGGTAGCAGTGCCTTTTCCAGTGATTTTAGCGGATCCACTTCCAAAGAATACATTTCCATTTTTCTTGTTCAATGAGATAAACTTCTTTTGGTCACCTGTCATATGTCTTGAGCATCCACTATCCACGAACCAATGATTTTCTTCACTATGAGCACATAGAGCTAGGCCACATTTATCAGTTTTGAGATTTACATTTTTAGCTTTCTCCCTTTTGAGAGGGCAATTTTGTTCATTATGATCATAATTATCACATAATGAGCAAGACGGATCAAACTTAGCCAAAGGATCAAAGGAATTGTAAGTTTTGATTTGTCCTTGCTCTTTAGGACCACGTAGTTGGTTTGTTTGATCATTCAATCTTGGTGCTTCATTCTTATGAGCCTTGCAATGCTTAGCTTGATGCCCAAAGTTTTTACAGTTGTAACAATCCCCAAGAAAAATAGTTTGATACCTGTTGTAGTATCCATAGTTTGAACCAACATTCTTACTTGGAGTTGCTCTTTCTTCAATTCTTGGTTTTGAGATGGGACTTTGCTCTTGACGAGATGACTTTTCTTCTTTTAGATGGCAAGAGAGTACATCAATATAACTTCTGGCATTATTCTTTGTACTTGATGATTCTCCTTTGAAACCAATTCCAGACTTGTCATGTTGAGGTTTTTGAGTATTAAGAATGTTGTCAAGAGCTAGAGAGCTTTGCCAACTCCTTTTAACTTGCTCTAATTCCTTTCTTAGAGATATTATTTCAACTTCACGTTTTTCACAGATATCATCCTTCTCTTTTAACTTAATGTTCAAGAAGTCTTCCCTTCTTTTTGCTTCCTCTCTTTCTATTTTGAGAGAAATTATCTTCTTTTGTAGATTCTCATTTTCTTCAATGGCACTCATTAGCAAACTATCCATGTTTCTTTCATCTTCTAATTCTGAGTCGTCATCATTTGTAAATGCCATGAATAACGTTTCTTTGCTTCCAACATAATTACTTTTCTCATCTGATTCATCATCACTCTCTTTGTAATGACGCACATTTCTAGTTGAATTATTTTTTATGACTACAAATTCATCTTCATCAGACTCATCTTGTTTGGAGAAGAAGTTCTTCTTATTAAACCCTTTCTTTTTTTACATCATTCTTTTAGAGTCCTTTTCATCATCACTATCATGTTTATGAGGACATTTTGCAACATAATGACCTATTCTTCCACAATTGAAACAAATAAGAGGGTACTTACCTTTTAGCTTAGATCCCCTTTTTAGTCTTCGTACAAATTGAACTAACTCGTTTTCAGTATCAGATTTATCGTTGTTGCAACTCCATCCTTTTCCTTCTTTTGTAGAACTTGGGGCTTTGAAAGGTACTTCTTTGAAATTTAGACTCCCTTTCCTCATCTCATAGGCAATAAGAATTCCATGAAGCTCATCCATCTTGAGAGTATCTAGGTCCTTCATTTCTTCTATGGCACTTACTTTGGAGTCAAATCTATCAAGAAGCGATCTCAGGATTTTTTGAACAATGGTGCTTTGTTCAATATTTTATCCTAGTCCTTTAAGAGAGTTAACCACTTCAGCTACTCGGAGGAAGTATGATGCAATATCTTCTTCATCATCCATTTTCAGACTCTCGAATTGTCTTCTATAGGTTTGAAGCTTTGCTTTCTTAACTTTGGAGTCCCCATCATATAGAGAAACCAACTTATCCCATACTTCTTTCGCTGAGTCACAATCCATGACTTTTGTAAATTCGGAATCGGTAATTCCACTAGTGATGGAATTTAAAGCTTTGGCATTAGCAATGTAGGCTCTTCTTTCATCTTGATCAGTTGGAAGACTGGCAGGAGCTTTGTACCCATCCAAAACAGAGTGCCATACTTTAGGATCAAGAGACATTAGATAGTAGGACATCCTCTTTTTCCAAAAACTAAAGTTTGTTCCATCAAAGATAGGTAGTTTCCTTGTTTCCTCCATGTTCTTCATTGTGCCTAAGAATCCTTCTTCCAACTGTTAGGCTAATAATGAAGAAGCTGGCTCTGAAACCAATTGTTGGAAATACTGAGAGGGGGGTGAGAGTATTTCTTTTCAATTGTTAATTATTGCCAATTAGATTCTTCATAATTAGAGACAGAGAGGTGCATAATGATAATATTAAGGATTAATAAGAATTTTAATTCCCTTTCTAATAATAGTATACAATAGATGACTGAGGGCATCAACCCTTTTAATGAAACAGGCACCAACCTGTTGCCAAGCACCAACTTGGACTTTGATGAGGCTCCGACCTCTAGGGCTTTGACCCTATCTTCTCAAGGCACCAACCTTGTGTTTAGGAGCTCCTACTCCAAGGACACCAATCCTTATTTTCTTCTTTATTAAATGATTGATTCAAAGATGCTCCATTGCACCAATCTTCACCATACTGCACCAACTATTCTGCATCAACTTCTTTTTCAAATCTGCTCCAAAGTATTGTACCAATACTTCTGCACCCCACTAAGATTTCAACACCAAACTATTCCAAGACTACTGCATCACAGCTATACCAATACTTCAAGAGTGTATTTGCTCTAGGTTATGATGATTCTTCTACACCATAGCTTTACCAAAGTTCTGCACCACATAGCACAAATAGTTCTCCACTATCTAGAGCTTCTTTTACCAAGGCACAGGTCCGAATTCTGAAGGAATGCCACAGGTCTGATGTCAACAGTTCGATGTACCCACACTTCTATAACACAGATCCGAAGTTTCTAAATTATGGATCTGATCTAAGTCTACCAACAACAAATATACCGAACTCCTGAGACTGTAATGTATGTTTGAGACTCTGTTTTTACACTTCCAAAGTCCTATAGGTGTCCTGAGTTATTAGTCCTCCAGCAACCATACTTTCCACGCATCCAAGGGTTTGTATCAGACTTTCGAGTCTCCTATCCAAACGAACAGACTTTGATTTTACTGTTTTAAAGTCCTGTAGGTGTATTATGCCCCTTAACAAGAGATATGAGCCTTAAATAATTCGGTCCTGAGCATATATATAACTGTAAATCTTTGGTCCTAGTTAGGACTTTTAGTCTACCCTTAACTCGTGCTTCAAAAACAGCTATATTCTTCCACTAGTATTACTGGTCCGAGGGCGCTATTTCAATTATACTCTGTTTAACCCAAAACAAATTTTGATATGTTGCCTCCTTCAGTTCACGAGTTGTGAACTTGTCTTCACCATTTTGTATTTTCTTGACTGAATTGCTTAAGTAGAAAACGAGGTCTTATGGTCTTATTAATACGCATCATGTTGTGAAAAATGAAGGGACGTGACCTTTAAAGTAGGCCGACTTGTCCTAGAAGGATGATGTCGGCTCATAGACCAGAAATTATATTTTAACTTAAAAAATTCAATAACTCTCAAACAACGTGGAGTTTTGGGCTGAGTAGTAGCTCGTTGGAAAGCTAAATTATGCTCTTTCAGATGGTGGAGGTCTCATGAAATAATTTTGCCTCAAAGGTATTAGAAAATATGTTTTTAATGTGTTGAGAGCAGAAATAGAATGAAGAACCTCTTCATTGATTCCTTTGACTTTGCTTCCTCATGATTCCCTTTATTGTGCTTGCTGGTCATGGATATTGACATCAATGACAATTAGACTAACACAAAGGATATCCATTGAGATGCTTCAACATTGGGCAGTTTAAAGATTTTGACAATATAGAAGATGTTGTCATAATATTTAGCATTCATCCTTACTGATGGATGGTTTGTCATTTTGGCATTTGAGGATTTAGTGACTTATCATAAACTTTTGACTTTCATGGCTGTTCAATATTTTTTATCTACAAATTGGTTTTAAGGTTTGAGGCAGTATGAGCGGTTCCCCTACTTTACTTGTGAACAATTTCATGGTAGGATTATGATTAATTTTTAACACATTTTTTTATAAGCTGGATTTTGGTCATGAGGTACATGATAAGGGATCACACCACTTTTTTGTTGACTGAATTACCGACATTTATTTGTGTTGGCTTTTTTACGAGAGTTCCATGGACAAATTTGTTTACTCCGGTAGTCTTCTGACACCATCTTTAGAGCTTACAGGTTGGTCTTCGGAGCTATCAAAGATCAGATGTTGCTTCTGCACTTTAGCATAGGACACTGGATTGTCAAATTTTCAGGGTTTAGATGTGTTGGAATTGAAGTGAATTCACTTCTCATCAAGGTCACTCCTCGTCAGTTTTGGGTTCATATCAATGAACACATATAGTGTATCTCACTCAACATCCAATTTTGGTGGTTTTTCAAGGGAATCTTCATCAAGACAAGTGATGTTTTAGACCATGAGTATCGGGTTGAAGCCTTAGAGATACTAGTTTTGGCACTTGTTTTTGTTGCTAAGTTGGTACAACATTACAGACTTATGATTGTTAGTCTTTGGTTCTCTCTAAAAATCAACGAGTCTCAAGTCTTAATCACCTTTTCATGTTCACACTATAGGAGAAAGTATTTATCCTAAAAGCGTCTTAGGTATGTTAGGATTATTAGTTTAATCACTTGGTGAGATGTCATTGTTAGGGTTAGGATTTATGCCTAGGTGATTACAACCAATGTACTATATATGTCTAGCAGTGATGTGAATAGCACCAACTGTATAGTATTGCTTTTTTGCCATTTATACTGTTATCGTTTTCATGTGCGAGTCAATTCTTAATTTTACATCTGATCTCACTTCTTGTCCCCTACAATGATGAAGTATAAGGAAAAATGTGGAGAGATGGAAAATTCCTTAATAAGATGTATGGGTTGTCTCATAATAAAGGAATTGGAATGAAATTTTTATCATGTATATTACTCTTTGATGGAACCCCAAAATAACAAAACATAAGGTCTAATTCACACATCATATGCAAAATACACATCCATTTAAAGCTGTAGGTTAAATTTCTTGCAAATGTTCGGATGTTTCTTAAAATGAATAAGTGGGCAATAATTGAAAGAGAAAAGAGTGATTGCCTGGAGTACAAATACTAGTCCATAAATGTTATGAAATGTCGATCCTTTATGGTAAAAGGTGGCGTACACTAAACTTGTGGAGGGCAGGCCAATGGAATCGAACCACACAAATTTAAGGTTTGTTCTGTGTGGGCCAATGAAGTTCTGTTTGGACCAATTCCATTGGCCTGCCCTCCACAAGTTTAGCATATGCCACGTTTTACTATATGGGATTGACATTTCATAAGGGTTATGGACTAGTACTAAATTACTAATACTCCAGTCAACCACTCATTTTTCTTTCAGTTATTGTGCACTATATGCATATACTAATGTTATTTTATACTTTTTGTGATTGTTTGAGTTTTCCAGTAACATGTACAATTTAGATGTCAACTGGTTTAGCTTGTGGTTGAGAGAAGGAATGTTCTCCTCTCCATTTGGATTCAAAGCCCACTTGTATGACATGATTGCTCTTCATGAGTCAATTGTTAATTGCGGTTCTATGTGAGCCATTTTTTGTTGGTATGGACTTGAGGATGGGTCACAACATTGTATTCAGGAAAAAAAATGTATAATACTAATTCTCTCCAATCTAGAAAATACAGGCAATATTCCATTCTTCAATTTAATGTCTAGGCACCTTGGCTCTAATTGAGTATTCCACTGATTGCCCTTTATACATTGTCCATGCAGCAGCATTTTGCAAGCAATAATACATTACGGAGATCTTCCATAATTATTTTAAAACTTCCCACTTACACATCCACAAGACAGGGTTTAATGGTAACCATTCAGTCTCTCTCTTCCATCAAGTTAGCCAACCCTCCGAGGTTCCCTAGGGTAAGTATGTAGCTTTCCCCAAAATCAAAATTATGAACTGTATGCATATAAAGCAATCACTCGTTGTAAGCAAAATACCTCAAAACAACTGCACGTATATGCAAGGAATCTAGTAACCCAAGCTTGACCAGGTCATTAAGATCTGAACAAACAAGACTATCACAATCCGAAATCTGAAAATATTTGAGAATGTTGGGTTCCAGAAAAATGAATGGACCAAATAATTGTAGGCTGAGTTTCAGGCATACTTGATTTTTTAAAAACCTGGGGATTTCCTTCACAAAAATCTGTTGAAGGCAATAATGTATTCTTTAAGATAAGGTCATTAACCCAGATTGGCAATAACAGCATCTACAACCTCTTGGGTGGTGCTATCTCCACCAAGATCTTTTGTACGGTATTTGCCATCTTTGATGACAGAAATAACAGCTTGCTCTAATCGATCTGCAAAAGAAGGGAACTGCAAGTGCCGCAACATCATTGCAGAAGATAATAACACTGCCACAGGATTAGCCTTTTTCTGTAAAACCTGCTTTTCATTTCCTACATTCCCAGCTGAAGCTCCTTGCTCAAAAATGGCATGTTCCGCACCAACATTTCCTGCAAAAAGATGTATCTTCATTTGTTTCTCTTTGAAGAGCTATTGGGCCTAATATGCTATGGATGACAGCAATTTATCACATCCAAGTCAAATATGCAAGCATGAAAGGTAAGTTATTCACGCAACTGAAAAGTTGAGACGAACATCACCTGAGAATTTGTGCAATCAATGCAGATGCAGTAAAAATGAATACTATATTTATGAAATATGCCACCAGTGGAGCTTGGGGCTAACCATCATAAAAATAAATATGTTTTTTTCCAAACAGGAATATCATCACTACGTATGTGCCTAAAATGAACATGTTTTTCCACTCATAACCTCAATTCAGTGATTTTAATGCATAGTACAAATGATAGTAAAGAAAGCTTCGAGTCATGGTAGTACCTCCTGGCATAACTCCAGAACCACCTGCAATACCAGCTGCAGTGTTTGCAACCAAGTTACCATACAAATTTGGAGTAACCTGTAAATGCAAATCAATGTTAAAGTAATATGAGTGCACATCAAATTACATCACTTGATTGGTAAAGTGATCTCCGTTTCTTGCATTATCGAAACTCAGTTTAAAATGAAACAACAGAAAAAAAGAGGTCTAGAAAAGGTTAGTATTACCATGAAAAACTATCAAGGATACCCTATATTGGCCCAAAATCCTAGCAGGCAAACCAGCAATCTCTGTTTTAGCACCAACTGAAGTCTGAAAATGCAGACTTATCACTAGTTTCTTCATAGTGAGAAGAAAAACTTTAGAATTGGATTATAGGATAGACAGCATTCACATCCTCCAAGGAACAGTCAAAAAGACTCATGCCAGGGGTATCTGGTGGTGGTTTTAGGTAACTTTACAGTAGTGGTTTGATTGCCAGGGTATCAATGCCAATTAAAGAACACAGTGGGCTATTCAGTGCATTGCATTTTGGAATAATAATATTGTTGGAAATACTTTTCAATACAGAACAAAAAGTAATTTCACACCGCATTAGCCCAGCATGAGAAAATTTCATTTAAACAATCCGTAACCCATGCATGAAGTGATTGATATATCCTTTCATGAAAATTCTATGGGAGTGGTACAAAGAACTCATTTCGCAACCTCAAATTTTAAAATCCTAGATTTACAGACAAGAATATCAAAATTTTGGCATGCAGAGTGGAATCTCCATAAATTTTAAAAATGCTTAGGAGGTTAATTTTAGACACAGCAAATTTAAGTGTTTCTGGAAGGGAAACATATAATTAAGTGACATCCAAATGTACCATCCTAACTTTTATTTCCTCTAAAGTGTGTTGGGGAAGCTATAGAATGCCTGATTATGTGATTCTAATATAACGATTGATCTGCATCAAGCATACACATTGGGGTATATTTACAAGAAAAGTAAATATGCAAGTTATAAGTCAAGAGAACTGTGTAGCATGTTACCCTTCAAAATACTTTAGGATTTTGAGCATTCCATCCAGCATTGCTACTTCCACATTTCTTGATTTGGCTCAGAATTTATTCATGCAGAGGACTGCCAACAGTATAACCTATACTTGAGGCATATATCCTGGACTATGGTAGTAAAAAGAAAAGATCTAGAGAATCACAGCAAAAGTCTTCACCCTGTGCACTGTCCACAGGTGTCAATGTCAAAGTTGCAGCAAAGCTGGAGACAGAGTATTGGGAAATTAAGACAAGTGCCAAGCCTTGAGATCCAATCCAAATTTAAGGAAAGAATTAAAAAATCATGAAAGGCAGATTGGCGTAAAAATAAAGGTAAATAACTAGAACTCAAAAGCAAGTTCCAATTACATTTGATTTCATGCTTGTTGAGTTTCATAAGGCTTGCTATTATTGTCCGAGAATGCATTCCATGTTCAAAGACTGCTTATGAAGTCAGAGAATGTGTACTACAAGACAGTTGGCTTACCAAGAATAAAATGGAAAGATGGATATCTGGCATGCATGAAAGTGTGTCCAATTTTGTATGAGGCAATCATTCAGAAAGACATACTAGGAGTTAAAAACCATAGTGGTGTGAAGGATAGATGGGCTTGGATGGTTTGATTTCTAAATGGACTCTCTCCAAACAGATTCAAATCCAGTGTTTAGCAATTTAGGCACAATCTTGATATCTCAGCCAGTAAGAAAAGTCTTCAAGCTGCAATGGAGGTTGGGTGTTATCACTCCGTAATTTCAAACTGAAGCAAAACTACAGAGGTAACATCAAACCGCTTTGGAATCCAGGACCTAGCCTTCCTGGACTCAAAGAGGGCTCTCTCTGTTAGATGTAGCTTTGTTGATGGGGCTTTTTAGGCTAGCTATTAGTGCATAGAGGTTTGTTTGAAATTTATGGTTGAGGCAGTAGAAGAGGGCCATTGGGCTATGGAGTCAAACAGGTGTAAACAAATTCAAATGAATGAATAACTGATATCAGGTGCAGCCAGGCAAGCTAGCCATGTCAATGGATCTTTACAGCTTGTGAAATGGAAAGGAGGAGGAGATTAAGGTTCAATGTGAATGCAGAGCAGACTGTCTCTGAATTCTGCATTCAGGTCTCTGAGGAAAACATAAAGTACTATTTCGAGATTGAGTAGGGTACCCCATGGTAAATCCTACACAAAAATTTCCATCCGCAGTAAAGAAATAAAACAATATGTAAAACTAGAGATGACAAATTACAAGAAAAGGAGCACTTCACCACAGATCATGACACAAGAATCTGGAAAACAGCGTAATCTTTCATTCATCCAAAAGGGAGTGCTTACAACCAGATGAGTCTATTACAATGGTTTTTTCCCTTCCGGGCCTCCTCGATATTGCTAATGCATGCAATATTTATATAAAACTTAAGTCGGTTACTCAATCTACTGCAGTGATTGTCATTTATTACATTCAAGCAGAAATTTGGACAAGTGGAAACATGCAGGTGGTGATAGGATAACACTAACAAGCGGTGGCTGTATTTACTCTGACAGTCCAATATTGATTGTGAAATGATCAGATTCGGCTTGTCTGATGCCGAAGAGGCAATGACGGCTCTAACATCTTGGCTCTACCTCTTCAAAGGCTCTGACATCTTGCTCTACCTTGGTGCAAAACGGTTGTTGAGCAGAGTGTGTTGGCTATAATGATGGCTATTTTGTCTCTAACTGCCTCTATCTCTTTTGCGCCGGTTATTGTTGCAGTGGAGCTTGGAAACGGAAAACCCACTGCCTTCCTCTTGAAACGCACTGTCATGATTCAAAACCTTGGACAAGAATGGTGTGGAACGGCTACGTGAGGCCATGGTGGTGGAAGTCGTCGCGGCACAGCAGTGGCGAGCGTTGGTTGGCGGATGTGAAACAGCGGTGGTGGTTTTGTTTGAACAGAAAAACCGTTTTCGAAGGGGGGTGAGGGCAGTAAGTGGTATCGGAGAAGGGGGGTGCGAATTAGCGGAGGTGCGACACGTAGTGGGGATGGTGGTAAGGGATACCGCCCGTTTCGGACCCCCCCCCAAGAGCAGATCTTCAAATGGGACGCAATTTGCTAGGACTGAAAGCATCAGAAGAAGAAAGAAGGGCACATACTGAGGGAATTTCTTCCTTAGAGAATTATGAGCCAAGCAATTCGATTTCTCACTGCAGAGCAGCAGTAGCCGGGAGAAAATCTACTTACTCCAACAGGGAGTGCGTAGAGCCATTCAGCAGCTGCGCAGAGGAGAGAGGAGGCAGTTCGACATTTGATTGGCACGATGGCAACAACCAGGTTGAGAGATCAGGATCGGTTGGAGGGTGCCTCCAACTATGTGATCTGGAAGGCAAGGATCTCTTTCCTTCTAGATGAGCATGATCTCAAGGCCTTCATCGATAATGTGTTAGTTGTCCCCACAGATCTGGATCCATTGAAAGCTTACAAGAAGAATATGGTGAAGGCCAAAAGATTGATCCCGACGGAGTGAGTGATCACGTTGTCTCTCACATAGCAGGCAAAGAAATGAGGGATGCATTGGCCACGTTGTATTAGGGATCTTCTGAGCAGCGGAAGATGTACTTGGAGGAGAAGATGAGATCCACGAGGATGCAAAAGGGGAAGTGCATAAACCCCTTCCTTACGAAGCTTCAGGAAATCTGAGATCAGCTGGCAGCTATAGGGTCAGTGCCTCAGGCTACGGAGAAGGTGAGATTAGCCATGAATAGCGTCTTAGAAGAATGGAAAGTTTTCATCCAGTGTATTCTAGGCAGAGAAATATTGTCGAATTGGGAAGGGATGTGGGTTTCCCTTCAACAAGAAGAGATGAGGTGTGATTTAGTAAAGACCAAACTGGATGGCAGCAGCGAGCAGAAATCAAAACTAAAGGAAGAAGAAAATGCAGCCCTCGCATCAAAGGGGCAGTGGGAGCAGCGTAGGCGAATGGACATTTCGAAGATCAAGTGTTTCCTATGCGATGAGATGGACTACTTTAGTTCGCAGTGTCCTGTTCGGAAGAAGGACAAGGAGAAGGAGCAGGATTAGCAAGCTGCTACCGCAGAGATCGAAGAGGATTTTTCCATGATTGCCCACATACCTCCAGGGGAGAGGTGGGGTGATCTAGTACTGTAGTTCCATAGAGCTACAGATGGGCAGGATCCTTGAGGAGTCCACCTCTTTGATCATCACCTTGCTATGGGAGCCCATAACAGCAGTAGAAAGATGAACCAGTGACAGATGGTGCAGTCAGGTGACAAATGCAATGGTTAGCAGCATTAGGAACTGAGCAGTGCAACGCAGAGGTGACAGCAGTGTAGAGTCAGCAGCAGCGCAGAGGCTAGCAGCAGTCAAAACTCGGTGGACAGATGCATCAATCTGAACACAGTTGGTTCAATTGATGGACATCTCTTAGTTGCAACAGTAGCAGATGAGAGGGAGTTGTGGATGTTGCAGTGGCAGCAGCAACAGAGTTGCAGTGCAGATGCAGTAGTTGACAGCAGCATGCAGTGTCAGCAACAACACGAATGCAACGCAGAGAGAGCTACGCAGTAATTGGTGGGTAGTAGTAGCCAGACAACAGCAGCACAGCTGGGATGGTACAGAAGTCAAAGTGATGCTTCAGGAGGTTGCAGCACTTGAGCACATTCCTCACTAAGAGGGAGTGTTGATTTTTGTAGTATTGGATGTGCTCTAGACTCAAGATTTTGCAGAGAGTCTAAGACACATGCATTCCACAATACCCAGAAAGCATTTTGGGAAATTCCACCTGGAAAGGATTTAATTAAAATAATTAATCATTTTTAATGTATTCCTAAATATAAACTTAGGAAATGTAAACTTAGGAAATGTGATTAATTAAAGTGTATTAATTAGATTGGTTGTGAATCTTCTAGATAAAGACATAGATCGACTCCCAGTTAATCTTAGCCTTTGATTATGTTTTAATATTGGTCGTTGATTTGTCAACGAGAGATTATAAGAAGGAGCTTGATGGGCATTTTGGAATATACATCGAGTAAGAGATCAAGAGATCGATTTCTCAAGAGAGCAGCGCAGCAATTGCCGGAGGAAGATCGAAGCGATTTCTTGCAGTGAGGGGCAGGGATAGTTTGTCGGAGGAGAAAGTTTTTCCTAATCCGGAGAGTGCAAGGCAGAGAAGGTAGAGGGAAGTCCAGAGAGGCAGCGCAGTGCCACGCAGAGGCAGCGCGGAGCTTCAGAGGGAGTCCGCAATTCTATAGGGGAACAGTCGAGATCTAGTGCCAGGCGCCGGGGTGTGAGACCGGGAGGCCAGAGGGTCGAAGTTTCCAGCGAGCGGGAGATCAGGAGGAGGTGCAACGCACTCCCAACAGCAGTGACACAATGACTGCGTGGGCAAACGCAGAGACTGTGCAGAGACAGTGCAACGAGCTCATCTCTAGTCAGATCAGTGCCGGATTTTCCAGTGACAGTGTGAGATCTTCTCACTATCTTTTTGTCCAGTTTTATCTCTGTATCGGATTGCTAGTTTAGGCATCCAAAGACTTATACAGAAACTACTGCATAATAATAAAAACCCTCAGTTGTTGCACTGGTTTTCCCGTATTGGGTTTTTCTAGGGATATTGTCCAAAAATAACGGTGTATATGTGTGCGTTTATTTCTTTCCTTCTCAGTTCTTGTTTCCGTAGCATTATTTATGTTGTGAAGACTGCAGTTGTATTTATTTTGATGTTTACTGTGTAACACCGTAAATTACTTGGATCGAATTAACAAGTAGAAGAAATAACATCAGATTGCTGCAGTAGGGATTCCCATTGTGGAATTTTCATAAAGAACCCATATAGCACAGGACATATCTGGTATAAAATCCATATTTTAAAAAGTAGTTTCTTCTGTATTTGTTTTGTTGCTGTTTAGTGTCAATCTGTTACTAGATAGAAAACAAAAACATAGAGATGAGGGAAAAGAGTGGCAGCATAGAGTAGAATTTGTTTCCTTTAGGTTAATGTGTGAGGCATACCCCACCAAGTGTAGTCTCCTTTCATGTGTCAAGAAAAGGGTGCTCAGAAATTTCACTGTAATATAAGGATCTTGAATACAGAAATTGTGCTTCAATTCTAATAAGCAATAGGACTGAACTCTACTTTTGTGATTACCCTGCAGATTAATAGTCTGAGAGTGATCAATGGAGAGATAAGATTCTAAATTTTTCATTGTCCAGCATTTTCAAACCACAATCCAAAAACCACAATTCCAAAAACCACAATCCAATATCCAATAATATCAGGAAACAGCAGAAGCAATGAAATTTCAATAAAGTAAGTCCCAAATCCACAGCATCAAAACTTACCATCACATCAAATTGCTCAGGTTTTGAAACAAGTTGCATACAGCAGTTATCAACAATGATCTCATTATACTTGATACTTGGGTATTTCTTTGCAACTTCACGACAGGATTCCAGGAATAATCCATCTGCAAGCTTCATGATATTGGCCTTGTGCACTGCTGTCACTGTCTTCCTATTGTTGAGATATGCATATTCAAATGCATACTTGGCAATCCGCTCTGAACAGAACTTTGTTATTACCTAGAAATACAACCATGTCAGTGACAAAACACATGAAGCATAGACTTTATGAGATGAGTATACTAAAAGCTGTACATAAAACACAAGTTCAGGGTATGATCCGGATATTTTAATTTTTTATCAAGAACATGAACACAGTTATGCCATGTAATATGAAACCAAACATTTCAATACTTGTAAAGAGGAGAAAAAATATTGCCCTCTATAACTTGTCATATATCTCAAGCATAAAACTTCCAAAGGTTAACAGTGGGTGATTACCATGCGTTTAATAATGTAATGAACCAAACTGGTTCATCAACTGAATATTCAAAATAAATAGGATAAGTAGAGAAATCCATACTGGTTATATATATATATATATATATATATATATATATATATAATGAATGTTGCTTAGAAGACCATTCACGACAGTTTATCATTGATTGGTTGCAAGAGTGAACGGTTGTGTCTCTTGGGTTATTTAATGATTAGTATCAGTATTATTAATGTGATTTATGTATTTTATGCTTGCTACATTGCCTCCCCATTCAATAATGCTTTGTCCTGAAAGCATGGTCTGGAGAAGTCTACGTCTGTGCTCCTACCTATAATGTTCTCAATTGATGCTCTGTCCTTGATGCTGTCATTGTTTAAGAGACTAAATAGTAGGATATTTAAAATGCTTTAACAAAATTCACAATGTGAAACAATCATTCCATCCCAATTCGATTTTACATAAAAATCTATGATACGATATTTTATTAAGACTTCCTTTACTGCAATTCTCAGTATATCTTTGGAAATGAATTGAATTAGCATTCCAGTATTTAGAAATGTGAACCGGTGTTTGATCTATGCAATGAATTTTGTAATTTGGGTGATGATAGGGTTTTATAGTTGAACCTCCTTCAGATATACTAGAATCATTAATGGAAACAGAGGAACCTTCAACTGTAACTGGATCTGTAAGTGTCACTTTATTGATTGATGGCCTGTTGACTACAGAATAATCTTCACTCAATTTTCAAATTTGATTGCATTTGAGATAGTTCCCTCATCTGTGGTTTAGACTTTAAACTCAAGAAACTTCCATAATTCAACTAGATGTACTGTTTCTTTATCTATCAATACTTCCTTTTTTACAAGTTATTCTAGCTTTTTCTGTCATGTCTTCTTCTCATTGTTTAACTTGATTTGTGCAAGTAGACCTTGACTATGATACTTAAGTGAGAAATTTCTTCTGTTACAAACAAAATTCGTAAACGCTCTGATACCAATGTTACAAACAAAGTTCGTAATAGCAGGTTAAAGTTCAAACACTCCAAAAGACTTGGAATATGAAGATATTCATTGAAGATACAATGATATATAAAATGTATTACCGTAAAACCCTAACCATAGGCTAGGCCCATAAATGGAAAATTGATCTACAAGTGGAGCACATTAAATGTGCCAAGTATGTAGGCACATGCCGACAAGTTCCAACTCACCCACTCCCCATTTTTATGCACCCACAAGTGCCGACTCAACCATTACATATATTTTTATCCAACAAGTGCACCTTCCTTCACCAAGAATAAGCAAGCATATGCCAAAATGTGCCCATCACACTCCTCCATGTGCCCTAGCACACTCCTTTGTGCAATTGCTCAAGCAAGTATACCATCTAAGCAATTTAGAAGGTTTCTCATGGTGGTGTGCTCTTCCTCCAAGCCAATGTTACGAACAAAGTTCGTAATAGCAGGTTAAAGTTTAAACACTCCAGAAGACTTGGAATATGAAGATATCCTTTGAAGATACAATGATATATAAAATGTATTACCATAGAACCCTAACCATAGGCTAGGCCCATAAATTTTAAATTGATCTACAAGTGGAGCACATTAAATGTGCCAAGTACGTAGGCACATGCCGACAAGTTCCAACTCACCCACTCCACATTTTTATGCACCCACAAGTGCCAACGCAACCATTACATATATTTTTGTCCAACAAGTGCACCTTCCTTCACCAAGAATAAGCAAGCATATGCCAAAATGTGCCCATCACACTCCTCCATGTGCCCTAGCACACTCCTTTGTGCAATTGCTCAAGAAAGTATACCATCCAAGCAATTTAGAAGGTTTCTCATGGTGGTGTGCTCTTCCTCCAAGCCAAGCACTAAATTTTTGAAAATGAATGGAAAAGCCCTCACCTAATAAACGCTCATGCCACTAAAAAATGGAAATAGGTAAAGTAACATAATTGGCCCATATTCCTCAAAATAACTTGACATTGGATAAGATTAGCAAAATCCTCCTCAAGATGAGTTGAGTAACCCTTGACAAATGAAGGGTGTTATAAAATATGATAGCAAAGGATTTAAATCCTGGAAAGAGATTATTCAAAATAACACTGACATATTTTGAATCAATTTTTGCCTTTCTTACTCATTTAATGATTTTACCCTTCAAGTTCTCAAACCTTTTGACATATACTCCTCAACATTGTCAAAGTCGCCCATCTTGAGATTAGAAAGCTATGTCTCGAGTCTACTGACCTAAGTCAATTTAATTGTTCCAAAGAGAAATTTGAAAGTACTTAAATTTCCTTCACACCATTGTTGTCCTTGGCATGATGGATTAGATCTAGCTTGACATATATAGTGATTAGACTGAAGGCTTCATCCTTCTTCATGCATATGAGGCCATAGCTACCATCAATAGCAACAAGAAAATGTTTCACTAGGTGCATCCCTAAACCCTTGCTCCAAAGAACGCAGTCATTTCATTCACCCAAATATGATAATTGGCCTCATTTAAACTTGAAACATCCATGTTAAGTCCATTAGGCTTAATAGAATCAAAAGAAGTAGAATTTGCATGTAAGAACAAAATTTTCAAATTTTCACCTTTATAGACCGAAGAGGTCCCTAGGTGACCTTAGAAAAGAGGCATTGGCATAAGAGGAGGGTGTAAAGCCCAAAAAACCCCAGGAGGTGTTGGCCTTGTAGAAGGATTTAAATTCCAAGAAGATACCCTAAAGAACCGTAGAAAAAAAGGGATAATCTAAGAAAACCCTAGTTCCATAGTCACAAAGAAAATTTCAGCAATGCCACTAACCAAAAGTCTTCAAATAAGTTATTGAATCGAGTAATGTTCACACCTAATCTATTACCATGTTGAGATTCACAAGAGAGACAAGATGAAATGGAACCACAAACAAACCTAGATTCTACAATGATAAACAAGGACAATAGTGTGTTAAAGAGAAAAGAATCCAAGCACAAGAGAGAGCAATAGTTTTGTTACTTGTAAGCTATACCACTTTTGATTGAATGAATTACCTATGTGAATATTATAAATTAGAGTTAGTGTATATATACACAAAACTCAACTGGTAGGAAGATTTCCTCAAGAAAGTTTGATTATGAGCCTACATTGACAACATCAACCCTAGCCAAAAACAGTCAATAACACAAATATAAGTAATGTCACAATAAGGTCGCTTGTTGCTAAAAATCAAAACTAAACCCATAATGTTAGATCTTAGAATTTTGTGATCCATAATGTTTAAGATATGCCTTTAGGATTAATCCTAATGATGTAATTAATTCGAAAGGCAAATCTTAAACCCATAACTTCAACACTTCTTTCACTATCTATATCAAGGATGTCTAGTTCTATGCATACAGAAGGTTATCGCTCAAACTAAAGACCTTGTGGGTCCTTTCTCTTAAACCATTAGCCTCATCACCTCCTTTTCCCAACCTATCTTGATGACTAGAAACACTAAACCCCACACGAAGTTCTCGGCCATGGACATAGATGATTTCATATATGTGAGAGATAGCATGAATCCTCTCTTGTTTGTGGGAAGACATTATTGATTTTCAAAGGTCTTCTTAGCTGATAATCACTTCTAATGATTTAACCATTGTTCACATTCTTATTCATCATTAAGTAATTACACAAAAGATAGCAACAGTAGAAATATTTATGATAAGAGGATCATAAAGAGACATCCAAACACGTGAGACATGGAATTTTACCTTGGGAAAACGCATTTGGGGGAGAAACCCAACGACCTTTAAGCATTTCCTTAGAAAAATTATTCAATTCCACAAGAGCTACAATCTGATTTTTCAGTCAAAAACAAAGTCAAACTAACCACAACCACAACCAAGGCAAACCTGTTCGACCAGAGACAGATTTGGCCTCCTGAATTTTTGTCCTGCTACCTCAGAAATCGATTTGCCGCTGCTTTAGAAATTAGGTCTACCCAGATTCTCAACTTGCCCTTTAAACTCAATTTGCCCTTGTCTTTCTCCTCCTTCACTGGAACAGAATTGAACCTTTGCTTGAACAAAAGTAATTTAAATTGCCTCCCAATTGATGAAATCTAATAGGTATACATAGTGATTGGATGAACCCGAAGTGGTGTGTCTGAAGGGTCAAGCCAACTTGATCTTTTTGGAGGACCAACTTGACATTCTTGGAGCCAAAAATTCAAATTTAGAAATTTAAAATTCCCTATTTTTGAAGTTGACATGAGGAACATGTCTTGGATTTATTATCACATATATTTAAAGGGCTAAAATATTAATTTTGAAGACCGACCATAGCTACAAAATTCAACACTCCCTCTTAGCTAGGGAAGTATTCAAAATGACTATCCAGATACTCTCTTGTTGACAAATTTCTCTAAGAAAAGGTTACAACAACGTCATTAGCATCAGCATCATCTGATTACCATAATCCTGGTCAACAACTTTGACCCGTGGTAAAATCTATAGCATCAACTAGGTACCATAATTCTAGTTAGCATCTCTAACCCATGGTAAAATCTATAGCATCAACTAGGTACCATAATTCTAGTTAGCATCTCTAACCCATGGTAAATCATTAGCATCAACTAGTCACCATGATTTTGGTTAGCGCCTCTGACCCATGGTAGACAAACTAGTCTTGGTTCATCATCATTTTAGTCAATCTCTTTGACCTGTGGTGAAACCCTAGGGACACACACACTCCATTTGAGTAATCCTTGTCCCAAATCCAAAGGCCTCGTTCTAGGCCATGATGCTAAATGTGTTCACTCAACCTATCTGGAGAGTAATCATGAGTCTGGTGCTGAAATGCACCCACTCAACTCTATGGCTGAGTAATTTTGGGCCTCTAGGACCATTCTTCCTAATTCTAGTCAACATACTTGACCCACGAAGAATGACTATCCTAAGGAAAAGGTTGAATGAGCTAGCTATTTTGATGTGTCAATTTACTATATGTGGATTCTAGAAAGAATCTTGCATCAGCATCATGATCAACAAGTCATCACTTGGAGCAATTCACCAATTATCCAAGTTGTCGCTTGGAACTAGGTCAACACCTTTGACCTATGGTGAAACATTGGGCTATTACCATTCATGCATGCTAATTGAATGGTAACTCTCTTGCCCGATGTTAAAGGCACTAACTCGCCCACTTGGGGAGCACTTCGAGCCTTGATGCTCTCTGGGCCATTCTCCCTAGCCACATTACATGGCCCTTGGTCAATACTTTTGACCTGTCAATATCCCAACCTAGGGAGAATGTCTACCCCTTGATGCTACAACATCAACAATCCCTCTGAATGAGTTCAGCATTCTCAACTAATCTAAGATTGTCCCTAAAGTATACAAACTTCACCCTAGGACAAAGGCTTTGTGAGAATGACAGCATCATGCTCGTATGTAGAAACGTGTTGGAGCCTCAATGGTCCCTCCTGTATCATGTCTTGTATATAGTGGCACTTGATCTCAATGTGCTTCGACCTGTCATCACGGTCGTCTCCTACACCTAGTCAAACAATCCTATGAGCAGTTATTGAAGCCCCATTGCTTCACAACTCACCTAACTGGCTACAATATACTTGGCCTCTACAGTGTTGAATGCAACAGATGTTTGATGCTTTCTCATCCTGAATATGAAAGCAGAATCCAAAAGTGAAGCATCATCCTAACGTGCTCTTCTTGTCTTCTGCACTCTCTGCATATTCTTGCAGTTGACACCATAACTGGGTGCTCCCTTTGACATTGGGGTAGATTTTGTTGTGACAATCCTGGCTGCTCCCTCTGCCACTGTTGATCCACGTGACAGACCCCTTTGTCACGTGAGTCCTTCCATAATTCTACTCCTCAATATTGAGATTTGTAGCTTGGGAGGTACTCCCAAACCTAGGGTACAGGGTTGTGGAGGAATTTGACCCACATGGGCTTTGTGGGCAAGAGTACCCAAGCTGTGGGTTTTGCGCCCAAAGTTGTGGGTGTGAATCCATCGGAAGTTTTGGAAATGGAAGAGCACCCATAGAGGAACAAGGGGTTGCTTCAAGCACCAAGAGACGAGTTGTAGAAATGAAACTATGAATTTTTATGTGTTAAAGAATGGGTTTGTAACAAGTGTTTCAAGTCGGCCTAGACTTAGAGGTGCCCTTTCAAGGGTTGTTCGTTACACCGATAGAAACATATAAAAAGGAGAGAGGTGGAGCCTCATTAGTCACATCCAAGTGAAACAAATCAAAAGTAGGACATTTGAAAGAGGTCGCAAACCATTGGAGCTCAAGCAAAGGAGGAAAGAAGACTTCTCATGGGTTATTTTTGTCCTGCTAGGAGGTGAGTTTGGTAGGAATGCTGGTTGTGACTTGAAGGGCATTCTGGGTTGTTTTGTGCGAGTTTTTGTGTGGTTCATACCTCAGTAAATAAGCCGCATTTCCTATGTATTTTGCAGAAGGGTCGAGGGTCTTGTAGTGCCTAGCTTGGAGGAGCTAAAAGGCCTAACAACAGGCTAGAACCAGCGCTAGATGCCAGCGAAGGGAGGAAGCTTGAAGAGTAAAGAAGGTTGCAGCTAGAGGAGGGGTATTGGAGCAGATAGGTAGGGCTGAAGTGGACTAATAAGAAGCCCTAATGTTATGTATATTTTATTAATTATTAGTTAGATATAGTTATATTAGGTTTATTAAGTGAAAGGGCATGATCAAAGATCATGCCTCTTCACCAAGGGACACCATGAGGCTATATTTAAAGCCTCGATGATTCCCCATTGTAATCATATCTCATATCTCATCTTTTATAAATAATAATATATACTTATTCAAGTTTACCAGAGTTTTTACACTCCATTGGTATCGGAGCCATCGCTCTTCGGGATCTGTGTGATCACCCAGAATTAAGGAATTACAAGAATTCCAGATTGCGGATTTTTTTTTACCAAGCACTTGTGGGCAGCAACCTTGCCTTAAAAAGATAAAAATAAAAATTCTGCAGATTTTTCCCTCCCATCGATCTCACTGCACTCACACCCCACAATTGTCCCCTCTCAAGCACATACGCTACCCCTCTACAAAAGTTCAAAAAAGTCAAAAAAAAAAAATATATATATATATATATATATATGATAGAGAAGAAGTCGTATAAATAGAAGTCTATCAGCAATATATATAGAGTAAGAACAAAAAAAAAGGAACTATATATATAACCAAACAAACAAAAAAATTAATTTACAACACAACCAACGACAAAAATTGAATATCATGCCCGACAGCAACCAATCAGCGGCATCGCTGTGAGTCCCATCTCGTGCAACCAATCAACGGCATCGATGTGTGTCCGTACCGTGCACCCAGATTGACAGGCTAAGGTTCCAGTCGTCCACGGATCGTTGCCCTCAACCTCCCAACACCTCACCACTTATCACTTCGTTCGCTCTGCACAACCGTCCTAACTGTCTCTGCCTCACTCGCGGCTACCCTCCCCGCCTGCACTCAACCTACGTTCCACCCCGCCTTCCTTTGCTTCCGTCGGCCCTGTCAGCCATCTTCCGCCGCCTTTTCCTGTCCCGCCTGTCTTCCGCCCGTCCGCCATCTTTCCCTGTTGCTCCCCCACCGCAGCCAGATAAACACGTTTTTTCGGTCAGCAAAAAAATCACGTTTTTTAATTCGTGAAACAGTGTGACGGTTGGCAAGGAAAACAAAATCGACTTGTTTAAAAATTCTTCTGAGCATCGTTATGTTTTAAAAAATCGATTTGTTTCCCCTATAAGAAACAGTGTGTCTCTGTCACCGGAACGAGCACATTTTTAAACGATTTTTTTTTTAATTATATAAAATATATATTATATAGTTCAATTGATAATTATATTTATATATGATAATTATATCATTTATTTATATATTATATAATTCTCATTTAATAATTATATATATATATAATAATTATATAATTAAATTATATATTATATATTTTTTAATTAATAATTATATAGTTTATTTATAAGAAAAAAAATTAATTAATTAATTAATTTTAAAGAAAAGAAGGAGAAAAACTGGCAGAAAAATATTCCCCACCTCATACACGTTCAATGTCTTCATCGATGTCGATGGCTGAATTCCAGAAGAAATTAGGAGATCTTGAGAAACAAATCAATAATAATTCCGAAGAATTCGAAAAAAGATTAGTCAATCTGGAAGGTACAGTTGCAGGGCACTCCAACGACATCAAAAAGATTCATGATACGACAAATCGAATAGAAAGACAAATGTGGCTAAATCATCACGAGGCCACAGAAAAGCATAGCGAAGCAATGAACAATATGACAGAACTCTTCAATAAGCTAAATGATAAGATAGATAAGTTAAGTCAGACACAATCCCCAATATTTCCTAACATGGAACAAAATCAACAAAACAATTCCGCAGATTCAGGGAACTCAGAAGAGCATCAAGAAAAGACTAATTCCCCACATCATCAAGAAGATAGTAAGGCAGATTTTCAAAATAAGCAGCTCTGGAATGCATTTGCTAATCAATATCCCCTTCTTGTTCCGCCAGTAGCATATCAGCGAAGAGCCAAAATCGAGCTGCCCAAATTTGATGGTAATGAAAAAAATAGTGTTGCATGGCTTAATAAAGCGGAAGAATATTTTGAGATTTATGACATTACTAGTGATGACGAGAAAATTAAACATGCTTCCATGAAAATGGAAGGAGAAGTATATAATTGGTATATGTGGTGGAAAAAGACGACGCTCGCTATCAGTTGGAGGAAATTTAAGGATGCATTCTTCAAAAGGTTTCAAGGCATAAAAGAAGAAAAGTTATTTTCAACGTTTATCAAATTACGCCAAAAAGGAGATGTGGATGAGTACACTCGAGAATGGAAGACCTTGGCAACACGAGTACCCGGATTGTCGGAATCTCGTTTAATCCAGTCTTACATCTCATGACTTAAAATCCATATACAAGAAGAGCTCGAACTACATGAAATTACGTCCGTAGAAGTAGCAAGGCAAAAAGTAAAAGCTGCTGAAAAGAAATTTGAAAGGTTATCGAAACCAGAAAAAGTATATTCGAGACACAGATTTCCTCAATCTGAAAATATAGATGACACAAAATATGTCCCACACCATCTTCGTGAAGAAGAAAAATCTAGTGTGGAAAAACAAAGAATACGAGAGGGCAAGTGCAAACGTTGCGGTGAAAACTGGGACCCTAAGCACAGATGTGCAAATGGAAAAGCGAAAAATCTATACAGTTGTGAAGCAACTAATGACGCTAACAATAATGGTTCATATATAGAAGGATTAGAAGACAACTTAGAGTTCTCTCCAGAAGTGGATGGGGAAACTATTCCGCAAGTGTCATTATCAGCTATGACAGGCATATCACAACCTCAAACCCTAAGGTTAAGAGGACATATCAAGAACAACAACGTAATGGTTCTCGTCGACATTGGTAGTACTCACAATTTTCTAGATTCAACCATAGCAAAAAGACTTAACATCTTTACCTTCCCCATGCCTAATATGAAGGTAATGGTGGCTGATGGTAAGAAGATTGAGCAAGTAGGGAAATGCCATAAAGTTAAACTACAGATAAAAAACTTTCATTTAGAATCTCCATTCTACACCGTTCCATTACGAGGAGTAGATGTGGTCTTAGGAATTCAATGGCTACAAACTTTAGGTACTTATTCTGCCAACCATCAGAAGCAGTTTATAAGTTTTAAGTGGAAAGGACAGAAACACAGGTTGTATGGATTCCAAGTCCCAGGGAATCAAGTCGTATCTTCATCTTTGATGACAAAGATGATTCAAACAAGAGCGCCAGCATCTACAGTACAATGTCGTCAGTTAGAAATGTTATCTTCAAAAAGGAGCCATGAAGAGTCATCAGAAGTCAAGACAAGATCCGACCCTGTCGATATCAGATCTTTTCACTATCCAGATCAACAAAAGATTGAACTCGAGAATATGCTCCACGATCTTTTTAAAATGTGGGAAGCAAAAGCCCACCGCTCAAGAAACCCAGGCATTCGTCAACATTGTCCATCGTTACGTATGCTTTGAGGACAAAGCATCTTTAAGAGAGGGGCAATGTTATGTATATTTTATTAATTATTAGTTAGATATAGTTATCTTAGGTTTTATTAAGTGAAAAGGCATGATCAAAGATCATGCCTCTTCACCAAGGGACACCATGAGGCTATATTTAAAGCCTCGGTGATTCCCCATTGTAATCATATCTCATATCTCATCTTTTATAAATAATAATATATACTTATTCAAGTTTACCAGAGTTTTTACACTCCACCTAACCAGGCCGAAATCCTATAGCAAATGCACAGACCCAGAAAAAATATAAAAAGGCATGTTGTTTGATGTTTTCAAGTTGACTTGTTGCTAGTGGATGAGAGTTCTAGTTTAGGATAAATTGTTTGGGCATCTTGTGGATGTTTGGAGGGCAGCAAGTAGGTGTTCAGTGTGCCCTAAGTGCAGACTTAAGAAGGACATTAGGTCTGCTAGGAGAGGTAGAAGTTTGATGCTCAGGGACTGATCTTTGGAGAACCAAAAGAACGCTACCAAGAGAGAAGTTTATCAAGCCCAAGTTTGCTGAAGTGAAGAACGTCTTATAGTGATAGAGGGCAGCCCTCCATGCCCTAAGTTTGCCTCATTAGAGTAGCACAGGGAGGAAATAGAGGGAAGAAGACCCTAAGAGCTGAGGAGCAGTAGTGGGCAGTCTAGGAGTTGTTCACAACTGGAGTTGTGAACAACTCGCAAGAAAACCTTATGTGTTGATTCGTTGGACCAATGATCAGCTAGAGGGTAGATTAAAGAGTCTTGTTTAGTAACCTAAAGGAGCAAGATTCATTGATAGAGGCAGAGTTACAGATTGGGAGCTTAAGGACCAACAATTGTGTTCAGGATACGACCAAGAGAAGCTGTGAAGTGCGCTACATCAACTAGACAGTCAGTTGTATCCTATTTAGGGTAGATTGGTTGTCATAGTTGTTGACACCAAACCCTAGTTTGTATTCTTGTATCAATGATTGTATGAGGGCCATGATCCCTGGTACGAGAGCCCAAGACTGTTGTATTATAAATATATAATATAATGAAGTTGGGTTGTTCAAAAATTGTAAAAGTTGTCTATTTGTGCACGTGTTGATTTATTGTTGTTTATATTTCGTTGTGCAAAGTAGTTTGTTGTGGCATTTGAGTTGGTTGTGTCAGAAATTCTAAGACCCTAACCTAGATTCTCTAGTGTTGTGGAAGAACAACAGGGTATGAGGGCTACTTTGAAGGATTGGTGATCAGAGTGTGCACAGCGAGTATAGCTTGAGAGAGTAGGTCACATTGTTGCTAAAGGACTCACAACAATGTCGAAGATGTCAATTGGTCTGTGAAATGAGGACAGGTTGGAAGGGTTGTCCAACTATAGTCCTTGGAAGGAAAGGATCGAGTTGGTTCTGACGGTGAACAGGATCTAGGACTTTGCAGAGAAAGAGATCAAGAAGCAGACTGACCCTAAGGAGTTGGAAGCGTAGGAAGATATGGATATGAGGGCCAAGTTGATCATGCTAGATGGTGTCAAATATCCTTTGATACCTCATTCATCCGAGAAGAACAGTACCCATGAGATGTGGAAAGCTCTTCAAGATTTGTTCCAAATTAAGAACGAGAATCGGCAGTTGGTATTGTAAGATAAGTTGAAGGCCACCAAGATGACTGAGGGTGAATGGGTGACTTTGTATCTGATGAGATTGTCTCAGGTTCGAGATGAGCTTGCCACCATCGGAGTGACTATTACAGATTTTGAGATGGTGAGGATTGCTTTGAAGGGGTTTACTCCAAAATGTAAGATGCTCATCAAAGAGATCATTGCCAGAGAGAAGCTACCAAAATGGAATAGGATGTGGGATGACTTCATTCAAGAAGAATTGTGAAACGAGGATCTTCATCCGAATAATAAGGCTTCTAATGATGACGTGGCTCTTGCAACAAGGACAAAGGGCAAGCAAAAGAAGGAGTAGAGTAAGTTGAAGTGTTTCAACTGTGGCAAGTATGGTCATTATTCGACGAAGTGTTTAAAGAATAAGCGAGATGATGAGAAGAAAAAGGGGAAGGTCGTTGCAGGTGTCACCACTTCTACCGAGATAGATGACCTCTCAAGGAGATTGGAGAGTGAGGATTTTGCTTTGATCTCTCAACTCTAAGGGTGCCATCAACGAGGCTGCATGGTACGTGGACAATGGTGCATCGAAGCATATACAGGTTCACAGGATGTGTTCAAGACTCTCGTTGAGTGGGACTCGAAGTTGCACATGGTGGTGGGTGACAAGATTCAGTAGGAGATCAAAGGATCTTGTGTTGTTCCATTCAGGATGGAGTCAGGTCAGTTTACGCGAGTTCAGGATATATTATGTTATCACATTATACTCTATTTTTTTTTTAAATTCAGAAAATGCTAACAGTTTCAGTGTCAGCATTTTAGTTGTAATAAACAGGGAAATCATTGATAGTGAGGCTATCAATGCTTTTGGTGATCCGATAATGTTTTTTGAATAGTGCGCTGACAATGGGCTAATCGGCATTTCCAATATAGTTGACAGGTCAACTATCAGCGTCAAAATCAAATTTCAAATTTGATTTTTCAAATTACACTGACCACGTCAGCGACAATGATAGGTTTGGAAACGTGCCACAAGGTAAGTACTTTTGTTTTTTTTGTCGCCATTAGGTATGTTTGTTTATTGATTAACCATGAGTTAAAAACGTGAATTTACAACTTGTCATGATTCACCCCGACCTGTAATTATTCATTACGTCATTAAAGTCATTTCACTATGTAATTTGGTTATTTGTTGTGAAAGAGTGATTACGCTTGGAAAAACCATATCCAAATTTTTCCACGAAGATCCAGGATCAAATCTCGATGAGGTGTTGTGTTATATCTGGGTTTTTCCACGAAGATCCAATATCAAATCCCAGTGAGGTGTTGTGTTTGTTTCTGCTAGTGTTTGCAATGGGGAAAGGCGGCAAGGCTAACCGGGTTAAGCCCAAAGTGCCTGACCTTTTGGAGGTTTATCCCGACATCCAGCATCAATTTCAGCAGGCGGGCTGGCAAGAATTCTTCTGTCGATGCACCGACTACCATGATGTTGTGGCTTGTGGGTTTGCTCAGGGTTTCGATGGAAACCGAGTGGAAATCGGCGAACTCTCCTTGCCAATCACAGAGGAGCTAATAGCAGAGGCCACAACCTTGCCAGCAGATGGAGAGCAGGTTTTTAGGAGCCATGTATTGGTAGGAATCGACGTGCCCTTTTTTCTGAAGGAGTAGTTTAAGAATCGCAACAAGAAAGTTGGGGTTCAAAGAGCCTGGTTACAAGACAAGTGGAATTGGATGTTGAAGATTACCAAGTCATACTTCACCTGCAAAGGACGGTTCAACTAGGTAAACCTCTATCACTTTCATTTCCTTGCACATTTAGTCATTCAGGTTAAGATGAATACATGTTTCTATTTGTTGGAGAGTCTATGGCATACAGTAGTTAGTTTCAGAGCAAGAACAAACCCTTCTCCCCACTATGTCTACCATAAAGCCCTCATCAAGTTGTTGATTGAAAACCAACTAGCCAAAGCAGGGAGAACATGGAGCCACCTTTTATTTTGGGGAGGTTTTCAACCTCAAACCCCTAAAGCTTTAAGAGGAAGAAAAAAAACTATTAAACAAGGGAGGAAGACTCAAGTAGCAGCTCCTATTGAGCCAACCCCTAGCCAAAAAGACAGAGATCCCTTTGACATCCTCTGGCCCTAAAATCCCCAAAGTCTACCAAAGAAGAAGTGTCGGGCTCAGAAATTTAGACCCTGCATCCCCGGAAAACTTACCTTTTGTTGTCAATTCTCCCCAAGCTATGAGTTAGCCCTTTGAAGCATCCCCTGCAGACAAAAATTTGCCAGAAATTATTAAAGGCAAGGAAGTCAAAGTTGAGACTCAAACTAAAGAAACTCCACTGTCTGAAACCCTTAAAGTTGGCAAACAACCCCATACAAGGCTAACAAATATATTAAGGTTTAAAATCAAGCTGAGAAGTAATCCAAATTTGGCCAAGGAGGTGATTGACATAGATAATGTGCAATTAAAGGACCTTATAATCAACAGAAGGAAGACTGTAGGCTCTAAAAAGAACAAAGATAAATAATTTAAGGGAAAAGGTCCTATGGAAACAAGTCAAAGCAAAAGGTAGAGGATGGAGAAAGTAGATGTGCTTTTGAAGGCAGACAGCACCCTCAGCTAGAGGCTTGAGGTCGTTTTGAAAAGTTTTGATTATGCATTTAAGAAACAACAATTTTGGGTTTATCGTTGACTCTGTGCCTGACAACGTTATACATACAGAAATGTGGGGAGGAGCTGACATCTTCGTTGTTAGCGATTTTTAGGAGAAGAGTTGACATCTCCATTGTCAGCGGTTTTTGAAGAGAAACGTTGACATCTCCGTTGTCAGCGAATTTTGCAAAAGAACGTTGACATTCCCATTATCAGCGAATTCTGAAAACAAACAAAAAGGAAATGTTCACAGTCAGTCTGTCAACGAAATCTTCGAATCAGGCAACTAAAGAAGCTGACAGCAGCAGTATCAGCAATTTCACCAGAAAACCCGAGGAAAAGGAGATCAAACAAAAGAGTGTTTTTCAGTGACTGGTTGAACCTGTTTTGCAGAGGGACCTGTTTGCCAGCAAGGATTTTGTTCTATCAGTAAGGGACCTGTTTCTATCATTAAGGGAGATATTTTGAAGATACATTTTCTCAACCTATATGTTAGCATATTTTCTAGCAAATAGTTTTATTTTAGAAAGACTTAATGTAATTAAAAGGTATTTTCCATATGCATGAACTTAGAATATTTTTGCTATTTTGGATTATTGAAATTAAGTTTGAAACTATAATTCTGTTATCAGTTGATGTAATATCTATAAAGACAATTTCTGAAGAATGAAAAAGAGTCGGTTTTTATTGAAAAACATAGCATTCTGGTGTATTTGAGCAGATCTTAAATATATTGCAGTTTTTTATGAGCATTTGCAGAAAATTCTTGTGTTGTAATTCCCTGTTTGTTATTTCTATGTTTATAAAATATTCTCCATGTTTGGAAACTTTAGTATTTGGGATTGGGATTCAGTTATGCTCCTTTCTCGTTATTTCACGGTCATTAGTACTTGTTGTTCTGTCAACTATAATATTGTTTTCTTTTCAGTTCTCTTCTAATAAATCTCTCAAATTGTCAAGGAGTTATTACTAACTTGCTTTTTGTGTCCTACTCATTAGATCTATAGCATCATCTGATAAAACTAGACTCCATGCCCAATGGTGTGTTTTATATACAGCGCAACCAAATTTCATCATTTCTCAGACAAATCTGGCCATAGAGCTTAAAGTGTAAACCTACTACTGCAGTGACCTAGAGTAGTTGTATTTTAGGGAGAGTTCTCTCTCCAGGTTGAAGGGCCAACTTTCTACCTCAAAGAGGTTCGAAGTTACCTTGGATTTTTTCCCTAACATCCAGGGTTTCTCTAAGAGATAACATTTTGGCGTCGTTGTCGGGAGGTGAAATCTCATGTCAAATCATCCCTAGGAGGAACAACAACGATTAGATATGTTTTCTGATGGTGTACAGTGACCTAGAGTAGTTGTGTTTTAGGGAGAGATCCCTCTCCAAGATGAAGGGTCAGATTTCAACCTCAAAGAGGTTTGAGGTTACCTTAGAGTTTTTCCCTAACAACCAGAGTTTCTCTAAGAGATAACATATTTTATGTATCGGAGCTCAGATATAACGTGTTGTTTGTCTCAATGATCGAGCAGAAGGGGTTTGACGTGATTTTCAAAGATGGGAAAGCAAAGGTCAAGCCCAAAGGCTCTAGCTCTGGTGGAGTGGTAATTGGAGTTAGAAAGCATAGTCTATACACGCTGACGGACAAGCCTATAGATCATGAGAAGTAGAAGCAAGAGAAGGTCCAGGTTCCAGAGGTTCAGAGGGAGTCGAGTTCTAGCAGAGGTTTGCAGGTTCACAGGGAGAATGTGCGGCCCAAGACCGTGTGGTCAATAGGGCGCAAGGGTGCTTCTACAGCTAGCAAGAAGGAATCATGGAATGGCCTGAAAGCATTTTAGGAGAAGTAGAAGCAGGAGGCCTCCAACGACAGTGACACTTCCGAGAAGGGCATAGTTCATACTATAAAGGTATGTTGGAGCAATGAGCGTCAAGAGTTGGGCTAGTGTCGCCAACAGTGACAGTGATGACGAGTTACTTCCTAGTCTTGGAAGTGCCTCCCTCACTAAGAGGGAGTGTTGAGATTTGTAGCATGGGAGGTTCTCCAAACCCTAGGGTAGAAGGTTGTGGAGGAATTTGACCCGCATGGGCTTTGTGGGCAAGTGTACCCAAGTTATGGCCTTTGCACCCAAAGTTGTGGCTGTGAATCCACTTTTAGACACTTGACACTTGGAGATGGAACAGCACACTTACAGGAACAAGGGGTTGCTTCAAGCACCAAGAGAGGAGTTGTAGAAATGAATATATGAATTTCTATATGTTAAAGAATGGGTTTGTAACAAGTGTTTCAAGTCGGCCTAGACTTAGAGGTGCCTTTTCAAGGGTTGTTCGTCACACCCATAGAAACATATAAAAAGGAGAAATGTGGAGGCTCATTAGTGACATCCAAGTGCAACAAATCATAAGGAGGACATCTAAAAGAGGTCGCACATCATTGGAGCTCAAGCGAAGGAGGAAAGAAGACTTTCCTTGGGTTATTTTTGTTCTGCTAGGAGCCAAGTTTGGTAGGAGTGTTAGTCGTGACTTGAAGGGGCATTCTGGGCTGTTTTGTGTGAGTTTTTATGTGGTTTAGACCTCAGTAAATAGGTTGCATTCCCTGTGTATTTTGCAGAAGGGTCGAGGCTCCTGCAGTGCCTAGTTTGGAGGGACCAAAAGGCCTAACAACAGGCTAGAACTAGCCCTAGATGCCAGCAAAGGGAAGAAGCTTGAAGAGGATAAAAGGCCACAGCTAGAGGAGGGATTTTGGAGCAGATTGGTAGGGCTGAAGTTGACCGATTAAATCCCTAACCAAGCCGAAATCTTATAGCAAATGCATAGACCCATAAAAGTATAAAAAGGTATGTTGTTTGATGTTTTCAAGTTGAATTTTTGCTAGTGGATGAGAGTTCTGGTTTAGGATAGATTATTTGGGCATCTTTTGGTTGTTTGGAGGGCAGCAAGTAGGTGTTCAATGTGTCCTAAATGTAGACTTAAGAAGGTCATTAGGTCTGCTAGGAGAGGCAGAAGTTTGATGCTCAAGGACTAATCTTTGGAGGACCAAAAGAAGGCAGCCAAGAGAGCAGTTTTTCAAGCCCATGTTTGTTGAAGTGAAGGATGTTTTATAGTGTGATTGAGGGCATCCCTCCATGCCCGAAGTTTGCCTCATTGGAGCAGCACAGGAAAGCAAGGGGAAGAAGTCCCTAAGAGTTGAGGAGCAACCGTGGGCAGTCTAGGAGTTGTTCACAAATGGAGTTGTGAACAGCTCGCAAGAAGACCCTATGTGTTGATTTGTTGATGAACTAATGATCAGCTAGAGGGCAGATTGAAGAGCCATGTTCAGTAACCTAAAGGGGCAAGATTCATTGACAGAAGCAGAGTTGTAGATTGGGAGTAGAAGGACCAATAGTTGTGTTCAAGGTACGACCAAGACAAGTTGTAAAGTACGCTACATCATCTACACAGCCAATTGCATCTTGTTCAAGGTAAATTGGTTGTCATAGTTTTTGACACCAAACCCTAGTTTGTATTCTTGTATCGATGATTGTATGAGGGTTGTGATCCCTGGTATAGGAGCCCTAGACTGTTGTATTATAGATTGATAATATAACGAAGTTGGGTTGTTGAAAAATTGTAAAAAGTTGTCTATTTGTGCACGTGTTGATTTATTGTTGTTTATATTCCATTGTGCAAAGTAGTTTGTTGTGGCATTTGAGTTGGTACTATCAGATATTCTAAGACCCTAACCTAGATTCTCCAGTGTCGTGGAAAAACAACACTCAAAGCTTTGAGGTAGTTCTAACAACTGGAGAAATTGTCTCCTCATAGTCCTCTCCCTCTTTCTGAGAGAATCCTTAAAACTTGTTGGCCTGCCACCTCCCTTTGAACTAGGAGCTCTTCTGGTCATGATGATAGTACAACTTCTCCCTCTTAAGCACAAATTACCGATTTTGGGAGAATCCTCTTGCCATAAACATTTGCTTCGTTCTTTGAAATGCTTTCATTTGCTAGTAAAGCCTTGGCAACATTTACAATGTATCTGCAACCCTCACAAGGAGGTCATGGAAGAAACAATAATAACCAAGCAAAAGAAACAAAGACAAGATGCTTACTAATAGAAAAACAACAACAATAATAATCTAGGAAGAGAGATATAAGATACTTATCTTTTTGAGGAATGAAGGGAATTTGATAGCTCCCTCTTGATCCTTGCTTTCTTTGCAAAATCCATCTTTGTCCTCGTCATCAGCAATTACTACAAGATGCTTGCCTTTGCTTAGAGCAGAATCATCAACTTTCAATGCTCTAGCTCTAGGGTTTTGTCCATAAACCCTAGGACTTTCTTAATCATATCCTTTAAGATTTATCTAGGGTTTACAAACGCTAGGACTACCAGATGCATTGAAGTGTGTAGCTTGGGAAGTATTCCACAACACCCTAGGAGGTGGGTTTCTGTGAGTTTGGTCACAAATGGGTTTGTGGGCAAAGAACCCGAGAAAAGCGGTTTTAGACCCATGATGGTGTTTAAAATCTAAAGGAGAAATTAAAAAGAAATTAAATGGGAAAAATGAATTCCTAAGTCTAAGAGGATCAAAACCCATAAGTTCTAGAGGGTTCCTAAGAGGCTTAAGGAAGCTATTTAAGAAAGCCCTAGGACAAGGCTAGATAGATCATGGGAGAGGAGCTCACTTGTTCGAGTTGGGCTGCTAGAGATGTAGCTCCAAGGAGGGCCGAGCTAGTAGGCCGAGTAGGGCTGCTAGAGCTGGCCTAGATCTGATCCATCAAGGACAAGCATTCAAGAGGAGCAGCAAATCAGAGGTAGTCGCAGACCCTAGAAGACTAGCTGAGTTAGGAGAGGCAGCCGAGTTTTGTTGTGTTCTGAGCCTGGTTTATGGGCAGATATCTCTTTGTATCAGGCCGCAGCTGTAAAAGACTCAAGGTAAGGGCCTGGACCCTTGTGCATGGAAGATTATAAGGTCGTAAGGCCTAATCTCAGTCAAGGAAGAAGGCCGCACACCTTGGTGGACCAACGCAGGAGCATAAGTCCTTGTAGAAGGGATGCCACACAGTTTAAGAGGTGCATATCTGGTCGAAGTTTAGGGCTATCCTGTAGATAATTGGGAGCCCTAATGGATGTCCGAAATTCGAATACACCTCAGTCGTGCACAAAACAGAGACATACTTCAGGACAAATTGGGCGTCTAGGTGAAGTATGGTTGATTTAGTTCCTCAAGTTGATCAAATGCCAAGAGATGGAGGGTTGGTCCTAAAAGAATTTAGGACAGCAGTATGTGCCCTAGCAAAGGCTTTCTCCTAAGTATACACTGCCATCATTGATATGTCCAGGAGATAGTTTATTCACTCAAAATCTGCCACTAGATGGGAATGTCGAGACCCTAATATGGTGTTGATACAGTTGAAATATCTTTGTTTAGGATGCTGCAGACCTTTACAGGGGTTTCTAGGCATCAACAGAACCTAAAGAAGGTTGTACCTTCTGCACAGAAGTATGAGAGGTTGGACAGAAGTGTGAGCAGATGTTGGAGTGGAGAAAGGAAGGCTAGAGAAGACAGATTCAAGGACTGTTCTTGAGCAAGTTGAACAGAAGTGTTGCTAGAAGCCCTAGATCTGTGGTTTGAGGTTCAAACTACTAGTGTAAGGGCACTGAATCTGGCAATGTGAAGAGCCCTAGATGAGGGCATTTTTGTGGATCCCAGATCTAAGCAATTTGAGGGACAAATTGCAGTGTAGAGGACAAAATACTTAAAGCCCTAGATCAGTGAAGGAGATTACTGAAGATGGGCAGATCTGTAAGATGAAAAGCAGTGCAGGAAGTTGGGACAGGTTTGTATGGCATCTAGTGGAGCAGTTTGGAGGGCTGACAGTAGGTGCTAAAAGAGCCCTAAGTGCAGGTCATAAGAAGGACATCAAGCCTGCTAGGAGTGGCAAAACTATTGAGCTCAGGGTTTAAAGGACAAAAGAAGGCAGCCAAGAGAGCCAGATTGACAGCCCTAGTTCACTGTGCAAGAGAAGGACGGTCTTCAGTGAGAGTGGGAAACCTCGGTGCCCTTGACTTGTATTCATTGTAGCAGCAGAGAAACCCAAGAACTGTTCACAAATGGAGTTGTGAACAGCTAATCGAAGACCCTAAGTGTTGCAGACCTTGAAGGACAAAGGAGGCAGCTAGAGGGCAGAGCTTATTGGCCGAGTTCAGTGACCTAAAGGAGCAGAGTTCATTGATAAAGGCAGATTGAAGAGCTGCAGAATATGTTTAGGACACATGGACTGAAAGGGTTGTGTGTGGCCACCATCAGCAAGTAGGTCAAGTGTTGTCTTGTTCAGGGTAGATTGTTTGTCAAAGGACTGATAGCAAGCCCTAGTTGAATTTCTTGTATCAGTGATTGTAAAGGGCAATGATCCCTGCTACGAGAGCCCTAGACTGCTGTATTATAGTTTGTTAGTATAACAAAGAAGGGTTTGCAAAAGTTCCTGATGATGAACCACACTGGCTGGTTCGAAACGCGTCGACTTAATTTACTCTGATGTGATTTTTACCGAAAGATTTTATACACCATTTATGGATCACAGAAGCCAAATTCCTAATAAAGTTAAAAATAGTCATGTGCACTATTTGAAACACTAATGTGCGTTTTTCCATTGTGCAAAGTAGAATGGTTGTGGCATTTGAGTTGGTTATGTCAGAGATTGTAAGACCCAAACCTAGATTCTCATATGTCGTGGAAAATTCGACAAGATGTTCCAAGAAAAGCTCATAGCACAAGTGTTATGACATCCCTTTCTCTATGAGTGAGAGCCTGTCTTCTCAGCTCCCTCTGATTCTAAAGCAACTTCAGTATCTCTACTAATTGCAATAGTGACAAACTCTACTCAATGGTATATTTCTCTGCCAAACTTTGTCCTCATCGCATACACTAGCAATAGTGGCTACCAGCATTATATATCCATTCTTCTCAGTGTTGAATTTTGTAGCTATGGTCGATCTTCATAATTTATATTTTTGGCCCTTGTAATGTATAATGAATTTGTAAGACATTTTCATGTCATTTTCATTGATTAGCCCTCGAAATAATTATTATTAGACATGTTCTTCATGTCAAATTTAAAAGAGAAAATTTCGAATTTTTTATTTTTTCTATTCAAGTCAGCTCTCCCTCAAGTCAAGTCGGCTCCAGTGAAGAGACACCCATTCACAAAGAAAGAACACTATATAAAGGCATTCTACCTCCTCCACAAAGGCACCATTTGATCTCACACAAGCAAGACAGTTTTTGGGCATCCAAGCGAAGGAGAAGGACGAAGAAGAAGGACAAAATTTTCTCTAGCATTTATCTCTCTTGACCTCGCACGTGTGACTTTCTAAGCAACCGTTTCTAGACAGCTTGAAATTTTGTGCAATTTTTGGGCAACATATTTTGGGAAGGCCGAGTTACTGTGCATATTCTGGAAGGTCGAATTTCGGCCTAGGCATATTATAGAGGGTCGAAGTTTGCAGGCCAAAAGTTTGACTTGACTTGACTAAGGATTACTTGACCAAGTTTGACCATAGCTTGTTGATCAGTTTGATCTCATAGTTGACTAGCAGCATTAGATGTATCTCTTGTTGAACTAAAGAATTTCTCTAAAGAAAAGGTCGTTGGGTTTTTCCCCCAAGTGGGTTTTCCAATATAGTACTCAAGCTTTTATTCCATTAACAACTTGCGCACAACACTTTCAGGCATTAGATTGAACTAGAGTGCTCCACATACTCAACTATGTTAGAAAATCAGAAAGGCAGAAAGATTTTCTTATGTTGATAATTACTTGTGAAATCTTAGTGTTCTCATTAACTTCTTTATGTTATTTCATTATCTTAGTTCATCAAGCAATTACCAAAACCAAAATACAAATATCAAAAACACCAGATGTAGGCACTCAGCCAGGGCTAAAACCCCTATATAGGGGAAAACCCAGTCAAGAACTCTTCCTTCAATAATTCAAAATGAGATGGACCAAGACCCTAGACCAACAGACCTTCCTCCTCCACCAAGTCAGCCTTCCAAGATGATTTAGTAGTCCCTTCTTATCCATTAGCTTCAACCCAGCAACAATCCAAAATTTCGACTTCCTAGCTACAGAATTTCGACCCCCAGTAGTCGAATTTCGGACTCCCAGCTACTACAAAATTTCGGCCCCTCTAGTAACTGCACAGCTTCACATGTGTGGGAAAAAGAGAGAGAATTTTGACTTTTTACGCTTGAGAAAGGCCTCCATCATTATCCTTCTTCTTCTTCTTCCTTGAAATTCCCACTTTTTCCTAGCCCATAAACTACAAATCGAACTTGTGGTGAGTGACTGACAAATGAGGTCAAGTTGTTGCCTTTATATAGTGATTCTGCTGCCCAGGTTAGGCTGACGTGTCCAGTTTTGAGGCCGACTTGGTGGAGGAGGCCTAATTGACCTATTTTTCAATAAAATAAATTTCTTCTTTGACAAATAAATCCCAAGAAGGGTCCTTTACATTATGACATGGACAAGGACACTTGACATAAACCCTAGAGTCTTCAATGGAGACTTTGACCTAAAAACAATTAACCCAAGCATGAAACCCATGCTTTAATAAGTCAATTTCTTTAATAATAAAATTTATTTTTCTTTCTTTTGATAAATAAATTATATCATGACTCAAATACAATTATGAAGACCAACACTAGTTACATTCTTCAACACTCCCTCTTAACTAGGGAGGTATATATATATATATATCAATGTGGAAAAAGTCGAAGTCGCGATTAAATCAACAAGGGTCCAAAAGTTGAAAAATTTGATAAAGTAGGGAGTTTTTCGAAAAAGTCAGCAACGAAAAAAAAAATTTCATTTTTGGAACAAATTTCGATTTTTTGGAAAAAAAATCCCAAATTTTTCAAAAAAAAAAATTTAAATTATTAAAGAAACTACCTCGCTCACGATTTTTTAGAAAAACTCCCGATTTAATCCTGACTTTTTCAACTGGGAAAAAATCGCCAACAAGTCGGCCGATTAAATCGGCTAGTCCAAAAAATCGGATTTTGCCGATTTAATCGCGACTTTTTGGCAACTTTTTCCACACTGATATAGAGAGTATAGATAGATAGATAGATAGAGGTACATGGAAGATCTCCAAAATGAACTACGAAGAGTTCTACCACACTCAATGTTGCAAACTAGAAACCTAGCCAGGGTATTCTATCTAGGTGGGACTAAGATAGACTACAGCTTTCAACCAGTCTAGGTACCATCAGGCTTACTTGTTAACCATCAACTCAGAGATCTAGGTGTGTATCCAAGGTCAGAGATCCATGACCAACGCCACCCACCCTCTTCGGGATCTAGACATCAACACATAGGCCAGCCATATTTTCTCCCAAGCATCCGCCATTAGATGCTTCATCTCTCCCTAATAAACTAGATATATCTATTTGTCCAAGCACGCTTCCCAAGTGTTCATCCTTCTTCATGGAGATTTTTACCAGTTCAAACATAAACCCCAATCAGTAATAAACTTTCAAATATACATATACAAGTAAACACAAACCTTTGAGGTCCTCATTCATTTAGATGTTGCTTTCATTATCAAATTATACATATGCAATTTGTCGGAAGCTCTCTTCTTCTCTTAATTCTTCAACAGCACCAAATGCATCTTCAATATATTCTGTAATATTCCTAATGGAAATATACAATCATACACAGAGCAAACATAGCAAAAATACACATAAAATTTGCACACAAATCAAACACCCAATATAGAGCCAAAAAATGCGTTGTTCTAAGCCATTTTATTATAAAATCGTGGGGTTACAATCTGGTATTTGGAAAGTGTGCACCTCAGCTTGCCCAAAGCAAGCTAGCAAAGCCCAAGTGATGAAAGCAAGTGCCCCAACTGCTGCGTAGCTATCCCCTCTATGGCTCTGCATTGATCACCTAGAAACTGAACTGCTGACTGTAAATAATGGTTGATTTGACCCTCTTCTGGTGCTCAAAAAATTCCGGGAAATTAACCCCGGTCTCTCCTACAATAACCCACGAAAACCCAGAAAGGGTTTGGCCAAATGTTGACCCTAGAATTTCGGCCCAATTTTCCCTAGCTCCTTTCGCTGCTAGCTGAGTTAGGATCCCTGTTTGACCCCTCAAATCAGCCCAGAAAATTCTGCCAAATTTATTCTGACCCCTCCACCAAATACCCAGAATAACCCACGAAGGAATTGGCCAATGGTTTACCTTGGAAAATCAACCCTCTTTTCCCTCAACAGCTCTACTGTTGGGTAATTCAACCGAGCTATCAATCCTGCTGCTAGCTTAAACTGCACCACGATACTCTGCTTCTACTGAAGAAAGAGAGATGGCACTTTGTTTCTTACAAGACCAAGTAATAGGTCCTGAACCAAGAGTGAATACATATCCCCAGACTTTCAGACCATCAGGTCACCACCCCCAACTGTAACTATGCAAACCAATTTGCTCAATGGAATAGCTCCCCACCGTAATGAATCCCGAACTGAATTCTACCTAATATATCAAAAGTATTCTTTAGTCGTCGTGACTTTCACGGGGTTGGTGCATAAACCGAGCGACAAGACCAACGGCAAAGGAAAGGTCAGGACGGGTATGGGTTAGATACAGAAGTTTACCAACAAGTTGACAATATAAGGTAGCATCAACTTCAGGAGTAGTACAAGTGACTGAAAGCTTGACTCCAAACTGAAAGAGAGAAGGGGCTTGCTTACAGTCTTCCATGCGAAAGTGGTGTAGAAGATCACAGGCATACTTGGACTGAGAGAGGGTAATGTCTTCTTTGGATTGCAAGACTTGCAAACCAAGGATATAATGCAAGTGTCCTAAGTCTGTCATTTCAAACTTCTTTTTGAGGCTAGACATCACATGGTTTATATGGTTGGGATCACTACCAGTAAGGATAAGATCATCAACATAAAGAACAAAGATGGTGAAGGACTTACCCACTTTCTTGGTGTAGACAGTGTTGTCAGAATGACACCTAGAAAATCCATTATATAATAGAAATCTATCCATTTTGGCATACCAAGCCCGAGGAGCTTGTTTGAGACCATAGAGAGACTTCTTAAAGGCGACAAACAAGGCTGGAGTCATTTTGGATAAAGCCAGAGGGTTGTTCCATGTAGATTTCTTCATGCAAATCTCCATGTAAGAAGGTGGATTTGACATCCATCTGATGGACTTCCCATTTAAAGGAGGCAGCAAGGGAGAGAACAAGGCGGATAGAATTCATTTTGGCAACAGGGGAGAAGGTTTCAGTATAGTCAATGCCTTCAACTTGTGAAAATCCTTTAGCAACAAGACGAGCTTTATGTCTATCCACTTTTCCATCTAGTCCAAACTTTGTTTTGTAAACCCATCTGCATCTGACAAGTTTTCTTCCTTTTGGAAGAGGAACAAGATCCCAAGTATCGTTTGCCAATAAGGAACGATACTCTTCATTCATAGCTTCATCCCAATCTGGATGACCGGAGGCTTCTTCAAAGGTTTCTAGATCAGGATTTTATGGAACTTGAGCCAATAAGGAAGAGGCTCTTTCGAACTGAAAACGTGTACGTCGTCGATCGGCAGGGTCACCTGCAAGAGAACCTGCTGCATCCTGAGTAGAGCAGACCCATCTTGGAAGTTGTGGAGTAAAAGGAATCACTTCAAGAGGTGGAGGAGGATTGTCATCCTTGTTGTCATCATCTGAACTAGAAGGAATGCTATTAAAAATAGAAGAGAGAGAGAGAGGTGGCACATATGTCGAATCAGGCTCGCAAGCCAAAGGTGGCACACCCGTCGAACTAGGCTCGCAAGCCGATATATTTTCATCAAATTTTACATCTCTTATAATGATTATATTTTTGGATTTTGATTGAAGAAGTCTATAACCTTTGACATCTTCAAAATATCCAACAAAAATGCATTTTTCACTCTTAGGTTCTAAGGCTTTATGTTTCGCATCTGGAATATGGGCCCAAGCATCACTTCCAAAAACACGAAAGTGACTTACATCTGCTTTGATTGAGCTCCAAGCTTCTTCTGGAGTTATATTCCTTAAAACCTTAGTAGGAGTGTGATTTACTATGTAATTTGCACAATTAATTGCTTCTGCCCAAAAATTGAGACTAAGTCCTTTAGATTGAAGCATACAATTAGCCATTTCTTTTAAGGTGTGATTCTTCCTTTCAACTACACCATTTTGTTGTGGCATATATGGAACAATATGTTGCAATTGGATGCCATGCTCAGTGCAAAAGTTGATAAATTTGATGTTAACATATTCTCCTCCATTGTCTGATCTTAACTAAGAATTTGATGTCGAGATTGTTTCTCAACAAAGGCCTTAAAGGCCAAGAACATGTTAAAAACTTCACTCTTGAGTTTTAAGAAGTATACCCAAGCGCGTCTGGAAAAATCATCAATGAAAGTTAAGAAGTACTTGCAACCAGAGAAAGAAACAACAGGAAGTGGACCACATAGATCACTGTGCACAAGCTGCAAAGGGGCTGAAGCGTGCCAAGAGGCACATTTGTCAAAACTATCCCGATGATGTTTTCCGAATACACATCCGGAGCAAACACCATCTCGGCAAGATACCATAGGAAGACCCGTTACCATATTTTCCTTACGTAGAGTTTGAAGAGAGCGATAGTTTAAGTGACCAAATCGCTCATGCCAAAGTTTGCTCACTTCATCATTATGAGCAACAAAAACGGAGGGAAGACATGATGACCTAAAGTTGTCAAACTTATACAACCTTGTGGAATCATCAGCAATGCCAGTAGCAAAAATATGTTTAGGAGCTTTGAGGTCCTTGATTACAACATCATGAGGAGATAATTCTACTATTTTCCCTTCACCTGAATGAGTTATCTGATAAATAGAGAGAAGGTTGCATGACAATGTAGGAACACATAGGACATCATTAAACTGACCATTATTGAGATGAATGGTTCCAGATCCTACAACACTAAGAGATCTATCATCACCAACATAAATATGTTTGGTGTTACAATCATTTAAAGAAGAAAACATGGCTTAATTTTTGGCCATGTGATAAGAAGCTCCAGAATCAATGAGCCACTCATGAGAATGAGAAGAGGAAGATACATTTAACGCATAACTAGATCTTGATGCTTGACAACCACAAGCAGAAAGTGTCATTCTTGAAGATGAAGGTGAAGAGTGCTCCAAATTGATGTTGTGCTTCTTCATTGCTGCGTCTAAGGCTTCCATCTTCTTAAAACATTTGGACTCTATATGGCCATCACGATTACAAAAGTTGCAATGTCTATCAGTCTTCTTCCCTTTGTTTTTATTTGCCTTATCATTTTGGTGAGTTGCTTTTTCAATTTGCGGCTAAAATTGCTTAGGACCCTTGTTTGGTTTCAGACCATATTTTTTAGGATACTGCTTCTTGGGATTCTTTTGATACGATTGTTGTTGAGCTGATAAGGCTTTCTTAGAAGCATTTCTAGGAGTGATAAGACCAAGGTGTAAGATTTTTTCTTGTTCTCTTATCAAAGAATCACAAAAGGAATCAAAAGAGGGATTTTTGTAGGTGGTTCCTGAAGAAATGATGGCTTCTCTAGTGGAATGGAAGGCAGAAACAAATACAGAGTATGCAGGGCCAAGCTTAGCAAGAATGCAATAGATGAGACTACCATCTTCCTTTTTGACCTTACAACCTTCTAAAAGAAGTCTAAGGGTCTTGAATTTGGACAAAAAGTCTTCAATAGAGGAGAAATTATTAGGGTCCAAAGTAAGCAACTCATTTTCAAGCTGGTGGGCCCTGATTTGATTTTGAATGCCAAAGACAGTATTTAGCTTGTCCAAGGCTTCATGAAGGGTGTCAATGTCAAGGATATGAAATCGAAGATCTTGAGCAAAGGACATTCCTATCAACCCTCGTGCTTGATCTTGTTTATTTTCCCATTTAGTGACTTTATCATCATCAGAAGGTTTAGTTTTGTCATGTGGCTATTCTATAAAGCCCTTTACTTCTAAGTATATCTACCATGGGAGGTAGCCATTGGAAATAATTGGTGCTGTTAAGAATAATCAGACATGCACTTTCCATTTTTTTAAACTGAAGCTGAGAAAAGCTGAAACTAACTGCTCCTATGGAAAGATCTCGAAAAATTAGGCTGATTCAAAAAAAACGGCTCGAAAAAAGGCTTCCAGATGAAGAAGTTATGCCTTTTTGAAAAAACGAGTTGAAGATGTCGAATAGTTACAGGAACGGTTTGAAATTTGATGATGAAGTTCAACTTTAAAAAAAATCCCGCCCCTTTAACAAAAACTTTTTACAAAAGAAACTTGAGAAAGAGACTTGAACCCAAGACCTCTATTCTCATAAACTAACTTCTCACCAAGTGAGATAGTAAAAAGATTCTGTAATTGTTTGAAAGGAGGAAGGGTTTTTTGTTAGATTTTTTGTTAGTCTTTCCGGCAACTATCTATTTTTCCACTATTTCTGATTTCCCGAGATCGCACAAAGATGCGGGAAAAGAGCATACGTAGCAAAAAAATCCCTTCCTCCTATTTTTGATTTGCCGAGATCACACACAGCGCAGAGCAAAGAGCATACACAGAGAAGAAGATATAGATTCGACAAATAAATAAAACCTAGAACTGAAATAAACAGAGGTAACCGAAATAAAAAATAAGCAGAAATTTTAACAAATAAAACTGCAAAACAGATACTTGGGCAACCGGAAACCTTTTCGCTTTAAACGAAAGGCGTTCCTCACTGTAACAGACGCTCCAGACACAAAAGAGCGGTTCTCCAAGCCCGAAAATGTTCTAAAATAGTAGATCTAGAAAACGGTAGTCGCATGCAGTCAAACCGGCTTCAGATTTTGATCAACAACGAATGCAGCCCTCAAAATAGCTCTGATACCATGTAGGAATTTATAGGGTAAGTTCTTTAGATCAAGAACCAAAGGTCACCGCTCACAAACAGATCACAAATCAGTACACCAGTATAATCATGTGGTTAAAACCCTCAAAGAGGGAAACAGTCCACGGTCTGAGCCAACGCAGCCACTTCAGGCAATTTATTAATATAAAAAGAAAAGTTACATATGTTTCTCTCATAAACGGTTACCGGACAAACGACCCTCCATGCTCTTTAAATAGAGATCATGGACCAATCGGGTGTTAAGCCACGGATCAAGTGTTGTTAATACTGAGGAGAGAGATAACCGTCGGATCACTACAAATCGTGACCGTTGGATTATAAGTTACAAATGTACATGGTAAAGAAACACACTTTACCTGACTCTACACTAGACTAAGTTATTCTTAACTATTTCCTATGTGTCGGAATATCCTAACATCCTTGGGTTGGCACTCGAAATCCACCGAAGCAAGGGTTGAGGTTTCCGCCTGGAAACACTCGTGTGTTGAAAAGCACTTGCAGACTTAGCTTCAGCTCAAGCATGATATGTCAAAGACAATTTTGCAAATGGTCATGAATGAGCCAAATGAGTGCCTCTTGCTTTTTTTGTCAAAGAGCCTCCAAAATGCCCATGTGGGCCCAGCTCGACTTTCCCCCAAGAGGCAGTAGCGAGGGTGGAAATAAAATAAAATTCTTTTTGTTTTTCTACAACATTAGTTTCCTCATATCTGAAGTTTCTCGTCCTTTTGGGAGGTCGACCATTACCATATCAAGCAGCGGGAGCATTCCTTTTTCCTTTATTGTTGAACCCGTTGTTCCTTTGATTGCCATTGCCTTTGAAATTGTTGTGAATATTATTGTTGTCGTCATCCCGTGGAGCATCCTTCTTGTGAGGACACTCTCTAGCACAGTGGCCAAACCTGTTGCAATTGTAATACCTTCCTTTTCTTTCTTCCTTGAATCCTTGACCTTGTCTCTTTGGACCAGCATGGTTCTTCCTCTTTGCATGAGCGGAGAAGGCAGTAGGATCATTTCCATTTGAAGGCTTGTCTCTCTCCATCATCCTCGTCTCTTCTTGAGTGCATCTAGCCAATAATTCGTCGAAACCAGGAATCATGTCATTGTTAAGAATAGTGGTGTTAAAAACATCCCATGCTCTTGTCAGACCTCCAAGAGAAATAAGAGTGAGCTCCCTATCAGCAACAACTTCTCCAATAGATAAAAGATCATCCTTGATTTCGGTAATCCTCATGAACTAGTATTGGATAGACTCCCCTCTATCCATCTTGATGTCCTTCAACTTGTTCTTGAAAAAGAGGATTTGATTTTCATTATTTACTTTGAACATCCCAACCAACTTATCATAAATCTCCTTAGATGTTCCTAAATCAGAAATATAAGCAACCAAATGCTTTTGAATGGAGTCTCTAATAATTGTCTTAGCAGCAACCGGTGCATTTGAAGGAGGCTCCACCACTTTTCCCCGCACATAGTCCATTGCATCATGCTCTTCCAAAGTCAAGTCCAAAGACATCTTCCATGCATGATAGCCAGATTTATCATTGAGCTTGTCCTCAGGCTTGAAGTAAGATGTAGAAGCCATTGAGGCTTGTCCTTGTCCAACAGATCTTTCTTTGTGATTGATTTTCTCTCTCTTGCTTGGGCTTTGTCTTCCCCTCGGCTCTAATACCATGTTAATTTTAGTTAACAATGGTATGTTCTATGAATCTATGCTTAGCACAATTACTTCAATGTTCCTTTAGCAGCCCAATGACAATTTCCAATTTAGATTTCCAGTAGCAATCACATTAACCATTAATCACATTGATAGTAAAAGTAGATAGAACATGAAACAAAATGCAGAAAACAAGCCAAGACAAGAGGACACCAGATTTGGCGAATACCAAGGAAAAACTCCAATGTGGGGAAAACCCTTTGATCAATTCTTCTTATTATTATAGCAACTTTGGGGCAGAATGGAGGAACTCGGGGTTCCCAAGCATTTGAGAGCAGCTGTGCATAGGTTGTATGAAGAGGTGAAAGTCAAAATCAGAACTTCAGCTGGCATTTCTGAAAGTTTTAGAAGCGATATCGGGGTCAAGCAAGGTTGCCCATTGTCTCCTACCCCTTTTGGGTTATATATTGACAAGCTTGAAGAGTGGCTAAATTCGCAAGGGGGTGACGGTATCCATTTGGGCAAGTTCGTTATCAGGCTTCTTTTGTACGCAGATGACCTTATATTGATTGCTAATTCGGCTCTTGGTTTGCGAGAGCATTTACATTCCCTTGAGCATTTTTGTAAAAGGGTTGGGATGCAAGTCAATATTAGCAAAACGAAAGTAGTGGTTTTCTCTAACAAAAGAAAGCATAACCAACATAAGTTCTATTTTGGAGGCGGCATTTTGGAAGAAGTTGCAGATTACAAATACCTCGGAATTGACTTCAACAGAAATTTAAGTTGGGATGGTTGTAGAAAGAAAAGAACTTTAGGGGGTTGGAAAGCATTTTATGCTCTTCAAAACAAGTGTAGAGAGGCAGAGCTGTGGGACTGGCAAACCACCCTAACTCTTTTTGGGCTTCTAGTGATTCCGGTGATTCTTTACGGTTGTGAACTATGGGCCAGCAGCACAACCAAGATGCAGTGGAAACAAATTGAGAAAATTCAGAAACGTTTGATTACAAACAAATTCAAAATTAAAAGTGCGGTTCCTTATGCTATCCTGTTAAGTGAAACAGGGGCTGCTCCTATTGAAGCAATTGCTATGGTGCGAGTCATAAGGTATCTGAAAAAAATTGAGCAAATGGAAGAGGATAGATGGCCTAAGGTTGTGTTTAGTGACGGATTGTGCAAAAGACAGAAGACTTGGATGCGGCAAAATAACAAATGGTTTAGTAAATGGGGTATTTGCTTGAGCATGTGTCCTACAAACAGTAAAGAGATAAAAACTTTTGTTATGGATAAATTCCATAAACATACTTGGAAGAAAGAGCTAGAGAGAAGGAAGAAGTACTACATAGAAGAGTTTAACCCCACACATAACCATCAACAAAAGGCATACATAGGGGCTGATATTTCTTGGAGATCTAAAATTCTTATTGCTCAATTAAGGACTAATTCTCATCAACTCCGTTGTGAAACAGGGCGCTGGAAAAGGACAAAAGAAATGTGGGAAGAAAGAGTATGTATTTTTTGCTCCTCCGGAAAAGTGGAAACAGAAAAACATTTCATTCTAGAATGTGAGGCCTTCAAGGACACCAGAGAAAACTATGCAGGTATTCTGGCAGCTAATTCTTGGGATAATCTATTAAGCGAAGAGTTTGTCGATAAGCTGGGAGTGCTCATTGTAAAACTTCACAGGAAAAGGGCCGAATACAAGAGTCAGATAGAGAAGCAATCTGTCCCATAGGCTATTTTTAGCCTCGTGGACATTAAAAATTCTTTCTTTCTTTCTTTCTTTCTTTCAAAAGTTCAACAGAGAGAGTACAAAAGTCAAATTGACTTGCCCAATTCAAAGTCAAAACAAGCTTGTCAAATTCTGCAGTCAAACTTTAGCCCTAACCAGAAAGTAAACATTGGTCAAAACAACAGCAAATCATCCTCAAAGCAACTCGGTCTTCCTCAGTCAAACTCAACTTGATCAGGAGGTCAAAGTCAGCCAAAAACAACTCGATCAAACTCGGTCAAAGGAGAGAAAATCGCTGTAATTTTTCTGCAGTCAAACTGCAGTCAACCTTGAAATCAACGTTGGTCAAACTGCCCAGATTTCCTCGATTTTTGTGCCAAGAAATGCGGCCTAAAAGGATCGAACTTTTGACCCCAAAAACGCAATCAAACTCGGTCAACGAGCCCTCGGCCAATGCTGGTCAAACCTATTGCAGAACTCTGAAATTTCAATTTGCAATTCAACCCAGAAAACTTGTCGTCCTTGCCACACATGTGAGAAAGAGAAGTTGCCCAATAGTTGTACAAACCAATGAGGAGAGAAGGAGAGAGAAGAATGTGTGAGTGATGATGATGCCAAATGAGATGTGAGGTCACTTGTATTTATACAATTCGTTGTGGGTGAAGAGACACGTCCATTGGGCTTCTTGAGCCTACATGTTGGTGAAGCCAACCTAAACAAATTGCACATGTTTGGGCATAAATTCAAAATCACACTTCTGCTTGTCCAAATGAGATGATTTCGATATCAATTTTGATCCTCTTGAAAAGAGGAATTTAATGCAATCATCATCTCCATCAAATGAGTTGTCCCAAAGTAAAATTTGGCCCTAGTTGTCTTTAAGAGGCCGAGTTATTTAAGAGAGTATCTCACAAGTCCTTCGCTCTCCCTTATACAATAGAAGGATCTCCAAAATAGTTTTTGTGCTATCTCATAAAGGCCGAAAAGTTCCTCAAGTAGCTGAAAATTTCAGAGCTAAAACAAGTGTGAGATCATGTGGTAAATTTGTTATGTTTTGAGGAGGAAATGAGACTTGGTTTTATAGGCTAGGAGAGGGTTTCTAGGTGAACGTTGGAGGAGGGCTTGAACTTTTTTAATTGTTGGTTGTTCCAGTAATTAAATAACTTGTATCTTGTGAGGTAAGAAAGAGATTTGTTGCTCTTATAGGAAGTAGATTAAGCTTTTAGGATTAGGTAGTATAGGAGTGTTTTTATAAATTGGGAAAGAGCTCTCTAAGGATAGACGTTGGAGTAGGTTTAAACAACTTTCTTTTTATTTTTAATAATGTTAATTCATTAATAATCTCCTTACTTAGTTACCTTGAACCTTAGTGAAAACCACTTACCCTTTATAATGAGGAATTAGACCCTACATATATCCTATTGGTATGAGACATGTGTGATAGCCTTTCTTAAGGTAATTCCTCCACAAAATACGACAAGGAACCTTCATACTAAATTGTTGATGCCCATAACCAATGAGATTATGCCTAGTCACCAACCCTTGGGGTTTTATCCCAGAAACTGGGGGCACCAACTTCAAACGTGAATATCTCTCAAACCAGGAGGAATTATGTGGCATACCACATACCACCGGAAAGATCTCGACGAGGAGAATCGAATGACATGGATCTCCAAGTCAAACTCAATGTTTTGACCCTTCAAAAATCCTCGACAAAGTCGGGGTACATCCTCAGTCTAGAGAACCCAAACCCTGGGACCTGGTTTTTCAACCATCCAACAATATATACACATGATGTAATCCAGGCAATTACAATAAGCGTTCATTGTTCATTTCACATCAAAGACAGGTATTTAAGTCAAAGTCAAACCCCAGGGTTGACATCAATGACAACACCATCCAACAATATATACACATGATGTGGCACTACATTTCATCACTCACTCATTATCATATCTCTTCTATATTAGCCACACATGGGAGCAAAAAAAGGATGAAGTGACTGAAGTTTGGACTTGGTTTTTGGCATAGATTTCTAGACAATTTATTGTAAACCTTGTTGAAGAACAATTTCTCCTAGAAGAAGAGTTGTTGGATTTTCTCCCAAGTTTGGGTTTCCTAGAGAAAATTTGTTGTCTTTATTATGCATGGTTGTCTCTTTATGATCTTTATTGTTTCTATTGTTTTCATTGCATTAATGTTGAGATTTTCTATGCATAATTCCTTAATGATATCACTGGCATAAGATAAATTGATTCAAGATCATTAGAAGTAATCATCAGATCAGAAGATTAGTTTCTATAGTGCATCCCAGTAGAAAATTCAACATGGTATCATAGTTTTGTTGAAAGAGCATCCTAGAAGAAGAGGACGAATTCAAGAGAGGTCGAGTTTCGATCAATTGAGGAAATTTGTCTAAGAGAAGCCTAGTTTGAGAATCTTGTCCAAAGAAGGTTGAGGGTTCTATCTGTGTTGTTGTTTGTGCATGTGTTAAGGAGATCCGAGCCCTAGAAGAGGGTTAGACGGTACCCTGTTTAGGCCGCAGACTGTAAGGGCCACAGGCCACAAGGCCAAGGGCTTGTAGCAGCTCAGTGGTGATAAACAAACTTGGCTTAGGGTTCACAATAGTGGATCAGATTCCATTTCTTTATGAATTTTTGCAAATTGATTAAGGGATACCAGTGAAAAATTCATGTGAGTTGTCGTATTGTAAATAATAGGGAACCGAGATCTAGACTTTGAGGTTTTGTCAATTAGGGTTTGAAACACTGGATTGGATTTCGTATTCTTTACTATGTTGTTCGAATTGAGCTATGGATAGTTGTGAACAAGTCTTGTGAGTTGTCGTGGATGAGGGATGGAGCGTATATTTTCCAAGCAGTCAACTCCAGCCCCCGCAGAAGATCTTGTAAGCCCCAAGGAAAGGCTTGTTCAGATTACATCTTGAATAAGGTAAAATGCTTTTGTCCATAAGCTCGAGAATGCTCAAGCCTCCAATGGATTTGGAGAAGGAAAAGAGGTAACCAAGGTGAGGAGTAAATGCAATGTTGATCTTGTCGTAGATGTGGTAAAGCCGACACAAGAGAGGCAAAGCGAGAATCCCAATCCCAGGCTGAGCAATCCTCCTAAGCACGTACATGGAGAGCAAGTTGTTGTGGGATGGCCAACCTGGCTTGCTACTATTGTTGGAGAAACAATCGAAGGATGGATTCCACGCAGTGCAGACACCTTCAAGAAGCTTGATAAAATTGGATAAGGGATGTATAGCTACTAGAAAAATATATGCCCTAAATAAGGTTCGCTTATACAATTTCGAACCTGAAAGCGTGAAGTTTATGGCAAGGGAAAATTTGCTATTGCGACATCTTGATCATCCCAATGTAGTGAAGTTTGAAGGGTTGGTAACCTCAAGAATGTCTTGCAGATTGTACATAGTATTTGAATACATGGAACATGATGGTAGGTCTTTCAGCTTATCCAAAAATTGATTTCACTAAACCACAAGTGAAATTCCACTTCAATCAGTTACTTTCAGGACTTGAACATTGTCATAACCGAGGTGTGTTGCATCGAGATATTAAAGGCTCCAATTTGCTTCTTGACAATGGAGGTGTCTTGAAAATTATTGACTTTGAATCGGCCGCATTTTATGACCCTGATGATCCAATGTTTTAAAAAACGGAATCGGTCAGCTACTAGGCCGAGGTAATGACTCGGTAATGACTCCGAATCGGTAATGACTCTGAATCGGTAATGACTCGGTCGACTCGGTTTTTGTAAAAAATACATTAAATATTAATTTTTTTGTACAAAAACATAAATTTAAAGATTTGTATTCATGTTTCCAAACACAAAGCATTACAATATAGATAAGTCACAAAAGACAACATATGATCAACAGTGCATCCTTGTTATGAATTTGTTATTCTCATTGTTCCGAAGAAAGTTAAATCCCCTAATCTAAAGAAAAATTCGACATTTGACATTGTGGTCACTGGACTATGAGGACTTAAAAGGTGACTTCATTTACAACTAGAAGGGTGGTATCCTATCAATGATCGTGAGGAGGACTTGTCCTAGAATTAGAGGCACATCATTATAAAGGACAATTCTAAGGCCCTCCATAATTTAAGGAAGCCAAGATCTTGTATACATACGTTTGCAAGGTATGAATTGTAGCCTTAAAAAGACAATTAGCGGGCATCCTTTGTGATCTATATCAGTAAAATCAAGGAACCCTATTTTGAGTATAGAAGAAGAGGCTGAGTCCTTATCACTGTTACAATCTCTCTCACACACACACACACAAGTATTATAAGCTAGTTCCATCGAAGTCGACTTGTAAATCAATAATTAATATATATTCATGTCTTTGAAGCATTCATAAAAGGTGCCTTGAAGTCAATGAAAATACAAAATGCAGTTATGAGAAGGGATGGTCTCTTTAGACATCAATTTGAAAATGACTTTTGAAGAATAGTAAAAGCCCTCCATGATGTCATATTGTTGACTAAGCTGCTCATTATCTAGCAGCTGATGTGATTTTAAGAAGGTTTAGTGGCAACCCTTCATGTGATTCTATTTTTGTCTAGCAGCTGAAGCAAAGGAATTCCATCTAAGAAAAGTATGTAGCTACTCTATGTTGGCACCTTTGGATAAAGATGATAGTGCCCTTGAAAGTCTGACAAACAGAAGAAGTGCAAGGCACTTTGAAGCAAATCCCTGTAGCAACTTGTATGAACGTAAAATCAAAGGTATGGTCTCTCTCATAGTATGTGTAATGAATTTATTTATTTTTATTTGTTTTAAGGCTCTTTTGATGGAGGGTTTAATTTGAATAAGAACCCTAGATGGCTCATGGAAAACCCTAGCTCACATATGAAACCCTAATTTTTAGGGTTTGTGGATTCTAGGGTATTTAGATGAGGATCATGTTTTGAATTCCATTCTCCATTAGTGTATTAAAACCCTATATTGTATCCCATGCTTTTATGATCACATATTGTTCTTGGTCATTGTCACTAACATCATGTCATCAAGGTACATAGAGGGATTGGTGCTCTTGATTAAATACGAGTTCCATACCCTAATACATGACAAATTTCGATGGAAACATTGCAATAACCCAATCCTGAAATCCTGAAAAACTGATAAGTCTGTTGGATTTTGAATGAGATCTAAAATTCTACTTTCTCCATATGAAATCCAATGAGGTCGGAACCACTCTCAAACATCCTGAGTCATTTCATGGTAATGTTAAAAATTTAAGTAAAAGGATGTCACTTTTACTTTAAGAATTTAACATTACCATGAAGCTGCTCCAAAAACCAACTCCACACCTCTTCAGAAAACCTCAAACAAACCTAACAGCGGAATAAAATCCGGTTTCAAGTCCACAAAATCCGATTTTTTGGGCCCACCGGCCGGCACATTTGGCTCGGCCGAGTTAACTCGGGTCAGGCCTGGTCGGCTGGTTTGTTACCGAGCCGGCCGAGCCGATACAAAAACCAGCCAATTCGGTAACAAACCGGCCAGCCTGGCTGTTTTTGTACCTGGTCGGACCGGCCAGCCTAATGGCTCGGTCGACCAGGCCTGGTCGGAGTCGAAACGGCCGATTTTTAAAACAGAGCCCTGATCATAAGCAAGCTATGACTAGTCAAGTGGTTACCCTTTGGTATTGACTTGCAGAACTTTTGCTAGGTGCTACAGATTATGGTGTGGGTGTTGAACTCTAGAGTGCAGGCTGCATTTTTGTTGAACTGCTTGCAGAAAAACCAAAAATTCTTGGACGTACAAAGAGCTCCATCCTCGCGTTAATGGTGTCTAGAGTGTGAAAGCCTTTAAATATTGTAGTTGCATTGTGATCAGCAAAATTTGCCAATACATGAGGGTGCAATGTGTGATCTACGGTCCACTGATAAAACGCATATAAGTTTGGGCATAAAGGCCTTTGTGTTAGCATCAATCAATCGGGGTGGCATATTCTCCATGCTCTGAATTGGGTTTTGATGCAATTTTGTTAATGAAAGTTGTTGTACAAGGTTTGTTAGTTAGATCAGGTCTTGTATATGACAAATACAAGTGTCAAATTTGAAGGCATTGAAGGTGGCAGCAGTAACAGTGTAGTGGCTATTAGTTTTTGTAGCATCGGATGGTGTTCTAGTCTCGACAGTTGTCAAAGAGGCTAAGAAACACTAGGACTCCAGAACCCAGAAAAAGTTTCAGGAAAATCCACCTAGAAATGCCTTAATTAAGTTAATTAATCAGTAATTAAATATTTCCTAAGTCTAACTTGGGGATATGATTAATTAATTGCAATTAATTGAGGAAGGTGAGATTTCTCTAGAAACTCAGAAGGATCAACTCAAAAATGATCTCAGCGATCGATAAGGATTTAATTGTGGTCGTTGGTGATCCAACTAGAGATTATAAGAGGAGGTCGATGAGGTTGGAGCAAGACATGCTTGAGGTCGAGTTCCTTGGCAAAGATCGAACTTCCCAATTGCAGTGATTCAACAGAGGAGAATTTGAGCCAGAGAGGGGATGCATAGACAGTGAGTCTGGATGAAATTTTCCAGTTCTGGAGATTCAACAGCAGAAGAGCTGCAATTCCTAGAGAGGCTACGCAGAGCTTGCACAGATAGCTTTAGAGGGAGATCGATTTTGCTAAGAGGAAGGGTGATTCAATTGCAGTTGGTCTTCCGGATGCGGATGGCAGTTAAGTGGGATGGGACGTCCGTCCCTTGGCGACTCCCGATGGAGCTCGCGTGGGGTGGCCATATGGCCACCTGCAACTTCATTAACTCAACGTTTAATCTCGCCAGCCTGCGTGCCATTAACAATTTCACCTTGCTCCCTTGCCATATCACTCTGCCTGCTTGGTATTCTATGGCGTTTGCGCACTGTCATTCGACTTGCTCTCACGCTGCTTGCAACTCTCCAACCCCGTTGTGCAGTGCTTGCCCTCCCGCCTGTGCTGAGCCGAGCGCTCGCACACAAACTAGGCACTGCTACATGCTTCTCTGCTGCCTCGAGACGCTGCCGGGTCACCATTTTTCTCAGAGCGATTTTTGCTGCTCGAATTCTCAATCTTGTGCTCAGTCCGCCGTGTCCTTCTTATAGCCTCTGCATTCCTCTTACCCTCCACTCATTCGGCCTTGTCAACCGACTTCTGCAACCATGTCGCGGCTCCGTCATAGAATGAGGTGCCGACATGGTAGCAGCAGGGGTCGTGCGTCCCGCTCTCGGCCTTCTACCAGCTCTGACTCCTCTTCTGAGAACATTTCCTGGGGACACTACCCGGAAACCCGCAGTCTTAGAGGCAGAGCCCGCCAAGCTGGGCATGTGCACTTTGCTCAAACACCCCCACCTCCTCACGTCGAGTCTCCCCTGCATCCTGTCACCCAACCCGTCGTTTCCCCTATTTCCCAAGCATCGGCTCGTTTGCCCCTTCGCCAATCCTCTCAAAGAGCGGAATTCCGCTTCGAGTGCTCCTTGGACAGGCCCGTCATCACTGCATTTGTCACAGTCACCCTCAGAGAGGAAACGGTTAGCCCCAACCCCTCCTCTACCCCTGGCCCTCAACCCACTCCGGATAAGGACACAGCAATGGACTCTGGGGTGCCGTTGGAGATGGCGCGTGCTGATCAGAGCAAAGAACACATGCAGGAGGATGCTGTCAAAAGTACCTGCGTGTCCACTGAAGAAGATGATGGTAGCAGTGACGAGTTCAAGTGCCGTATCGTGGAGGAACCTCCTTCTCCAGCTCATGACCAGTGAACACTGCGACCTTCGACACACCTCGGTACTGCTGCTCAAGCTTCTTGGGATCTTTTTTGCTTTTATGTTAAACTCTCTTCTGCTGAAAGCGCTGAATGCAATTTTCGCATGTTTATTTTTGTTAAACTGTATGGACAATATGTCGGTTTCCCCTGTGTGGGCAGCAAGACTTATTCCTAAGGGACTGGTTTCCCTCACAGGGCAGTCCAGAATTTCGTTTTTCATGGCCATCAAGCCCAGCTTTCAGGCTTACACAGCTGAAGCTGAGGCAATTTTGTATCATTATGTTATATAAATAGAATTAGCATTATTCAGACAAAAAAAAAAAAAAAAATTCAGTTGGTCCGGAAAATCTCCAAAACGCCAAGCGAGTCACTTCCATAGGCAGAGTCAGTTAAGACATCATCTTTCTAGCAGTTTTGGGGCATAGCAAGTAGAGTCTGCGCAAGCACTGCACAGACGTTGTATGAGCAGCCAGATTTGCCACTTGTCGGAGCCGAATCAGGGGTGGTGTTGAGGTATTTACCTCAGATATTTTGGCCAAATTATTTTGTTGATTGGATAGCCAGCTAGGCATCCATAGATTGTACTCAGAATTTCTCACTGCTGCATAATAATAAAACCCTCATTTGTTGCACCAGTTTTCCCACATTGGGTTTTTCCAAATACAATTGTCCAAAAATAATTCTCATTTTTATGTGTGTGCTAGCATTTCCTCAGTCTCTAGCATTTTATTTTCCGTAGTATTTTTATGGTGAAAAATTGCAATGTGATTTAATCATTATTTGTCGTAGCAAATAAACTCCATAATTAATTTACAGTTAAAAGAATAAATTTCCAGTTGTTGAAATTAGACTTGAAATTTTCACATGGTATCAAAGCATAGTTGACAGACAGGAAGCTCAGAGACGAAGAGGGAGAAATTCGTAGCTCAGAGTTAGCAGCAGTACAATTTCTTCAGGGGTTGTGCAATGGCTAGCCAGGGAATGCGAATTGTTGGACAAGGGATCGAATTTCCAGTTGCAAAGTGCAAGAAGGGTCGATTTGTCCAAGAAGTAATTCCAACAGGTAGTTGTTAAGCACTCAGTATATTTTGCAGAGCAAATTTCTTGTTTGGGCGCAGTTGTTTTTTGCAATAGCAAAATCAGCGTCGGGTGGAAGAGAAAGAGCACACACTGAGGGTTTCCTCAGAGGGTTTCATGTTCTAGGAAATTCGTGATTTCCAGTTGCAAAGGTAGAACCAGCTAGCAAAACTGCACATTTCCAGAAGGAAATGCGAATTGCAAAGCAATAGCCGAGCAGGGGAGGAGGAGATTCTTGTTTATAAACCACTTGTGAGTTTGCAGAGATGGCTTCAGCAGGACTCCGTGATCAGGATAGATTGGATGGTGCTTCCAACTACGTTATTTGGAAGGCCAGAATGACCTTTCTGCTAGATGAGCATGGTCTAAAGACATACGCAGAAAGAGTTGTAGCAGAACCTACAGACCCGCAGCGCTAGAGAATTTCAGGAAGGAGATGGCCAAGGCAAAGCAGTTGATTCTCGATGGAGTTGTAGATCATATAGTCTCACACCTAGAGGCCAGGAATACGGCCAAAGAAATGTGGGATGCTCTCGCAGCACTATATCGGAATCCTTCCGAGAATCAGAAGATGTTTTTGAAGGAGAAGATAAGGACCACTAGGATGCAGAAGGAAGGAGTTATGTTACGAATACAATTTATATAAAAATAAAATAAATACGAGTGAATAAATAATAATCATAATTATAGTTAATTAATGATTAGTTAATGAGGAGGCATGTCTTAATGAACATGACCATTCATGAAGAGCACCTACCTAAGTATATAAGCAGGCCTTCGTTGTAACATTCAATCATCATTGTACATTTTATCTTATTAATGAATTATTATTTACAATACATTTGTGTATTTACATTTTAAAGCACAAACAATTATAAGTTTTGTCGCTTCAGTGGTATCAAAGTCATGTGAGCCTTTGGACGTTATTCGCAGCACGATCTGCCATTAAGTTTAGGCCCTGAAATCATGGAATTAAGTGAATATCATAAATCTCCAATTGAGATGTTAAGTGAAATTCAGGAATCATTACAACAAATAAAAAGATCATATACAGAATCATTAAAGGTTTTTAAAACACTAGATTCAACACCTACAATGGAAGAGGACATTAACATGAAAGGGAATAACAATAATGAATGCTTTAACCAAGAAATTGATGTCGAACATGTTAAATTAGGATCTCCTCGGGAAGACTTAAACACGGCTGATAATCAAAGTGGGTATATGAAAATTATCGATGAAGAAGGTAAAGATGAGTCTACTAATAGGAAATTTGTTAAGGAAGATGATAAAATTGATGCTACAAGTCAAGAAACTGCTGAAGGAATAGTAGGTAGTGGCAGTGACATGGCGAACTTGGTGAACTTTGTATTGCAACAAGTAATGGGAGCTTACACTCAATCTGGGAGACCAAACCAGCAACAAGCAACTCGCAGCTTAGCTACTAGAAATGAGTCTAATTCTCTAACAGAAGAGCCAACAGTGAGTTAAGTCACTTAAAGACAAAAGAGAAGTTGCATTGCCTGAAAATACAACTGATGTGGGACCAGATTCAAGTGCAATTAAGCTCAATATGAAGGAACTTAACCTGTCTTCCTCATCAAATAATGCAATTGCTTAAACAAGCTATGCTAGTTCGCAAAGTGAAATTTTGCAGCCAAAACCTGAGAAAGAGTGTTTAGATGGCCACACAACAGTACCTGCGGGATTGGGTCTTGGAGGCCATCAACCTCTACCTTCTAAGAAGCGTACTAAGCAAAATCACAAGCAACAAACAAATAAACTGGCAGGACCTGAATTTAAGGGTGAGAAAAACGAAGCAGCCTCAGTTGATCAACATAACCAGTCCTCTATTGCAAGGGAAAAAAAATGTTCTACACGCTCTTCTTTCTCAACTGGTCTCAGACGATCATAGAGCAGATGAAAATGGTTCATCGGCACAATTATCCAATGGGCTAGTTGCAGGAATTCCAACATCAACTGAAGATCCTCTGACAAATCAAAGTATTGGAGGGAAAAAACCAAAGGCATTAGGGGAAGATGGTTCTCCTCTATTGGAACTAAGCGGTTATAATCCTAAAAGACAAGAATTTGATCCAGAGCATGACAATGATGCAGAGTTGCTTTTGGCAGAAATGGAATTCAAGGACAATGATTCAGAAACAGACCATGAATTGAAGCTACGCAGGTTGCACATATATTTATCTAGGCTTGACAAACAAAAACGGCGAAAAAAAGTTATATTAGAAAGAGATCTACTTCATTCTAGACCGGTGGACAAAATGCTTTCAAAGGAGGAAAAAGAACTTTATCAGCGTCATGTGTTTCCATTCACAAGAAGGGCATAATGCATTGCTTGATGGTTTGAACATGAAGTGCAATGTTGGGACAAAGGATTCAGGAATTACAGGAATATAGTGATGTTGGTTGTCATACGTTGGCTGAAGGGGAACAGTATGCGACAGAGAAAAAGAAGAGACAGGTTGAGGCTAGTCAGAAAAAATCAAAGGAAAATTGTCAACCGGCTGCAAGTGGAAAAGTGGCTCAGCATGCAAACCGCACTACAAACAGAGAAAGAGGAGAAGGAGATGGTAGTCTGGTGGTATGGTGGACAACCAAAAGATAAAGAGTACTGCAGGGCAGGCACCTATAGGAAACAACACATATCCTGCACCCGCAGGGCAAAAGGGAGCAAGGAAATCTTTAATACAATGGGACATAAAGGGTTTGCCAGGCATGGAGTTGTTATCTGATACTGAACGAGAAATTTGCACTCAAAATAGATTACTACTAGCTCATTATCTTAATATGAAGGAAGTTTTAATGTTAAAGAGTCTACAAGGCTCTTCTATAAGAAGATTTGATGCATATCGCTTTTTTAAAGTTGATCCGGCCAGTACATCGACATTTCCAGCTACACTCTCAGATTTGACTGAGCGTTTGAAACATTGGAAGAATGTTTTGCATATCAACATGGAAGATAGATTTCCTGCTTTCATGAAACTGGAGGGCGCAAGCAAAGGTTCAATTATCATTGTTAAAACCCATCAGGTAGTTGTTAAACCCGACCATTGTGTCGCCTTCCTTCTCAGAGTTGTGTCATTCACCCTATCGACAGACTCGCGGTTAAGCCCGATAAATCAAATGTCGCTTCTTCTCCCGGGTCAAACATCTTGACCCAAAGTTTATTCAGTCACGTTTTTTTTTTTTTTTTGTGGGGGTTCCCTTCATTCAAATCGTAACCCAACAAGGCGTAAGATTATTACATTATAATAATTAGAAACAAACAAAAAAATTTATATAGTTACATATACAATTGAAATATATATATATATATAAACAAAAAATGGAACAACCTTAATTCCAAGGTGGTATCACCGATGATTTACACATACCGAAATGACATGGACAAATGAAGAAATTAAGATTTGAGGACAAAGCTTCTTGAAGAGAGAGGCAATGTTACGAATACAATTTATATAAAAATAAAATAAATATGAGTAAATAGATAATAATCATAATTATAGTTAATTAATGATTAGTTAATGAAGAGGCATGTCTTAATGGACATCACCATTCATGAAGGGCACCTGCCTAAGTATATAAGCAGGCCCTCATTGTAACATTCAATCATCATTGTACATTTCATCTTATTAATAAATTATTATTTACAATACCTTTGTGGATTTATATTTTAAAGCACAAACAATTATAATTTTTTGATTTTAGTCTTTTGTGATCTATATTGATTATAAAATGTTTTCCGGATTAATCACATCATGAAGTTATGGTCGACGTTTCGAACCATCTTATTAGTGTCAGTGTTTACATCCTGTCACCAGTGATCAATGGGCTCTTATCATGTCCTGTTAGGGTCTCATAGTCAAAATTTTGTAGTTTCAAATAAAATTTGATCATTGGTTGTTGTCTAGGCCAGCGTTGCTCCCTCCATTCACTCATGGTCCTCATCATTTCATGAGTCATGTCCACCATTATCATCTAGAATCTTAGGTCAGTCACCATGTTTTCGCCTAGGTCAATGTCTAGGTGTCTTTCATTTCGCCACCATAAATGTCCAAATTTTGTCATAAGAAGGCAAAAGAAGGGTCAATTCATCATTGCCTAAAGGTTCAGGGGCTTCCAAAACAGTGAGTGAACATTCCTTACTTCTCCTTCAAGTCAATTTCTTCAGCAAAGAGTGGATTCCCTCTTTTAGGCTTCTCAAACTAGTTTTTGGATTGTTGAGATGTTTGGTTGCTTTCAGCTGGAAAACCCCTAGTTTTATCACATACAAATCTTCATTTTCCCCACACTCCACTACACTCCCTAAACCCCTTACACTCTCTCACGCACCATCCCTAAGCTTCTACACTCAAATCCTAGTCCCTACACTATCATCACTACCCTATGTTGCATTTTTGGCAGCCTCCTAGACCTAGACCTGTAATTAAATTCCCTAGGTCTACTCCTACCTTCCCTACCTCCCTTTCCACCTCCCATACCTCCCTAACACCCTTCCCTACCTCCCAAATTTTTCCCATCCCCTTTTCCGTCTCCTAAACCCTCCATCCTACTCCTTTCCCACCATCCCTTGTTTTGCACCACTAGTATTATGCCTCACAAAGCACCTATGGAGGAAGAGAAGAAGCCCTATAACAAGGGAGGTCAGATGTCAACAGCTCCTTGAGAGGGCTAATAGAGATAACAAGCTGCAAAGGCACATGGCCACTCATTACTACACCAGGAATTTGATCTCCAAGGTCAAAGTCAAACAATTGAAGGTAAAACTCAAATAAACCCTAATCATCCGAAAGGAGAAGGTTGGATTTTCTTGTTGATGCATCCATGCTTGCATAACATACCTCATCAAGCATCTCTGGACCAATTTTGAGAAGATTTGGAGCAATTTTTGTATTTTGGTGCAAGTTGGTGCAGTTTTGAAAATTTTGGCACACATGAACAATTTTGCTTCAAATTGTGTTTTTGACTAAATGGAGATGAATTTGACAAAAATGAAAGAGGTTTTTGTCAATAATAGAACAAGGAACAAAAATATCCTTCAGTTTATACACAGGTGTTATTATTTTGGAGAAATGCCCAAAATATAGTTGCTACAGGAGAAGTTGCTATACTTTTGGAGTACTATTGGGAAAATGCATTTTCTTTGTCATGGAGTGTCCAAATGACCTTCTTGATGGGTCAAATGATAACTAGACAGAAAGAGCTTTCCAATGAGCTATCATGAGCTCAATTTGGAGTTCAAGAAGGCCTCCAAAAGTGGCCTGCAATCTCACACTGCGTTTTTCTCAGGGACACACTGCGCTTTTTGACCAGTTTTGGGAGAATTGATTTTTGAGGGGCTATACTTCATCATTTTTAGTGCTTGAGGGGTCCATTGTGTAGCAGACAGAGAGAACTTTACAATGAGCTATCATGAGCTCAATTTGGAGTTCAGAAAGGCCTCCAAAAGTGGCCTGCAATCTCACATTGCGCTTTTCTCAGGGACACGTTGCGCTTTTTGCACTCATGCTGCGCTTTTTGCAATTGCCTGTTATCTTCAAAATATCGAGTTTTTCTCAGTTGGTTGATGAATTTCATGAAATTGTACTGATGTAAATTTGTAAATCAAATGTAATTATGTCTATTATAGTTACTAAAGGTAGATACATCAAGTAAAATTTGTACTTTTGGGACAAATGAATCAGTTTCACCAAAAAAGGGAGTTTGTTGACCTCCCTAGTCATTAGGATTCTAGTTGAGGATTTTGGGGAACAGCTCCACAAGCCATGGATTCGACCCCTGAGAGTGGGAGAAGTTTGTTTTGGTCTATAACTTTCATTTTCTTTGCCATTCCAATGGTTGGACGCTGTAGAAATGATCTTTGAACACTAGTGTATTCAGTGATATTTTGGCAGGAACTAATAGACAGAGTTGCAGCTATTGTGGTGGGATTCATGTGGTATGTGTTTTAGTAGTGTTTCTTCTTCTGTTTTCGTATGTAAGAATGTTTTGTGCCTTGCCATTCCATTTCCATGCTTTGATGTGATTGATTTTTAAGTTGATAAGCAAAATTCATTATTTTGATGCTCTGTTTTGGAGAAATTATCACAGTTATGTTTCACTTTCCTCTGATATAAAAGAATTCATGATTTCCATGCTCTTTTTGAAACCATATCAGTCTAATCACACTCACCAAGATACCTTAAAGTGCTAAAGTGTGTGCCTACCTTGCCCCGTCACATCTCTACGAGTCTGATTTTCAGTGCCCTAACCTTGTCTTTCCTAGACCTAATTCCTCATCCAGCACCAAATCCAAATCAATCAAACCCTAGAGCCTACTATACCTAGACTAAAATGTCCATGATCCAGTCAATTTCGTTGTGATCCTATTGAGAGAGACCTCTCCGCCTAGTAGGACTAGCTACTAGGTCAAAGCAGTCTGTGGTTACCTTTGTTGGTCTCCTTCTTAGCCTTCGGAGATCCGATGGAGTGCTAAGACATCTGATGTGGTTCATCCTCAGGACAAAGGTGAAAAAACCAATCTATCCCACAGGGTTAAATAGTAAAGATGCATCCAGTTCCAGAGTTCCGTTGGGAAATCACCGTTAGGAAATAGTTGATGAATCAATTAATTAATTAATTAATTAATTATGGAATAAGAAAAATTATTAATATTATTTATTTGTCAATTAGTTTTATTTAGAATAATGTTATTTTATCAATTAGTTTTTAAAATACAAATTGATATTATAGAGTAATAGTTTATATTTTATAAAAAGAGGGGTCAAAATAAAACAAATTGGAATAAAATAAAATAAATAAATAGGTAACATAAATTAAATTAAAAAAGAAGAAAGGGGATGTAAAATAAGAAAGAAAATAAATATAATCAATAAATAAATATATAAGTAAATGATGCAGGAGCATCCGAGCACTTTCATTAAAATCAGAATCCAAAGTTGTGAAAGGAGAAAACTTGGACAGTCATTGTAAACCGGGGCAAAGTTAGTTAAAACAGAACTAAATTGATGGAACTGATAAGGTTTAATTAATTGTAATTATCTACCATGTATGCATAACGAGAGATTTAGGGGTTTGTTTGAGCAATTGAGGGAGAAAATCAGGGATCTTAGATGATTCACGCTTTTGAAAACTTCTATATAAAGAGTCTGTGTTGTGTAACAAAGGTGTGGGAGGATACAATGTAACCGCAGGAGAAATTGTGACTAAGGCTGAGATGCCTTAGACTGTAATCTAGTTCTGTGTATAATTGAAATATGTTTGGTATGTGTATTTATATATTGTTTCACCTATAATTCGTATGTGCGTTGATCGACCATCGATCACTATAAGATCAATGGCGCTCCAATGATAATACGATGTCATAGAGTGAGTTGTTGTATGGAGGAATGTGAGTGGTTTCAGAGTATGGCAGAGTTAAAACTGTGTTGTAACCTATTTCATCAATAAGCAGTAAATCAATGGTGTATAAAGAAGTCAATTGGCAAAGAATGGAAACCGTCGGATCAATCAGATCGATGGAAATCAGCAGATGTACCCATGTTTGTGGTTGGAGTAAACGAAGGATCATATAAGGATGAAATGCCTATTGTTTCAAGTGCAAACTGCACAACTAATTGTCTTGCTCCTCTTGCAAATGTTGTCTATGAAGACTTTGGTATTGCTGAGGGCCTGATGACCACTGTTCACGCAATAACAGCTACACAGAAGACAGTAGATGGTCTATCTATGAAGGACTGGCACGGAGGTCGTGATGCTGGACAAAATATCATTCCAAGCTCAACTGGTGCTGTAAAGGCAATTGGAATGGTCCTTCCAAAATGGAATGGAAAGCTAACTGGAATGGCTTTCCGTGTCCCAACACCCAATGTGTTAGTTGTGGATCTGACATGTCGCCTTGCGAAACCAGCATCTTACGATGATGTAAGAGCACCAATAAAAGCCGCATCTGAAGGCCCACTAAAAGGAATTCTTGGGTACACTAATGAAGACGTTGTTTCGAATGATTTCGTAGGCAATGCAAGGTCGAGTATTTTTTATGCTAAGGCTGGTATAGCCTTGAATTCTACATTTGTGGAACTTGTTTCTTGGTATGACAATGAGTAGGGATACATGAGGGTAGTCAAGAATATCTCAGCAGTTTTGTTGCTCACTTGTGAACTATTTCAGATCGTGGGCCCATAACCCACAGATCCACGCATTTTGAAAATATGCAGTTTCACTGCATCAAAGTGGTATCAGAGTAGGGAAAGGATTTCCTGCGAGGAAGAAGAGGTATAGTTATGTTAAAGATTTGTGAAGCTTGTGGTTTTTTTATATTTTGTGAAGGTAGCAGTAGAGGAAGGTGAGAAGATTGCAGCAGCCTAGAGCAGGACTGCTCAAATGGTTCCAGAGGAGAGAACCAGAGAGATGCCGAAAGACTAAGCTCAGAAGAGAGAAGCTTGGTGAGGTATCGGGTAGCAAGGAGAACTTGCTATTGCAAAGGTTTTGTTGTCGCTTACAAAGGGTAATTCCACGAAGGATGTGGGTAGAATTGCTCAAGAATGTTGTTACAGAAAGATCACAAAGGCAATTCCACAGAAAATGTGGGTAGAATTGCTAACAGATGATGTTAAATTTGGACAACTAGGTCCAAACTCCATCTTGTGATGCTAAGATGAAGATTCCAATATTTGTATTCGATTCCTCTTTCAGAGAGGTGTAAAATCGATATAAAATTGATTGTAATCTGATGAGCAGAACATTTATTTTGAATTTATTATTTATAATAAATTTAAGTGCAGGTCGGCCTTAAGGTTTTACACCCCCAACAAATGTGTCACACACCTCAATGATGGATATAAATACAGTCAAGCAGTTTCATCTAAATACAGTCAAGCAGTTTCCTCTGATTATCTACAAGCATTTGAGAAGCAGTTTCATCTCCCACGTGAGAAGAAGGACGAAATCTACTGCAGCTAAAGGTCGAAATTTACCGCAGCAAATTTTCTGCAGTTAGGGTTTCTGGGCAAGTTTGACCAGCGTTGACTTTGGTCAACGCATGGTCCGTTTGAGCTGAAATTTTGTGGAGAATTAGATTTTTGTAGGCCGTACTCATTGGCACAAAAATCGAGGTCAAAAGATTGATCGAAGTTGGAGTTGCGTTGACTTTCTTGTTGCTGCCCTACGTTGACTTTTCTAGGTTGACTTTGAGTTGACTAGATAATTGATTTGAGGACTGTTGTGACACATTTTGGGTTGGCCGACCAAGAAGACTTTGCTGGTTGAAGCATCCTGCTGATCGCCGTAACGCACCAACACATTCTCCTGTTTCTGGTTTGTCTTCTATAGATCCACTGGTATGTTCTATCAGCATTTTACTTAACTATTTATGTGATTGCTGTTATAAAAGTAAAATTGCATCAAGCATAGAACATCTACAAAAATTTACATGGAATCAGAGCTGAGGTGAAGACAAGCCCTAACTTATAGCAATCACCAACTGAGAAAAATGAGTTCCACAAGTTATGGCTTCAAGGAGGATGACAAGCTGACTGGAAGGGATGACTTCCATGCTTGGAAGATGATATTAGAAGACCATGATCTCATGGACTATGTATTGGGTAAGATACAAGAACCTCCATCCACTGCTACTGCTGCTGCTAAAACCAAGTATAAGAAGGGGGAGATCAAAGCAAAGCTAATGATCAGGGAATCCATACATAAAAGTCTGGTTACCTACATATCTGAGCTAGGCACATACAAGGAGATGTATGATAAGCTGATACAAATGTTCAAAGTAAACAATGCAAACCAAATGCTATTCTTCAAGAATCAATTGAAGAATCTGAAGAAAGGCAGGGATGAGTCTGTCCAAACATACTTTCTGAAATTGACCGAGATCAGGAACAATCTGCTGGCTATTGGGGAGACAATAGCCAATCGTGAGATGGTACTCATCGCACTTGGAGGGCTCCCATATGAATGGCAAGTATTCAACACTACCATTCTCTATAATAATACAATTTCTAACTTTGACGAGCTACTGTCAAGATGCATGCAAGAAGAGACAAGAATGAAGGAATACGAAAATGATAGAAATACTGCCTACGCTGCTCATTCTAGAAAGAAGAACTCTGGTGGTCCTAAGAACAAAGGAAGAGCAAGGGCCCAAGGAAAGAAGGGCAAGTGTTTCACTTGTCATAGGACTGGTCACTATGCTAGAGAATGTCCTTTCAAGAAGGATTCTCCCGATAGTGATGACAACAACAACAACCGAAGGAATGGAAATCAAAGAAACGACAGGTCCAAAGGAAAGAGGAAGGCTCCCTCTAGCGGAAACAATCAACCTTTCAAAAGGTCTAGAAACTCCAAGTATGAGGAGTCAAATGTTGTTGATAAAATAAATGAATACATTCTTGTATCTGCCCTCTCTGCTGCATCCCCGCCCGACACTATGGATGTCTGGCTGATAGATAGTGGTGCCTCAAGACACATCACTGGGTTCAAGGAAGCACTCTCTGACATGGTTGAGAAGGATACTAATCTGGAAATTATTCTTGGAGATAATGCCACATATCCCGTGAAAGGGACAGGGACTGTGACCCTCCACTTGTCTCAAGGACAAGTCCTACATTTGCAGGATGTACTCTATGTACCAAAATTGAAGAAAAACCTTGTGTCTATATCAGCCATCGAAGACAAAGGCTTCAATGTGGCATTCACTGATGGAAAGGTGCGCATGTGGAAGAAGAATCACAAGGAAGCTATCGTGATTGGTTTTAGAGTTGGAACACTCTACCAGGTTGAAGGAAGTCCATTAGGAGCTATGACATGTGATACTATCCGACAAACTGAACTATGGCACCGGAGGTTTGGACACCTTCATTACAAGGCCCTTCCCGAAGCAAGGAAGGTGGTGACAGGGATACCCGATTTTGGAAATAATCATGAAGGTGTATGTAAGGGTTGTGCCGAAGGAAAGCATACAAGGGGACCTTTCCCCTCAAGTGTCACAAAGACATCTGATATTTTGCAACTGGTCCATTCTGATCTATCTGGTATGCTACCCGTAACATCCCTGGGAGGATGTTCTTACTATATGACATTCACTGATGACTTCTCCCGCAAAACCTGGATATACTTCTTGAAGAAGAAGGATGAGGCTTTCATGTGGTTCCGTACCTTCAAAGCCTTGGTGGAAAATATGATAGGGAAGAAGATCAAGATTTTGAGGACCAACAATGGCACTGAATATGAGTCAAATAAGTTCAAGGACTTTTGCAGAGAAGCTAGCATTAAGAGGGAGACTACTACTGCCTATACTCCTGAGCAGAATGGCGTTGCTAAACGAAAGAACAGGACCATTGTGGAAGCTGCCCGTGCCATGCTATGTGACCAGGGTCTACCGAAGTTTCTGTGGAGAGAAGCTGCGAATACTGCTGTATACATTCAAAACCGATGCCCTCATTCCGCCCTGGACTGCAAAACTCCCGAAGAGGTTTTCACCGGTAAGAACCCTGACGTCTCACATTTTAGAATTTTTGGATGTCCTGTTTATTTTCATGTGCCAAAAGAAAAGAGAAGTAAGCTGGATGCTTCTAGGAAAAAAGGAATGTTTGTGGGCTACAGCGAACCCTCTAAGGCCTATAGAGTCTATGTACCTGGTCAAAGGGAAGTAGAAATATGCCATGATGTCACTTTTGACGAAGATGCTTCCCTGAAGAAAGTAGTAGATCTTCTGAGATCTGAGGAAAATCATGAAGCAAGGCCTGGAAATCAGGAAGAACCGCAGGATGAGACAATGCCTGATGTTGAAGGACCAATGGACCCAATAGATCCATCTCCTTCACTGAGAAAGAGACCATCATGGCTCAGGGACACTCTCGAAGATGTCGAGGGACATGCTGCCCCGAGGGGGACATTCCGAGAAAGCAAGAAGCCGTGTAGATACCCAAGGGTATCTAGCTGCCATGAGTACTATTGTACAATCTGAACCTGGATCTTTTGAAGAAGCCGTAAAGCATCAAGTCTGGAAGGATGCTATGCACGAAGAATATGAGTCCATAATAAAGAATGATGTCTAGGATGTGGTTCCAAGACCGAAGGACAAATCAGTTGTCACCGCGAAATGGCTCTACAAGATCAAGCATGGATCTGATGGAAGTGCTGAAAAGTTCAAGGCAAGATTTGTTGCCTGTGGCTTCTCTCAAAAGGAAGGAATAGATTATGATGACATATTTGCACCTGTGGCACGATATACCACCATTCGATCAATCATAGCCCTTGTTGCTACGCAAGGATGGAGTCTTCATCAGATGGATGTCAAGACCGCTTTTCTGCATGGTGCAATAAAAGAAGAGGTGTATGTAGAACAACCTCTGGGGTTTGAAGTTCAGGATCGGGACACTCATGTCTGCAGGTTGAAGAAAGCCCTCTATGGGTTGAAGCAAGCACCCAGAGCTTGGTACGAGAGGATAGATAGCTATTTGATGAAGCTGGGCTTCACTCGAAGTAATGCTGATCCGAACCTTTACTTCAAGGTTGTCCAGGGGAAGCCTCTCATTCTGGTGCTGTATGTGGACGACCTCTTCCTGACAGGTGCTGACCCTCTCATTCATCAATGCAAGAGGGAGCTTGCTGTTGAGTTCGAGATGAAGGACCTAGGACTGATGCACTACTTCCTAGGCCTGGAGGTCTGGCAGAGACCTGGAGAGATTTTCCTTTCTCAAGGAAAATATATTGTGAAACTTTTGGAAAGATTTGGTATGGTGGATTGCAAGTCCGTGTCAACACCAATGGAACTCAACTTCAAGAAATTGAGTGGCAGCGCTGCTGGGCCCGTATTGACAAATCCTACTGAGTATCGTCAACTCGTAGGGGCTCTGATGTTCTTAGTGAACAACCGTCCAGATATATGTTTTGCAGTGAACACTTTGAGTCAACAGATGGTTGAACCTCATCACTTTCACTGGGTTGGTGCCAGGAATCTTCTAAGATACCTTCGGGGCACGATAAACCATGGGCTGAGATACACTGCCGGGAGCGTGACACTCCGTGGATATACTGATGTCGCCTGGGCTGGCAGTGTGGTGGATCGTAAGAGCACGTCGGGATGCTGCTTCATTCTTGGTTCTGCTTCGATTTCATGGATGAGTAGGAAGCAGAAGTCGGTGGCTTGGAGCACCGCAGAGGCCGAATACATTGCAGCAAGTATGGCCTGTTGTGAAGCAGTTTGGTTGCGAAAGCTCTTTAGTGAGCTATTTGGACATGTGCTAGATACCACCGTGATACTCTGTGATAACCAGAGTGGGATTCGCTTGACCGAGAATCCTGTCTTCCACGACCGATCCAAGCATATTGATATCAGGTACCATTTCATCCAAGATATGGTACAGCGAGGCGCCATAAGGCTCGATCATATAGGAACTGATGAGCAGGTCGCGGATATTCTCACTAAGCCCCTGGGGAAGGTCAAGTTCCTAACCTTCCGTGAGAGACTTGGTATCGTGGAACGACCCTATGATGTGGGTCCTGTTGGACGATGAGCTCGAGGAGCTCTGGGGGGCTTTGGGGAGCAACCACAAGGCTAGGCTTGCCAAACCTTGTTGGTGTGCTTGGACCCCACCGTTGTGATTATTGAGTTGGTTCACCTCTCATTATCTGTGCCCCGTATGCATCCTACTCATTGAGTTCAGGGCTCATGGGAAGTACCTCTCATTTGGCCAATGAGATGGGAAAAGCTAGAGACCAGTAGCAAAGACTGATGGACGCATCAAAGATTGTTGTACTCTCTATCTAGGATGGCACGGTCCAACCACTTGATCTAGGATCAAATCTAGTGAGGTCTCGGACCTCCGTCTGACTTCGGGTCAGATGAACCAACTTCGGGTTGGTTGGAGACTCTTTGTGAGTCTGATAGAGGTTTCGGACCTCTGGGCTGAATTTGTCAGCCGGGGGATGATGTCTTTGTGACTGACCCACTTTTGTTCTGAAATAAAGAGGCCAGCAAAGCAAGTTACGGCGGGATGACGCACGACGTTTGATTGCACTGGTGGATGGAGTTCTCCCTAGTTGAGAGGGAGTGTTAAATTTGGACAACTAGGTCCAAACTCCATCTTGTGATGCTCAGATGAAGATTCCAATATTTGTATTGGATTCCTCTTTCGGAGAGGTGTAAAATCGATATAAAATTGATTTTAATCTGATGAGCAGAACATTTATTTTGAATATATTATTTATAATAAATTTAAGTGCAGGTCGGCCTTAAGGTTTTACACCCCCAACAGATGTGTCACACACCTCAATGATGGATATAAATACAGTCAACGTTGGAGAGCTTTTCACTCATCTCATCACACATCTTCTCCTCTAATTATCTACAAGAAATTGAGAAGCAGTTTCATCTCCCACGTGAGAAGAAGGACGAAATCGACTGCAGCTGAAGGACGAAATTTACCACAACAAATTTTCTGCAGTTAGGGTTTTTGGGCAAGTTTGACCAGCGTTGACTTTGGTCAACGCATGGTCTGTTTGAGCTGAAATTTTGTGGAGAGTTCGATTTTTGTAGGTCGTACTCATTGGCACAAAAATTGAGGTCAAACAATTGACCGAAGTTGGAGCTGCATTGAATTTCTTGTTGCTGCCTTGCGTTGACTTTTTCTGGACTGCGTTGACTTTTTTTGAGGTTGACTTTGAGTTGACTGGATAATTGATTTGAGGACTGTTGTGACACATTTTGGGTTGGCTGACCAAGAAGACTTTGCTGGTTGAAGCATCCTGCGGATCACCGTAACGCACCAACACATTCTCCTGTTTCTGGTTTGTCTTCTATAGATCCACTGGTATGTTCTATCAGCATTTTACTTAACTATTTATGTGATTGCTGTTATAAAAGTAAAATTGCATCAAGCATAGAACATCTACAAAAATTTACAAGAAGACATATGACTAGGAGGTCATAAAAAATTTTGTACCTCGGGAGTCTGATGCAGGAGCATCCGAGCACTTTCATTAAAATCAAAATCCAAAGCTATGAAAGGAGAAAACATGGACAGTCATTGTAAACCGGGGCAAAGTTGGTTAAAACAGAACTAAATTGATGGAATCGATAAGGTTTAATTAATTGTAATTATCTGCCATGTATGCATAACGAGAGATTTAGGGGTTTGTTTGAGCGATTGAAGGATAAAATCAGGGATCTTAGATGATTCACGCTTTTGAAAATTTCTATGTAAAGAGTCTGTGTTGTGTGACAAAGGTGTGGGAGGATACAATGTAACCGCAGGAGAAATTGTGACTAAGGCTAAGATGCCTTAGACTGTAATCTAGTTCTATGTATAATTGAAATATGTTTGGTATGTGTATTTATATATTATTTCACCTATAATTCGTATGTATGCGAGCTAAATTCAGCATTACGAGTGCGTTGATCAACCATCGATCACTATAAGGATCGATGGCGATCCAATGATAATACGATGTCATAGAGTGAGTTGTTGTATGGAGGAATGTGAGTGGTTTCAGAGTATGGCAGAGTTAAAATTGTGTTGTAACGTATTTCATCAATAAGCAGTAAATCAATGGTGTATAAAGAAGTCAATCGACAAAGAATGGAAACTGTCAGATGAATCAAATCGATGGAAATCAGCGGATGTACCCATGTTTGTGGTTGGAGTAAACAAAGGATCATATAAGGATGAAATGCCTATTGTTTCAAGTGCAAGCTGCACAACTAATTGTCTTGCTCCTCTTGCAAAGGTTGTCTATGAAGAATTTGGTATTGCTGAGGGCCTAATGACCATTGTTCACGCAATAACGGCTACAAAGAAGACAGTAAATGGTCTATCTACGAAGGACTGGCGCGGAGGTCGTGGTGCTGGACAAAATATCACTCCAAGCTCAACTGGTGCTGTAAAGGCAGTCGGAAAGGTCCTTCCATAATTGAATGGAAAGCTAACTGGAATGGCTTTCCGTGTCCCAACACCCAATGTGTCAGTTGTGGATCTGACATGTCGCCTTGCTAAACCAACATCTTACAACGATGTAAGAGCAGCAATAAAAGCCGCATCTGAAGGCCCACTAAAAGGCATTCTTGGGTACACTGATGAAGACGTTGTTTCAAATGATTTCGTAGGCGATGCAAGGTCGAGTATTTTTTATGCTAAGGCTGGTATAGCCTTGAATTCTACATTTGTGGAACTTGTTTCTTGGTATGACAATGCGTAGGGATACATGAGGGTAGTCAAGAATATCTCAGCAGTTTTGTTGCTCGGTCATGAACTATTTCTCTCAGATTATGGGCCCATAACCCACAGATCCACGCATTTTGAAAATATGCAGTTTCACTGCATCAGAAATAGAATAAAATAGAAGTGTAAACAAATATAAAAATTAAATTAAATGAATAAATAAATCCATCAAAAAGAAAGGGCGAGAATTCATCTCCTACTGAGTTTCCAGACATCGTCTTCATTAAGATTTACGGCATGCTTCTCAATCTCAATGGCTTCTCTTAGCTTCCAATGATGGAAGTGGTTAACCCTAGTGATGACCCGAGAATCCTCAATGCAAACATGGTGTTTGGATTTCTCTACATGTTCAGCTAGAGAAAACGAATGAGAACAATTGTGCTTGATGTTTGCAACATGCTCTTGAATTCTTTGGTTAATGGAGCGACCTGTTTCCCCAATGTAGGGAATACCACAACAACAAGGGATTGAATAAACCTCTTTCATGACTTTAGGGTTTACACGGTCCTTGACCGATCTAAGGGAATTCCTAAGGGTATTAAGGGGTTTCAAGGAAGAAGAAACACGACTTTTTTTAAGAATGTGAGCGATCTTGTCAGTTGTCCCCTGGATGAAGGGAAGATGAACATCGGAGGATTTGACCATCTCGAGAAGGTTTAATCTTGGATTCCTTACTGGCTCTTTGAAAAGCTTTGAGACCTTGATGCCTTGTTATATCCATTATTTTCAAAGACTTTCAGGAGATGAGATTTTTCATCTTCTAAGTGATTAACATCAGAAATCCTAAGGGCCAAGGAGGCAAGGGTGTTAAAAACCCCTAATTTCTGGGCAGGGAAATGATGAGATCTAGCATGAAGATATTGTTCTGTGTGAGTTTTCTTTCGATAAACCTAGTGTGCAACGTAACCGTCATCCATTCTAGAGAGAAGAATATCAAGGAAGGGGAGGCGACCATTGACCTCAACTTCCATAGTAAATTTGATGGAGTCGGATTGAGAATTAAGATGGTTAAGAAATAGATCAAGCTTCTCACGGCCATGGGGCCAAATGACACAGGTATCACCAACAAACCTCTTCCAACGTTTGGGGCGAAATTGAGCAGAGGCCAAAGCTTTGGTCTCAAAATCCTCCATGAACAGGTTAGTGACTATAGGGGAAAGAGGGGAACCCATCGCAACACCACAAGTTTGTTCATAGAAATCGCCCTTTAAGCAGAAAAAAGTAGAGCGGTGTCATCATCAATGATCTGGTTTATGACATTGATGGTCTCTTGAATTAATTAATTGATTCATCAACTAACTCTGAATGCCTACTTCCCAACTGCTAACTCTGGAACCGGATGCATCTTTTCTATTTAAACTTGTTGGATAGATTGATTTTTTCACCTTTGTCCTAAGGATGAACCACATTAGATGGTTCAAAACGTCGATCATAACTTCATGATGTGATTAATCCGAAAGACACTTCATAATTATAAATTTTGTAGCTTCAAGTTACACTCTATCTCACCAAAATTTAGGATATCTGAAATAAACTGTCAATAGTAAGAGAGGTGTCACGAGAAGCTGAACTTGTGCGTGTAGCCATTAATGGTTTCTCTGAGGAGTGGGCTACCTTCATCCAAGGTATTACTGGACAAGATACTCTACCTGGATGGGATCATTTGTGGTCAAATTTCACACATGAAAAGATGCAACTTGTTATGGTCAAGAGTAGTCTCAGCAGCAGCAACAGCAGAGGATCGAAGACTATGAAGGAGGAAAAGGTAGCCCTTGCATCAAAGGGAAAAGAAAATAAGGGTCCCAATTAGGGACAAGGCTCACAGAGAGGTGAGAAGAAGAAGAAGGACCTGTTGAAGGTCAAATGCTTCAGGTGTGGTGAGTTCAATCACTACAGTACTTAGTGTCATCGGAGGAAGAAGGACAAGAAGGAAAAGCAGGAGCAGGAAGTAGCTTCAGCAAAGATAGATCAGTTGTCTTCCAGATTGGAAGACCAATTTGCCCTGTATGCAGCTATACCTCTAGGAGAGAGTTGGGGAGATATAGAGTTCTAGACTCCAAAGTTGTGTAGAACTGGGCAAGGTCCATTGGAGAGCAATAGCAATTGCAATATTCAGTAGCGGGTTGGATAAATGTTAGTTTGTTGCAGTCGATTCTTGAGGGATAATTGTAGTGCTAGTCGCAATTAGATACCGAGGAGCGCAGTGCAGTTGCAACGAAAACAAAGTCAGTAGGCAGCACAAAGAATAGTAGTAGTCAGAGACTCAAGAGACAGTTGTAGCATATGGATACAGTTGATTCAGTATTTGGATTTTTGGATCTCAGTTGCAGTAGTTGCATCAGCAACAGCCTGAGAGGGAGTGTTAGTTTGTTGCAGTGCATGGAGGATGTTATGGCGACAAGGTTGGAAAACACCATCCTCGCTAAGAGGGAGTGTTAGTTTTTGTAGTGTCGAATGGTTTTCTAGTCTCAACAGTTGTCAAAGAGGCTAAGAAACACTAGGACTCCAGAACCTAGAAAAAGTTTTAGGAAAATCCACCTAGAAATGCCTTAATTAAGTTAATTAATTAGTAATTAAATTTTTCCTAAGCCAAACTTAGGGTAAATGATTAATTAACAGTAATTAACTAAGGTGAGATTTCTCTAGAAACTCACACGGATCAACTCAGAAATGATCGCAGCCATCAATAAGAATTTAATCGTGCTCGTTGGTTATCCAACAGAAGATTATAGGAGGAGGTTGATGGGTTTGGAGCAAGACACACTTAAAATTGAGTTCCTTGGCAAAGATCGAACTTCCTAGTTGCAGTGATTCAACAAAGGAGAATTCAAGCAAGAGAGGGACGTAGAGATAGTGAGGGGAAGAGACAGTGAGTCTGGAGGAAGTTTTCCAGTTCCCAAAAGTCAGCAATAGAAGGGTTGCAATTCCTAGAGAGGTTGTGAAGAGCCTGTGCATATAGCTTGAGAGGGAGATCGATTTTGTTGAGGGGAAGGGCGATTCAGTTGCAGTTGGTCGGAAAATCTCCAGGAGGCCAAGCGAGTCACTTCTAAAGGCAAAGTCAGCCAGGACGTCATCTTTCCAGCAGTTACGAGGCATAGTGAGTAGAGTCTGTGCAAGCACTGTGTAGAGGCTTACGCAGAGGCTGTACGAGCAACTAGATTTTCCAGTTGGTGGAGTTTGGTCAAGCATGGTGTTGACGTATTTGCCTCACAAATATTTTGGCCAGACTATTTTGCTGATTGGATAGCCAGCTGGGCATCCATAGATTGTACTCAAAATTTATCATTGATGCATAATAATAAAACCCTCAGTTGTTGCACCAGTTTTCCCACATTGGGTTTTTTTGAGGACAGTTGTCCAAAAACAACTGTGTCATTTTTTGTGTGTGTGCTAGTATTTTCTCAGTTTTCGGCATTTTATTTTGTTAATTTTGGACAACTAGGTCCAAACTCCATATTGTACTGCTCAAATGATGATGCTAATATTTTTATTGGATTCCTCTTTCGGAGAGGTGCAAGATCAGTCTAAAGATCATCTTGATTAGATGAGCAGAACATGTATTTTGAATTTATTCCACATGTGCAAGGTCGATCAGATTTATCCCACATGCATAAGAAATGTGTCACACACCCCCATAGATGACTATATATTGGAGAGACTTGGAGTTCATTTTAGACACACATTTTTGGAGGCATTCTCTTCTCTTACGGATGGTGTTGTGATTAAGGCTTCTCATGGTGATGCGGTTAGGGCTTCTTGGTGCAGCGTCTTGATAGAGCGTTTGTTATGAGCAGTCTTGGGGTTGTGTGACACATTGGGTTGGCTGACCTTATGGAGACTTTGTTGGTTGAAGCATCCTGCTGATCGTCGTAACGCCACCATTCTTTATCTCTATTTTTGGCTTGTCTTCCATCGATCTATTAGTATGTTCTATCTGCATCTTACTTTCATGAGATTGAGCCCTAGAAGTTTAAAGTAAATTTGCATCTAGCATAGAACATCTTCAAAAATTAACATGGGATCAGAGCCAAGGAGAAGACAAAGCCCATCTTATGTTGAGAGCAATCACCAATCTAGGGGAGCGAGGGAGATAAGGGTTGTTTTTAGGGCCAATAAGGGTGTCGTAAGCTACAGCAAGGTTGTGTGGTAGGCCACAGGCCATACCACCGCAGCAAGTGATAGCGTGGGCAGTTGTGGGGTTGTTTTGTGCCCTAACCTTCAGCGTGGAGATTGAAGGGCAGCGTATGCACTTCTAAGTGTTGTAGGTGACAGCGTGGAGATTGAAGGGCATCATATGCACTTCTAAGTGTTGTAGGTGGCAGCGTGGACATTGAAGGGCAACATATGTACTTCTAAGTGTTGTAGCTGACAGCGTGGAGATTGAAGGTGGGTTGTGATGCTCAGATGACGATCCCAATATTTTTATTGGATTCCTCTTTCGGAGAGGTGTAAGATTGATCTAAAGATCATCTCGATCGGATGAGCAGAACATGTACTTTGAATGTGTTGGGTCAGCCTAGAATAAAATATTGACTTTAATGTCTTAAAGGACGTGTCACACACCCCCAAAGATTCCTATATATTGGAGAGACTTGGAGTTCATTTGACACACATTGATGTGGAGGAATTCTCTCTCTGGATAGCGTTGGAGCTGCGTATTCTTTGTTTGATTGTTTTGGGGTTATGTGTGACACGCTTGGCTGAATGACCTATTGAAGACTTTGCTGGTAGAAGCATCCTGTTGATCGCCATAACGTCACCATCTCCTATCTCTGTTCTGGCTTGTCTTCTATCGATCTATTAGTATGTTCTATCTTCTTCAGTATGGTGCCCTAATCTGAAATGGCATAGAACATGACCAGAAATTAACATGGTATCGGAGCCAGGAGAAGACAATACCCAAGGCAGCGTATAGAGGAGCCTTCTCCCTTCAAACTTGGGAAATTATTCTCAGGCCGCTGCGATTGTAGAAAATTGGAGGTCGAATTGTTTGGGTCTATTTCATGATTAAGAATTGATCGCTGCAGGCCTGTTTGCCTTGGCACTAAAAGGCCGTAAAAGAATTCTAAGTTGACGTCAGGTATTTAGACTGCACCTTTCTGTGGTAAGACTGTGAAATACTACTCGGCTTCCCAATTTCGCTGATGTGGAAAAAGACAAAGGCAATGGCGGCAGGAGAAGCAACCATTAAGCACGGAAAAACGTCGAGCTCGGAATCCCTGGCATGGAAAGACATGTTACGGGCAGCGGAAGGTGAAAACAGCTATGGGCAGTCACAATTAACATGGAACTCGGAGCTGCGTCTGGCTCTGTATATAACCGGGGGTTGATTCTGTCGTTAGCCGCTCTGTACAGCAGGGGAAAGCTGCTCGAGGAGTACTGGACGCAAATTCAATGGGCAAATTCTGTGTTCCATGCCGCTGCGGGAGATACAGGGGTCGTTGGTCGGGTTTTCAAATCTGCTGAGATGGCTGGTTTCTTTTGGGCTGTTCAAGTTGACCTACGAGCGCCTCGGGGCCTCCGCGTGGGCGATATTCTCATTTCCGGATTTCATTTTCTACGCCGCCCGCGATATTCTCATTTCCGGATTTCATTTTCTACGCCGCCCGACGGATCCGTGGCCGGAATTCTGTTCTTTTCTTATAAAATAGGGCTGGAAAGCAAAGACGCGGTCATGTCCATCAAAGTCCATGTTCAGAAGAGCAATTATGCAGAGCCGAGGTGGGGCTTAAACAATGGATTAACGATGACAATATCCCAGACTTGATGGACACTTATACGATTAAATTTTACGAGACGATTTCACAGCCGGTCGATTCGATTGCTCAGCAATACGATATGACTGAATTGGCGCAATCTTTCAAGCATTTTGTGATCAAATCCAAGCCCAACGAGACTTCAACCACTTTGTCGCTGGCGATACCGCTTAATCCCATTACGCAGAAGCTCCAGAACATCCGGGTCAAGGCACATGACAGGGATTTTCGAGCAATTTATACAGAATTAGACGGCATCTTCAGCGATTTGGCACTTTCACCCGAGGTTTTAACGGAGAAGGCCAAGGGTTTCACACTTCAGAGCTTGGATGTTGTGAAAAGGGTTTATGCGAGCGGCACCATGGTTTTGACAGGAAGCACGAATTTGGTGTTTTCTATCGGGGTTTCAATTGCTTCTGGTGCAGCAGGGGTTTTTGAACTTTTTCTCTCAGTGTATGGTTTTCTTTTGGCTGTTGTACTATCTTATTACATCGGAATCTGGTGGGGTGATGGATCATGTGTTGGATATGTTGCCCATTTCGAATACAACGCGGAGCCGATGCGCAAAAGTAGGACCTGTTACCCTCAGAACAGAAGCTCGCATTTCAGAGAGAAAGTTTTGGTGATCTCTGTGGAGAATTTTGGGAATCTCAGAGAGAGTTTTGGTGATCTCTGTGGAGAATTTTGAGAAACTCAGAAAGGAAGTTTCGATGCAATCTCAAAGGAAGTTTCGATGTCATTACAGTGAGAAGTTCGGAGTGCAGAGCTCGAATTTCAGAGGGTAATTTGGGTAAATTTCAGAGATGTTTTTGGTGACACTACAGGAGCTTGGATTAGGCACAAGGATAATCTCAGTGCTATTGCAGTAACCACAATTCGGTGCAGTGAAGGTTTCAGTGCTGCCAAAGTGACAAGGTCTCACAGTGAGATGTTTTCGTTGAGTACATATCCACTGTGCTTGCTTTTACAAGTACACTGTTGCCCATATTTCCATCTTGGGTTTCTTCTTTGCCTGCTGCGGTACAACTGGTCGTTGAGGGTCGGTATGTTCAGAGCGTTGTGTTGACTATTATCCATCTCTGCATTATGGATTATGGAGTTACTGCAATCCAGGGTGATGTACCTGGACAAAATGCATATCTTACTGGGCTTAGCATAATTGGGGGCATGCCTGTCTTTTCCTCTGCCTTGGAGTTAGGCGACTGGTGTTCGATTCCTACATCAGAAAAGAGGAATTCAAAATTTACAGATAATATTGTTGATAGGGTACTAACTGAAGCAAGCAACAAGGATTCTGAATTTGTTGTGGACATGGCTCACTAGCTGTTGGGAACAAGAGATGATTGACACAGTGGAGAATCTCTAGAAAGAGCAACTGGGCATAAAAGAAGTGCAAGTGCTGGTGCTGAATTTGGAGCTTGGAAAATTGTGACTGCTGACAATGTCATTGGTAAAAGACCTTACAATAGCAGGTGCGGAAATTTTGATAATGGATTGAACTTTTGGGGCTTTATAAACAACCTGAAGTTCATGCCGAAGCTCATCTTTTCCAAGAGCGGCATGTGGAGATGGAAAGATGGCGAGGAAGAGAACCCTGCTTGGTACATCAAGGACAAGAGTCCTAGAGATGTAAGTGAAGTGCATATTCAGCACGCAGTGATGAATGTGATAGTTCTAAATCTGTAATTCTATGTCACTGTCATCATGACAGTGACATAGACAGACACCCATGTTGAAGCTGGAAGTTGTAAGGGTTGACTGCTGAAGTCCTTGGGGAAATTCTATGTAGTGGTCAAAAAAAATTTCAGCCCTACAAGCTGTCTGCTGAAATAACCAGAAATGGGCTGACCTGGAAGCAACTCAAGGTGCAAATGCCTCATGTGCAGGATAAACCAAGGTAGATTGGATCCCTTGTTTTTTGTAAGCTGCAATCTTAGAAGGCTGTTTGAAGGAGCTACTCACAGAATAACAGGTAGTGGCTGAAAGGACTTCTAACACAAGCTGAGGCTTGTTGATATGTTCCCCCTGCATGTCAGTGACATAGATAGAAACCTATGTAGCAGCAGCATGTGACTGTATCAGTCCTACATTGGAGCGTTATGGTAAACTTAAAATGTGAACTGGGAAGTTTATGCAGCTTTTAGTCACATGGTTGAAATCATGAATCATGATCAACAAAGTTTGTTGGATGGCTTTGACTGTGGGAGATTAGGTCCCAATTCCAAGATAGTGTCTGGGATGCCCTCATTTAAAACAGATGTCTTCTCTCGAGAGAGAAGCTGACATTAAGAGGGAGATATATCTGTATATGCTCCTGAGTGGATGTCTTTGTTCAACGAAAGAAGATCCTCATGGCTCAGGGACATATGGCTTCAGAGGGGGAAATTCCAAAGGAAAACCAAGAAGCCATATTAATAACAGGATATCTAGCAGCCATGAGTACTTTTGTACAATCTGACCTTGGATACCTTTGAGGAAGTCGTAAAGCATCAAGTCTGGAAAGATGTTATGCTGTGGTCCCAAGACCATAGGACAAAGCAGTTGTCACCTCGAAATGGCTCTACAAGATCAAGCATGGATCTGTTGGAAGTGCTGAAAAGTTCAAGGCAAGATTCGTTGCCTGTGAGGAAGATATAGACTATGATGACATATTTGCACCTGTGGCTAGAGATACCACCATTCGATCTATTATAGCCCTTGCTGTTGCGCAAGGATGGAGTCTTCATCAGATGATGTGAAGACCGCATTTTTCCGCATGGTGTGATAAAGGAAGAGATATATGTGGAGAAACCTCTGGGGTTGGAAGTCCAGGATCGGGACACCCATGTCTGCAGGTTGAAGAAAGCACTCTATGAGTTGAATCAAGCACCCTGAGATTGGTACAAGAGGATAGATAGCTACTTGATGAAGCTGGGCTTCACTCGAAGTAATGCTGATCCAAACCCTTACTTCAAGGTTGTCAAGGGAAAACCTCTCATTCTGGTGCTGTATGTGGATGACCTCTTCCTGACAGGTGCTGACCCTCTCATTCATCAGTACAAGAGGGAGCTCGCTGCTGAGTTCGAGATGAAGGACCTAGGACTGATGTCTAGGCCTGAAGGTCTAGCAGAGACCTGGCGAGATTTTCCTTTCTCAAGGAAAATACATTATGAATTTTCTGGTATGATGGACTGTAAGTCCATGGAACTCAACTTTAAAAAGTTGAGTAGCAGTGTTGCTGGGCCTGTCCTACTGAGTATCGTTAACTCATAGGGACCCTGATGTTCTTAATGAACACTTGTTCGAACATATGCTGTGCAGTGAACACTTTGAGGCAACACATGGTTGATCATAACATTCACTAGGTTGGTGCCAAGAAACTCTTGAGATATCTCTGAGGCACGATAGACCATGGGCTGAGATACACTGCTGGGAGTATGACACTCCGTGGATATACTGATGCCGATTGGGCTGGCAGTGTGGTGGATCGTAAGAGCACATCGGGATGCTGCTTCAATCTTGGTTCTGCTTCGATCTCATGGATGAGCAGGTAGCAGAAGTCGGTGGCTTTGAGCACCACTGAGGCCGAATACATTACAGCTAGTATGGCCTGTTGTGAAGCAGTTTGGTTGCGAAAGCTCTTTAGTGAGTTGTTTGGACATGTGCTAGATACCACTGTGATACTCTGTGATAACCAGAGTGGGATTCGTATGACTGAGAATCCTGTGTTCCACGATTGATCCAAGCATGTAGATGGTTGGTATCACTTTATCTGGGATATGGTACAGCGAGGCGCCATAAGGCTCGATCATATAGGAACTGATGAGCAGGTCGCGGATATTCTCACAATGCCCTTGGGGAAGGTCATGTTCCTAACCTTCCGTGAGAATCTTGGAATCATGGAACGACCCTATGGTATGGGTTCCGTTGGACGATGAGCTCTGGGAGCTCTGGGGGGCTTTGGGGATAGCTTCTCGGAGCTATAAGCACTTATGGTGCTTCTGCCCCACCGTTGTGATTATTGAGTTGGTTCGCCTCTCATTTATCTGTGCCCCGTATGCATCCTACCCATTGAGTTAAGGGCTCATGGGAAGTACCTCTCATTTGGCCAATGAGATGGGAAAGGCTAGAGACTAGTAGCAAAGACGGATGGACGCATCAGAATTTGCCGTACTCTCTATCTAGGATGGCACGGTCCAACCACTTGATCTAGGATCAAGTTTAGTGAGGTCTGGGACCTCTGCCTGACTTCGGGTCAGATGAACCAACTTCGGGTTGGTTGGAGACTCTTTGTGAGTCTGATAGAGGTTTTGGACCTCTGGGTTGAATCTGTCAGCCGGGTATGATGTCTTTGTGACTAACCCACTTCTGTTCTGAAATAAAGAGGCCAGCAAAGCAAGTTACGGCGGGATGACGCACGATGTTTGGATTGCACTAGTGGACGGAGTTCTCCCTAGTTGAGAGGGAGTGTTAAAATTGGACAACTAGGTCCAAACTCCGGGTTGTGATGCTCAGATGATGATCCCAATATTTTTATTGGATTCCTCTTTCGGAGAGGTGTAAGATTGATCTAAAGATCATCTCGATCGGATGAGCAGAACATGTACTTTGAATGTGCTGGGTCGGCCTAGAATAAAATATTGACTTTAATGTCTTAAAGGACATGTCACACACCCCCAAAGATTCCTATATATTGGAGAGACTTGGAGTTCATTTGACACACATCGATGTGGAGGAATTCTCTCTCTGGATAGCGTTGGAGCTGCGTATTCTTTGTTTGATTGTTCTGGGGTTATGTGTGACACGCTTGGCTGAATGACCTATTGAAGACTTTGCTGGTAGAAGCATCCTACTGATCGCCGTAACGTCACCATCTCCTATCTCTGTTCTGGCTTGTCTTCTATCGATCTATTAGTATGTTCTATCTTCTTCAGTATGGTGCCCTAATCTGAAATGGCATAGAACATGACCAGAAATTAACAAAGGGCAACCTATGCACTTCTAAGTGTTGTAGGTGACAGCGTGGAGATTGAAGGGCAGCGTATGCATTTCTAAGTGATGTAGGTGACAGTGTGGAGATTGAAGGGCAGCGTATGCATGGAGGACCTCTCTTAAGGTGGACCGCAGCCTATAGAGGCTGGTGTGTTGAACTGCGTGGAGACTGAGAACAGCGTGGCGTGCCCTAACCAGGGCTATCACAAACGCAAAAGAAAACACCAATTCAACCCGTTTTTGGAGGTCTGTCTCAGGGTCACTTTGAGGTCCGAATTGTTGTGAGCAGGAGGCCGAGATTGGTTTGGAGAAAGTTTGGGCTCATTTATTTCAAGTCCGAGTTTGAGCAGAGAGGAAGCCGCATTTGTTAAGGGCTATTTGATGATGTTTTGGGCATACTCTCGTGTGGGACTTCTCTTCAACTGTAAGCCGCAGATTGCTACAGGTAAGCCTTAGTGCCTATATTTCTTGAAACAGAAGGCCAAGAGGTTGGTATCACATCTAGGTCGTAAGCCTAGTCTCCATAGATCAGGTGGACGGAAAGGCTTATTTAAGGTTGATGTCAGCTCAGAACAGCTAATTGATGTGGTCAAAAGAGAAGTCGCTTCCTTGAAAGGAGATCAGCAGGGAAACTTATTATATTGGAGACGCTGTCTTAGAGGTAAAGTTTGGAGATCAATCGGCCTTTTGCAGTTCACTTGCATTCCCATGTTCTTAAAGAATCTAGTTTTTTGCTGCTCTTTTATCTTATAGATGGCATGCATCCGTGATAAAAATCGGAGAAGCCAATGCCTATAAGTTTGAATATGCCTATTACAAGAGCCACGGAATCATATTTTGAAATCTTTTTAGCTATTATATTCCAAAGTTTCTGCTGGAATTATCAGTTCAGAACTCTTGTATGATGAACGCATCAGTTATTGTGTTCGGTTCTTAGAGGTTGTGCCATGAACGGAAGAGGAAGAGAGAGAAGTTATTGGTCCCTTATCTTAAGCACACAGAGGCTGCTGAATTGACCACGATGAAATTGAAGCTATGCAGTGGATGAACCTACATACAGCATGTATTTGTTGTGGTCTATAAAAAGAATGATTGAATTAAGAGTTGATGCATGGCGTAACACAGTCCTGGACTTGTCATTCGTTGCACTTATCGCCTTGCAAATTCAGCTGTTACTGGGATTATCCTCGCTGCACGACAGGTTAGATCGTGCTTGTATTATATTGTTCAAATGCTTAGGGGAAATTGAATTGTAGGGTTTTGTGTATAGATTAAAGAATGACGTTGAAGGCAGCGTGTTGGCAGCAACAGTCAACTATTTTGTGACCAGAAGCTTGACACGATGATAAATGATGAGAGTAATTTCGATTTTCAACAAGCAAATTATTGTAAAGATAATAAGACTAGAGGATTAAATGATGTGGCTACTGCTAATGTTGTTATGTTTCTACACCAAGTTTCTACGTCCTTTAGGATATGGAGGATTGAAGTTGGAGCATTTTTATGGTCCTTCCAATGTCTGTACAAAGGCCGAGTTTTGCCCAGATTGGAGGATGACCTTCTGTTTGTTTTCTTATGCCTTGAAGCAGAGGACCGAGACCCTGAAATAAGCTATGTTTTATCTCTGTGATAAGGTCACAGAGCCTCCATAGAATTGCGCATTCTAATTCATTGGAGTAGTTTTGGGAAGTTTGTCCTTGAATGTTAATCAGGACAAAATGTATGATGATTTTGTGGAAGAAAAATCATTGTTTGACCTGTGATCAGTGACATTGGAGCAGCATAATCATTATGTGAAGGTAGACTTGTTGAATTGATATTTGAGCCTTAAGTACAGTGCTTTGGAAATCTACTGTAAGAAGGCAGATGTATTGAAGTTAAAGTGTGCGAGGATTTTGAAGAAGCAGAACTCTTGCGAGCAGTTGGGTGTGCAGCAGCACTAATCTCTGAATAACGACTTGACCGCAACCCTGTAATTTTCAAAGCAGAAACAAAGGGCCATTTATAACAGCGAAGGGAGAAGGATCTTGTGGAAATGAAGCCGCAGTCTTCTAGGTAGCTGTTGCAATGTATGGATGTATGACAGATGCATGGCAGTATATGGCTATGATTCTTATGATTCCATAAAATAAGCCTTGACAGTGGGTGAGTAAGATTCAGGTCTATGACTACAAAGCCCTTTCCAAGGCAAGGAAGTTGGTGTCTAGGACGCCCAAATTCAAAATAATCATGAAGGCATATGTCAAGGTTGCGCTGATGGTAAGCAAAAAAAGGGGACTTTCTTTTTCCCTCAAGTGTCACAAAAGACATCTGATGTCTTGCAATTGATACATTTTGATTTATTTGATATGATGCCCATCTGGATATATTTCTTGAAGAAGAAGATCAAGATTTTAAGGACTGATAATGGCACCGAATGTGAGTCATATGAGTTCAATGAATTTTGCAGAGGAGCTGGCATTAAGAGGGAGACCTCAACCGTATATGCTCTTGAGCAAATGGTGTTGTTGGTAGAACGAAGAGAAGACCCTCATGGCTCTGGGATTCTATCAAGGATGCCGAGTAACATATGGCCCCAAAGGGGGATATTCCGTGTAAAGCAAGAAGCCAAATAGATACCAAGGGTATCTAGCAGCCATCATACAATCTAAGCCTGGATCATTGAAGAAATCGTAAAGCATCAAGTATGGAAGGATGCTATGCACAAAGAATATATTGTGAAGGATGATGTCTGGGATATGGTCTCGAGACCAAAGGACAAATCTGTTGTCACCTCATGGCTCTATAGATCAAGTATGGATTTGATGGGAGTGTTGAAAAGTACAAGGCAAGATTTGTTGCCCGAGGCTTCTCTCAAGGAAGACATAGATTATGATGATATATTTGCACTTGTGATCTATCATTGCCCTTGCTGCCACGCAAGGATGGAATCTCCATTAGATGGATGTGAAGATTGCTTCTTCTGCATGGTTCGACAAAGGACGAGGTGTATGTGGAGCAACCTCTGGGGTTCGAAGTCCAGAATAGAGACTCTCATGTATACAGGTTATGGAAAGCCCTCTATGGGATGAAGCAAGCCCCCAGGGCTTGGTACGAAATGATAGATAGCTACTTGATGAAGCTAGGCTTCACTCGAAGTAATGCTAATCCGAACCTTTACTTCAAGGTTGATAGAGAAAAGCCTCTCATATTGGTTCTCTGTGTGATCGATCTCTTCCTGACAGGTGTTGACCCTCTCATTCATCAGTGTAAGAGGGAGCTAGCTTCCGAGTTCGAGATGAAAGACCTAGGATTGATGCATTACTTCCTAGGCTTGGAGGTCTGGCAGAGACCTGGTAAGATTTTCTTTTCTCAAGGAAAATATATTGTGAAGCTACTGGAAAGTTCTGGTATGGTGGACTGTAAGTCTGTATCGACACTGATGAACTCAACCTTAAGAAGTTGAGTGGAAACGTTGATGGGCCTGTGCTAGCAAATCCTACCGAGTAACGACAACTCGTAGGGGCCCTGATGTTTTTAGGGAACATCCATCCGGATGTATGTTGTGTAGTGAACACTTTGAGTCAACACATGGTTGATCCTCATAACATTCATTGGGTGTTAGGTTCCTATATTACTAGTATAGTCCCTTATTGTGGTTAGTGTAACCCCCTTATTGTTATTATTGTACCCCTGTAACCCCCATATTGTTATTATTGTGCCCTTAATTTATTATTGTTAGGTCGGCTAGGATTACATTGTGGTCCCACTAGGATTACATTGTGGCCCCATGGACTCCTATATATAGAAAGGAGGTTTTGTAATTTGTACAATCCAATAATTGTTCATTCATGTAATGTATTGGAGGTTGCCCCCTCGAAGTGGCTTATTTCTAGATATCTCTTTTCTTCTATTTTTGGAGCTGGTTTCACAACATTTGGTATCAGAGGTTTGGATTCTAGGTTTCGCTGCTCCAAACAGATCATCGTGGCATTTTCGTTATAACTTTTTTTCTACGAAGGTTCAGAAGCTGAAATTGTTAGAGTGCGAAGCCGAAATCCTGAGGAACATTGTTGCAAAATTTCAGAGCTTGGTTCGCAATATTTTCGGAGATATGATCTATGGAAGTTAGGGCTTTTTGCAGGCTCCTGAATTTCACTTAAAAAGGTCATCGCGAAATTTTCGCTATAACTTGTTTTCTACGAAGACTCAGAAGCTGAAATTTTTAGAGCGCGAAGCTGAAATCCTGAGGAACATCGTCGCAAAATTTCAGAGCTTGGTTCGCAATATTTTCGGAGATATGATCTGTGGAAGTTAGGTCTTTTTCAGGCTCCCGAATTTCATCTCAAAGAGGTGATCGTGGGAAAATCTTTATAACTCTCTCTCTCTGAGCATCGGATTGGAATTCTGTAAAAAGTGACTGGAAGTACACGGACTGTAGTTTCTTGTCTATAAATTTCAAAGCCAAAGGAGCATACAGTGACACGTGGAAAGTCATACAAGTTCGCTCTACTGAACCAGTCCATAATTAGGTCATTGTGGGAGATTGGACATAACTTTACCTTGAAGAATCCAAATCAAGTCAGATCTGTGGCATTTGAAAGAAGCTGCAGAGGACTACTACAGGGCCGAATTTCAGATATTGAGGATCTGCAAGTATAGAGATAAGTCAATTTCAATATCGAGCTCCTCAAAAGCAAGTAAAAGGTGTGTATTTTTTTTCCAAATTGCATAAGTCTTCTTTGAAGAATCAAGTTGAATTGATTCCAAGGGCATCTTGTAGAATAGATATCAGTATTGGATTCTAAAATGGCCCCTAAAAAGAATTCAACACCCATTAAACCTTTGGAAGGCTCTGCTATGACTCATGAAGACGAAGAATGGCAACATGACATATCAAAATTACAAGAACAAGTGCAACAAATTTTGCTCTCTCAAAGAGCAACAAAAAATGACATGGAAGTTTTGAAGAAAGACGTGGAAACTAAGATGGATGGTTTGAAGAAAGGCGTGGAATCTAAGATGGATGGTTTCAAGAATGGCATTGAAGCTAAGATGAATGGCATGGAAGCTAGCATGGAATCTAAGATGGATGACATGGAAGCTAAGATAGAAAACATGAAGAAAGATCTAAAAGCAGACATGGAAAGTTTGACAAAGTTAATACAAGAAATGTTTCCTAATGGTGAAAAGATAATAGAGGAAACTCATGATGAGAAAAAAATAAATGTTAATCGTGATTTCATAAACTCTAATGTTGGACAGAAGAACCACCATATTCCAAAAATGGATATGAGGAAGTTTGATGGAAAGGATCCTGTAACATGGATACTACAGATGGAGCAATATTTTGATCTCAATAATGTGCAAAACACACAAAAGGTACGCATTGCAACTTTACATTTAGAACAAAATACATTTGTATGGTATCGATGGTTTTTCTCCCGTAAAAAAATTGTCACTTGGTCAATTTTTACGGAGGAAATGATAGCACATTATGAGGATACAAAGAGCAACACCTTCTTTAGCCAATTGATAAATCTCAAACAAAAGTGTTCAGTGGGGGAACACATTGAGGACTTCACAAAATTGAATATAAGGGTAACTGATATTCCAGAGGAACACAGGATTGATCTCTTCATAGGTACTTTAAAGGATAACATCCAACATGAAGTTCGCGTTTTGGAACCTGATTCATTGGAGAAGGCATTCGGGCTGGCAAAAAAAATTGAATGTAAAATTATGGCGACAAGGAAGCCTACCACTCACTTCTATAAAGATGGAAGTGTTGCTACTCCTAGATTTCCACAACCTACAAGGTTGACACCAAAACAATTGGAAGAAAAAAGAGCAAAAGGGCTTTGCTACAGTTGTGATAGCAAATACACTAAAGGTCATAAGTGTGCTGAGAAAAAATTATTTTACATAGATTGTGAAGAGGAAGAAGAAAATGAACAAGAATCTTCAAAAGAAGAGGATATACACCAGGAACCAGCCCTAGAAGAGGAAGAAATGAGTCCGACCATATCATGTAAGGAATTGCCACTCCTCAAACTCTCAAGATAGAACGACATATCAAGAAGAAAAAGGTAATAGTGTTGATTGATTTAGGTAGTACCCATAATTTTTATTCATTGTAAGGTAGCCAAGGAATTGAATTGTTTCCTATACCCAGCACCAGAATGTCAAGTGATGGTTGCAAATGGAGGAACTATAAATTGCTCTGGAAAATGCCATAATATCAAGCTAACCATGGGGGAATATGTATTGAATATTCCAATGTTTTCCATTCCTATGGGAGGTGTTGATGTTGTACTAGGAGTACAATGGTTGCAATCTTTGGGGACGGTAGCTTTTAATTTTCAAGAACTTTTCTTGAATTTTTTTTCAGAAGGAAAGAAAGTCGAATTACGAGGTATTGCAGGGAAGCCGGGAAAGATAATAAGCTCTAATGTCATGTCAAAGCTTCTAAAGAAAGAACAACGAGGCATAATTGCACAATTATGCTCACTAGAAGTTCCAACATCAAAATCATCTATTTCTGCAGATCTCCATAAAGTCTTGAACAATCATTCCAAGGTGTTTGAAACTCCCAAAGGACTCCCACGTATTCGTGATCATGATCATGCTATTCATTTGATTCCAGGAAGTGTTCCTCCAAACATCACGCCTTATAGATATCCTTATGTCCAAAAAAGCGAAATTGAACGTATGATTGCAGAAATGTTAGAGGCGGATATAATTCAACCTAGTCAAAGTTCTTTCTCTGTTCCTATAGTATTGGTACACAAGAAGGATGGATCATGGCGCATGTGTCCAGATTATAGGGAGCTCAATAAGTTCACCATTAAAGATAAATTTCCCATTCCTGTGATTAATGAATTATTGGATGAATTACATGGAGCAATTTATGTTACCAAGTTGGATCTTCTTTCAGGATATCATCAAATTAGAATGAAGACTGAAGATATTCCGAAAACAGCATTTCGAACTCATGAGGGTCATTATGAATTTTGTCATGCCTTTTGGCCTTACCAATGCACCTTCTACATTTCAAGGGTTGATGAATTCCATTTTCAAACCCTTCCTTAGAAAATTTGTGCTAGTATTTTTTGATGATATACTAATCTACAGCAGGTCTTGGAAGGATCATGTTGAACATGTTGACAGGGTGCTCAAATTATTGCAGGAGAAACAATTATATGCAAAAACATCCAAATGTTTCTTTGGAGTACAAGAGGTGGAATATCTGGGTCATATTGTATCTCACGAGGGGGTTAAAGTAGACCCTAACAAAATTAAAGCCATTAAGGAATGGAAAGTCCCCACAACCATAAAGCAGTTGCGAGGATTTCTCGAGTTAACAGGGTATTATCACAAGTTTGTTAAGAATTATGGGAGAATATTAGCACCTCTAACAACATTATTGAAGAAAGATGCATTTTCATGGACTATTGAATCAACTAAGGCCTTTGAACATCGTAAAGAGGTAATGTGCCTAGCACCGGTCTTAGCTACACTAGACTTCACAAAAACCTTTATTGTGGAATGCGATGCCTCAGGAAATGGAATTGATGTTGTTTTAATGCAAGAAGGAAGACCCATTGCTTTTGAAAGTCGTCCAATCAAAAGAAAGTATTTACAGAAACCTATTTATGAGAAGGAAATGTTAGCAATACATGCACTAAAGAAATGGCGAACTTACCTAATGGGAAGACACTTCAAGGTAAAAACTGATCATGATAGTCTTAAACATTTTTTGGAACAAATACTATCTTCAGAAGAGCAGCAAAAATGGGTCACAAAGATGTTGGGTTATGACTTTGAAATAATCTACAAAAAAGGGAAGCTAAATGTTGTTGCAGATGCACTCTCAAGAAAGAATGAAGAGGTGGAAGCATTGCTTTGTGCCGTTTCTATTATCCAACCAGATTGGATAACCGAAGCGAGATGAATGGAAGAAGGACGAAGAAGTGTGGACACTCATTCAAAAGTTGCAGCAAGATCCTAGTACATCTGATGCATTTAGTTGGAAAAATGATTCCTTATGGTACAAAGATCACTTATATATTTGTAAGAATTCCCAACTAAAACATAAGATTATTTTGGAATTGCACACTTCTCCTTTAGGAGGACACCCAGGATTTTTAAAAACTTACCACAGGGTGAAGAGAGAATTTTTTTGGGATGGCCTTATATCTGATATTCAAAAGTTTGTGGCGGAATGTTTGGTTTGCAGCAAAATAAAGTTGAGACAATTAAGACCCCGAGTCTTCTACAACCTTTATCCATTCCAAGTCAACGTTGGGAGGATATTTCAATGGATTTTATCACAGGTTTACCTAAGTCCAAAGGAAAGAGTGTCATCATGGTGGTAGTTGATAGACTTACCAAGTATGCACACTTTTGTGCATTATCTCATCCCATTTAAAACAAGTATAGTTGCTACTACATTTATGGACACAATTCAAAAGCTACATGGAAACCCAAGGGTTATTGTGAGCAACAGAGATCTCATTTTTACTGGAAATTTTTGGACGGAGTTACTTTCTTGTTTGGGTACTCAATTAGCTCATAGCTCATTTTATCATCCTCAATCCGATGGTCAAACTGAGATAGTAAATAAATTTTTGGAAGGATATCTTGTTGTTTTGTATTTGATAAACAAACACAATGGGTCAAGTGGTTACCTCTCACTGAATGGTGGTATAACACTTCTTCCATACTACAATGGAGTGTAAAAACTCTGGTAAACTTGAATAAGTATTTATTATTATTGATAAAAGATGAGATATGAGATATTCTTACAATGGGAAATCACCGAGGCTTTAAATATAGCCTCATGGTGTCCCTTGGTGAAGAGGCATGATCTTTGATCATGCCCTTTCACTTAATAAAACCTAATATAACTATATCTAACTAACAATTAATAAAATATACATAACATTGCTCCTCTCTTAAGATGCTTTGTCCTCAAAGCATACGTAACGATGGGTGTTGCTGGCGAAACGCTTCAGACTCCCAAGATGCTTCTTCAATGGGCAAGTCCTTCCACTTGATTAAATATTCTGTAATAACACGAGAGCGCAGCGTCTTATCACGGGTAGATAGGATACCTCCGGGCTCTAGAACGAGCTTGCCTTCATCATCCAAAATGGGAAGTGTTGTTTGGGGCAACTAATGGTTACCCAATGCCTTTTTTAAGCAGGACACATGGAAAACATTGTGAACACGACTGGTATCGGGAAGGCTCAACCCATAAGCGACTTGACTGATCTTTTTAATAATTTGATACGGACCCTAAAACTTTGGAGCTAATTTATTTTTTCCTTTTCGTTTAAGGGACAGCTGCTTGTATGGTTGAAGCTTGACAAACACCCAGTCTCCAACTTCAAATGATCTCTCAGTGCGATTACGGTCAGCCTGTTGCTTCATACGATTCTATGCAACACTCAAATTTTCTTTAAGAATTTGGACAACCTTTTGGTGTTCTTCTAGTTGATTTTTTACTGCTGGCAAATTTGTTTGAACTGAAGCAAAATCTTTCCACTTCGGAGGCTCATATCCATATAAAGCCTGGAACGGAGTCATTTTTGCCGATGTATGGTAAGTAGAATTATACCACCATTCGGCAAGATGCAACCACTGGACCCACTTATTTTGTTTCTCCGTAGCATAGCACCGTAGGTAAGCTTCCAAACATTTATTAACAACCTCTGTTTGCCCATCTGTTTGAGGGTGATAAGCCGAGCTCATGTTGAGGTAGGTTCCAACATGGTTGAACAATTCCTTCCAAAAGTTGCCTTTAAATTTGGCATCCCTGTCACTGACAATAACTTTCGGAAAGTTGTGTAGTTTATAAATATGTTTGCAGAATATCTCTGCAATTTGCTTTGCAGAGTCTGTTTTTTTAATAGCGATAAAGTGAGCATACTTAGTGAGTCTATCTACTACAACGAAGATCTTATCCTTTCCCTCCGATACAAGTAATCCTTCAATAAAATCCATCGATATTTCTTCCCATTTCTGAGCCGGAATATTTAAGGGATGAAGTAAGCCAGGTGTCATAATGTTTTCAGTTTTATTTCTTTGACACTTGTCACATTCTGCAACATATTTTTGAATATCGTGACTCATACCCTTCCAGAAAAATGACTGACGTGCATTGTAGTAGGTTTTGAAATATCCTACATGCCCAGATGAAATGGAATCATGTGATTCCTTGAGTATTTTTGATATAAACTTGGATTTGTAGTTTAGATAAATTCTCCCTTTGTACCATAAGATATCGTTCTTTCATTCAAATTTTGAATTCCCTGGGAGATTATTGATTATAGCTAACATTTCTGGATCTTTGGCGTACTCACTTCTAATCTCATTAAGCCATTCAGGCACAACAATCGAAACTGCAAGTTATGCTGATTCCTCATATTTTCTGGACAGGGCATCCGCTACTACATTGTCTTTCCCTTTCTTGTGTAATATCTCCATGTCAAAAGTGGCAATCTTCTCGATCCATTTTTGTTGTTCTTCAGAGAGTGTTTTTTGCTGAAGAAGATACTAAAGACTTTTATGATCTGTTCGGATGGAAAATTTACTCCCTAACAGATATTGTCTCCATTTGGCCAATGCATGCATAATTGCGAGCATTTCCTTGCTGTATGTGGACTTGAGACGCTCATGTTTATTTAGTTTTCTGCTTTCAAAAGCAATAGGGTGCCCCTCTTGCATTAATACTGCACCAATACCGAATCCAGAGGCATCACATTCAATGATGAATGGTTTAGAAAAGTCGGGAGTTGCCAATACTGGTGCATTAGCCATTACTTCCTTCAAATCTTCAAAACATTTCCCTGCTTCCTCATTCCATTGAAACGAATTCTTCTTTAAAAGGTTTGTAAGAGGTGCAGTTCTATGCGCATAATCTTTAATAAATCTTCAATAATATCCCGTTAATCCTAAAATCCTCTGAGCTTGGATATGTTCACTGGTTTATTCCATTCCCTTATAGCCTTAATCTTAGAAGGATCCACTTTTACTCCTTCTTGGGATATTAGGTGTCCCAGATATTCAACTTCTTCTTTTCCAAAGGTGCATTTGGATTTTTTTGCATAAAATTGATGGTCTTCTAGTAACGTGAGAATTTTATCCAAGTGTTGGAAATGCTCCCTCCAGGTTTTACTATAAATCAAAATATCATCAAAAAATACTAGTACAAATTTCCTAAGATATGGACGAAATAACTCGTTCATAGTGGCTTGGAACATAGCTGGTGCATTTGTTAACCCAAAGGGCATTACTTTAAATTCATAATGACCTTCATGTGTTTGAAATGCAGTTTTTGGTATATCTTCCAATCTAATTCGGATCTGGTAATAACCTAACCTTAAATCTAATTTAGAGAAATATTTTGCGCCATGGAGTTCATCCAGCATTTCATCGATAAAGGGAATTGGAAACTTATTTTTAATTGTTATCTTATTTAATCCTCTATAGTCAATGCATAGCCTAAACGATCCGTCTTTTTTTCTTGCCAATATAACTGGGGCAGCATACGGACTCTTGCTTTTTGAAATGACCCCACATTTCAAAAGGTCTTGGATTATCTTATCAATTTCAGTTTTATGGTGATGTGGGTAGCGATAAGGCTTGATGTTAACAGGGTCTGATCCTGCCTTGACTTCTATTGTATGTTCGATTGCCCTATGAGGAGGCATTTTCATTGGTAGATCTTGAAATACCTTTTCATGTTTCTGAACTAGTGCTTGTACCTCCTGTGATTCTTCGTGGCTGACTTTTGTAGATAACATCTCTAAATAATGACATTCGACTATATAGGCTGGCGCTCCCTTTCGGATCATCTTCATCATCTGGGATGATGATACGATTTGATTTTCTGGGGCTTGGAATCCAAATAACTTGTGCTTCCGCCCTTCCCACTTAAAGCTTATAAACTGCTTCTGATGGTTGGCCGAATAAGTACCCAAGGTTTGTAACCACTAAATTCCTAAGACCACATCTACTCCTCCGAGTGGTACGACATAGAATGGAGATTCTAAACTAAAGTCTTTAATCTGCAATTTGACTTTATGGCATTTTCCTACCTGTTCAATCTGCTTACCATCGGCCACCATTACCTTCATATTAGGCATGGGAAAAGTAAAGAGGTTGAGTCTTTTGGCCATGGTTGAATCTAGAAAATTGTGCGTGCTGCCTGTGTCTATGAGAACCATTACGTTGTTTTTCTTAATATGTCCCCTTAATTTTAGTGTTCGAGGTTGTGATATACCTGTCATGGCTGATAATGACACTTGCGGAGTGCTGTCATCATCTACTTCTGGGGAGAATTCTAGGGTATCTTCTATCCCTTCTATGTCTGAATCATCATTGTTAGAATCATTAGTTGCTTCACAATTATACAGATTTTTTTCTTTTCCATTCGCACATCTGTGCTTAGGGTCCCATTTTTCGCCACAACGTTTGCATTTGCCTTCCCTCATTCTTTGTATTTCCAAGTTAGATTTGTCTCCCTCGCGAAGGCGTGGTGGAACATATTTCATGTTATCTTCTTTTGTAGATTGAGGAAACCGTTGTCTCGAATATACTTTTTCTGGTTTTGATAATCTTTCAAACTTCTTTTCAGCAGCTTTTGCTTTTTGCCTTGCTACTTCTACGAACGTAATTTCATGTAGTTCGAGCTCTTCTTGTATGTGGATTTTAAGTCCTGAGATATAAGACTGGATTAGACGAGATTCCGACAATCCTGGTACTCGTGTTGCCAAGGTCTCCCATTCTCGAGTGTACTCATCCACATCTCTTTTTTGCCGTAATTTGATAAACGTTGAAAAAAACTTTTCTTCTTTTATGCCTTGAAACCTTTTGAAGAATGCATCCTTAAATTTCCTCCAACTGATAGCAAGCGTCGTCTTTTTCCACCACATATACCAATTATATGCTTCTCCTTCCATTTTCATGGAAGCATGTTTAATTTTTTCGTCATCACTAGTAATGTCATAAATCTCAAAATATTCTTCCACTTTATTAAGCCATGCAACGCTATTTTTTTCATTACCATCAAATTTGGGTCGCTCGATTTTGGCTCTTCGCTGATATGCTACTAGTGGAACAAGAAGGGGGTATTGATTAGCAAATGCATTCCAAAGCTGCTTATTTTGAAAATCTGCATTACTATCTTCTTGATGATGTGGGGAATCGGTCTTTTTCTTGATGCTCTTCTGAGTTTCCTGAATCTGCGGAATTGTTTTGTTGATTTTGTTCCATGTTAGGAAATATTGGGGATTGTGTCTGACTTAACTTATCTATCTTATCATTTAGCTTATTGAAGAGTTCTATCATATTGTTCATTGCTTTGCTATGCTCTGTCATCTTGTTCATTGCTTCGCTATGCTTTTCTGTGGCCTCGTGATGATTTAGCCACATTTGTCTTTCTATTCGATTTGTCGTATCATGAATCTTTTTGATGTCATTGGAGTGCCCTGAAACTGCACCTTCCAGATCGACTAATCTTTTTCCGAATTCTTCGGAATTATTATTGATTTGTTTCTCAAGATCTCCCAATTTCTTCTGGAATTCAGCCATCGACATCGATGAAGACATTGAACGTGTATGAGGTGGGGAATATTTTTCTGCCAGTTTTCCCCCTTTTTTTTTCTTTTTTCTTTCTTTTTTTTAATTAACTAATTAAATATTAATTAATTAATTAAATTAATATATATATATATATATATATATATATATATATATATTTTTAAATGGCCTCTTCCTTTTTTATACGATGATATAATTCCCTTCAGACTTCAACTTTCAAGTTTTCATTTAATCATTAAATAATAGTTTATTTCAATTATCAAAAGTCACAATGTTTGACTTTTGAATAGCTGTTCCTTTTCGAATTGATTAATGTATGGGAGAGTTGACGTTTAATTTTTGAGTGGGCATAACCCCCGGACACAATGGTTCAAAAGTCCAAACCACGGAATTTAAAAAAAAACGTGCTTTTTCTCTATCTGTCATTGTGGGGTTAGTCGACAGCCTTGTCTGCGGCTACGGGACGGAACAGCAGGAGAGCGGTGGGTCGAGAAGCAGTAGAAGGAGCGTGAAGGACGGCGGTGTCAAGAGACGCGGGGAGGAGTGCAGAGCAGCGGGGAGAGGTTTGAGAGGAGGTAGGGGAGTCGCAGGCGGGGGGTGGTGTATTACCGTGAGGAGGCGGTGAGCTGTGCGAGAGGGAGGAAAGGGAGGAAAGTTCTGAGCAGAGAGCGTGAGGGGGTTGGATGGGATGAGGGCCGAGAGTGGAAGAGAGGGAGAAATTTGTAAAAAAATTTAAACAATTGCTACCACCAGCACTTGATAAAAAATCTGCAATCTGGAATTTTTTTTTGTAATTCCTTAATTCTGGGTGATCACACAGATCCCGAAGAGCAACCGCTCCGATACCAATGGAGTGTAAAAACTCTGGTAAACTTGAATAAGTATTTATTATTATTGATAAAAGATGAGATATGAGATATTCTTACAATGGGAAATCACCGAGGCTTTAAATATAGCCTCATGGTGTCCCTTGGTGAAGAGGCATGATCTTTGATCATGCCCTTTCACTTAATAAAACCTAATATAACTATATCTAACTAACAATTAATAAAATATACATAACATACAGCAAAAATGACCCCATTTATGGCACTTTATGGATATCATCCACCATCCATCACATCATCTTCAAGAGAAAATTCGAAGGTTCAAGCAGTGGAATATCACATCGAGAATCAACAAGAAGTTCTCCAACTCTTAAAGGATAACCTGAATTTGGCACAAAATCGAATGAAACAACAGGCAGATCAACATCGCAGCAAGAGAAGTTTTGATGTAGGAGATTGGGTATTTTTACAACTACAACCATACAAACAAATGTCCCTCAAGCAAGCTAAGAAGGATAATAAATTATCGCCAAAGTACTATGGTCCTTACAAGGTGTTGCAAAATATTGGTACTATGGCATACAAATTGGAGCTTCCTGCTTCTTCACGAGTGCATCCAGTTTTCCATGTCTCATGCTTAAAGAAGGTTATAGGTGAAAATCTTCCAGTTCAAACAATATTGTCAGAACTTGATGAGGAAGGAAAAATCATATTGGAACCTGAAGCGGTCACGGAAACAAGAACTCGACATCTACGAAATCGATCAATTTCAGAGTATCTCATCAAGTGGAAGAACTTACCCACTGAAGATTCTACATGGGAGGATGAGAATTTTTTACAGAAGCACCCAGAACTACTCAAGCGTTGAAGACAACACTTTTTTGAAGGAGAGAGGCATGTTAGGTCCCTATATTACTAGTATAGTCCCTTATTGTTGTTAGTGTAACCCCTTATTGTTATTATTGTGCCCTTAATTTATTATTGTTAGGTCGGCTAGGATTACATTGTGGCCCCATGGACTCCTATATATAGAAAGGAGGTTTTGTAATTTGTACAATCCAAGAATTGTTCATTCATGTAATGTATTGGAGGTTGCTCCCTCGAAGTGGCTTATTTTTAAGGCATTGATATCTCTTTTCTTCTATTTTTGGAGCTGGTTTCACAACATTGGGTTGGTGCCAAGAAACTCTTGAGATATCTCTGGGGCACGATAGACCATGGGCTGAGATACACTGTCGAGAGTTTGAGACTCTGTGGATTTACTAATGCCGATTGGGCTGGCAATGTGGTGGATCGCAAGAGCACATTTGGATGCTGCTTCACACTTGGGTCTGCTTCGGGCAAGAAGCAGAAGTCAGTGGCTTTGAGAACCATTGAGGTCGATTACATTGCAGAGTGTATGGCTTGTTGTGAAGCTACTTTGTTGCGAAATCTCTTCAGTGAGTTGTTTGGGCATGTGCTAGATACCACCGTTATCCTTTGTGATAACCAGAGGGGGATTCGTTTGTCAGAGAATCCCGTGTTCCACAATCGATCCAAGCATATTGATATCTGGCACCATTTTATCCGAGATATGGTACAGAGAGGTGTCGTAAGGCTCGATCATATAGGAACTGATGAGCAGGTCGCGGATATTCTCACAAGCCCTTGCGGAAGGTCATGTTCCTAACCTTCCATGAGAATCTTGGAATCGTGGAACGACCCTATTTGGAGGGTCCTATTGGAGGATGAGCTCTGGGAGCTCCAGGGGGGCTTTGGGGATAGCTTCTTGGAGCTATAAGCAACCACAGGGCTAGGCTTGCCGAACCTTGTTGGTGTGCTTCCGCCCCACCATGATGATATTGAGTTGGTTTACCTCTCTTTGGTCTGTGCCCCGTATGCATCCTACCCATGGAGTACCGGACTTATTGGAAGTACCTCTCATTTGGCCAATGAGGTGGGAAATTTGGATAGAGACCAATAGTAAGACCGATGGACGCATCGGAGATTGTCATACTCTCTAGGATGGCACGATCCAACCACTTGATCTGGGATCAAGTCAAGATAGGTTTCGAACCTCCAACTGACTTCGGGTTAGTATGAGACTCCTTTGAGTCGTATAGAGGTTTCGGACCTCTGAGTTGATTTTGTCAGCCAAGAGTGATGTCTTTGTGACTCACCTTTTGTTCTGAAATAAAGAGCCAGCAAAGCAAATTATGGCGGGATGATACATGATGTTTGGATGGCACTGGTGGATGGAGTTCTCCCTAGTTGAGAGGGAGTGTTAATTTTGGACAACTAGGTCCAAACTCCATATTGTACTGCTTAAATGATGATGCCAATATTTTTATTGGATTCCTCTTTCGAAGAGGTGCAAGATCGATCTAAAGATCATCTTGATCAGATGAGCAGAACATGTATTTTGAATTTATTCCACATGTGCAAGGTCGACCAAATTTATCCCACATGCATAAGAGATGTGTCACACACCCCCACAGATGACTATATTTTGGAGAGACTTGGAGTTCATTTTAGACACACATTTTTGGAGGCATTCTCTTCTCTTACGGATGGTGCTGCGATTAGGGCTTCTCATGGTGATGCGGTTAGGGCTTCTTGGTGCAGCGTCTTGATGGAGCGTTTTTGATGAGCAGTCTTGGGGTTGTGTGACACATTGGGTTGGTTGACCTTATGGAGACTTCGTTGGTTGGACCAGTCTTTGGAGTCTTAGGACCTAGCCTTCCTGGACTTAGAGAGGGCTCTCTCTATTGTGTGCGAAGGATGTAAACTTGTTCACTTTAGATGGTTGATTTTAGGCTAGTTCTTAAGTTTAGGGTTTGTTGTTTGTTTGGTTGGGTAAGATAATCAAGTAGGATAGGTGGAGCGAGAGGTCATCAAATCAATTGGGCTATGGAGTCTATGAAAGTCATTGATATCTCAATAATGAATCGAGGTACATCACAGGGAAAATCTAGTGCAGTCAATGGATCTTTAAGGTTATGTGGGAAGTGAGATGGACATTAAATTGGGGAACCAAGGTAGGGCAAAGGGCAGTTAAGAATCCTTTGTCAAATACCTATGAACAAGGAAGTCCTAAATATTAATAAGCAAAAGATACTAATCATGAGATAGGGCACACCATTTACTCAATGACAATACTTTAAACAAATAAACATTCAAGATGAACAATCCAGTGGAACAAAGAAAGCAAGAAAACTTATCTAACTTCAATGATTCTACTTTCAAGATTTGAAAGCATATAAGATGACAAATAGCTTTAATAAATGAAGAGGGAACTCCTAAACATTATCTATCAAACTATAAAGAACTTTGAGGCAAACTGATATGCATGAACAAAGGGTAAGATCGAAACAAGAGCTCTTTGACTTAACCTAACAACCAATACATCAAAGAGAAGTTCCAAGACAGAGTTTAGATAGCATCAAATAAGCAGGGCTTGCCATAAATCATATTTGGAAACTAACATATTAATCCATTAATGAAACAAACAAGCTTAGGTGGGCCTAAGAAGCAATTAAGAATTCCTTAAACTAACCCAGCAGAGGAAAACATAAAGACAATAGCAAACACGAAGACTGAGGTGCCTCAAACAACATTTCTCAACCTATACTTTTCTGAGCTATTGCAACATAAAAAGATGGACATATGATAAACTAGAAAACATGAACAAATTAGAGACACATCACCATTAACCAAACTCAGGGATCCTGCAAGCAAGCCTTCATCATCATCAATCAAGGCAAATCATCCACAAGCTCCACAACACCAAAATGCCCTTTAACCTCAAAGAACCATGTATTGCACTCAAAACTCATCAAAAGCCAACAATTACAATGAATCCTCCTGCTCTATATAACAAGCAAGGAGGAGAAAAACCTAATAGAGTCTCTAGAAGTCTATTGGCTAATCAGAAGTGTCTCTATTGTCCTTGAGGCCTTGCAAGGCCCAAGGCACAAAATATCTAAAATAAATATCTTTTCGGCCATTTTTAGCAAAGAAATTGACCTTTAGGCTCTGACAAACCTCCTAAAACTTGCCAAGCGTACATTTTTTACTTTTCAACCTTAGGAGCGCAGCACTGTGTTTTAAAGTGAATTTTCTTGCCAAGGGGGTAGCACAGGAGCAGGAAAAATGGGTCATCTTGCAGCAGTGTTTTGAAGGCCTTCCCAATGTCGGAAAAGGCTCCGTGATGGCTCGTTGGAAAGCCCTTGAAGTCTACTTTCCAGATCTACCCTTGGTTCTTTGATCTGACCTCTGTAACCTGTTCAAAAAGTGAAAATGCCAAGGCTGGTAAGGGCGCAGCACATGTCCTAAAAAGCAAGCAGAATGGTGAAAAAATGGGTGTTTTTGACCCTTTTGGAGGATCAAAACAACTCCAATTGATCTGAAACTTTGTGAGCACGCTATATGAGTGATGAGGATCCCAAAAATGTAAGTCTTTCCCCTTGAATATGCTCTGAAAAAGAGCATAGCACCAGGTGTGATACCCCCTTTGGTATCAAAATTAGCAAAAAAAAAAACTTGTCAAAATTCTCCCAAATTTGGTGGATGAGTGTCTCATGGGTTTTGGGAGACCTGTAGAGATGCTTGTGCCAAGATTCCAAGCCTAGCTTGGCCTTTTTCTTATTTTAGTGCTTGAATTTCCATGAGGGCTTCCTTCAGTTTAGCACTAGCAAGCTTGTTTTTCATGGCATAATGTTTGCTCATTTTTTTCTGGAGAGCAAGGCCTCTCTTTATCTTCTTAAAGTGCTTGTGTTCATTCTTGTAGTACTAAATGATACGTTGTGCCATCTCAAAATCCCTCTCCCACTCTCTGATTTGGGCATCCTTGCTTTGGAGTAGTAGTCTAATGGCCATCTCCTCATCTTCATTATCACTGTCTAGGTCAATGAACTGAGGCTTCTAAGTAGTTTGCTTGCCTCCCTTATTTTTCTTATCCTTTTTCATTTTCTCTTTGCCTTTGTCAAGCCTTTGAACTAATGTAGATGGCAAGGCCCCTTGCCTTTTGGAGGCAGCAAACACTTGCCTTGATCCTCTTTGATAAGTGAGAGGACAAGGTTTAACATGTTTCATTTCATCATTGGTGACCTTAAGACTGCTTTTCTTCTTATCAAGGATATCCGCATTTGTGTCCTCTTTATCTTGTTCTTGACTGTCTTCTTGGGAGGTATTTTCATTTTCACCCATGTTAGCATCATTGTCCTGACTTTTATCACTATCATCCATCTCTTGACTGCTTTTTGGGTTCATAGTGTCACTGTTGTTATTATTTTTAGGGCTATCAGTCATCATGGTGTCTTCATTATCCTCCTTATCATTGGTTTCTTCTTCCACACTGTTTTGCCCACTGTCTTCCCTCTTTTGCCCACTGCCATCTCCTTCAAACTCTGTGTCTTCTTTTTTACTGCTATTTGGCTCACTGTTTTCTTCTTCACCTTCACTGTTTTTCTCATCAAAATCTGCCTCTATCTCTGTATCTTCATTGTTTTCAGCCTCTGTATTGTCTTCACTATCACTGACCTTGTCTTCATAACTATCTTTGTCCTCATTGTCCTTTGTTTCTTCTTCCTCATTCTCTGTCTCTGTTTGTTCTTCTGTCTCTTCATCATTGCTTGCATCTTGATCACTGTCATGATCTTCTTCATCTTCTGCCATGTCATCTTCTTTTTCATCCTCATTTGGCTCACTGCCTTCTTCTTCTTCTTCATTTTTTGTTCATCTCCTTTGTCCTCATCATCCTCTTCATTATTTGCCTTGTCATTTGTGTCTTCATCAAGACTTTCATGGTCTGTTTCCTCATGACTATCACTTTTTGCCTCACCATTTGTTTCTTCTTCCCCACTGTCTTTTGTCTCTGCTTCATCATCATCACTTTCTTCATTTTCATTTTCCTTTCCCTCATCACTTTTTTCTTCCTCTTGACTGTCATTTTCTTCTTGACTGCCATGTTCCTCCTTGTCACTGCTTTCTTCATGTTCTTCAACACTTTCTTCTTGTTCTGAGGCTTTAGGAGAAGGTGAAAAAGGGAGGTTTGTTTGGGGAGAGGATTCATATGGAGAGGATGAATCATGGTCAGTGGGAGGTGATGGAGGAGTGGAGGAAGGTGGATGAAATGATGAGGGTAAACTTTGCAGAGAAAGAGGTTGTGGATTTGTGAAAACATCATGGGCGATCAAAAATTTCCATGGGATACCCTGTTGCTGTCATTGATGCAACACAATCATTTTGATGAGAGAATGGTGTAAAAGACTATGCATTTGTTGTGAAGGAGGCCTCTTTTGCACAATGTATGACATCTTATCAATACTTATATAAAGTTAATAAGGCAAATGCAGTATCTTGGCCCTAGTGAAATGCATAAGCAGTCTTATATGGTAGGAATAGAGCCTAGAAAACCTACCCTCACAGATAAAATATTTCATGATGGTTTTCATTAAAGGGGCATACCTTTCCAACAAATGGGAGAAGGGAAAAATGGTCTTGCAATCAGCTTGGTATCTTGGTTTCAAAAAAGGCTGGTAATGGGTTAAGTCCAAACTCACCTGTTTGAACCATTTTCTCCCATGCAAGATATCCCAGTGGCCATGGCAATTGCATTGGTGGACAGCTCAAACTTCACTCCAGCTAGGTGTAGTTGGTGATTATGGAGGTTTAGGTTGAAAAATCTAGTCAACTCAGGGTGACTTTTGACTCTTTGTACTTTTTCACAAAAGTCATAGCACCCTACCTCTTGGAAATATGAAACTGTGGTAGGGGAGGCTGTCAACTCCTTGGTGCTTGAAGGCTCAAATCTGTTTGCTCTCCCACCCTTTCTCTGCTGCTCTCTAGGCCTTTGGCCTCCCTCGCCCCTATCAACACTGCCTTCTCTAGGCATTTTGTCTTTTACCCTTGTCTTAAAATCAAAAACTTGAAATTGCTTGTGTAATGATATGAAGAGGGTGAGTGGGATGGTGGGGAGACAATGGTGTCAAGGCTTGGCAGTGTGGAGGCTAGTTTGTGCAAATGGAGAGGTTATTTGGCAAAAGAGCTATTTCTTAGCATGGAGACCAAACATTTTCTTCCTCTAGGATTTCTAAATTCACCCTTTAAAAATAGCACGAGAGGGGGCAGAGTGCCTAAATACCTGTTATGAAAATCCTCAAGAGTGTCAAGCAAGAATTTGGAGAGATCTTGAGCAATTTGGAGGCTTGGAATGAACTTGAAAAGCTCCTGGCTAAACGCGCAGCACAGGAGTGCAACACAAGTGAGTCGAGTCGACCCTGCACGGGCGGTCGAGTCGGTCCTAAACGCAGCGCAGGTGAGTCGGGTCGACCCTGCACGGGCGGTCGAGTCGGTCCTGAACGCAGCGCAAGAGCGTAGCACAAGCCAATTCGTGCAACACCTGAAGGGGCAGGCACACAGCATGGCAGAGCCTGCACACAGTCTCGGGCCAGTCGGGCCTTTTTCCTACACGGCGTTGGGTGAGGGCTGAACGACGGTTGGGCATCTCCTGCACGTCGTTTGAACGGTCCAGCGTGCAGCGTCGGGCTGTCGAGCGGCTCCTGCACGCTGTCGGGTCGACCCTACATGGCCCAGCACATAGCACAAATGCGCAACTTGGGTCGGTGTGGTCAAGCGGTCATGTACGCAGTAAACGCGTAGCGCACCGCTACAGGAGCGCAGCGCTCTGTGGAAAAATGCACAAGGGTTACACACAAGCGCGTAGCGCTGTGATCCAGGAGCGCAGCACCGTGTCTTCTGCCCGAAACCTTGCTAGAAAACCCTGATTTTTGGCTCGAAGGCTTTCTCTCCTCTTGGTATATGAAAAAATGAGTTGAGTGAGATACTTTGTCTTTTTATACCCTTGAAAAAATTAAAATCAAAAACCCACCTTGATTAATGTTTTGTCTTTGGACTTTTCATTCTTTCACTGATATTTCTTTTTCTTTGTGCAGGAAGTGAAAAATGATTCTTTGGTGGGTGATTTTTGAAAATGCAACTTTCTTCTTCCTCCTATTGCTTTTAACAATCCTTTGACTGTACTAGAAAACTTAAGTTGCCTTCACTGATACTCTTTAGAATTTCTCCCTTGGTGCAGTGGAAAAATGTTGCTTTGACAGCCATAAAGGTGACCATCTGACATCATCCTTCAAACCTCTGCTTTCCATCATTAAGAAGGTCTCTCACCTTCATTCCTTGTTCCAACAAATCTTCAATTTATGCTCAGTGGCGTTGATGTACCTTTGTCCTTGTGATCCTTTGTATGTCACTCCTTACTGGGCAACACCTTTAAACCAATCCGTCATAAAACCCTGATTTTCTTTGTTCATAAGCCTACTGCTTCTCTTTTGCTGTGAATGTCCTTTGTGATGATTTTAGCTTCTCATCTTGCCATTTTTTCTGTTGATAACCATCATAAACCATTCCTGCAGAAATGTTTTAAGATAGGCAATTGTCCTTTTGCAGACATTATGCTTTAATCTAAGAGGTCCTTTCTTGAAAGCTTTTTGATACCCTTTGGACAATCATGAGCTCACCTTCCTTTTCATTTGATTTCATCTTTGGGCACATGTAAAACAGTGAGTTTAGAAAGCCAAAACAATGAATAACCTAGGAGACCCTACATGACCTATTGGGATATCTTTTCGACTTGGTCTTTGGCTGAAAACTTGAATCAGGGTTTGGAGGTGTAAAACAGAGTTTTGACAAACCTTTATGCATTGCAATCCTAGAAACTGATAACTTTGATTTATCTAAAGAGCCTAGAAAGGTAGTTTAAAATCACCACTGCTTGAGGCACTTGGTGAATAGGGGAAAAGGTTTAGGCTACTTGGCAATCCAAGATGTGAGTAGAAGGGCTAGGCAAATTGAAATGGACTGGTAAGGTCAGAGGTGGCAAACACAGTGAAAATAGTGACATAAGTCCATGATTTGGTCTTCCGGGAGTGATACACTGGCCATGCCTTGATAGAGTAGTAGAACAGTAAAAAAATTATCCTAATGATAATGAAGGCAGTGAGATTTCTAGAACTCACAAGATTCATGAATTTTGTTTCTAGAAATCTAGGATAAGCATTTAATCATCTATAAAGGCAAAAATTATTGATGACTAACAAACCTATTGTTGAGCCTTTGGTGTGGCTAGATAACTCGATAAATGGCTTGTTAATCCGTAGGATGAAGAAACCCTAGCCCTTACAGGTCATGCAAGAAGAAAGTTGCATGCATTAACAGTTGATGTTGAGGACAAGGATGAGCATTTCAAGCTTGATAAAGATTGCAGACGGATTTCAGTGATTTTTGCAAGGAGGCAAGAATCAGGGGGGAGTTGACAATTCCCTACAATACTCAGCAATTTCCCTCTTAATCAAGAGATGAGTACTTCATATTTTTTTCCCTTGATTATTATTATTTGTATTCCTAGTTCAACCTCTTGTCTTTGTATTTTTGCTCGGTTATAATTTTTCTTCCATTACCTCCTGAAAGGAGGGAAAGAATGAGTACATTATAGTAACTACCTATACAATGATTAATGCAACATCAAGAACTTTGTGACAAAAGGGTTCTCCCGGGAAGAAGGAATGGACTACGAGAAGATTTTTTGCTCTTGTCGTCGATGTTAAAATATTTGGGCTCAAGCATAGGCTCTGTAAGAGGTGATTAATGTAATAGCAAAAGGATTTGCTTACATGACAGAGTGAGTAGTAATAGCAGAAGGACTTGCTTACATGATAGAGGGAGAAGTAATAGTAGGACTTGCTTACATAACAAAGGAATCAGCCAGAAGGACATGGCCAGGTCACTTCATCCGAGATATGGTGCAAAGAGGAGCAGTAGAGCTTCGATAAATATCCACAGATGGGCAGATTGTGGACATATTTCAAAGACAAGCTTAGTATGATGTTGAATGTCTCCCTCATTGAAGGGAATGATGAGGTCTTTGCGAGATTGGGCAAACCATCTCCTGAAGCCATAAAGGACTTTGACTAGGGGAGATGGATACATTCACCTTTGAAGCCAAAAGGACTTGGCTAGATCATAAAGGATTTCGACCATAATGGTAACAAGGCAATTACAGGGGAAAAAATAGGATACATTCAACTTTGAAGCCAAAAGGACTTGGCTAGGACTTGGCTAGGTTGACTAGAGGTGAATGACCCGGGGAAACTATAGGATTGGACAAATCTTCTCCTGACAAGCCAGAAGGACTTGGCCAGGTCGACCAAAGGAGATAGATGTAATTCACATTTGAAGCCAGAAGGACTTGGCTATGTCATAAAGGGCTTTGACCGGAAAGGTGAATAGTCCAAAGGTAAATTCTCTCATGAGAAGCCAATGTTGAAATTCAAATGCAAGATAGAATTTCTTAACATGATAATTACTTGTGACTAAAATATATATATGTGTGTGTGTGTGTGTGTGTGTGTGTGTGCGTGTTCTCTTAGCATTTATTTTATTTCGTTATGTCATCAAGAAATTACACATTAACAATTTAGCTATTCAAATAGAGATCATAGTGTAGAAGAGACAAAATATGTTGAAAAGTGTAACTAGGTTCGGTCTTCATAATGACATGTAATTGTGACTTTGAAAAATGATGTAATAAAAATGTTACTAAGACTTGCTTCATGGGTTTCATGAACAAGTTATTTTATTTTTAGTTGGCTCTCATTTGAGAGCATTAGGATTTATCATGTAAAGTCAAAGAATTAATATCATGTATGAAGAGCTCTTCTTGAGCATGTGTCGAATGTATATTAGTCTATAGAAGTATCTAGAAGCCCTCCAAAGACAAACGCAGTCTCTCTTATGAAGTCGGCCTCTAAACGAAGATAAGAAACATTCATGTCGGCTCACATAAAAAGACACACCAATTCGGATGCTCAGGTTGACTTAAATGTATTTTCGAATTACTATATAAAGGAGGCTAGGCTCCTCGCATTTCCACAGCCCAGAAGCTCGGATTCCTTTGAAGTTTCGATCAGAAACTACAGTCAAACAGTTCGGATATTTTCGGATGAAGAGCAACAGTGATGAGTTCGGTCGCCAAGCAACTTGGATCTTTGTTTTGGGTGAATTACCATAGTGATATTAAAGTCAAATTGCAGGAGACATAGTTCGGATGATCACAGAAAGAAGGCTCGAATATCTACAGTTGAGGAATTTGGGTTTCAATGCAGGAATAGGTCTTGGACCTCTCTGAGATATATTCACAGTCTCGGCATACCACAGTGACATTACCTCTATCTCAGGATAATGTATCTCGGTACAGTGTCAATGGTCTCGGTGATGCAACAGTGCTAATGGTCTCAGTAATGCATCAGTGATAAAGTTCTCGGCATAAGCTCCAATAAGGACAGTATTGTTAAGGCAATGATGTAGATCTTGGTATCAAGGCAATGATGAAGATCTTGGTGAAAGAGGAGTCAAGAAGAGGATTTGTGTCTTGGTCTTGGAGTGGCTAATAGGTCAAAAGTCTTGGTCTTGGTATTCATCAATTGAAATCTACATAAGAAGAATTAGTGCGGGTTTTCCTCTCAAAGAGTGAGAGGTTTTGGCCCTGGCTCATAGCCAATATGTTGTGTCTCTTGTCTATTTTATGTTCATGCATTAGTTACTATTTGATGAAGAAGAACACTAATAATTTAACATGAAGAAGATACTAATCTAAATAAGTAAAAATGCATTCACAAGCAGTCACTAATAAAGAGAAATCCCCTAATGCAAATGCCCTAGATTTCTCAACAAAAGACACTAGAGATTAGGCCAGAGGCCAGGGCAAAACTCACAATGGGAAAACCCAACAATCCTTTCCTTATAGAATCTTTAGTCAACAGGAGAAATCCAAGTAAAAGATAAACTGACTAGTAACCTAAGTGCGAAGTCAAAACTCCATGAAACAATAGCCTTGTCACAATTCTGTCTAAGATATACCACATGTCTTGTCCCTAATTCTGTTGAAAATTTTCACTTTTCTTGTAATATTGCCTCAGGATACTACCTTGCCTCAAGATATGAACCTCTTAAGAAATAACCTTTAATATACCTCAAGAATAGTATACAAGTTGCCTCAAGAATAGTGTACAAACTGCCCTCAACGATGGTGTAAGAACTGCCTCAAGGATGGTGAATAAACAGCCTCATAGATGATAAACGAACTGCCTCAAATATGCCTCTGATGTGTTATGCGAGGTGCCTCAGATATGCTTCAGAATATGCCATGCGAATTGCCATGGATATGCCTTAGAATGTGCCATTCGAAGAGCCTCAAACATGCAAATTTCTCTTTCACAGAAGCTGCGAGTTAGCTGCCAAATTGGAGGAGTGATAATGCCAATATATAGTTGTTTTTCCATGCAAACAGACACATCTCTTGGGCAGGCTGACTTAACAAATGGAGGGCCAACTTGGCAGATGGCATTTGACTAAGAGACATAAAAAATTATTTTCTTTCTTTTAAAAGATGTCCAAATGGGACATGATAAAATAATCTTTCTTTGACTCATAAATTCTTTTTGACTATTTACAAAAACATAATTATGAAAACCGAACCTAGTTACAATTTCAACAACCAAAAGGACTTGGTGGAGTATAAAAACTCTGGTAAAACTGATAAATATATATTATTAATGATGAAAGATGAGATAAGAGATGATTACAATGAGGAATCGCCTGGGCTTTAAATATAGCCTCAAGGTGTCCCTTGGCGAAGAGGCATGATCTTTGGATCATGCCCTTTCAGTTAATAAACCTACTATAACTATATCTAACTAATAATTAATAAAATATTCATAACATTGCCCCTCTCTGAAAGATGCTTTGTCCTCAAAGCATATGTAATCGACGGACAACGTTGACGAATGTCTGATTCCCGCGAACGGCGAGCTCTTGCTTCCCATATTTTAAAAAGGTCATGGAGCATATTCTCGAGTTCAGTTTGTTGTTGATCTGGATAGTGAAAATATCTGATATCGACAGAGTCGGATCCTGTCTTGATTTCTGGAGACTCTTCATGGCTCCCTTTTGAAGATAACATTTCTAACTGCTAACATTGCACTGTAGATATGACTTGATTTCCTGGGGTTTGGAATCCATACAACTTGTATTTCTGCCCTTTCCACTTAAAACTTATAAACTGCTTCTGATGGTTGGCAGAATAAGTACCTAGAGTTCGTAGCCATTGAATTCCTAAGACCACATCTACTCCTCGTAATGGAACGGTGTGGAACGGAGATTCTAAATGAAAGTCTTTAATCTGCAATTTGACTTTATGGCATTTTCCTACTTGTTCAATCTTCTTACCATCGGCCACCATTACCTTCATATTAGGCATGGGAAAAGCGAAGAGGTTGAGTCTTTTGGCCATGGTGGAATCTAGAAAATTGTGCGTGCTGCCTGTGTCTATTAGAACCATTACATTGTTGTTCTTAATATGTCCTCTTAACCTTAGGGTTTGAGGTTGTAATATGCCTGTCATAGCTGATAAGGACACTTGCGGAATAGTTTCGCCCTCCACTTCTGGAGAGAACTCTAAATTGTCTTCTAATCCTTCTATACACGAATTAGTACTGTTAGTGTCATTAGTTGCTTCACAACTGTATAGATTTTTTGCTTTTCCATTTGCACATATGTGCTTAGGGTCCCAGTTTTCACCGCAACGTTTGCACTTGCCCTCTCGTATTCTTTGTTTTTCCAGACTAGATTTTTCGTCTTCACGAGGATGGACAGGGACATATGTTGTGTCAACTACACTTTCAGATTGAGGAAACCGTCGTCTCGAATATACTTTTTCTGGTTTTGATAATCTTTCTAATTTCTTTTCAGCAGCTTTTGCTTTTTGCCTTGCTACTTCTACAGACGTGATTTCATGTAGTTCTAGCTCTTCTTGTATGTGGATTTTAAGTCCTGAGATGTAAGACTGGATTAGACAAGATTCCGACAATCCGGGTACTCGTGTTGCCAAAGTCTCCCATTCTCGCGTGTACTCATCCACATCTCCTTTTTGGCGTAATTTGATAAACGTTGAAAAGAACTTTTCTTCTTTTATGCCTTGAAATCTTTTGAAGAACGCATCCTTAAATTTCCTCCAACTGATAGCGAGCGTCGTCTTTTTCCACCACATATACCAATTATATGCTTCTCCTTCCATTTTCATGGAAGCATGTTTAATTTTTTCATCGTCACTAGTAATGTCATAAATTTCAAAATATTCTTCTGCCTTATTAAGCCACGCAACGCTATTCTTTTCATTACCATCAAATTTGGGTAGGTCAATCTTGGCTTTGCGTTGATATGCTAATGGTGGAACAAGAAGGGGATATTGATTAGCGAATGCATTCCAGAGCTGCTTGTTTTGAAAATCTGCATTACTATCTTCTTGATGATGTGGGGAATCGGTTTTTTCTTGATGCTCGTCCGAGTTCCCTGAATCTGCGGTACTGTTTTGTTGATTTGGTTCCCTGTTAGGAGATGTTGGGGATTGTGTCTGACCCAACTTATCTATTTTATCATTTAGTTTGTTGAAAAGTTCTTTCATTGTTTCTGTGGTCTCGTGATGATTTAGCCACATTTGTCTTTCTATGCGATTTGTTGTATCATTGATTTTTTTTATGTCGTTGGAGTGCCCTGAAACTGTACCTTCCAGATTGACTAATCTTTTTCCGCATTCTTCGGAATTGTTAGTGATTTGCTTCTCAAGATCTCCTAATTTCTTCTGGAATTCCGCCATCGACATTGACGAAGACATCGAGCGTGTATGAGGCGGGGAATATCTTTCTGCCAGTTTCTCCTCTCTTTTTTTTTTAAAATTAATTAATTAATTTATTTAATTAATTAATTAATTTTTTTTGAATTAATTAATTAATTATTATTTAATTAATTAATTAATAAATAATAATTTTTTTTTTTTAAAAACTATATAATTATTATATATATATAATTTTTAATTAAAATTATATAATATATATAATTTAATTATATAATTGTTATATATATAATTACAAAATATATATATATATATATATATAATTATTAATTTAACTATATAATATATATTTTATATAATTAAAAAAATGTCGTTCCAATTTATAACCACCGTTTAGATTTATACCACGAGCCCTTTCAGTGTTAATAAACCACGATTTAAATATCAAAAACCTGTCCGATTTTTTTAACTCTGGAATGTATTACCTGCCCGTCCGATTGATAATGCAGCCGTCCAATTTTTTTTTAAACAAACACGCCGTTTCTTATGAGTTATACGCTGCAGTGGGAAGCAGTCGGGAGAGTGGCGGACGAGTCACGCTGCAGTGGGAAGCAGTCGGGAGAGTGGCGGACGAGTCACGATTATTTATTTTAAAAACAATTCGTTCAGATTTAAAAATATACCCGTCCAAATTTTAAAAATATACGCCGTATCGTTTCAACGCTGTATGGTTTATTCAAACTTTATATCGTATTTTTTTTTTAAACGCGGTGGTTTATATCTAAGCGGTGTATATCTAAACGGTGTGTCGATTTATTTACCCAGAGCAGGGCAGAGTTTTGTATTAATCGTAAACACTGGTCGCTTTTAACCGGATCAGCTATCGTCCGATTTTTTTTTATTAATCGCTGTCCGAAAGAGTTAATGTGAAATCGATGTATATTTGCTGATGTATAATTGACCATGTTTAAAACCCGATTTGCTGTCGTTTGACCGAGCCCCGATTTGATTTGATTGTAAAATAAACCTAAAATTTTTATTATAGCAATTTTCCACTGTCTGATTCCGTACGGACGTACGATTCCGTACAGCGTACGATTCTGTACGGCAATTTAAATTGATCAAATTTTCAACCGTCTGCACACTAATTTCGTACGGTTCAATTGTACAAATGATTGGTTAAATGCTGCTGTGTAAAGGTTTTTTTTTTTCCTTTCTAATTCTCAGTCCAATTCCAATTTGGCCGTACGATTCAGCCGTACAGATTGAACCCTCTTGCAATGCTTAAATCCTGTTTTGTCTGATCACAGCCGTACGGCTGCTCTGGCAATGAAATGGTGAGCGGAAGCTGTGAGTGGAGAAAGATGCAAAATTTCTTCAGCAATTCTGCACTTAGTAAAAAAAATCTGCAATCTGAAATTGCAGTTCTGGAATTCTGTAATTCCTGGGTGATCACACGAATCGACGATTGCTTTCACGATACCAAACAAGTATAAAACCTCTAGTAAAAGCCGATAAATATATATTATTAATGATGAAAGATGAGATAGAGATGATTACAATGAGGAATCGCCTGGGCTTTAAATATAGCCTCAAGGTGTCCCTTGGCGAAGAGGCATGATCTTTGGATCATGCCCTTTCAGTTAATAAACCTACTATAACTATATCTAACTAATAATTAATAAAATATTCATAACACTTGGCTGGGTCATAAAGGACTTTGACCATAAAAGATTGATACATTGATTGATTGATTGATTGAACTTTTCTCAAGGAAGGAGAAATTTCAGCTAAAGGAAAATTTGTTGCATCCAAGGAGAATACCTCTCCCGCTAAGAGGGAGTGTTGATTCTTGTGTAGCATTAGGAGGCATTACTGCATGCCACGAGGCCTCCTAAGTCGACTTAGAAAAATTATGGAAATTAAAATAGAATAAAATAAAAATTTATTTTTTTGGGTCTCATGTAGACTCAAAAGGGACAAGTCAACCCCACCATGAAAGGGTCTATCCCTTGGGGTAAAAGCACCCATTCGGCTTATATATATACACATGATGTGACACTTCATTTGATCACTCACTCATTATCATATCCCTTCTATATTAGCCACACATGGGAGTAGAAAAAGGATGACGTCACTGAAGTTTGGACTTAGTTTTTGGCACATATTTCTAGACAATTTATTATATACCTTGTTGAAGAAAATTTTCTCCTAGAAGAAGAGTTGTTGGGTTTTCTCCCATGTTTGGGTTTTCTAGGGAAAAATTATTGTCTCTATTGTGCATGGTTGTCTCTTTATGATATTTATTGTTTCTATTGTTTTTGTTGCATTATTGTTGAGATTTTTTGTGTATAATTGCTTAATGATATCACTAGCATAAGATAAATTGATTGAAATCATTAAAAGTAATTATCAAATCAGAAGATTGGCTTCTATTGTGCATCCTAGTAGAAAATTCAACACAAACCAATTACAAGAAAACACATGAAGCATTTAACAAAGAGGTTGCATGCTAGCAGGCCTGAATATCATCAACATCCTCCCTCCAATAATAGATATGAATTTTGACGTCCCCAAAAGCAAAAGTCATGAGTGATGAGGCCTGAGTTGATCAGTTAGTCCCAAATCAAGTGTCTCCAAAGAATATTAATCCATTCGTTGAGGACAAGACTTCATCCAAGGATACTGACAAAACTCCTCTTATAGAAAAGTAAGAAGAAGAAGTTGGAATGGAAGATGAGGAGGAGATCAAACCCCCATCTTCTTCTCCTTCCTACTCAAATGTGTTAAAAAATAATCCACGTTCCTCCCCTCCTTTAAGAAGAAGTAGGAAAGATCGAAGCAAGGAAACCTCGAAATCTAGTGTTGAGAATTCTCTTGCCTCCCGTGGGTCTAGCGATGGGTCAATTTCTCTCAAATATTAGAAATGTTTTGTTTTTGCATCATCCTGTGCAAGCAATTTGTAAGAATCTACTCATGTTCTCAAGAAGCAGTAGATGCAAGCTTTAAAAGGTCTACTATTGGATCTCTCTCCCCCTTCTTTTCGGATCAAGTCTGAGTTTCAGTGTGTGGAAGGGTCTACGGTCTTGGATAAAAATAAGGGACAGTACAGCAAGGAGACAAGGAATTTGTGTCAAGGATTAAAGTGTGATTTCAGTGCATGCTACAGGATTAATGAGAATGCTACAGCGTGAATGATGAAAATGCTACAACAAGGATTAAATAGTCTATATAGAATGTAAAGGAGTCTATCCTTGCTTCATACTAAGTCTGCACTAAAGACCGAGGGTTGTCTCATATGCGTACACAGTTCAGTCTAGGGATGGTTGGAAGTATAGAGGGGTGTTGGAAGGAGACTGAAGTAAGAGACTGTTGGAGGTCAAAAGGGAGGAAGCAACTTATCAAAGGCTAGAGACCAAGATTCTCTAGGTGACAGTGCAGAACGGTGCAAAGCAATGCAGAGAGAAAGATCAGCATAAGAAACCGAGAAGAGCAGTGACAAGGTCATGAAGGCATTCTGGATCAAGGGTCTATGTCATGGTTATGGTACTCGTCAATGGAAGATCTATAAGAAGAATTGTTTTGGGTTTTCCTCTCCAAGAGGGAGAGGTTTTGGCCCTGGTTTGAAAGCCTAAACATTGTGTCTCTTGTGCATTTGATAACTGACTCGATGAAGAACATAATAAGCTAATGAAGATAAGATCTAAGATAAAGAAGCATAATAAGTATAACACAAGTAGTTATCAAGTAAGAGAATTGGATTAAACTACGCCCTATCAAATTCTCAACATGGTATCAAAGCTAAGGTGTTAGAAAGGGCTATTTGGCAAGAAGACACACAAGGATCAAAAGATCAAGGATAAGTTTTCAAAAGAATGATCTACTTTATAAAAAGTCTAGATCTAAGAAGATCTTCATTCATTCAAGGAGGAGCACTTTGCAGAAGTTGAAGAAGTCCTCAAGCCATCTCAAGAAGACAAAAGATCTTACTTAAAGAACATATATATCAAGGTTATTTCAAGAGGTGATTTTTATCTTCAAGAAATCTAAAGCTATCTCGTGATTGAAGTCAAGTCATCACTATTGGAGACATCATCAAATCATCATTTTGCTGAAGTCATCATCAAGTCATCCTTGATCATAATCAAGGATCCAAGGTGATCTATCGATTTACACCGCTCTTAAAGAAGTCTATCTAAGAGGGAGCTCATGGTGCTATCTACATCATCATCAATAAAGAAGCTGATAGAAGAAGAAAAGCATTTACTCAAGTAAGTATCTTTGCGACTTCATATGAATCTATCAAAATGTCTTTTTACAAAGAAAGCAACAAATTGGTTAGGGTTTCAAACTTTCTTGCATGAAAGAAAAGGGCAATGAAGTCATACATGAAGGGAGACATAAGAGCCTAGAGGATTCTTATAGAATCCATAAAGGACTCTCTCATCCCCTATGTATCAAAACTAAAATATTCAAAAGAATATATGACAAATTGGTGGAGCAGTTCTCGGTAAGTACTACAAGGGAGGTAATATCTCTAAGACAAGAACTATACACGTTGGAGATGTCTAGAGAGGAGGAAATAACTTCATGAAGATTTCCAAAATACAAGATCAATTGCAGGAATTGGGAGAAGAAATGTCTGATAGAGAAATAAAACTATAGTGGTGCTGAAAGCTCTGCCAGAGGGATGGGAAAACTTCACTTCAAGCATTTATGGAAAAGAAGAAGCAATACCATTCCAAAATCTATGGTCTTTATGAGAATTAATAGAGACAAGGTTAAAAGCTAAGGTGGATATAGGATCAAATAAAGAGAATCAAGCCTATGCTGCCATATTAAGAAGAAAGGGAAGATTTGGTAAGTTTGGTCCTTAAGAAGAAAAGATGAAACATGGATAAGATACGATGCTATGGGTGTCAAGAGGAAAAAGGAAGAAGCCCATATCATCGGAAAAATGGAAGAACCAGATTCAAAGAAGCCTAAGAAAGAAGAAGTGAAAGGGCTCTATTATAATTAAGATCATCTTCCTCTTTAAGAGGTATCTATTAGGTTGTTAGGAAGCATGGTATATTAGATAAATACATCACTCCAGGATTGGCATCATGATGGAAGCATTGAAGGAGGAGCACTCATTGTAGGAGGATGTCTGTAACACATATGTGACATCTATGCTATAAGAGGTTCCTGGGAACCTCACTGAGAAAACAACATTTATAGAAGGCAATCATCAACATAAAGGTCATCATTCAATAATCAATAAGGAAACAGATGCTAACACTTTCTAATGGAATCCTCTTTGGACTCACTAGTTAGAAAGAAAGCAATAGGTTTCCTCGAGAAATTCTAGCTTGTAGAATTTTGGGATTAGAAATGATGACATATTGATGAAGTAGGTCAAGAGAATAAAACTCTTCACTCCAAGGAAATCTGCTGCATGCAGGATGACTCAAAGAAAAAAATGAGGTACATATATATATTTATGCTGACACTAGATGCTATGTAGACAGGCCATATGGTTGCAGGTAGAAGAAGTATGATCAAAGAAAGAAGGAACTCTTCTGATGCACAAGCTGTCAATAGACATGTTCCACACCGGATGAAATCAACATAATATGTCGTCATATGGAATATGAGGTGATTATATACTATCACGGAGTTGCATATTGGAAGTTCCTGGGAATGAAATAAAAGTTTGTGGAAGAGAAAAGAAGAGATCGCGAAAAAGTGCAATCATGGGAAGAAGTAGTCAACATCCAAGGAAGCCAAGAAGACTTGACTAGAAAATCTCCTGGGAAGATATGTAGACCCTAATAGAATTCTGGAAAAGATGGAGACCCTTGACAGTACATATATTTAGGATATGTGTCAATCTGTAAACAAAGGATGTCGATGCCTACAAGAAGATGTCATGGTGAAAGATCATCACTAAGGTAACTTTTGATTTAAAAGTTCATATTTATAACTAATTAATATTTGATGAGCTTATGTAGGGTTGCCAAAGGGAAGTATATGTCTTCCACAGGCTGACAACCATATGTCAAGATGAAAGATCCTTGGAAGAAGTATGGTTCAAAGGAAAGCAGCATGGCATGAAGCTATACTAGATTAGAAGATTGATGAATTACTTTCTGATAGAAGATGTGACTCTTGATGAAAATGATGGATGATCTATGCCCTATGAAAAGATCCCAAAGATGAAGACTCCTCAACAACGAAGAAATTCATGACATCGAAGAAAGGAACTCTTCATACGCAGCTAGGTGTTTTCATCATTGCTGTTGCAGGTCCCTGATTAAGAGGGAGCATGATAATGCGCTTCTTACTTGGAAGAAAACTTAATGACTCCTAAGCCAAGAAGAAAGCTTAGGAATATGTCCTTCATAGTTGAGAGGGAGAGATAGACACATCATTCTGGGAGACAGAATGGAGGATTGGGTAATCATCTGGCATCTGATACTCTTTGAGAATGTAATAAGACGTTCCGATAAGAGTACTCATGGAAGGACCGTTATTCTTTGAGGATTGGGAATCCAACAGTAAGAATAGTCCTAATGGACATACCCTGAGTGAACCCGGGTGGGATATGATCCAAGAGAGACAATGATGAGGGTGTCTACTCATCGTTGGTCTCGCCAGCATTGTAGCTAAGATCTCGTGGAGAGATGGAGCTGTTAGTCAAGGCCTTGCACTATGACAATGTTGATGGTTAATATGATGCTATACAGATGGGTTACCAATCTGATTCTTCTTATAAGAAATTATTTAGATTGAAAGTGACCATGTACCATTATGAATACCTCCCTAGTTAAGAAGGAGTGTTAGAAAGTGTAACTAGGATCGGTCTTCATAACGACTATGTAATTATGAATTTATGTAATGAAGAAGACAAAAATAATAAAATGTATTTTATATATACTTGCTTCATGGGTTTCATGAGCAAGAAATTTTATTATAGGTCAAAGACTTCTTCTTGATGTCTTTAAGGGATTTGTCATCTTGTCATAAATGTATAAAAATAGAATCATCATGTTACACTTGTGAAAGGACAAATATTGATGTAAAAGTATGCCTCAAAGACCTTGTCATCATGCTGGAAGAAGTCAGCTTAAAGATGCTGGAGAGGTTGGCTCAAAATAGACATGACTATTTACTATCAGGTCGGCTAATAATAGGCGCTGACTACAATAAATAGCCCACTGGACTGTGCAGAAAAGAGATGGACAGAGTTCGGATCACTCTGAGGTTTTCAGACTTAATTGCAGGAAGATAAGTTCAGATAAAGTCTGAGTTTCAGTGCATAGAAGGGTCTACAGTCTTGGATAAAAATAAGGGACAGTACAGCAAGACAAGAAATTTCTGTCAAGGATTAAAGTGTGATTTCAGTGCATGCTACAGGACTAATGAGAATGCTACAGCGTGGAGAATAAAGGTGATACAGCAAGGAGTAAATAGTCTATACGGAATGTAAAGGAGTCTATCCTTGTTTCGGACTAATTCTGCACTGAATACCGAGGGCTGTCTCATATGCATACACAGTTCGGTCTAGGACTGGTTGGGAGTATAGAGGGGTGCTGGAAGGAGACTAAAGTAGGAGATTGTTGGAGGTCAAAAAGGAGGAAGCATCTTATCAAAGGCTAGAGACCGAGATTCTCTAGGTGACAATGCAAAATGGTGCAAAGCAATGCAGAAAGAAAGATCAGCATAAGAAACCAAGAAGAGCAGTGACAAGGTCTTGGAGGCATTCTGGGTCAAGGGTCTATGTCATGGTCATGTTACTCGTCAATGGAAGATCTATAAGAAGAATTGTTTTGGGTTTTCCTCTCCAAGATGGAAAGGTTTTGGCCCTGGCTTGAAAGCCTAAACATTGTGTCTCTTGTGCATTGGATAACTAACTTGATGAAGAACATAATAAGCTAACGAAGATAAGATCTAGGATAAAGAAGCATAATAAGTATAACACAAGTAGTTATCAAGTAAGAGAAATGGATTAAACTACGCCCTATCAAATTCTCAACATAAAAATGCTTGACAACCCAATCAAATGACAAGCACCAATGTAGATGGATACAGTTGTCCTGCTAGGTCAAATGGCCATCTAGGAGATCAAAATGTCAACAAAACTACTTTAAGAAAATAACATATAAATAGTTTCAATCAAAATCCTAATCTTAGATCATGTGTGTGATCCAATTGCGAGATATTGAATAATTATTCTACCAAATAATTGTTGAGTAGTAAACCAGGTGTCCAGTTGAAACTACTCAAATCCTAAATTGATTACATCAAGGAAAACTCGATCATATCAATGCATGTCACGTCAAAGTACAAGTGGCAAAAACCTCAATGTGCACAAATTGGCAATTTATCACAAGTGTTGAACTCTTTGCAACATTCTTGTTGTTGTTGTCACCCATTGGGTGTTTTGTTTGTCTAAGCTTGCCATCTAAAGCCTATTGTTGCCCATTTGGCATTTCAAACCATATAATTATGAGATTTCAAGTCTCCCCTCAACCTCCCCCCACTTGCGTGGCTAACCAATCTCCTCAAAAGGCCTATTCATAGGTTCTAGACCAAGCCACAGACGACACATCATCATAGTGACCAACAAACCAGCTCTAGATGGATCTAGAGCAAGGCACCTCTTTCACTTTGGACTACCCCCCAGATTCAATGAAGTAACCAAGGTTCTATCTGGAGCTTCTTTCATTCAACCTTGGATGGTAACAGAGCATGGCTCTTTCACTCCTACACCCCCCCCCCTTCCGCTGCCATCAAGATCATACAATGAGATCCCCTTGTGGTGCCCAACAACTCCAATAGCAAGCCAATACCCCAATCATCTCCCCCACCCTCGATCAGCAGGATTAACAGACTTGACATCATCCTCATCTCACTCTCCCTTGATTAACACCAAAGTGTCCAGATTTCCAGTCTCATACTCTCACATTGTATCACTGCACCTATGATACTATTATATATCTTTTCATTAAACCTAGTGATTAGCTTAGCTGGTAACTTATTTATGCTGCACTTTTTTTCGCTTTATTCCTCTTGCTTTCAGCATTACCTAGGTGCTGCTTTTGCACTCCCAAATTGGAATCACATTAGATGTACCTTTTAATCCCACTGACCTATTTATGTGGTCATTTGTTGGATATTAATAAAATTATATTATCTTATCAACACTTTCGGATAGACAGTTTCAAAGTTTTGATGGAAGGTTGAGTTGCAGGGCTTATTCTACGAGCTCAGATCTGCATATCATGTACCAAAAAATTAACAGGTGAAAGGATTGGAATTGGAATGAACTAAGGTATATATTTCATAGAAAATTGGCCTCCGAATAATTCATGTTATAGAATTTTTAGATTGGGAATTTTAACGTTTCTAGGGTATATATTTCAAAGAAAATTTCCTTTGAATAATTTTATGCTTTAACATTTTGGGCAACTATTCATTTTGAATTTGGAAACCTCTTATGGAAAATTTTGAACAATTTTGCTGCCGCTAAAATATTGTCTGTCCGCAAACTAGTTGATCAATAGAAGGACACCTTGCATAAGTATATAAATTTGGATAAGCAAAGCCATTGTTAAATCCGTTAATAACTCTGTTAAGCGCAAATTTTGATTAAATCCCTCCTATTTTCTGTGAAATATTTGATGGTTTTTGCCCTCAACTTTTTTGAAGCTTCTGCCAAACATAACTTTACCAATTCACGTCCTTGAAGTACTCTTGGGCAATATTAAGAATCCAGAGCCAATTTGCAGGGGCTGATATTTTTCAGTAAATTCAATTTAAACAGTTTTAAAAGAATGATTATAGTAGAAAGTTTGTCCGTAGCACCAACATGGAATGACTGTTGTGACGTGATTCAAGTTCATATCTTGGGTGGGCCTGCTTCCTCACTGTGTGAGGTTTGCCAAATATAACTATTGATATTAATATAGCCTTTAGGTAATTAATGAGATTACAAAATATGTCATTCTCACTCTCTTCGTGGGTTCTGCTAGATGTAATTATTGATATTGATATGATGTTGGCAGTTATGTAACATTTTTAGATTCAGTGGAGGGCAAAAGGTCGGTTCCATTTTTAAGAAGAATGATTTTAAAAGAAAACCAATTAGCGTCCAAACTGAAGTCTGAATCAAAAGGCTGATAAAAATTAACCGGGGCAGGAGAAGATACCTTTAGACTTTCGACGACGCCCGGAACGACCTCGTGTTCCAAACCAGAGTACTCGCCCTCGGTGTTCTCTCTGATGACGACAATGTTCACATTGTCGTGCCTGGTGGAGAGGCCGGGGAGATTCGAACAGTGAACAAGGGAAGCGAAAAGATCCAATTCTTTCCTCAACTGGACATTGAGGGAGCTGACACCTCCCCCCACAGGGGTGGGGAGGCCGCCCTTCAAACAGACCTTGTTCCGTCTGATGGATTCGATGACCTCTGTGGGGACTCTGTCCATGGAAGAATGCATGTCGTAGGTTTCGAAGTAAACAGGGGCGTGCATGGCCTTCATGACATCCACAACGGCTCCCGTCACCAGGGGCCCAATGCCCTCTCCCGGTATCAGGGTCACGGCCCTCGGGGCTCCGTCCCCGGGCCGAGGCATGTACGTTACGCCTCGACGATGACACTCATTCTTCAATAGTTCCGCTGCCATTCTCGATCTCAGGAGGCGAGAAGCTATCGTGGTGGCCATGTCTCCTGCGATTGGATCGCCCCGCCTTGTGTTTGTATCACAGATCGCAGGTTAGACTTCCGAGGATTCGGACTCGAATCCCTGCTTTGGACATATGCAGGGCCATCAACTAGACCCGGCTTTCGTGACGGCCTTCCTATAAGGGAAAGAACAACCCATCTGTACTGCAATAGTATGACGTTTCACTGTCAGTGGACGGTGAAGCGTAGACTTTTTTGACTTGTCTTTGGTCATGATTTTCGCATTTAAATCGGGTGGAGAGTTTTTTGGAATTATTAGTTTGAATTTGCTTTGAATCACTTAAATGTGTGTTCAAATATGTAATAAGGGTAATTTTTTTATTAGTTAATTTTTTAAATTAATAATAACAATAATCATAATCACGAGAGAATGGTCGGTTTGTGGGATAGGGTTTTTGGTTCTTGTGTGAATGCACGGATAATAGAGGTCGAAAGGATCTCTCAATGTTGATCAAAGGATATTTGTTACTCGAGATTCAGGTGGCGAGGATTTTTGCGTACAAAGAGAGATTGTAGCATGGGTGTGTGGAGATTTGTAAGGATTGCTTATTGTTGTATATATTCTTAACATCTATGGACTTTATATTGTGGAATAGATGAATCAAATCAAGGAAATGATTGTAGATTTATCATAGATAAATGATCTTGGTATATTCTGCAAATCCTAGGAAGTTATCTGTAGAGTTAATGATTTTTGGCCAAAATTAGTGGATCTCTTCCAGTTAGTTTTCATGACATGGACAGTAAATTATGAGGTTCACCTATGCTCCAGAGGTTTCTTCGTCGTAAAATTTGAATCATCGAAGATCAGAGAGTGTTTTACAAAAGGGTCCATGGTTCTCAGGTAATGCAGGACTTTTCATCACCCCATGGTTCTTACAATTCGATGTTAACTCAATGGTGGTCTCCAAAATGTCAGTATGGGTAAGATTGCATAATCTAACCCTTCATTTATGGCATCAAAAAGTACTAGAAGGAATTGGTAACGAGCTAGGGAGATAAATCAAGATGGATACACAAATAACTGAAGAAGCAATCTACACTTTTGCCAAAATTTTCCTAGAGGTAGATCTCAGCAAAGGACTACCTGGTCGTATTCTTCTAACACATAACAATCAGAGTTTGACCCAATTTATAGATTTCGAGAATATGGCTTTCAGGTGTTGCTTTTGTCTAGAAACTGGACATTTACAAATCTCATGTCCTATGACAAAGAAAGATCCAAGGAAGAAAAAGAAACCAGTTAAAAATCCCAAGGGATAGTAATTTCTAGAGTTGCATCGTGACAAAGAAGAGGAAGAGGAGGACTTGGGCAACCCCATAAATAAGGAAAACTAAAATCCACAAGAATCGGTAGCAAATGAAGGAATTAATCAAGAAGGGCCCATGGTACCAAACCCGCAAAATGAAAGTGCAGTGAGAAATTCAATCCAAGCAATGCAAGCGAAGAAGGAGATAGGAGGATTCAAACACCCTTTCTTATCTGGGAGCTCAAACTCAAACAAGGAAAATGTGATGAAGATAGAAGAGAACTAGTTAGTTATTGTAACAGCCACCCCTGAATGTAACAGCCACCCCTGAACAAGGAGGATGGCGAAAAGTAGATAAAAAGAAAGGTAGAAAAGGGTAATTAAGTATTTTTCACTTAGACCCACGTTAATTTTTATGTTTCTTGTTTACTTTTCTTTTTTCTAAGCACCATCTCTAATTGGTTCTACCTGATGCCTTTGGAGCTCCTACAACATGTAATTTTGTTTCTTCAAAAAAAATATACGATTTTTCCTTGGGGAAAAAAAGAATAATCATAATCACATTCTTATATGTCGACTAGTCGTTGCTCGATTGTGTTTTAACATATATGGATTCATATTAACTAACAAATATTTTTGAATGTGTAAAAAGTATGTCATTATAAAATTAAGAAGTTTTACTTTGAAATTGGTTGCGTAAACTAAGATAACGTAATAACGTAAAAGAAATTTAGGAATCTATGCTTTAATTGAATTTAAGCTTTTGTGATCCATATCATGAAAAGCAAGAAAACTTTCAGTTAAAATCACATTATCAGAGTTTTGTCGACGTGTTTCGAATGATCTTTTCATGGAGGACTTTGAATCGAAACCTTTGTTCTCAACTCAATACAAACCAAAGCTTTGGAAGAGATTTGTGGATGACACCTACGTCAACTGGCCTCGTGGTTGGGATAAGTTGGATCTCTTTCTCCGACATCTTAATAATCAGTCTAGCTCCATAAATTTTACTGTGGAATATGAAATCAATGGGAGTCTGACTTTTCCTGACGTCCTTATCTCAAAGAAGGACGATGGATCATTCTCACACCAAGTATTTCGCAAAAAAAAAAAACAAAAAAAAAAAAAACAAAACTTACATGGAGCAGTATCTTCATGCTAAGTCTCATCATTTCCTTGCTTAAAAGCTAGGTGTTCTCAACACTTTAGCCACTCGTGTGGTTAGATTTTCTGATGAAAGTCACCTTGAAGATGAGAAAACCCATCTCCTTAAGGTTTTAAAAAAATAATGGCTATAATAAGCTCCAATATCTTAGGGTTTTCCTTAAAGTTGGCAAGGGTTCCAAGAGTAAAAAAGAACCCAATGATCGGTTTTCTGGAGTGCACCCTTCCTTTTATCTAAGGGAACACTGACAAGATTGCAAGGATCCTAAAAAACCACAAGGTTCCCTCTACTTTTAGGCCTCTTAACATCATTCAAACTTCTCTAAGATTTGTAAAAGACCCAGTGGACCCTAAGAATATGAAAGGTGTTTATGTAATACCTTGTTCATGCGGGACACCATATGTTGATGAAATTGGTCACTCAATAAATAAAATGATTCAAGAACATGGACAGACATCAAACATGGGAGGACCCTCTCCTTGGCATTAGCAGAACATGCAAAAATGACAAAACACCACATTTACATTGAAGACAACTAGATCATTGCTAAGATAGATCTTTTCCATCACCGTAAGTTTATGGAGGGTGTAGTGATTGAAAGGAGACCAAGCAATTAGAATAGAGACGATGGCTGGAAAACTAGCGATTGTTGGATCCTTGCCATTTCCTCTTGCGTTTACGTTTATATATATATTCCTTCTAATTTCTTGATTTTTAATTTTTATTATTTATCTATATGTTTTTACTACTAACGATTAATTACTTTATTTTCTTCATTATTGATTTATTGATTTATTTACTTTTATTTCATTTATTTATTTATTTGACCACTTATTATTTTTATTTATTTTTAAGTTTTTAGAATTAATTGTTTTGATTATTTAAGTTTGACTCAAATGTTATTTTTATTTAAATGTTTTGATTATTTAGGTTTGACCTAAATATTCTTTTTTAAAAGTTTGACCATTTACTATTTTTAAACTTTTAGAATTAATTGTTTTGGATTATTTAGGTTTGACCCAAATATTATTTTTATTTTATTAATTGTTTATTGTTTTGATTATTTAGGCTTGACCTAAATATTATTTTTATTTTAGATATGCATTCCATTCAAATTTTCCTTTTAATTAATTATTTTCCTTAATTGAATATTAACAACTGTATTCTAACGATTATTTCCTTATATTAAAATATTATTTATTAATAAATAATATTTATCTAGTCAAAATCTAATTGTTATATTATAACGGCTAAAAAAAAGTATCTTCATCTATTTAACTTGATGCCAAGATCTAGTTCTTCATCTTTGAACCACACTGGATGGCTGGATGGTTTGAAAAGCGCGGACGAAACTCTAATGATGTGATTTTTACCAAAAGTTTTCTTGCTAATCTATGTTTTGTTACTTTATTTTAGTGACATAGTGCAATATGTATAAGTCTTTTACAAATTTACACAATTCATATCCAAAAATAATAATTACATTATGTATAAGATTTTTTTTGTGACATCACCATAATTGTTGAAAACTTTATTTTCTTATTGTGACATTACACTAAATAAAATTATTAATTTAAATAATTTCGTTATTTTTGAATTTAATAATTTATAGATTCTTTAATGTTTAATTTGAATATGATATTATTTATTTTCTTTCCGTTATGATAAAACCGTTACATCTCTACAGTGTTTAATAGTTTACTTAGATCAGATTATCCATATTAGTCCTGATGATGAACCACAATACGTGATTCGAAACATGTCGACAAGAAAAATATCTATGTAATCCATCTTAAAAAACTTTTTATAAACATCACATCTTTTTAAATATTTTTCCATGTGACACAAAAGGCTTTCTAAAGCTTTCCTTCTTCACAACAAAAGGAAATTTTCTAAAATAACTCTCTTGCAATGTATCATGTACTCCCAAATTTATATCTCTACAACGTAGTGTACCATACCAAAGTTATGTCTTGTACAATACATAAATAACATAACAATTTTTAAAAGGGATGCGTAGAGCACCTAAAATGATTTTAGTTGTGACGCATCAAACTGATCCAAACTCTTCTTTGTTATGACATATCACAGAGTATACAGTTTTCTTACCTTGTAATATTTTGCATCTCCTCAAATTTTCTATCTCTATTACATATCACACTACACCATAGCACAATCCTTGAAAATTGCAAACCAAGTGATATTTTGTATTTTCATTTGGGTTGGAGCTTGTTGACGACGTTGGACTTGCCAACATTCAGGGGATCTCCCCGATATGAAGTCTCAATTAGACCACACACCGTTTGGTGTAGGAGTCACATCCAAAATAAAGGCTCGGTTGCCAAATTCTTAAAGATTTGTCTTAGCTTTAATTATCAGTGAGAGAGAGGAGTGCAGATGTACTTTCGAAAAGCAAGGGGGGTGTGCTTGGTGAGTGTTCAGTTGTAAGTGTGTCAAGGTTCTTCTACTATGGGAGAAAGAGAGAATTGCGCCTCTAAGAGAGGGGTAATAGTACCACCCAAGCAGAGACACACTTGAACCGGAAGGATCCGTCAAACATCTAGTGGAATAGTCCACAAGGGGTGTGTCGGTTATTCCAACCAACAAATGAGAAAGGCCTACCTAATATCATGCGAAGTAGTCCACAAGGACGAGACAACGATAACAACCACTACAACACATTCTCAATAATATAAGTACTAAAATAATTGAAATAGTTTAACTACCTTTGCACATGTGAAAGCAAACATGAAATACAAACATCTGTATAATATTCTTACAAAAATTCATAATCCATGCATGAAGAACATGTTTCCCTTGAAGGCTTATGTTATTAAGTAAAAGTTCCAAGACACATGTATACAATGAACATCACTAGCTCCAATAGTGGATCATTGGAGCCACTCGACCTTGCTCCATAAAAGAACTAGCTTATCTCTTAAATGCTTTGTGGGTGGAGCCAAGGTGAAAAGTCAATTTTTAATACAATGGGGGAGTATATATAACCAACAGGTGATGCTTCAACCTCCTTGTGACTCTTTGACTACCCTCATGATTGTTTGACTTCCTATGGCTTTTCAACTTGCATGACTCTTCATATTAGATGTGTGTCCTTTGGACTTCCACTTTACAATACATTTTGAATACAATTTACATGATCCACAATAGTGATGAGGCATATGACCACTCATGACATGACATAACATGACATTATTGACATGGACTGTTGGGTGATGTGGAAATTTTAATCCATTGTTGTTGTTGAGGGATGCATATCTTCTTGAAGATGTTTTTCTTTACACCTCTGCATGGCTTGGTGATAAGGAATCTTCAATGATCTCAAGTCTTAGATAGTGGTCACAAACTAGTGTCCCTTTGATTTATTCTTATCGGTCAACTTGTAAATTCAGCTACAGTAGTGTCATTGAGCATGCTTCCCTCCTTCTTCTCCTTCTTCATCATCTTGCTATGACATGATAGGGTACATGTTCATGCAACTCACTCATGATGAGACGACATCAATCCAAAAACCCCCAAGTCTAAGATGGTGCATTCTAATCTATAGACTGAGCACAGAACAAGTGACAGGCTGGGAAGAGGGGATGATTGACTCCAGAATTGCGCAATTCAAGCAGCGAGGGGGGAGGCTTGAGCTCTGAGACTACGCAGTGCATAGTTCAGGCTGGACTGGGGGAGAAAACTACGCAGTTCCGGGGGCTACTGAGATAGGCTGAGGGAATGGGCACTAAGTGAGCATACTGTGCAGTTCTAGGAGACAAGGGAGGCTGAGATAATGCGCATTTCAAGAGCTCAGGGAATGAGCTTGAGGTTTTTTATTATGAATTTTGTAGTTTAATCCAGGCTGGGAGACACGATTGTGCAATTATGGAGGTCAAGGTCGGATCTTAGGTACAGAAACTGCATAGTGCAGCAGTCTTAGGAGGCAGGAACTGCGCGTTGCGCAGCGCCAAGCAACAAGGTCACAATTAGAGGATTGAAACTGAGTAGTGCACAACTTAGGGAGGTCAAATGAAGCTAGGTTGCTTGGTCAGGAAGTTTTTTTCCGAAAATGGTTGTGTGGGATCGGTGAGTTCAGTGTAAATAGTGATAAAAAATTGATTGTGATCACACACTTAGAATATTTTGATGACTCAACAACATCGATCATCTATGACATACGAACAAAGTATTTCCCTCTATGTGACAACTTTACGACAAGTGCAACACTAAATATACACTTTGCAACAACCGTGATGACACTTGTGCGACAATGCTCAAAACTTTGGAAATTAGTGCAATGGATACTTACAAGGTTAGAAAAACTCATTTGCACAAAGATGACCTCTTGGAACCACCAGAACAAGCTTGTATACATAATGTGATAGCTAGCATGCCAAAAGATGACACTTTTCCCAAATTGCAAAAGGGAACACAACACTATAAGAAAACAAATGGAATGAGTTTCAAAGTTTGCGATGATGATAAACAAGACAAAGGAAGGCTCTGAAATTGGGTATAGGCCAAAATTTTGGAGGGTGTTGTAGCAGTTACAACACTTGGCGACACACTGGCAGAATTCCAACTTCTTTGTCTTGGTTATTTTCTTTCGTGCAGGGCCTTGGTTCTTCGGGGATTATTGATTCATCGTGTAGATTAATTTGGTTTCCCCACTTACCCCCGTGAATGGACGTAGTCCCCCATTATGCCCTTCAAGTTTAACTCAACACAAAATTCAACATTATCACAATGTTTCGAGTTGGGAAGGGTAGTGAAGCTAACGAGTTTAAGATTTGTAGAGTATAATTTTTCATCTCTGGTGTTGCTCCACTACCATCAAGCTTGGACATTACCCCGATGGAATCACTACAGGAACACAAACATTGCTCTGCTGCAAGCAATCTTGAATAATACCTTGACGAAGTTACTTGTTTCACCTCTCTGCGCAAAAATCCTTTCTCTTCTTTCGCCTTTATTTATTTATTTAAAGAGGATTGTGCATTGACACTTATTCATTTTGGGTAGAAGATGGATCCCGACGTATTGAGAGCAAGAGATGGTGTTCCTTCAGAGAAACATATAAACACCTATGATTTAGTTTTGCTCATTTATATTTGTTTCCCCTTCTCCCTTTCTACTAATTGGACAAGTGTGGAAACACCAAAACATAAAGAACCAAATATAGGCTCAAGGTTTCTTGAATATACACAAGTTCATGGTTTGACCAAAACTCTCCTTTACAGATAGATCATATTTTCTGACGGAACTCCATTGGCCAAAATACATAACCAACACAAGAAAGACGGACCGATGGCTAGCCAAAATTTTCAGCTATTAAGGGAGAATCTACAAATAAACCCATGGAGTGGCTACGGGCTCACCATTATCTTCGGTCATAACAAACATCTATATGGAGCATTTCAAAGAAAAAGTGCTTAGCTCTTTCCCCATAACTCTGAATGAATGGAAATATATGTTGACGACATATTTGCGAAATGGAAGAATGGGAAAGATAAATTGGATGAATTTCTCATACATCAATAACCTTTAGAAACACATCAAGTTCACTAACGAAATTGAGAAAGACTACCAATTAGTGTTCTTAGATGTCCTCCTCACTAAGAAAAATGGCAATATAGGGTACCAGCTATATAGAAAGAAAACACATACATATAGATACCTTCATGAAAATTCTCCTCACCATCCAAAACAAAAAATCGGTATCATTAAAACCCTTGCAACCAATGCTACTAGAATATCATACCTGGAGCATTTGAACCATGAATTGACCCATCTTCGTAATTTATTTATAAAAAATTGATACCAAGGAAGCACTATAAACAAAGCTATCATGTAGGCCATAAGAATAAATTATAGAAAAAATCTTGTAGATGTCCCTAAGATCACCTTGCCTTATACCAGAAGGCATTATAGACCGAAAAACTAGGATTTTAAAAAAGTAAAACATTAGTGTGGCATTCTCTCCTCCAAAATCCATAAGAAAAATTATTGACTCAGTTAAGGACCCTATGGATTCCAAACTTCAAAAAGGAGTGTGTATGATACCTTGTTCTTGCGACAAAGAATACAAAGGAAAGACAGGAAGATCCATGCTCACTAGATTAAAGGAATATGCGACAGATATAGCTAGGGTGAGGACATCAAAATCAGCTTTGATGACACATGCATTCCCTTGCGCTCACCATATTTGCATATAAAAGTCCAAATTGATCCAAAAGGAAGATAACTATCTCAAAAGAAAAACAAAGGAAGCTATAGAAATAGAGAAAAGGAACGACACTTTGAATAGAGGCGATGGTCTAAATATCATCAATATTTGAAAACTTGTATTTCTTTTTGTAAGTCAGAACTTCTATTAATTACCAGTGAAAATTACGTACAAATCCATAGATCTATAGATCTCACCCCGACCAGGTTTGTTGACCATAACTAACTAATAATTACAAACTGTAATAGCCCTGGTGAAAATTCCATGTAATAAAAGTTAATAAAATCAAAATAATAACCATGGCCATGGGACACGTATTCCAAGATGAATGTTGGGAAAAAACATCCTAATGTGGGTGTTCATATGATTTATTATGGCTATGGAAATTGGAAAAGGAAATGGATATGGATTTGGAAAGGCAAAGCGTCATTTATTTATGAAAATAATGGAAAATGGGAGAAAAGGGAGGTGAAAGGTCACAGGTTGAATGTGAGGAGGAAAATGAAGGAAAATAATGGAAAATTGAAGAAATTAGAGGCCTCATTAATAAAAAAGCTTCTAAGGATTATTTCACAGACTTTGTCAATTCATTTTTTAGCTCTCATTCTATTCTCTCTCTCTCATACTCTTGGACACTTAGAGTTTTCTTGGAGCACTCTCGGAGTAGTGTGGCATACTTGGAATTTTGGAGCAAGAAGGAAAAGGAAGAGCAGGAAAGTGCAAGAGGACATCGATATCAACAACTACAGTGGGTTTTTCTTGCAGGTATCGAGTTGCATGTATGTTTTCCTCGCTAGTTTTGGCATATGCATGTGGTCTCTTGGTCATGATCTATCATTGCCATGCAGGATTGCCTAAATTAAAAATGGTTTTTTCTATCCTTGCCATTTCCTGGATATCCATGGTGTTTTGGGTTCATTTCCTTTTGTTTTTTGGTTGGTTATCATGCTCCTTTAGTTGTGGGTTGAGTCACTAGCTCCTGGAGCCTTGGTTGGATAAATGTTGTAGAGCCTTGTAACAACTTGGGTTTAATTACTAGTCCTAGAGCCTTGGTTGGACAACCGCTCTAGATCCCTTTAACAACTTGGGTTGAGTTACTAGTCCTGGAGCCTTGGCTGGACAAATGCTCTAGAGCCCTTGGTGGGTTGAATTACTAGTCCTAGAGCCTTGGTTGGACAAACACTCTGGAGCCTAACATCAACTGTGGGTTGAGTTACTAGTCCCGAAGCCTTGGTTGGAAAAAACGCTCCAAGGCCCAGGACAACTTGGGTAGAGACCATTCTGGTGATGGTTAGTGATGTCTGACTGTGAGGTGGAATAACTGGTTTAGGGTTGTTGTGGTTTTCCCTCTGGAAGTTGTGGTTCAATTTTGATGGATTTGTTTCATGAGATATCACATTCATGCTTGGAATATGGCATGGGGGTGTCTCGCTGAAGAGATAATTGGTTCAGCCATGTCTATGGTAGGGTGGTATGTGGAAGTCCCAAACTTGGTTGTGCTTTTCTTATGGCAATAAGAACTCTTTTCCTCTTGAATTGATGGGTAAATATTCTTGTTATTATGTGGCTTATATGTTTGTACTATGCTTGTCATTTATGTTGTTTATATGTTGGTTATGAATGTGTTCTGTGACAGTGATGATGTATGGGCCTCATCATGTTTTGATTTGTAAATGAATGAACAATGAATCAATGACCTAATAAATGATAACGTAGCTAATGTGACAAGGCATTAATGCTTCTAAGTGATTCTCAGATAAGTATGAGATCCCTATGCTCAGATATGTCGTTTAAACCTGTAGATTACATATTTGTGACATGTTTGACGAAATATTTGTCATGGCTAGTAGGGGTCTAGTCAAGTCCTTTTTCAATAAAATGCATTTATATCATTATTCTGATGTTATCTTTCATTCTTGGAAGTGTCATGGAGTTTCGGGCAATGACCTAGGTCCTAGCCTTGAAATTTAGCCTTAAATATCGTAGTTGCTGGCATAGCATTGGTAGAAAAAGGTTGGAGTTGCACTCATGCAGGCTCATGGGACCGACTGGGGCTCTCAGTTGCTTGGAGGGCTTTTCAAGGGAGCGACCAGGGAATTAATGCAACAAAAAGTTAGTTTATCTCATGGGCTAGTCACCTAAAAGGTTTGGATGGCTCCTGTGGGTTTTGTTGCAGGTGTAGAAGGTCTGTGTTGTTGTGTTTCGTCATTTCCACTTCCTTAACTGACACATAGGGAGTTGAATCATATCATAGTAACTCTTCATCACATGTTTACCCCGATTGGCTAGTTACTTGGGTAGATGTGGGAGGAGGGTGTTACATAGTGGTATCAGAGCATGGTTCACCCCTCGAACTAGATGGGCAATGTGTTGGTCATGCATTCATGTCGGTTTCATATGTGTTCCTTATGCTTGTGGTCTATGTGCTTGTTGCATTTGCATGGTGTTGTTCATGGTTGCAGTGATGTTGCCATGTGAAGGGTGATGTGGTTGTTGTGGAATGTGTCGTCATGGGTGTATGATTGGTTATGCTTTGTTCGTGCATTTCAAGTGCTTACGTGTTGTCGTGATCCAGGTGGATATTGCTGGCCACCCACCTATTCCACTTGGACCCCCACCATTGTTTCTTTCATATTTTTAGTTTCCTTAATTGTAGCACAATTTACTATTTTTGGTAGTTTTACGGGTCCTGAACTTCCGGAGCCGTTTTGAGGCCTTAAACGACGTTTTTTTGGAAAATGGGCAAACATCCATGACTTGTATTTACAATTGAAAATTGTAGTCCTCAGGTAGATCTTTCTAACAAGGTATTGTGCACGTCAAACATAGATCGTATGCCAAAGTTACGACCCTGGGAAGTTGATGCACCAATTTACCCCAATGGGGCCCACAATTTTGGCGATTCATCTCTTAGGGTTAGGTTTTTGAATGTTTAGGGTTTCCATTATTTCTCAATAATAATTATGCCTTTGAGCCTCATTGCAACGCAGCTCAGAGGCATGTAGCCACAACATCTCTTCTCAAAGATAAGTTACCATTGCCCGAGCTAGTTTATTTCCATTGTGTTTGTAAGTGTGTTTCAGTTCTTTGATATTAATTAAATGAAGTGTTATTTCTGCTACATATCTGTATTTATGGTTATATATGTATTATGTTGCATTCATGTCTAAGTTCGGATTAGTGGTATCAGAGCAGTCTGCTTTTTCTCTGTTTTTCTTTGCATGTACCCAACGAAGTCAGGGTATAAGTAGTTAGGGCTTGAACTGGTTGAACCTTTGCAATATGAGCCTTGCAAACCTCGACCGCCTACCATGGCAGAAGAAAAGAAAGAAGAGGGAGCAGGAGATCCTTTCAAAATATTGCTCGAAGAATCCCTCGAGCGAATATCTTCAAGGTACAAGTCAACTTTGATATTCCCATATTCGAAGGCCAGATAGATGCAGTTGTCATAGATATATGGTTAAATTTGTTGGAATAATAATTTTATATTCATGATTTTTCTAATAGGGAAAAGATTAATTTTGTGCTCCTCAAAGCTACCCCCCATGTCAAGGACTAGTGGAAAACCTACTGCGAACAGAGGGACGATAGAGAACCCTCATTGTTTTTAGTCAAACCCACTTGGAATTCTTTCTAAGATGACATCAAGGAACAATATTACCTCGTGGGGAGCTATGGGGACAAGTACATATAATGGACTATGCTGCGACAATGAAGGGATCAAGATGTGCATGAGGTGACAAATCTATTCCATACCCTGCGCACAAAGTTAGGTATGAAATATTCATAGAAACATCTGGTGCTTAAGTATCACAGTTATTTGCACTGATACATTCAGGAGGAAATGGAGTTCCTCGACATCTCCTCGCTTGGTGCAACATACCAATATGCTACCAAGATCGAGCATAAATTTAAATAGAAGAAGCGAGACTTTAGATCTGTGAATCTTAAGCAAGGGAAAGGTGCCCCCAAACCGCAGAACAAAGGAGAAAGCCAAGGCGGGGCGACCCAGGACAACCCATTGAAGCCGCAAGAAAAGAACAACACCACGAATACAAAGAAGGACATGGGAATGTGGGGTGAGTTCTATAATAGCCCCACTCACAACACAAGTGAGTGTTGGGTGACAAGGGGAATGACAAAGGGAAGTAGATAATTAACGCCAAGCCCAGTGCCACCATTTCCACCACCAAGATCCAGAAGGATGAGCCTGCAGATCCAAAGGAGGGGGAGCGCCTCTTCCACTCCCAGATGTGGATGAAGGGTTCTCCGTTGTAATTCATTGTCGACAGCGAAAGCCAAAAGAACCTCATTTCAGCAGAGGTCGTGAAGCGGCTGGGTCTACCGACCATAAAACACCTGCAGTCGTACACCAAGGACGAGATCTTTGCATCAATCAATAATGTTGCCTTCCCTAAAGCATCAAGCCCTTCACAAATGAGGTACTGCGTGATGTTTCTCCTCTTGAAGTTTTTGATGTATTATTAGGCCAACCACATACTTGTGGAAACAACATGTTGTGTATGAGTCTATGCCTTGCACTATTATTATTACTTTGGGCAATAAGTTGTACATGATACCGAAGGTAGCACCGCCTACTGCCTTCTCTTTGATCACTGCGAAACAATGTAGTAAGCTCATTTCCCAGACCAAGAATTTTTTTTTCCTTATGATTTGTGTTAGGGGAAAGAAGAATATTGTGGCCACGACCTCCAGACAGGGTTCATCTACATGACATCATCAGATGGACAAGGTCATAGAGGATTACAGGGACATCTTCACCTCACCCACAGGGGTACCTCTACACTCTGAGGTTAAGCACTCCATTGATCTGACCCTGGGTGCGTTGCTGCCCAATGGACCGATCTATCGACTGTCTGTTCTAGAGAACGATGAAATCAAGAGGCAGATTCAAGATTTGTTGCATAAAGGGCACATCGGACCAAGTTCATCACCCTGTGGGAGCCCGATCGTGTTGGTACAGAATAAGGACGGGACCTGGAGACTTTGTATTGACTATCAGGCGTTGAACAAGATCATTTTCTGGAATAGGTATCCAATCCCATGGTTGATGACCTTTTGTACGAGCTCAAAGGGGCCAAATATTTCAGCAAGATCAACTTGAAGTCTGGGTATCACCAAGTACCAATCGAACCCTCCGATGTGTGGAAGATTGCCTTCAAATCCAAGGAGGGCCTTTTCGAATGGATGGTCATGCCTTTCGGGTTGAGGAATGCGCCCAAAACCTTCATGAGGTTGATGGACGAAATTTTGTGATCCTTCACCAACTCATTCGTGATAGTTTATTTGGATGGCATCCTTATCTTCAACTAGAGTTGGGAAGAGCACCTTTGTCATATCTAACAAGTCCTCCAAACTCTACGACAACATAAGTTGTGTGCCAATTTGGAGAAATTCACTTTTGGTATGACCCAGGTTCAATATCTGGGGTAAATCATTGATGAGCGGGGTGTACATGTGGACCCACCCAAAATACAAGTCATTCGGGATCGGCCCGTGCCAACCACTCTAACAGAGCTCCGCAACTTTCTGGGTCTTGCTAATTTCTACCGTAGGTTCATGTTGGGGTTCTCTCGTATCACTTGGCCTTTGAGTCAAGTCACCAAGGGTGGAGTGACATAAAAATTCTTTTAGTTTGAATCCGAACAAAAGGTATTTTTTGAGTTGAAGCATCACCTTTTCTCTACACCAGTGCTCACATTACCAGGTGATCAGGTGCTCAAAAATATGCTAAAAAATGAAAGTTGTCAGAATAGTGTGGAACCTGAACGACTGTGTAGATCTCGTCGTTATGTATCTGGCCCAACTCGTTTCGTGGAAAACCGACACCGTATGATCCCGAAAACAAGTTCTGTTCGTTTTCCCAAACAAGCAAATTTTGCAAAAAGGACAGCTGACTGGGAAAATTTTAAGCCAGTGGAAGGCTACCACGCGGCCTCTTGTGATTGGCTGAAAATTTTGAATTTTTTTTTGGCCTACCACAGCTTGACACGTGCAGTGCCCTGATTGTGCTGACATGGCGAATTTACATTGGTTATTGGGTGGCCAACCATAGGCTGCCACGTGGCAGCATGGGGGCCACAAAAAAATGGTTAGAAATCCGAATTGCGCTCCATGAGATTTGAACATAGCACCTCATACCAACAAGCCAACGAATTTTCCAACACGCCACCAATCATTACTTGATATATTTTGTTTAAAACTTATATTTAAGTTTGAATATGGCACTATTTATATATATATTAATTAAAAATTCAGATTTATGTCGTCATTATGCATTTAACTGCCCCAAGAATTCTACCAAACTGGCGCTCTGTTAGCGGAATTCAGGGCGAAATTGTAGGACCGGTGTCGGATTTTGGGGAATTTGTAGAGAGACTAGCAACAAAGCTAGGGGAACTCATAACTTCTTCAGTTTTTATCCTTTTTGGGAGTAGAAAAAGGTTAGATAGGGGTGTTTGATAGCTCTAAAGTTGTTGGAGCAGGTATTGAAGCCATTTGAGCACCGTAAATGTATGTAATCACCATTTTATGAGAATAATGAAAGAGGGCCAATCATTGGAAGCTGGACCAATAGATGTAGCCTAGGAGGGGTGAACTCCTTCATCATTTGTTGTGTTGTGGGTGAACTCCTTCATCACTTGTTGTGTTGTGGATAGTTTTATGGTGTTTTTGTCTATTGTTTTTTATTATTTGCGAGTTTAAATTCATGCTTTATGTCTATAAGAATTTAACATAAAAGATCATAAAACTCAATTTTAACACTTGAAATTTATACAACCTCGAGCACATTTACATATAGATCTCATACAAATCACCAGGCCTACAACAACCATTTGAGATCGAGACAGATGCTTCTGACTATGCTATTGGTGCAATTCTTACTCAACAAGGGCATCCAATGGCATATCACAGTGAGACACTTTCAGATACAGTATGAAAGTATCTCACCTATGAAAAATATGTGTATTACATTGTGCAAGTCTACCGACAATGGAAGAATTACATTTTGGGGAAGGAAACGGTCATCCACACAAACCACTAACCCCTGCAGTTCATACAAACACAAGGGAAGTTGCAAAAAAATCGCCATAAAAAATGGTCCACATACCTACAACAGTTCCACTTGAACATTAAGTACAAGAAGTGAAACACCAATAATGTTGCAGACTGCCTCAACCGACCACCATCCATGGCGCTGACCACTCTGCTCAACTCTTATGGGCACGAGACTTCAGATTGGCCGCATCTGTACAAGAGTGATCCATAATTCGGCAACACATACCAGACACTCCTGGAAGGCAAGAAAGTTCCAAATTTTCACCTCCAGGATACACTATTATGTCACCTAAGACACCTCTGTGTTCCTTCAAGTGAGCATGCCAAGATGATTTGGGAGGAGCACTACAGTCGAGTCGTTGGACACTTCAGAGTATAGAAAACAGTGGCATTGCTACAAAATCATTTTTATTGGTCGAACCTTCGACAAGATGTTGGGAAGTACACCAGATCCTGCACTGACTGTGCCATTTCCAAACTGACCATCAAGAAGCAAGGCCTATATACTCCTCTCCCTACTCCTAGTCGACCTTGGGAATCCATCTCCATGGATTACATGTCGGGCCTCCCTTCGACTAAGCATGGAAACAACTGCGTCTTTGTGGTCATCGACAAATTCTTTAAGATGGCCATTCTGGCGGCGTGCAAGAAGAGTATCACAATAGAATCCACTACTAAGCACTTCTTTGAACGAGTGTGGGTACACTTTGGGATCCCACATTCCATTATCTCAGATCGGGACAACAGGTTCCTAAGTACATTTTGGTTAAGTCTCTGGTCAATGTTGGATACCAAGCTCACTAAGTCCACCACTTTCCACCCTCAAACTAATGGCCAAACAAAGTTCGTTAACAGGATGATCATAGACATTCTGCGCATGTACAACTCGAAGCATCCTTGCACATGGGATGAAAGCCTACCCTATGTCTATCATTGCTACAATAGAGCTCTCCATGGCTCAACTAATCATAACCCCTTTCAGGTGGGGTTGGGATTCCAGCCACTACGTCCCATTGATGTGGCCATACCATTTGCAGCTACTCAGGTAGCTTTGACCCATGTCCATTTTGAAACCGATAGAGATAACAACTTCATTGAGAAAATCTAGCAGGTCCATGACATATTGGACAAAGCCAATGTTAAGTATAAGTAGCGACATGATCAACATCGGGTGCCATATAAATTCTAGGTGGGTGACAAATTTTTTCTGCATTTGCAGAGGGAGTGCCTCACAAGGTCCCACCGTAAGCTTCGACCGCTCTGATTTAGTCCATACACCATCACTAAGGCTGTAGGAGATAATACTTTTGAGCTCAACATTCCACTGTTGTAAATACTGCATCGAATTATGTTATAAATCTCAATGGGAAGTATGGTTGTTTTTCAACGGTTTTGATGAGGTATATGTGTGGTTGAACATAGAGGATGGTGTCCCCCAAGGGGGAGGGTTCTATAACAACTCTGGTGAAAATTCCATGTAATAAAGTTATGAATACTAACCACGGTTGACAAGACACTTATTCCAAGCTAAATGTTGCGCAAAACATCCTAGTGGGTGTTAATTTGATTTATTATGGCTAAGGAAATTCTGAAAGGCAATGGAAAAGGCTTTTGAAATGAAAAATGGCATTTTGGCACATTTATTTATGAAAATAATGGAAAATATGAGAAAATGGAGATGAAAGGTCACAGATTGCATGTGAGGAGGAAAATGAAGAAAATATAGGCCTCTTCGAAGATCAGTTGGTACCTTGTGTCAGTGCATTTTTGGAACTCTCCCATTATTCTCTCTATCTTTCTCTCTAACACACTTGGACACTTAGAGTTTCTTGGATAATTTCGGCGTTGGACCAGGAAAGGAAATAAAGTAGGAAGAAGGAGGAAGAAAGCAAGGAGGAGCAAGAATCAAGCAACTACAACAGGATTCTTGGTAGGTATAGATTTGCATGTGTATTTTCCTTGCTAGATCTGGCATGCATGGTATTGCATGTGGTTCTTTTCTATATTGGCATGGGCTTTTTCCAGGTGTGATATTGTTTTTAGCCTAGCCTTGCCATTTCCGGATAGCCATGGTGTTGTGGAGTTCTCATGTTTTGGTTTAGCTGGATTACATGATGGATTCGAAGCTGAGTGGTCTAGATCTCTGAATTGATATAACACATGGCCTAGTAACCCCTAAACCAGACTGTGGGTTGTGGTAAAGCTGAATAATGTTTTTCCTCGATAAGCCTAGGAATCCTCGACTAGTGAATGGCGAGATATACGATAAATCCTAGAGGTGGTTTTCTCTCCATCAAGCCTAGGAGTACCGTGTTTGGGATATAGGTAAATCCTTGAGAGTATGTCTCATTTTAGGGCCTCGTGACCCCTCATTCAGATTATGGGTTGCAATAAATATTGAGAGACTAAGAGACATGAAAAATCAATTTGGTTTAGGTGGAGAGAACCTTGTGATATCCATGCTTGTGTTGGCCTAGTGATCGGGTGTAGATCACAGTAAAGCCAATTATGACATGTTTATTGTGTTGGCCTAGTGATTCGGGATGGATCACGGTAAAGAACGATTTCTATTGAGGAGGGTGAGGTGGTTTAGCCTTAGGATATCTTGGTTGGTTCTTTCAGTTTGAGTCCCACATTCATGCTTGGAATATGGCACGAGGGTGATTGGATGAAGAGATATTTGGATCAGCTAATCTATGGTCAGGTGGAATGTGGAAGTCCCATCTCCAGTTGGTTTTTACATTCAATAATCAAGAGGTCATTCATTTGGTATTTGGTATGAAAATGAACTGGTTATTATGTGGATTCTATTGTTGTTGTATCCACTGTATTTCTGTTGTTATCATGTTGGTTGTAGGCATGTATTTTATCAGTGATGATGTATGGCTCTATCCATGTTTTTACTTGTTAATGAATGCACAATGTATCTACGGTAAAATAGATTGTATTGCAGCTTATGCTGTAGGGGAGAAATGCTTAGCGATTCTCATATAAGTATGAGACCTCTATGCTTAAATTTGTTGTTTACACATGTAGATTCAATGTTTGTGACATGTTTGAAAAAATACCTGTCATGGCTAGGAGGGTCCAAATGAGTTATTGTTGATGTGATTTCTTTTGTATCATTGTCCTATTGTTCTTTATCATCCCTTAATTTTTCATGAAGTTTTAGGCAGTGACCTGGGCTCTGGAGCTAAAAAGGTGGCCCAAATCCTGGAGCCGCAGGCAAAAAATTGAGCATTTGGGGCCCTAGTTGCTGGCATCTAGTGTTATGCATGCAGCTATAGCCTCCTAGCCATTGGAATCCCTATGGCTATGGCTCAAAGGGGGTCAAAATGCCAGTGTGACCCAGAGGTAAGAGGCATGAATGGTTGGGTTACCTCCTGGGGATATTGTGGTTCTTATACAAGGTTTGTAGGTCATGTTTTCCATCGGTTCCACTTCCTTAAGGTCACATAGGAGGTTGAATATAATTATAGTAGCCTCTCATCGCATTTTTACCTCGGTTTTCCAGTTACTTGGGCAAATGTGGGAAGGGTGTGTTACAAAGTGGTATTAGAGCATGGTTCAACCCTTGGACTGGATGGGCGGTGTGTTGGTCATGCTTTTCTATTGGTTGCACATATGTTTCTCATACCTATGGTGTATGTGTTTGTTGCACCTGTGTTGTGTTGGCCATGGTGGTAGTGGTGTCACCATGGGAGGACTCGTGATGTTGTTGTCAACATGTTGCCATGAGTGTATGACTGATTATGTGTTGTTTATGCTTATGTATTGTCCATGCACACTTGCTTACATATTGTTACATGTTGAATATGCATTGCTTGTTTATGCTAGGTCACATATTGGTCATGTTTGTTTGTTGTTCATGGATGCTTGCTTGTGCGGTGTCATATGTTGAACATGAATTGGTTGTGCATACTTGGTTACATGTTGCTTATGCTGGTGTATTTTCTGTGCTTTTGATTGTGTGTGGTCAAGTTTTCATTGGTATGGTTGAGGTTTTCACGCATTAGGTCATGTTGTGTATTTGGTATGGTTATGCATCTATGACTGGACTCCAACTAGAATGATGTTTATGTGTTGATATACCATGTGCTACAGGTTTATATGTTGTTATGATTTTGTATATACATGTATTACGCTAATTGGTTGATCTTGTAGGATGTATCCTCCCCAAATTACACTAAGGTACATTTGGTTTATTGTTATTTGGTTTAGCTGACATATTATTCTTGGCAGGAGAAAGATCAAAATGCATAGAAAAATGGTAGACTACAAGTACTCTCCCTATGAGTAATATGAGAAGCATGGTGGGCACTCTTACGATTTGGTAGACACATAAGGAGTTGTAAGGTAGACAATGATAGGATCATACAGGCACAAGAGAAACAAGCAGAGGTGAATGCGACACTTCTTCAGAGCTTCTTAGATTTTCATAAACAAGGGACACTTAGGATCGGCTATGGATTGGAGGAAAAAACTAATGGGGCATATGGAAATAGGTCTCCTGGAATACAAAGCTTGGATAAAGCAAACACAGTAAGAGATGGTAGGTTGTTGGACACTTCGGATAGGAGGGGTGATGAGTACAGGTACCATTATAGTTTTGTTTCAGATAGACATCACGATCGTCAACGGTATCATCCTTACAGGAGGAGTGACAGTGGATACTTACCTGATGAACTCAAGAAATAAAAACCACCTACTTTTGATGGAGACTTGAAGAAACTAGACGATGCAGAGGCTTGGATACTTGGAATGAACAATTTCTTTGAGTTGCATGAGTACACAAAAAACATGAAGGCCAGGATTTCTATCTTCAGTTTGAAAGGTAAAGCAGACATTTGGTGGGAAGATGTGAAGCAGCTCAGAGACATTAGGACAAAGGACTTCAATTGGCATGAGTTAAAAATGATTTTCAGGAATAATTATTTTTCAGAGAGGTAGTACGGTAACAAGGCCAAAGAATTTTATGAACTAAGGATTGGATCAATGACAGATGAAGAGTACACGACAAAGTTCTTGGAGATATTTATGTATGTACCATATCTCGAGGATGAGAAGGCTAAAGTTCAGTGATTTTTCAGTGGTTTTCCATTAGCATTCAGAGATCAGATTGAGTATGATGAGCCTCGGTCAAATGAGGAATTCATTGGGAAGCTGAAGCATTGCTACGGACAATCAAAGCGCAAAAATGAGTCTCTGCAAAGATGGAAAGGGAAGGACAAAGGTAAAGGTAAATGGAATCCTAAGATAGCAAGGCCTCAAAATGTTGATGAGAAAGAGAATGTGGCACCGCAAAATAACTTTAATGTAGCTCAAAAGGGACGTGGGCCACAACAACAACATAGATCATATCAGCAACATGGAGGTAATGGTAAGGGATGGTTGGAGTGCTAGACATGCGGTGAAGAGCATATTAAGAGAGATTGTCCATAGAATCAAGATGGTAGAACTAAGGTATATAGTGTACAGGAGGTGCAGACTGTTGGGTATGTTGAGCAGAGAATTCCTCGTATTTATGCAGCAGTGGACAATAGGCAAGAAGATCACCAAGCTTCTATCTTTGAGATGGAAAATAAATTTTGTGATCAAGTTATTTTTATTTTTTTGACCCTGGATCTAATTATAGATATGTTAGTCCTGACTTGGTGGATAAGTGTGGTTTGAGTAAGGAAATGCATGCAAAATATTGGTTAGTGAAGTTGGCCACAAGTACAAAGAAAAGAGTTCACCATTGGGTAAGGGCTTGTGCATTTGAGTAAAATGGTATGCCTACAACAACGCACTTGAACATATTTCCCTTAGGTTCGTACATTATAATATTGGGTATGGATTGGTTATATCTTCACAGGACCAAGGTAGATTTCTATGACAAATCTATTGAGTACTTGGATGATAATGGGAAACCAAGAGTCTTTAAGGAAAAGAAGAAATCCACATCAGTTAGGATGGTGACAACTCTGCAGGCCAAGCGTAGTTGCGGGAAAGGGTGCATGTTATTTGCAGTTCATATCTCCAGTGAAAAATGTAAGGAAGTTGATGATGTAGATGTGTTGATCAGGCATCCAATTTTACAGTAGTTTCAGGATGTGTTTCCAGTAGATATTTAAGATTTTTCCACCACACAGGAAAGTAGAATTTTCTATTGAGTTGGTGCCAGGGGCAATTCCAACATCAAAATTACCTTAGAGGATGAGCACACCTAATTTGGTAGAGTTAAAGTTGCAGCTGAAAGAAATTCTTGACAAGGGGCATATTAGACCAAGTGTATCGCCATGGGGTGCACCAGTGTTGTTCGCGAAGAAGAAGGATGGCACTCTCAGATTGTGCATTGACTACAGGCAGCTGAACAAAGTGACCATCAAGAACAAGTACCCATTACCGAGGATCAATTATTTGTTCGATTAGCTGAAGGGAGCAACAATGTTCTCTAAGATTGACTTGAGATTGGAATATCATCAAGTACGCATCAAAGATTAGGACATCTACAAGAACGCATTCAGGACCGGGTACAGGCATTATGAGTTTACTGTAGTTCCATTCGGCTTGAATAATGCCCCAACTACATTTATGTGTTTGATGAACAATGTGTTGTGTCCTTATTTGGATAAGTTTGTTACTGTGTTCATTGATGACATACTGATATATTATAAAAATGAGGAAGAGTATGTCGAACATTTGGCAGCAGTGTTAATGTGTTGAGAGAGCATCAGTTGTATGCTAAGCTCAACAAATGCAGTTTCTTCCAGACTGAGGTACACTACTTGGGACATGTTGTCTCCAAGGAGGGCATTCTAGTAGATCCACAAAAGATAAGATCCATCATGGAGTGGGTAGCGCCTAAGAATGTATATGAGGAGAGATCATTCATGGGATTGGCAAGTTACTACAGGATGTTCATCGGAAAATTATCACAGATTTCTTGTCTTATTACATCATTGCAAAGGAAAGGTAAGAAGTTTGATTGGATAGAGGAGTGTGAGGCTAGTTTTGAGCAGCTTAAGCAGTTGTTGACACATGCTCCAGTGTTAAAGATTGTAGATTCAAACAAGGAGTTTTTAGTGTGTACAAATGATTGCAAGAGAAGACTTGGTGGGGTCCTTATGCAGGATGGACAGGTTGTATGCTATGAGTCATGAAAACTAAACAGGAACGAGCATAACTACTCGACACATGATCTTGAGCTAACATTGATCATTCATGCACTTAAGATGTGGAGGCACCATCTTCTTGGAAAAAGTTGTGTATTGATGAGTGATCACATTGGGTTGAGGTATTTGTTTGACCAACTGAATTTGAATGCTAGGTAGGCTAGATGGTTGGCCACAATCAGTGAGTTTGACTTCAAGATCAGGTACATCAAGGGAAAGGACAACAGGGTTGCAAATGCTCTTAGCAGGCGGGTATAGGTAAATCACTTAGCAACAATGAGCTCCTATGGGAAAGACTTACAGAATAGGATCTTGTAGGAAAGTCAGCAGGATCACAAGTATATGGAGATTGTGCACATGTTGCAGCAGAGTACAGGTACAAGTACATGTGTTGGTACAAGTACATGTACAGGTGTTGGTACAGGTATAGGTACAAGTGTTGGTATAGGTACAAGTACAGGTGGTAAAGGTACAGGTATAAGTACACATGTACAAGATTTGGACTATCATCTCACAGCAGATGGGTTGGATAGATTTAGGGACATGATATATGTACCAGACAATAGTGAGCTCAAGAAGGTGATCTTGAGGGAGTTTCATTCGAAACCATATTCGGTTCACCCAAGCTACCACAAGACATTGACTGCAGTGAAGATATTATGTTATTGGTCGAATCTAAAGAGGGATGTGGCAAAGTTTGTAGCCAAATGTTTGGATTGTCATATGGTCAAGGTAGAGTATAAGAATTTAGGTGGACTGTTGTAACAACCCTGGTAAAAACATCATGTAATATATATAAGACCACGGTCGATGGGAAACGTATTCCAAGCTGAATGTTGGGCAAAACATCCCAGCGGGTGTTCACTTCGGTTTATTATGGCTAAGGAAATTGGGAAAGTCAATGACAAAGACATTGGAAAAGCATGAGGCATTAATTGACATTTTATTCATGAAAATAATGGAAATTAGGAGAAAAGGAAGGTGAAAGGTCACATGTTACATGTGAGGAGGAAAATGAAGGAAAATAATGGAAAAAGAAGAAAATAGAGGCCTCTTTTTTAAAAAAGGCATATGAAGATAAATTGGTACCTTTTGTCAGTGCATTTTTGGAGCTCTCTCATTACTCTCTCTCTCTCTCTCCCTCTCTCTCTCGTACTCTTGGATGCTTAGAGTTTTCTTGGAGCACTCTTGGAGAGTGTGGATACTTGGTGATTTGGAGCAAGAAGGCAAAGGAAGAGCAATAAAGTGCAAGTCAACATCGGGACCAACAACTACAATGGTATTTGATTGTAGGTATTGAGTTGCATGTATGTTTTCCTCACTAGTTTTGGCATGCAAATGTATGCATGTGGATTTTCCTAGCCTTGCCATTTCCTAGACAACCATGGTATTGTGGGTTTATTTCCATAGATTTTTTTTTGGTTGGTTCTCATGATTCCTTTAGTTGTTGGGTTGAGTTATTATTTCCTGAAGCCTTGGTTGGACAAACGATCTGGAGCCCGACGAAAAACTGTTGGGTTGAGTTACTAGTCTTGGAGCCTTGGTTGGACAAATTCTCTGGAGCCCTCGGTGGGTTGAGTTACTAGTCTTAGAGCCTTGGTTGGAAAAACACTCTGGAGCATAGGAACAACCGGGGTTGAGTTAATAGTCCTTGAGCCTTAGTTGGAACAAACACTCTAGAGCCCTGGAGCAGCTTGGGTGGAGACCAATCTGTGATGGTTAGTGATGTCCGACCATGAGGTGGAATCACTGGTTTCAGGTTGAGATGGTTTGGTATATGGAGCCATGGTTTGGTGTTGATTGATGTGTTTCATAAAGTCCCACATTCATGCTTGGAATATGGCATGAGGGTGATTGCCTGAAGTGAGAATTGGTTAAGCCAATCTATGGTTAGGTGGAACATGGGAGTCCTGTCTCTGGTTGGTTTTTGCATTCAGAAATGAAGAGCTCATTCCTATAGTATTCGGTATGAAAATGTACTAGTTTATGTATGGATTTTATTGTTGTTATATCCATTGTATTTCTGTTGTTATTGTGTTGGTTATAAGCATGTATTAAATCAGTGATGATGTATGGATCTATCAATGTTTTTACCTGTAAATGAATTCATAATGTATCTATGGTGAAATAGATTGTATTGTAGCTTATGTTGTAGGGGAGCAATTCTTCTTAGCTATTCTCAGATAGTAAGAGAACCCCATGTTTAAATATGTTGTTTATACCTGTAGATGTAATGTTTGATGAAATATATGTCATGGCTAGGAGGGGTCCATATGAATTCCTGATGATGTGATTGCTTCCATACATTTTTTTTTAATTATATTTAATCTCTCCTAAAGTTTCATGAAGTTCTGGGCATTGGGGCTAAAAAGGTGACACGAATCCTAAAGTTGCAGGCACAAAACTAACTTTTGGGGCCCTGGCCACGACCTTGCCTTGGCATGCCCGCGACTATAGGCTTCTAGCCGCTCCCTTTCCCTTACATGCCCATGGCTAAGACTAAGAAGTGTAAAAAATTAGTTCCCCCTCAGGGTTCAGGGGTATGGGAGGTTGGGTTACCTCCTAGAGGTGTTGGTTATGCTATGTAAGGTTAGTTTGTCAAGTTTCCGTTAGTTCCACTTCCTTAAGGTCATCTAGGAGGTTGAATATCATATTAGTAGACTCTTTTCACATGTTTACCCCGGTTGGACGGTTACTTGGGTATATGCAGGAAGTGTTTGTTACAGAGTGGTATCAGAGCCAGGTTTAACTCTCAGACTAGATGGGTGGTGTGTTGATCATGCATTTATGTCGGTTGCATGTGTGCTTGTGGTCTATGTATGCTTGTTGCATTTGCATGGTGTTGATCATGGTTACAGTGATATTGCCATGGTAAAGTTGTTGGTGTCATTGGGACATGTGCCATCATGTGTTTATGACCGGTTATGTGTTTTTCATGTTTATGTATTGATCATGTGTTTATGACCGGTTATGTGTTTTTCATGTTTACGTATTGATCATGTGTGCTTACTTACATGATGCTACATGGTGTACATGCATTGCTTGTTTATGCTTAGTTACATGATGTTCATGCTTTGTTGTTGTCCGTGCATGGGTACATGTAGTTACATGTCGTACATGCATTGGTTGTTAATGTTTGGTCACATGTTGTTCATGCTTATGTATTTTCCATGTAAGTTGACATGGTTGATGTTGTCATGCTAGTGAGGTCATTATATCCAATTAGGTCATCATGATGATATTGGTATGTTATGATGATATTGTGTTGGTTGAGATAGAGTAGGAGATGCAAATATGTAAAGTGAAGTTGAAACAATAGACTTTAGGGTAAGAGAAGATCGTCATACAAGCATGCAGGTATGTGATTCATGATTGTTGCAAACATTAGGGTTACTTATATGTTTGTCATTTCTATTGTTATTGTGGTTACATGTGTGATAAATGCTAGTTGATTAGTGTAGTCATATGCACACATGTCAAATAGTCACGAATGCTAGTAATCTGTGGTTGTATGCATTGTTGTTGTTGTGTTATGAAACTTGATCATTATGTTATATGGTTAACTTGTTGATGTTTAATGTTAATTAACTTGATGACTGTGCTATATGTTGTTGATGATTATGTTACATGATTAAGTCATTGTTGTTATATGTTAGTTATCTTGACTATTAGGGTTTTTGCGTCAAGATCTTGATGTGAGATGTATCATGCTAATTCAGATTGTCCTATGCAAATGGTTAGGGTTATGACATTCCTGTATGATTTAATATGTTGTGATATTATGTAATACTCATCTAGGTTGACTGCACAATTGTGGTTATTATGCACGAACAGCAAATGTTTCTGAGCTTATGATGTGAACATGCTAGTTAGTTATTGTTATGGATATTATGACCTTATTTATGTTTGAGTTGATGTGATATCGTGCTAACTAGATTGAGTGTGCAAACAAGATAGTCTCCCCTGAAATACATTAATGTATGAGCTTGCTTATGTCGTTTACTTTGTACTTGAATGTTTTATTATGTCGTCTATTTGGTGTTCAAGTGTTGGTGTCTATTATGTCATCTATTCTTGAATGTTTGATTAATTATATGATATGAGTTTGTATCTATAAGAGTGCATGAAGGAATGATCTTGTTTTGAGATGGTTGTACTAACACATGCATTGAGATAGATGATATGTACTTGTGTATAAGTAGGTGAAAGTTGTAGCATTATGTCTAATGACTATGAGTTGACTATGAATTATGACATGATTGTTAGTCTTGGTAAAGATTGATTTCAAATTGATAGATATGTTGTCTTGATCTTTGGTACATATGGCTGATGATATATTGTTATGTTTATTTATGCATTGATAGTTATGTGTTTATGACAGTATGATGCAGGGGATTTCATGGCAAAGAGATTTCCATGAAATTGTAAAGAAGGCTCGGGTTGAGCTTTCAGTTGGAGGCATTGAGAACCACATGGATTGAGTCATGGTGTTTGTTGTAAAGTCTCGTGCTTTTGGTTTTTTGTGATTTGGTTGCGATTGATTTTTGGTTTTGATTACATGTAGTGCATGGCCATACCACTTGTTTTGGTGTCTTATTGGTATTGGTTTTCCATGGTATCCTTCTTTATTTCTTGTGATTGTCTTTTATGTTTTAAGAGTCTCGGGAATTGGTTGGGGAAAAAGGAATTTAATGGAGCTCGGGAAGAGCGGAATGAAATCCAATGGGTAATGCAAGGCTCGAATGGAGCTCAATGAATGAGTAAGCGCAACAGAAGGTAAGAATATGATAGCCAGATGGATTGGTTGAGTCCATTTTGGTAAATGGACAGTGGTAGGACAGTCACGAGAAAGGTAAAGTAAATGGATCTGAGATATCAAATGCCTTGGCTATGTTGGGAACTGCTGTTCTCAATATTGTGCATATTGTGCATGGATAAAAGAATTTATCTCAACCTAGACCTTATGATATATGGTAATCATGTTGTGATCATAATTATGATAATGTATATATATGTATATATGCATTTATGTATGTAGTTATCTGATGAGATCATGATTGGTTTATGTTGATGTTTATATATGTATATGTATGTATGCATGTCGTTGATTGACAAGGTCGTCATGGATCTTGATGGTTTATATGTATATATGTATGTATGCATGTGTCTATGTCACTATATGATAGGGTTTTCAGGGATAATTCTTGTGGAGGAATGATTGCTTATGCAGGTGAATGGCATGAAGAGGTTCCTGGCTATGAGGATTCAAGCGGTAGAGTAGCCTTGACAGATCTATGAGGTCAGTATCATGTGGACATGATTTGATATTATATGCTTTTACTATGCCTATGCTCATGGTAATTTTGAGGGGTACATCATCGAAGCGAAAGCAGTGTGATATGTGGCATGCTAGGATAAGCATGGATAGTGGAAAGACACTAGAAGCAAGGTTTCTTGTGGGGTCAGTGTGTGCTCTATGGATGTGCAATCCTACTGTTGTGTATATGTTGTGCATGTTGTATATTCAATGATTGTGTATATGGTGATGTGTACATGTAACATATGTAGTATTGTGTACATATGGTGTAGTGTGTATATTTCATATGAAGTGCTAGGCATATATGGTGCTATGTACATGTTGGATATGCGGTGTTGCGTACGTATCGTACTGTGCGCATGTTGGCTATGCGATGTTGTGTGCATATGGTGTTGTGCGCAAGTTGGATATGCGGTGCTGTGTACATATGGTGTTATGTACATGTTGTATATGTGATGCTATGTACATATGGCATTGCATGTGTGTTGTACATATGGTGTTGTGTGCATGATTGTACATATGGCGTTGTGTGCATGTCGTGTTGTATGCAGGTGGTGCCCTGTACATTTTGTGCATGTGGCGCTGTGTACATGTGGTGTCATGTACATGTCGTGCATTTGGTGTTGTGTACATGTGGCATTGTGTACACATTGTACAACTGGTGCAATATACATTTGACATTGTGTACATGTTGTACAAGTGGTGTCGTGTACATGTGATTTTGTGCACACGTTGTGCAGGTAGTGTTGTGTACAAATGGTATTGTGTACATGTCGTGCATATGGTATTGGTATACATGTGGTGTCGTGAGCATGTCATACATTTTGTGTTGAGGTCATGCGATACTATGTATGTGCATGGTGTAGTCGTGGTATCGTGAAATATTTATTCGTTGTGTTGTACTATGCATATGTATATGTATTGGGTTGTATTCTACACCGGGTGTAGGTATATGTGTTGTATTCCAGTGTAGGCATATATATTGTGTTGTATCGTATACTGGATGTATATGTATATGTTGTAAGTTTGTGTATGCATAGGTGTATGTGTTGTTTTGTACACCAAGAGTAGGTGTATGTGTTATGTTCTGTGAGAGATGTGGGTGTATGCATTGTCTGGTGTTGTACGCCTTGTGTGGATGTATGTGTTGTGATTTACAATATGTGTATGTGTACGTGAGTAAACATAAGCAAGGGCTCTGGGTGCTTGTTGGGTGTGGAAACCGATCCAGTGTGCGTACAGAAAGAGCAAAGGCAGAAGTAAGAACTGATGAAGGATAAGGATCAGTCTCTTATTGCAGTTTTATTATGCATGTGATATACAATTTTGACTTATGATGGTTACATGTTGTTATCACTCCACCAGATCTCTAAAGTTGAGAAAGAGTCCAAATAAAGGTAACCGCAGACCAATCTTTTAGCTTGGTAGCTAGCCCTACCAAACCGGAGAGGGCTTTGTCCACAAATTCACAACCAATAGGGATGGATGAATTAGTTTTTTAGGGTAGGTATGAGTACAAGGGTTTGTTTGTTTGAATTGTTTTGCTAGATGGGTGAATTAGGTCAAAGAGGCTAGGTTAGGGAAAATAAAATTAGGGTTGCAGTCCGTTCAATGGGGCAAGGTAGGTAGGAAGGCTAACACTTTAGGGTTTCTAGGTGAGATGGATCAGACTGATGAGGAGCTAGAAAGAGCAAGGAAAAGAAAATATTCTTTCTAAACTGAAGAAAATGGGGCAAACCATGAATATTTTCCAAAAACAGAGCATGAGAGATGTATTCTGCTAATAAACTTGAAAATCAACATACAATAGATATGAAATGGATCATGAAGACAAAAAATTCATACATATGTAACATAGAAGAAACTATTCTAAATTTCCATACCACAAGTATCCCAAAGAAATAGTTGCAACTCTTTCATTAATTTCCTCCCATATATTGATTACACTAGAGTCTTTGATCAATAGAAAAACATCCAACCTCTGAAATGAGTCAAAAAGTACAAGATATAGACCACAAAACAACTTATCCCAACCTTAGGGGTCGAATCCCTAATAGGAGGAGCAGTTCCACCAAAAAATTAGCTAATACCTAGAGTGTAGGGAAGTCAAACTGACTCATCCCTCACTTTTTAGAAACTGATTCATTACATCATCATAAAAAGTTTTCATCTAATGTATTTACCCTAGGTAAGTGTAAAAAAACCATAATTACTTTTACATCATGAATTACATTTGTAAAAACAACATTTTCCAAGGTGAAAATGGAAAAACTGAGAAAATTTGTAAATATCAGCAAACTGAGATAATTTGTCAAAAGCGAAGTGCCAACTTCAGCTCCACCTTTGAGGAGGTTCCAGGTGTCCAAATTGAGCTCATGATAGCTCATTGGGAAGCCTGTCCAGTCTAGTTTCTAGATCTATTCTTGGTTTCCAAAATGGTGTTGATTTGACACTCCAAAAATGGATTCTCCCAAGCCTGGTCAAAAGCGTAGTGCCAGCCTCCAAAATAGGGCATAAATGTGATTTTTTGAGTGTTTTTAACTTTTTGACTGCTCCTTTAACCCAAAAAAGTTTTGTAAATTTTTTTTCCTGACTATAAATGGCCTTCTGAATCCAATGGTACCTTCAGTTTTTCCATTGTTGACAGTGTGACTATGCTAAACTGTCAAAACATAAAAAAATTCCAAAATTTTCAAAAATTGCTCAAATTTCCTCAAATTTTCTTCTGTGCGAGGCTAATGAGGTGTGTTAGGCAATGAGTGATGCCTCACCAAGAATATAAAAATTGTCCCCTTCATTTTTCTTGGTTAGGGTTTCAAGTCTTGATGTGGTTTTTGGATCTTTCACCTTGCAATTTGATTTCTCTTGAAGTAGTGTTTTGCCCTCTTCCTCAATATGTCATTATCCTTGTTTGCCTTCTCCAGGAGCTTCTCAAGATGCTGGTTGGCCCTGTCAAGCCAACGCTCCCGGTTCTCATTGACCATAATGGAAAACTTCTCATTCAAAGTGAGCTCAATGGCAAGTTCAACCTCCTTTTGCCTCTCTAGTTCTAGAGCTCTTTTCAACCCTCTAGTCCTAGGTCTCCTTCTTGGCACTTGTCCTTATTCTTCATTTGTTTCACCATACATTTCATAAGCCTCATCAAGAAAGGCATTTGTTTTATTTTATTCTCTTTTTGGCTTGAGAAGCTAAATCTCCATGCTTGCCTGCTTGGTTTTGAGTTGTTGATTTTCTTGCTCATAGTATGAAATCACAAACTTAGATCTCTCTATGTTGGTCTAAAGCTCCCTGATTTGGGCATCCTTCTGCATGATAATCAATTTGGAGGCCTCATCATCATGCTCCTCATCCAAGTAAACAAGGTCAAAATCTGTCTCTCTTTCATGGAGGTCTTCCTCCTCATAAATGGTTTCCTCATGTACATCTTCCTTTGCCATATTTTGTTTGCACTTCTATACCTGCTTTTCTAATGAATAAGTAGGACCCTTCCAACAATATATGGGGAAAATACCTGCCTATACCCTCTCTGGTATGTCTTTGCCAATATGCCCAATTCAACCTCTTTAGGCTTGCTGACCTCAATTCTGCTAGGTGACTCATCCTGACCATGAAATGGTGATGATGGTGGTGATGGTGACGGAGTAGGTGAAATGGACTGAGGTGGAGGCATAGATGTAGTAGGATGAGATGAAAAAGGCACATCTTCGGCATGTGGATCTTGTGGAGTAGTGAAGATGCCATTCGCAATGAAGGTGTCCCATGAAATTCCCAACTGATCAAGGTGATGAAGAACAAAGATTTTGATCAATGAGTGGTGGAAGAGGCTATTCATCTGCTGGTCATAGTCTCTGTTTTGCACAATGAATGCCATTTTGTCTACGCTCCTGAATAAAAGGTATGGGATATTGAGAAATCTCACTCTTGTGAAGTGCATCAACATTCTAATGTGGTATGTGTAGAGCCTAGAAAACCTTCCTTCATAAGAGAAGTACTTCATGATGATTTACATCATGGGTGCATACCTATCAAGAAAGTAGCTGAAAGGGAAAACCCTTTTCCTCTCATTTATGTATCTTGGTTTAATGAATGGTTCATAGTACCGATCCTCCAAATATTTGGATTTAAACCACTTCTCTCACATGTTTGGAATCCTTGTGGCAGTAGAAATGAAAATGTAGATATATTGAAGGTCACACCTGCAAGGGTCACCTGATTGTTTCTGAGGTTTGAAGTGAAGACTCTACTCAACATAGTATGATGTTGAACCCTCTGAATGATGTTGCAAAAATTCAAGGCAACTTGCATACTCAAAACAATTGACAGTTATAGGAGAGGCCATCAATTCATTTGTGTTGGTGGGCTCTAGCCTTAGGATTCTTCCTACTTTGTGATGCCTTCTCTGTTCTCTATCCTCTTCTCATTGTCTACCCTCCTCTTCCATATAGTCTCTGTCTTCTTCCATAGTGTTTAGTGGCCTAGAAAACCCTAGGGATAAGGTGGATGGGAATGGGGAGTTTAGATAGGTCTAGGGAATAGGGACGAGTCTAGGAAAATTTAGGGAGATGGGGGAAGGGTTTATGGAGCTTTAAGAGGTGATAGGGGATTGAAATATTAAGGGAGTGGGAAACGAAAATTAAATTACAGGTTTAGGGAAGTGACTTCCTAGGAATTTAGAAGCCTAGGACTTAGGGTTTTTAGGGAAAGGGATTTAGGGACTAGGAAATGTTAGAGTAGAGGTAGGGATAGGTTTAATGATGATATAGGAATGGATTTGAGGGTATCAAATTTGGGAATTAGGAACAAAAATAGGGTTTCCAAGTAGGCAAAATGCTAATTCCACTTAGACACAAAAACACTCTAAAATCAATATTTAGGAGTGCAAGGAGGAAAGAAATTTGGTGCAGTTACTTGCTAGAGGGTATTAAAAGAATTTGGTGAAGATTTGAGATAGATTTTTTGAGTTTTAATGCTTCTAGGGATTATTGAGTAAAAGCGTAGTGCCTTGCCCAGAAGTGCAATGCCAGTGGGAGAAAAGCGCAACGCCTCCTGCTGTACGCGCAACGCCACTTCTGAAAGCATAGCGCCACTCTCTGAAAGCGCAACGCCACTCAAAAACTTGGCCTCTGACCCTGCAATTCGATTTTTTCAGCTAAGGGAGTGCAAGCTCGACCGTTGGAGTACAAATGAGTTTGAATTTGATGTCTTGGTGGTATTTATACTTCGTGATTGAATGAATTGGGCCTTGGGACCCAATTTTTCCCTTCTTCACTTCACTTTAAACTCTGAATCTTTACCTTTGCATTTGACTCTTTCCTTGACAAATTGATCATCTAATGACTTTAAGAACTCTTTGATTTGACATTTTTGATGCTTTGGCATGTGGAACTCTGAGTTAGCAGCTTGGGAATCATGAACTTTTTACATTTTGAATGACATAAAATTACATAGTGAAAATTAAAAATTACATCTTAAAACCAAAATTACATGCTAAAACAAGAATTTTTCTTTACAAATCATCTTGATATGGTGAAGAGATGTTAGTAGATCACCCTTTACTTGCTGGTCTTATGTAGTGGAAATGAAGTTTTATTGGACCTTGGAAACCCTAATGATCTAATGGCAACCTTGATTGACCTTAAAAGACCTAATGAAACCTTGAAAGAATGAACTCAATAATGACACCACTGATGTGATGACATGGTGATATTAGATTTTGGATGATGTACAGTCAAAAAGGTATGAAACTATGCCAAAAACTATTCAAATTTGAGGGAGAGTGATGTTTTTTGACTAGGGCTACCATCAGTGATTAATTTTTTTGAATGCAAACCTAATGGAATGAAAAAAATTTCTGAATGAGACCCTAACATGATATGAAAACAAGATTTTTGATCAGTGATGGCAGTATGCAAATACTGACACTAACATTGGCCTTATTGGGGATGATAGCTATGAAAGAGGTGTCAAGAACATTGTATACCAAAAAGCCTTATCCATTGGGCCAATACGGTCAAAAACTCAAACTAATAAACATGAATGAAAACTAATAACTCAGATGAAAAAGACTGACTCAAGACAAACTCAAATTTGACTGAAAACATGACTCAATACTGACTTACTTGACTGAAAACTGAACTTTGAAAATAGTTGAAAATCAGTGAAACTCCATGGCCTTCTCTTCGGGCTCTGAACTCCAGTGATTCTCCACTTCACACTTTCAGAAAAAGTAAGATGATATTTACAATGAAATGAGAAACTATACTTCATAAAAAATAGTGCTTAAGGAGCCTACCATTGACTGGTCCTCCTAAGCACTCTTGTCCATTCATATCTTCAAGCAAATAAGCATTATGTCCATGCGGATATTAAATTTGATATGGCCCTTTCCATATAATTTTCCATGCTTACCCTTATCCTCATTTCTAGCATCCCAACGGAGTACTACATCTCCAACCTTGAAGTTGTCTTCCTTTGTTTTCTAGTCATATATTTTCTTTATCTTGCCATGGAGTTTTGAAGTATTTTGAAATACCTCATCTCTCGTGTGTTGAAGGTGGATCATTTGATTTATCCAGCGTTGTATGTCATTTTCTTCAGTCCCTGGTTATTGCAACAATATCATAACCGGGACTGTTAATGATGAAGGAAACATAGTATCGACACCATACACAACTTGAAAAGAGACATTCCAATAGACTTCTTACTACTCACCCGGTCTTCCCACAATGCATTGATCATCTTCTTATGCCGATTAGTTTTATTTTCCTCTAACATTTTCTTAATGATACTAATCAAGGATTTATTAGAGGACTTCGCCAATCCATTACCTTGTGGATAGTAGGTTGTAGAGTGTCCCAACTTGATGTTATATATGTCACAAAACTAAGTAATCTTCTTAGACTTGAATGTTGCTGCGTTATCCGTGATAATATTAGTAGGACAACCAAAAAAGGACAAGATATTAGTTTCTAAAAACTGAATGATGACATAATCTGTTGCTTTCCTGGTCGGGATCACTTCTATCCACTTTGTAAAATAATATGTGGCTATTAATATCCACTTGTGCTATGTGGATGATGTTGGGTGAATCTCGCCTATGAAATATAGGCCCCACTACTGAAATGGTGCATGCACTGAAATAGGTTGAAGAGGTAAAAGGAGAAGCTTACCCTGAAAAAATTGAGATTCATGGCAAATAATTATTGTTTTGTACACATCTGCAAAAAGTGTCAGCCAATAATATCCCGCTCTCAATATTTTATTGGCAGTGGTCTTCCAATATAGGTGGCCCCCACAATCTCCTTTGTGGAAGTCATTCATCACTTCTTTAGATTCTTCTTCGACCAAACAGTTCAATAAAACACCTTCACGATCCTTCCAGTAAAGTGCATTGTCCAATATGCAATACTTAGAAGCTTTGAGTTTCAAAGACCTGCCTTGACTCTTAGTCATGCCTGGAGGAGGAGTTAGATGTTGCAAAACATGAATAATATCAGAATATCATGGAGATGACAAAAATATATCAGATACCTAAATGAGATTCACTTCTTCTTCACTATCGAACAAGGATGAAATCAGGTTAATTTCTAGAGCATGGAGATTTGACTCAACCATGAGCTTGGCTAAGCCTTGACCTTTGATCAACTTGGTGGGCTTGATCTCAAGGTCATATTCTAGTAATGCTTCTACCCATCTCCCTCTCCTTCCTTCTGGATCTGTCTGCATGAGAACTTCTTTCACAACTGCATTAGGCACATAGGAAAGGGTATGTGAATGTAATATGTAAACTCTAAAATCTTTCAGCGCTTTAAATAAAGCCAAAGTTTGTTTCTCTATGATGTTGTACCGATGGGCCGCATCTCTGATATTGCGACTGAAAAATGCAATTGGAAACTATGTTTTATCCCTTTTCTGCACCAAGTTTGCTGCCATGGTATGCTCAAAAGAAAATGAGAATATTATGAAATCAATAGAATAATCAGGACTTATCAAAACATGGGCAGTGGTCAAGGAAAAATTTACGAAATTGAAGGACTTACGGGCATATTCAGACCACTTCACATCATTATCTTTCTTCAACATATTTTTCAACTCTCTGAGATGCTCAGCCAAATTAGGAATGAATCTACGTAAGAAATTCATCTTACCATTGAATGCTTGTACTTCTTTTTTGCAGCAAGGGAAATCAATCTGCTGAATTGCTTGAACACAAGAAGGGTCAATTCGTATCCCATCCTTGGAGATGATGTGACCGAGAAGTTTTCCCTCCTCCATGGAAAAAAGCCTTTTCTTTGGGTTGAGAGAGATTCTGAACTTCCTGCATCTCTCAAAAATAGTTCTTAAATGATGCAAATGTTCATCATCAGAATGTGAAAACACTGTCAAGTCATCTAAATAAACAACCAAGAAAACATCTTTTTCATTGGCAAATGCTATGTCCATGGCACGCTGAAACGTGGCCCCTACATTCTTCAAACCAAATGGCATCTTTGCATATTGGAACGTGCCCCAAGGTGTAGTAAATGATGTTTTGTCCTGATCATCCTCGTGCACCAAAATCTGGTTGTATCTCAAATAGCCATATAACAGTGACATACAGGAAGAACCAATAACTATTTGAAGGATATGATCCATATTAGGAATTGGATAGTTTTCCTTGAGAGATACTTTGTTCAAGTTCCTGAAATATATGCAGAGCCAGATTTCTCCAGTCTTCTTTCTTACCGGGACCAAATTAGAAATCCAATCAGAAAATCTGAAAAGAACAATAATGCCAGACTTGAAAAGTTTGTTCGCCTCTTTTTCAATTGATGGCAACAATCTCGGGTTTATCCTTCTCAACTTTTTTCGAAAGGGCTTTTGATCAGGCTTAAGTGGAATAGTGTGTTGAATGATGTTCTTGTCATACACCTTTAAATCTGCATATTCCCATGCGAAAACATCAGCAAATTCAAAAAGTAATTTAACATATTCTGCCTTTACCTTGGGAGATAAAGACTTGGAAAGTTTAACCATCTTTGGTTTTTCCGTTGTCCCGATGTTCATGTCCTCCACACCTTTTTCCATAGGCAATAATGTAGGCTTCTTGCTACATCATCTTGGTCAAACAATTCCTCCAAAGGTATGAGACCTTTTGGAATATTGTTGTCGTTCAACTGTAGTATATCCACTTGAGTTGCTTCGATATCCTTGTCATCTTTGTCACAAATTTCATCTATGGAACAATTTTAAAATTTAGCCTCACCTTGGATAAAGTTATTTACCTACTTATCGTCCCAGAATACTTTCCAATATCGCAAGTTATCGGGAACAGTGGGCCAATATTTCACATGAATCTAAAGCTTCCTGTTTGAATAGATGGGGATCTTGAAATTGCTCGCAGCTGTAGACAATGCATCTGCCATGAGATTTTGACTCCTTGGCACAAGTGAAAGTGTATCATTTGGAAACATTTTCAAAATATCTAACACAACATTCCTATATGCTCTCATCTATGGATGATTAGCTTGATATTCACATTTAACTTTCTTGATCACAAGTTCTGAATCACCGCATACTGAAATTCTTTTTGCACCCAATTTCTTCAATATCTTTAGGCTAGTAATCAGTGCTTCATACTCCACCTTATTGTTAGTGCAATCAAAATCTAATTTATAAGAGCATAATCTAACATTTGTAGGAACTTTACAAGGCTGATGAAAAGGACTGCGGACCCAAATTCCATTACCTGCCCCATCCTTTCCCAAGGCACCATCAAATTCCATGGACCACAGACCATCTTCATCCTCCAAGTGATGAAACTCTGTTTTTTTTTTTGGCTCAACTTTTTGAACTGTTTCTTCATGCTTTTCCAGACTTTCTTCCGCTTTATCTAATGGTTGTTCTAAGTTTTTCTCTGACTCATTTGATGGTTGTTCTGATGAACATGATAGATTATCTTTTTCCTTTTCTATAATTTTTATGATGCAATTATGAATATATGGTACATCCTCTACTTCTGCGAGATGGCTATCTACATCATTTAAGCCTTTGTCATTAAACAAAATAAATGACTCTAAATCTGTATGTACATCATTTATCGAATGATTGTTGGGCTTTTCTGTGCTTGTAATCATATATTTCATCTTTGTTTCATGGTACAATTTTCTCAATTTTTTGAAAACAGGGATGGTCGCATAAGAAAATTCTAATTGCACTGTTCCACTTAATTCCCCCCCCCGCAAGATTTTGATAGCGACATGCCAAACAGTGGTTGTATGTCAGCTACCACCACATCCATTAGAACATTCTTTGCTAGAATTTTCTCTAGGGATAATACCAAATATTTAATAAGGCCAATACAATAGACTCTACCTTAATTGAAGGAGTATATTTCATGGTAGGGATGAGTGATATCAAGGCCCAAATTTTCCATAATGGTTTTTGGCATTAGGTTATGGGAGGCTCCGAAGTCTAACATGGAATTGTGTAAAATGCATTAGTGAATTCTAAGACTCAAGTAGAATGGGGGAAACTCGCTATCTTCTAACTGACCATCAATAGCAGGACCAAAAATAAGTTTGGGCTGATCATCTGACATTTACCATGTCAGACAAAGGGTCTAATTTAAGCATTTTAGCAACATGGGACTTATATTGGTTTTTCTTAACAAGCCCGGTCAAAGGTATGGACACTTTTAATTTTGAAATTTATGTTTCTAAGCTGAAGGGAGTGGATTTGTCTACCTCTTTGATGACGATGTCTCGTCGGTCAGCATGGTCCTTTGATGGAGCTTCTTTTTTCTGTCTGTCCTTATCCTTACTTGGTGAACTTGTGGATGGATGATTTATCTTGTTCTAATTTGTGACTGTAGGCTCTTTTCCTTTACTTTGATTACCCAGAGGATTCTTCTTTGTTTGAGTATCTTTCTACTGAGATGCCCTCTTCTAAATGGGATTAACCATCACATCTCCACTTCTTAATGAGAGCTGCCTTTTTTGTGAACTAAGTGCATTCAGGTATCCCCGCTTATAATCATCTGATTCGGTCTCCAACTCATGATCATTAGCAAGGATAAAATATTCATCTTTAGGCTCGTATTTCTTTTCAAAATATTCTTCATCTTCTGTTAAAAACATGGGCAAACCATCAGCCTTGAAATTAAGATTTTCCTCAACAATTGTGTCTTCATCTTTTTCTTCTATTCCTTGAGCATAGTTTTGCTGCAAGGGTGTCCTAATTTGCTGCTATCGTGTTGGTTGCTCAGCAGCCCGATGTTCTCTCTGCTTGATCCTTAACTGAGGCTATTGTTGGCCTCTGAAGTTAGGATTCCTGACCTCAAGTTGTCTCTCGGTGATGGATATCCTGTCAACCATTCTTTCAATAGTCCTTATCAAAGTGTCCATCTTGGCATCGAAATATGAGGTAGATGGTTCATCTTTAATAGTGACGTTTCTCTCACCTCTGGTTTTGGCTCTTTTCATCAACAGATTTGCTTCAACTCTGACTACGTTCATTTTCATATCTTACAATGTAGCTGGACTTCTTTCCCTTAATTGGTATGCCATGTCTGGATCAAATGCATCTGGATAACGTATGAGAGCTAAGCTTGGAGGTGGCTTGATCTCAACGAGAATTGCATTATAAGTTCTATTGAAGCGTGTATTGAATTCTTGGACTTATTCATTGGGATTTCTCTTTATGTTCTCATACTCAGAAAGCAACTGTAAATGGTTTTTCTTTACCTCCCATCAGGCTATAAATGCATCAATCAACTGATTTGGAGTGGAAATGGAATTAGCACTCAAGGATCTAAACCAAACTTTGACATCTCCAGAGAATCTTTGGGCTATAATCCTCATTTTGGCATTGTCAACATCTACTTCCTCCAAGTCTATGAAGTCAATGACCTCGACAATGTGTTTTTTTTGCAGTTATAGGAGATTTTTCATCAAACAAGGGGAGTCTCTGGCCATAACCCTGAGGTAAATCATTCAATTGAGTAGGCAAGATAACTGGGGAAAATCTGGCCATGATTCCTGCTGAGTGAAGTACTGGATTGACAACGAGAGGAGTTGGCTGAATAAGTAGTGGAACAACAGTTGTAGGTACTAAATTAGTAGGTATAAGTCGAAGGTGTAGATGAAAAAGGAACAATTGATTGAGGTTGAGTTGAGACAGGTATTGACTCTTGCTGGTAAAATTGGATCCAGGCTTTGATGTCAAGGTCTGATTCAGGTTTAATCTCTTCAAAAAGGAAATTTTCTTCTAGTTTCAGAGAACTAAGATCTAACTCGGATAATGAATTGACCTCCGAGAGTCTTAAAGGATCAAAGACTATGTTGACTAAAGAGGTTTTAGATTTAGATCTAAACAATGACAATTCAAATTTTAGATCATATGGTATATCTTCAAGAGATAGTACTTTAGTAGGCAGTGAAGTAGATCTTACCAACGGGATTGAACCTAATTGAATCTATGTAGCTTGATATCTATGCTTTTGGACGAGCTTCTCTGGATCTTTGATCAAATCAACTGGATCAGGATCAGGATTTTCTCTCATGTATCTTCTCGAAGCTAGCTCTACGATCTTGGCATTGCAATTATCTAGTCAGCCTTTGTGAAACTTAATCCTATCATCCAAAGGAAAAAATTCCAATGATTCTTGTCATACACCCAGGGAAAATAAATCTTTCGTTCCCTGGCAATTACGCCAATATTTTATCACTCCACCGGATCTCTAAGGCTGAGAAAGAGTCCAAACAGAGGTAACCACAGACCAATCTTTTAGCTTGGTAGCTAGCCCTACCAAACCGAAGAGGGCTCTCTCCAAAAAGTCACAGCCAAGAGGGCTGGATGAATTAGGGTTTTAGGCTAGGTATGAGTACAAGGATTTGTTTGTTTGAATTGTTTTGCTGGATGGGTGAATTAGGTCAAAGAGGCTAGGTCAGGGCAAATAAGATTAGGGTTGCAGTCCATTCAATGGGGCAAGGTAGGTAGGAAGGCTAACGCTTTAGGGTTTTTGGGTGATATGGATTAGACTGATGAGGAGCTAGAAAAATCAAGGCAAACCATGTATTCTTTCTAAACTGAAGAAAATGAGACAAAGTATGAAGATTTTTCCCAAAATAGAGCATGAGAGATTTATTCTTCTTATCAAAATGAAAATCAACATATAATAGAGATGAAATGGATCATGAAGATAAAAAATTCATACATATGTAACATAAGAATAAATTATGCTAAATTTCCATACCACAGGCATCCCAAAGAAATAGTTACAACTCTTTCATTAATTTCCTGCCAAATACTAATTACACGAGTCTCTGATCAATGCAACAATATCCAACCTATGAAATGAGTAAAAAAGTACATGATATAGACCACAAAACAACTTCTCCCAACCTCAGGGATCGAATCCCTGAGAGGAAGAGCATTTCCACCAAAAACTGAACTGATACCTAGAGTATAGGGAAGTCAAACTGACTCATCCCTCACTTTTTGGAAACTGATTCATTAAATCATCATCAAAAGTTTCCATCTAATGTATTTACCCTAGGTAAGTGTAAAAACACCATAATTACATTTACATCATGAATTAAATTTGTAAAAACACCATTTTCCAAGGTGAAGATGGAAAAACTGAGAAAATTTGTAAATATCAGCAAACTGAGAAAATTTGTCAAAAGCGCAACGCCAACTTTAGCTCCAATGTTGAGGGGGTTCCAAGTGTCCAAATTGAGCTCAGGATTTCTCATTGGAAAGCCTTTCCAATATAGTTTCCAGATATATGTTTGGTTTCCAAAATGGTGTTGATTTGACCCTCTGAAAACATATTCTCCCAAGACTGGTCAAAAGCGCAGTGCCAACCTCTAAAACAGGGCAGAAATGTGTTTTTTTGAGTGTTTTTCGACTTTTTGACTGCTCCTTTGACCCAAAAAAGTTTTGTAATTTTTTTTTTCTGACTTTAAATGGCCTTTTGAATCCAATGGTACCTTAATTTTTTCCATTGGAGGTCCCTAGAAAAAGTGTAACGCCTAGGGCACTACGTTTTTGACAGTGAGACTGTGCTAAACTGCCCAAAACACAAAAAAAAATCCAAAATTTTCAAAAATTTCTCAAATTTCCTCAAATTTTCTTCTGTGGGAGGCTGTTGAGGTGTTTTAGGCAATGAATGATTCCCCAACAATAATATCAAGCTTGTCCCCTTCATTTTTCTTGGTTAGGGTTTCAAGTCTTGATGTGGCTTTTTGGAGCTTTGACCTTGCAATTTGATTTCTCTTGAAGTAGTGTTTTGCCCTCTTCCTCAATATGTCATTGTCATTATTTTCCTTCTCCAGGAGCTTATAAAGATGTTGGTTGGTCCTGTCAAGCCAATGCTCCCGGTTCTCATTGACCACAATGGCAAACTGCTCATTTAAAGTGAGTTCATTGGCAAGTTCAACCTCATTTTTCCTCTCGAGTTCTATAGATCTTTTCAACCCTCTAGTCCTAGGTATACTTCTTGGCACTTGTTATTCTTCTTCAATTGTTTCACCATACCTTTCATAAGCCTCATCAAGAAAGGCCTTTGTTTTTTTTTCTTCTCTTTTTTCCTTGAGAAGATGAATCTCCATGATTGCCTACTTGGTTTTGAGTTGTTGATTTTCTTGCTCATAGTATGAATTCACAAAATTAGATCTCTCTAATTTGGTTTGAAGCTCCTTGATTTGGACATCCTTCTGCTTGATAATCAATTTGGAGGCCTCATCATCATGCTCCTAATCCAAGTCAACAAGGTCAAAATCTCTCTCTGTCTCATGGAGGTCTTCCTCCTCATGAATGGTTTCCTCATGTACATATTCCTCTACCATATTTTGTTTGCTCGCCTGTACCTGCTTTGCTGATGAAGAAGGCAGGGCCCCTCCCACAATATGTTGAGAAAACACCTACCTATACCCCGTTTGGTATGTCTTTGCCAATATGCCCAACTCAACCTCTTTAGGCTTGCTGACCTCAACACTGCTAGGTGACTCATTCTGACCATCAAATGGTGATGATGGCGGTGATAGTGATGGAGTAGGTGAAGTGGACTGAGGTGGAGGCATAGATGTAGTAGGATGAGATGAAGAAGGCACATCTTCAGTATGTGGAGCTTATGGAGCAGTGAAGATGTCATTGGCAATGAAGGTGTCCCATGAAATGCTCAATTGATCAAGGTGATGGAGTACAATGGTTTTGATCAATGAGTGGTGGAAGAGCCTATTCATTTGATGGTCATAGTCTCTCTTTTGCATAATGAATGCCATTTTTTCTATGCTCCTGAATAGAAAGTATGGGATATTGAGAAATACCACTCTTGTATAGTGCATCAACAGTCTAATGTGGTATGTGTAGAGACTAGAAAACCTTCCTTCACAAGAGAAGTACTTCATGATGATTTTCATCATGGGTGCATACCTATCAAGAAGGTAGTTGAAAGAGAAAACCCTTTTCCTCTCATTTATGTGTTTTGGTTTAATGAATGGTTCATAGTACTGATCCTCCAAATCTTTGGATTTAAACCAATTCTCTCCAATGTTTGGAATCCCTGTGACAACAGTAACGACAGATGTAGATATACTGAAGGTCAGACCCACCTGCAAGGGTCACTTGATTGTCTCTTAGGTTTGAAATGAAGACCCTATTCAACATAGGATGATGTTGAACCCTCTGAATCATGTTGCAAAAATCAAGGCAACCTACATACTCAAAATAACTGACAATCATAGGAGAGGCCATCAATTCATTTGTGTTGGTACTTAAGATTCTTCCTCCTTTATGAGGCCTTCTATATTATCTATCCTCCTCTCATTGTCTACCCTCCTCTTCCATATAGTCTATGTTTTCTTCCATAGTGTTTAGTGGCCTAGAAAACCCTAGGGATAAGGTGGATGGGAATGGGGAGTTTAGATAGGTCTAGGGAATAGGGATGAGTCTAGGAAAATTTTGGGAGATGGGGGAAGGATTTATGGAGCTTTGGGAGGTGATAGAGGATTGAAATATCAAGGGAGTGGGAAATGATAATCAAATTACAGGTTTAGGTAAGTGGCTGCCTAGGAATTTAGAAGCCTAAGACTTAGGGTTTTTAGGGAAAGGGATTTAGGGACTGGGAAATGATAAAGTAGGGGTAGGGATAGGTTTAATGATGATATATAAAGGGTTTGAGGTTATCAAATTTGGGAATTAGGAACAAAACTAGGGTTTCCAAGTAGGCCAATTGCTAATTCCACTTAGAAACAAAAAAACTATAAAATCAATGTTCAGGAGTGCAAGGAGGCAAGAAATTTGGTGAACTTACCTGCTAGAGGGTATTAAAAGAATTTGGTGAATATTTGAGAGAGATTTGTTGAGTTTTGATGCTTCTAGGGCTTGCTGAGCAAAATCACAGTGCATTGGGCAAAAACACAGTGCCTTGCCCAGAAGCGCAGCACCAGTGGGAGAAAACTGCAACACCTCCTACTGTACGCACAACGCCACTCAAAAACTTGGCCTCTAACCCTGCAATTTAGTTTTTTCAGCTAAGGGAGTGCAAGATCGACCTTTGGGAGTGAAAATGAGTTTGAATTTGATGTCTTGGTGGTCTTTATACTTCATCATTGAATGAATTAGGCCTTGGGACCCACTTTTTCCTTTCTTCACTTCACTTTAAACTTTGAATCTTTCCCTTTGCATTTGATTCTTTCCTTGAAAAATTGATCATCTAATGACTTTAAGAACTCTTTGATTTGACATTTTTGATGCTTTGGCATGTGGAACTCCGAGTTAGCAGCTTGGGAATCATGAACTTATGACATTTTGAATGACATAAAATTACATAATGAAAAATAAAAATTACATCTTAAAACCAAAATTACATGCTGAAACAAGAATTTTTCTTTACAGATAATCTTCATATTGTGAAGAGATTTTATTACATCACCCTTTACTTGCTGGTATTATGTAGTGGAAATGAAGTTTTAATGGACCTTGGAAACCCTAATGACCTAATGGCAACCTTGATTGACCTTAAAAGACCTAATGAAACCTTGAAGTATTGAACTTCATAATGAAATGACTGTTGTGATGACATGATGATATTAGATTTTGGATGATGTACAGTCAGAAAGTTATGAAACTATGCCAGCAAGTAATCAAATTTGAGGGAGAGTGATGTTTTTGGACTAGGGCTACCATCAGTGACTAAATTTTTTGAATGCAAACCTAGTGGAATGAAATTTTTTATGAATGAGACCCTAACATGATATGAAAAGATGATTTTTGATCAGTGATGGCTGAATGAAAATACTGACACTAACATTGGCCTTATTGGGGATGATAGCTCTAAAAGAGGTGTCAAGAAAACTGTAGACTAGAAATCCTTATCCATTGGGCCAATACAGTCAAAAAATAAAACTAATAAACATGACTGAAAATTGATAACTCAAATGAAAAATACTGACTCAAGACAAACTCAAAATTGACTGAAAACATGACTCAACACTGACTTACTTGACTGAAAATTGAACTTTGAAAATAGTAGAAAATCAGTGAAACTCCATGGCCTTCTCTTCGGGCTCCGAACTCTAGTGATTCTCCACTTCACACTTGCAGAAAAAGAAAGCTGATATTTACAATGAAATGAGAAACTGTACTTCATAAAAGATAATGCTTAAGGAGCCTACCATTGAATGGTCCTTTTATGCACTCTTGTCCATTCATCTCTTCAAGCAAATAAGCATTGTATCCATGGGAAGCTGAAATATGATATGGCCCTTTCCATAGATTCTCAAATTTTCCATTCTTATTCTTTTCCTCATTTATAGCATCCTAGCGGAGTACTACATCTCCAACCTTGAAGTTGTCTTCCTTTGTTTTCTGGTCATATATTTTCTTTATCTTGTCATGGAGTTTTAAAATATTTTGAAATACCTCATCTTTTGTCTGCTGAAGGTGGATCATTTGATTTATCCGATGTTGTAAGTCATTTTCTTCAGTCCTTGCTTCTTGCAACAATTTCATAACCGAGACCACTAATGATGAAGGAAACACAATATCGACACCATACACAACTTGAAAAGGAGACATTCCAATGTACTTCTTACTACTTACCCGGTCTTCCGACAATGCATTGATCAAATTCTTATGCTAATTCTTTTTATTTGCCTCTAACATTTTATAATGATATTGATCAAAGATTTATTAGAGGACTCCGCCAATCCATTACCTTGCGGATAGTAGGCTGTAGAGTGTCGCAACTTAATGTTATATCTGTCACAAAACTCAGTCATATTCTTAGATTTGAATGCTCCTGCGTTATCTGTGATAATCTTAGTAGGACAACCAAAACATGACAAGATATTAGTTTCTAAAAACTGAATGATGACATAATATTTTGCTTGCTTGGTCGGGATCACTTCGATCCACTTTGTAAAGTAATATGTGGTTGTCAATATCCACTTGTGTTGTGCGGATGATGCTGGGTGAATCTCGCCTATGAAATCTAGGCCCCATTGCTGAAATGGTGCATGCACTAAAATAGGTTGAAGAGGTAACGGGAGAAGCTTTCTTTTACCCTGAAAAACTTGACATTCATGGCAACTAATTACTATTTTGTACACATCTGCAAAAATTTTCGGCAATAATATCCCACTCTCGATATTTTATTGGTCATGGTCTTCTAATATAGGTGGCCCCCCCAATCTCATTTGTGGAAGTCATTCATCACTTCTTTAGATTCTTCTTCGACCAAACAGTTCAATAGAACACTTCAAGGACCCTTCGAGTAAAGTGCATTGTCCAATATGCTATACTTATATGCTTTGAGTTTCAAAGAGCTGCCTTGACTCTTAGTCATGTCTGGAGGAGGAGTTAGATGTTGAAAAACATAAATAATATCAAAATATCATGGAGATGACAAAAAGATATCAGATACCTGAATGAGATTCACTTCTTCTTCACTATCGGACAAGGCTGAAATCAGGTTAATGTCCAGAGCATGGAGATTTGACTCAGCCATGAGCTTGGCTAAGCCCTGACCTTTGATCAATGTGGTGGGCTTGATCTCAAGGTCATATTCTAGTAATGATGCTATCCATCTCCCTCTCCTTCCTTCTGGGTTTGTCTACATGAGAACTTCTTTCACAATTGCATTAGGCACATAGGCAAGAGTATGTGAAATTAATATGTAAACTCTGTAATCTTTTAGCACTTTAACCAAAGCCAAAGCCTGTTTCTCTATGATGTTGTATCGAAGGGCTGCATCTCTGATATTGCGACTGAAATATGCAATTTGAAACTCTGTTTTATCCCTTTTTGCACCAAGACTGCTGCCATGGTATGCTCAGAAGCAAGTGAGATTATTATGAAATCAATAGAATAATTTGGACTTATCAAAATAGGAGCAGTGGTCAAGGGAAACTTTACTGAATTGAAGGACTTCCGAGCATCTTTAGACCACTTCACATCATTATCTTTCTTTAACATATTTTTCAACTCTCCAAGATGCTCAGCCAAATTAGGAATGAATCTACGTAAGAAATTCATCTTACCATTGAATGCTTGTACTTCCTTTTTGCTATGAGGGAAATCAAACTACTGAATTGCTTGAACACGAGAAGGGTCAATCTGTATCCCATCCTTGGAGATGATGTGACCAAGAAGTTTTCCCTCCTCCATGGCAAAAAGGATTTTCTTTGGGTTGAGAGAGATTCTTAACTTCTTGCATCTCTCAAAACCAATGCTTAAGTGATGCAAATGTTCATCATTGGAATGTGAAAACATTGTCAAGTCATCTAAATAAAAAACCAAGAAAACATCATTTTCATTGGCAAATGTTATGTCCATGGCACGCTGAAACGTGGCCCGTGCATTCTTCAAACCAAATGGAATATTTTCATATTTGAACGTGCCCCAAAGTGTAGTAAATGCAGTATTGTCCTGATCATCCCCGTGCACCACAATCTAGTTGTATCCTGAATAACCATCTAACAGTGATATCCGAGAAGAACCAACAACTCTTTGAAGGATATGATCCATCTTAGGAAGTGGATAACTGTCCTTGAGAGATAATTTGTTCAAGTTCTTGAAATCTATGTAGAGCCGGATTTCTCCAGTCTTCTTTATTAGCAGAACCAAATTATAAATCCAATCAGAAAATCTGATAGGAACAATAATACCGGACTTGAAAATTTTGTTCACCTATTTTTCAATTGATGGCATCAATCTCGAGTTTATCCTTCTCAAATTGTTCCGAAAGGGATTTTGATTGGGCTTAATCAGAATAGTGTGTTGAATGATGTTCTTGTCAAAGACCGTTAAATTTTCATATTCCCATGTGAAAACATCAGAAAATTCAGAAATTAATTGCATGTGAGGAGGAAAATGAAGGAAAATAATGGAAAATGAAGAAAATAGAGGCTTATTTTGTTAAAAATGCTTATGAGGATCAGTTGGTACCTTTTGTCAGTGCATTTTTGGAGCTCTCTCATTATTCTCTCTCTCTCTCCCTCTCATACTCTTGGATACTTAAATATTTCTTGTAGCACTCTTGGAGAGTGTGGATACTTGGTGATTTGGAGAAAGAAGGCAAAGGAAGAGTAGGAAGTCACAAGTGAACATTGGGATCAACAACTACAACGGGATTTGATTGCAGGTACTGAGTTGCATGTATGTTTTCGACACTAGTTTTGGCATGCATGGTGTATGCATATGGATTTTCCTAACCTTGCCATTTCCTGGACAACCATGGTATTATGGGTTTATTTCCATTGATTGTTTTCTGGTTGGTTCTCATGATTTTTTTAGCAGTTTGGTTGAGTTATTAGTTCCTGGAGCCTTGGTTGGAAAAACAATTTGGAGCCCGATGAACAACTGTTGGGTTAAGTTACTAGTCTTGGAGCCTTGGCTGTACAAGCACTGTAGAGCCCTAGGTGGGTTGATTTACTAGTCCTAGAGACTTGGTTGGACAAACGCTCTAGAGCCCGGGAACAACTGGGGTTGAGTTACTAGTCCTTAAGCCTTGGTTGGAACAAACACTGTGGAGCCCTGAAGCAGTTTGGGTGGAGACCAATCCATGAAGCTTAGTGATGTCCAATTGTGAGGTGGAATCATTGGTTTGGGGTTGATATGTTTTGGTCTCTGGAGCCCTAGTTTGGTGTTTATTGATGTGTTTGATAAATTCCCACATTCATGCTTGGAATAAGGCACAAGGGTGATTGGCTGAAGTGAGACTTGTCTCAACCAATAAATGGTCGAGTGGAATGTGGAAGTCCCAAATCCGGTTAGTTTTTACATTAAAAAATGAAGAGCTCATTACTCTAGTATTTGAAATGCAAATGTACTAGTTTATGTATGGATTTTATTATTGTTATATCCATTGTATTTCTATTATAATTATGTTGGTTATAAGAATGTATTCTATCAATTATGATATATGGCTCTCTCCATGTTTTTACATGAAAATTAATGCATAATGTGTCTATTTTCAAATAGACTGTATTATAGATTATGATGTAGGGGAGCAATGCTTCTTAGCTATTCTCAGCTAAGTAAAATACCCCCATGTTTAAATATGTTGTTTATACCTGTAGATGCAATGTTTGTGACATGTTTGACGAAATGCCTGTCATGGATGGGAGAGGTCTAGATGAGTTCCTGATGATGTGATTGTTTCCATACCTTTGTTTTAATGTTATTTAACCTCTCTTAAAGTTTCATGAAGTTCTCGGCAGTGACCTGGGTTATGGGGCTAAAAAGGTGGCATGGATATCGGAGTTGCAGACACAAAACTGACTTTTGGGGCCTGGCCGCGACCTTACCTTGGCATGCCAGCGATTATAGTCTTATAGATACTCCATTGCCCTTACATGCCCGCAACTAAGGCTTAAAAGGGTCAAAAATCATTTCCCCCTCAGGGTTCAGGGGTCTGGGGGGTTGGGTTATCTCCTAGAGGTGTTGTTGATGCTGTGTAAGGTTAGTTTATCAATTTTCTGTGGGTTCTACTTCCTTAAGATCATCTAGGAGATTGAATCTCATATTAGTAGCCTCTCATCACATGTTTACCTTATTTGGCCAGTTACTTGGGTAGATTTGGGAAGAGGGTATTACAACTGCTACAATCGATTGTGATTCCAGAGTGGAAATGGGAGGTCATTTCCATGGACTTCATCACAGGTTTGCCTAAGAAAACTAGACAACATGATTCCATCATGGTTGTTGTGGACAGGTTAAGAAAGGTTTCAAATTTCATACCAGTGAAGACTACATACTCAGCTAGCGATGTAGCACAGGTGTTTATAGAGACCTATTTAGATTGCATGGTGTTCAAAAGAAGATTGTGTTAGACAGGGATGCAAATTTCACTTCCAAGTTTTGGAAGGAGTTTTTTTTTTTTTTTCCAAGTTTGGGCACCGAGTTGGCCTTCAACACAAATTATCACCCGCAGACAGATGGACAGACAAAGAGGGTCAACATGATACTAGAGGATATGTTGAGGATGTATGTGATGCATCAACAACAGAAGTGGGAAGAGTATCTTCCACTGGTAGAGTTCGCTTACAACAACGGGTACCAGGAGTCTTTGAGGATGAGTACATTTGAGGCTATGTATGGGTGGAGTTGCAACACTCCTATCAATTGGAGTGATCTGGTTAACATGGTATTGATTGGACCAGAGATGTTGGAAAAAATATAATACGAAATGCAGGTGATCAAGAAGAACTTGAAAGCAGCACAAGAAAGGAAGAAGAGTTATGCAGATGGGAACAGGTTGTTCAAGGAGTTATAGTTTGGGGATTAGGTGTACTTTCGTATCAAGCCCAAGAAGAGCTCCTTGCGGATTGGATCATGTGCCAAGATGGCACCACAGTTTTGTGGACCCTTTAGGATCATTGAGAGGATCAGACCAGTGGCCTATTGACTTGCACTGCCTAAAACAGTGAAATTCCATGATGTTTTTCATATATCATTACTTAATAAATATGTTAAAGATGTTGATCATGTGATTGACTGGTCTGTACTGCTGGTGGAACCCGATGGAGAATTCTAGCTAGATCCTCAGTGTATTTTGCAGAAAAGGGTGCTCATGCTCCGAAATCGAGCAATAGAGCAAGTTAAAGTGCAATGGAATCACTTCGGTCCTGATTAAGCTACATGGGAGATTGCGGATAAGATGTGGGCCATGTATCCTTCCTTGTTTTCCGATTGAGGAAAAGCAGTTTTGGTGTGATGTTGGTATATGCTTGGCATATGTTTTGGTGATGTTTTGATATATCTTTTGATGTGATGTTTGGGTATATATACATATGTGTATGGATTTAAATACCACCATGAGCTATGTTATAAATCTCCAATAAGTGGTTTAGTTTCATGTCATTATAGTTGTCATGTTGTTATGATGTGAGGTTGGTTTGTTTTTCAGCAAGGTGATCATTGAAAATACTGCATTGAGCTATGTTATAAAGCTCGATAGGAAGTATGGTTTCTTTTCAACAGTTTCACTGAGGTATATGTGTGGTTGAATTCTGAGGATGGTGTCCCCTAAGGGGGAGGGTTTTGTAACATCCCTGGTGAAAATTCCATGTAATAAAGTTAGAAATAATAACCATGGTTGATGGGACACTTATTCCAAGCTAAATGTTGAGCAAAACATCCTAGTGGGTGTTAATTTGGTTTATTATAGCTAAAGAAATTGGAAAAGGCAATGGAAATGGATTTGGAAAGGAAAAAATGAAATTTTTGGCACATTTATTTATGAAAATAATGGAAATTAGGAGGAAAGGGAGATGAAAGGTCAGATGTTTCATATGAGGAGGAAAATGAAGAAAATAGAGGCCTCTTCTATAAAAAGGCTTGTGAGGATCAAATGGTACCTTTTGTCATTGCATTTTTGGAGCTCTCTCATTACTCTCTCTCTCTCTCTCACTCTTGGACACAAATTTTCTTGGAGAATTTTGGCATTGGACCAAGAAAGGAAAGAAAGCAGGAAGAGGGAGGAATCAAGCAAGAAGGAGCATGAATCAAGTAGCTACAACATGATTCTTGGTAGGTATCAATTTGCATGTGTATTTTCCTTGTTAGATCTGGTATGCATGGTATTGCGTGTGGTTCTTTTCTGTCTTGGCATGGGTTTTTTCCAGGTGTGACATTGTTTTCAGCCTATATTTTCCATTTCTAGATAGCCATGGTGTTGTGGAGTTCTCATGTTTTGGTTTAGCTAGATTACCAGAAGGATTTGAAGCTGAGTGGGGTGGATCTCTGAATTGATATAACAAATGGCTTAGTAACCCCTGAAACAGACTGTGGGTTGCAGTAAATCCAGACAATGTGTTGCCTCGGTAGGCCTACGAATCCTCGACTGATGAATGGCGGGATATACGACAAAGCCCAGAGATGGTTTTATCTCCATGAGGCCTAGGAATCCCAGTTTTGGGATATATAGTAAATCCTGGAGAATATGTCTCGGTTCAAGGCTCGATGACCCCTAATTCAAACTGTGGGTTGCGGTAAATCCTGAGAGACTAGTAGACAAGAAAATTCCTCACGGTTTAGGCAAAGAAAATCTAGTGATATCCATGCTTATGTTGGGCTAGTGATCAAGTGTAGATCACAATAAAGTCAGTTATGACATGTTTATTGTGTTGGCCTAGTGATATTGGATGGATCACAGTAAAGCCTGATTTCTATTGATGAGGGAGAGGTGGTTTAGCCTCAGGATTCCTTGGTTGGTTATTTTGGTTTGAGTCTCACATTCATGCTTGGAATATGGCATTGGGGTGATTGGATGAAGAGAGATTTGGCTCAACCAATCTATGGTCGGGTGGAATGTGGAAGTCCCATCTCCAGTTGGTTTTTCCATTCAATAATGAAGATCTCATTCCTTTGGTATTTGGTATGCAAAAGTACTGGTTATTATGTGGATTCTCTTGTTGTTGTATCCACTATATTTCTATTGTTATTATGATGGTTATAAACATGTATTTTATCACAGATGATGTATGGCTCTATCCATGTTTTTACTTTTAAATGAACACACAATGTATCTATGGTCAAATAGATTGTATTGTAGCTTATGTTGTAGGGGAGCAATGCTTCTTAGCGAATATGAGATAATTATGAGACCCTTATGCTTAAATATGTTGTTTACATCTGTAGATTAAATGTTTGTGACATGTTTGACAAAATTCCTATCATGGATAGGAGGGGTCTAGATGATTTCCTTATGATGTGATTGCTTCCATATCATTTTCCTATTGTTATTTATCATCCCTTAAGTTTTCATGAACTTCTGGGCAGTGACTTGAGCTCTAGGCCTGAAAAGTTGGTTCAAATCGGAGCCGCAAGCACAAAACTGAGCATTTGGGGTCATAGCCATTGACATGTAGTGTTATGCCTATGATTATAGCCTCCTATCCCATGGAATGCAGTGTTATGCCTACAACTATGGCTCAAATGGGGTCAAAATTCCAGTGTGCCTCAGGGGTAAGAAGCTTGAATGATTGGGCACTATAAGGAAAAGACCCTCTAGCAAATTTTTTTGAGGAAATCCTTATAAAAATAGCCCAGATCTTTGTTTATAGTAGAGGTCGCTATAGGAGGTTGGCGGGTGGAGGTTTTCGCAGATGTTTTTTGTCCGGTGCGTTTCTCATCATAAACCACATTGGTGCGTACTAAATTTTTTCACACCGAGACACTGTGCTCTTCGTACAAACCCGCTCGGTGCGTCTAATTACTATAGCGCATTGGTGTGCAATGCATAAACATGCCGGTGCGTCTCAAAAACTCGAGCACTGAAACAGGGTTAAATAAAAAAAATTATCGACTGAAAAAATGACATTTTCACTTCTTCAGTGCTCCAAACCTCTCAAGCATCGGTGTGAATTTATCTTGTGTGAAGCGCCCTGCCATCGGTGCTCCCATTGCACGCACTGCTGCTGTCCATTTCCCACCTTGTGGAGTTCGAATTTTTGAAAATGGTGGGAAAATTTGGTTTCTCCAATTCCTCAACAAATATGCCTCCTCAACGCGCAAATGTTCAGGTATTTTACTTGTTTCTCAATAACTAAAAGTTTTAGTGGATTATATTTGTTAAAAACCTTAAAATTTACCATTAAAAAAAAAAATTCTACGTCGTGCGCTTGAGTCGTTCGGCTCGCACTGTTCGCGGTGCTACCTGTAAATTTATAGGCCGCACCGCGAATGGTGCTAACGGAAACCGCATTGGGTTCCGGTGCGATACCGAAAAACGCGCACCGTGTTTTTTTTTTTTAAATCACATGGTGGTGCAGTTGTTTAAAGGACCACACCATTGACTGTGTACCAGTGTCGGGAGGTCAGTGTGTTGACCAAACTATGCACCCCGGGGCAGATAGTAAGGTCAGTGCACTGCCCTCTTGACATCAGTACATAGTCAACGATGCAGTCTTTTACAGGACCACACCGTTGACCATGTAATGCTGTTAGGTGGCGTGTTGACCAAAAGATCCACCCCGGGGCGGATATTTTTGTCAATGCACCGCCCACCCAACAATAATACATGGTCAACGGTGTGGTCGTTTACAGGACCAGACTTTTGACGATGTATTATTGTTGGGCAGTGCGTTGACCTAACTATCCACCCAGGGGTGGATAGTTTTGACAACGCATTGCAGAAAAAATACATTTTATGTTTTGCGGTTCACAAAAAATTTCCATGCGCACAGAGAGCAGTGTGCGATAAATGTACGCACTGGTACCGGTTGGTGTTCGTTTTTTTGGGCGCACCGACTATTTTTTTTTCACAAAAATAATAATAAAATAATTAATACACACACACACACACACACACACATGTCTCATTTAATAAAACAAATGTATTTAATATGTGAATCATTCAACGACGTCAACGGAGAGAACAAAGGGAACAACAAGAACATATGGAGGACCAGTATAATGTGATTCACCTGTGGGAGGCATTAGAGAGGGAGAGAATTATGTACCCTCGTCCTATTATGAAAGCCACCCAGTTTCTCTTAAGGGAGGTAGGCTTCCTCAAGTGCTATGAGGAGGCTATATCCCTAAAGGGCCATAGTGGGTTATTGGGGCATCTCATCTTTAGGTGGAATGCCCACCGATAGGCTTTCCACGTTGGTCCGACCAGTGGTATGCGGCTACTGAGGAGGACATATCTTTTATTACTCTATCTAGGAGAGGGTAGGATTTGCCCTAGTTCCCAGATGTCCTCATCGGCTATGCAACAAGGAGTCAGTTGGTGTACTCCCAGAGATACATTGGGGATGATATAGCTTCTCCTACATATTTTTAGGTGTCTGGTGGTTAGTTACTTATTGCTTCGTTTGGTGCAGAGGAGGTGAGGTGCCTCTCACTACTGTTGAAGACCATTGCACACTATGCCAGTGAATAATATGAATTTTTGTAACATAAAAAATTTTAGAAAATAATGCAAATAAATTCATGTTTAGAATTATCATTATTTTTTTATGATCTTACATACCAAAAATAACAGTATACATTTTGAAGATATCATTCACACACATTTAAAGAAATCAAGTAGTTGTATTATTTTAGGAATTGACATTATTAAAAAAAGAACTTTATACAGTACACCAATTTTTTTGAGATCAACATAATTGAAAATTATCAAGTGAAATGATTTTAACATTAACACAATGCAAACCAATTAGTTCAAAATACATATTATAATGTTTCGAAAAAAAAAGTCTTAGTTATAACGTAATTAAGTCCTCTTATTTATAAAAACCCATCTTAAGAAGTATAAATGATGAAATAAAACATGTACCATATCACTCTTGGTTCTCATGATCACCCTCATCTTCCAGCTCGCGTGGCATGATAACACTATTGTTCTCAAAAATATGTTTTTATCTAGGGTCATGTCTCAATACAAACCACCAATCCCTATCCAAGACATCTGGGTAAAAAAACACCTGGTTGCAGTGTTTGGGGAAAACATAAGACTCCTTAGCTTCATCCCACATCTTTCTAGAGTTGATACATATCAGCCTACTATCGCGATCTTCCTTTACATTATTCTGATAAAAGATGCCCCACCACTTGCACCTAAAAATAACACATTGGAAAGAAGAGAAATCCACTTCAGTGATCTCTTGTATCTTTCCGACATAACCTAATGTCCCTCGTACTAGGTTTTGATCACGGTGGCTAGCTTGACTAGATTGATCTAACTCAACTTCCACTCCACAGTCCTGTGTCATGTGTCCATCATCGACATTTTCTGTGTGAAAATGGTGTCCATATGCCCACATAGATGGGAACAAATTGACCTATAAAAAAAGTTAAAAAAATCATAGTGTCATGTGTCTTATAATAACCTAATTATTAAAATATGAAATATAGATGTAATTACATTTCAAAGGTGCATTATTAAGTTTCAAATGTACATAAATAGATTATTACCGAGTGGGTGCACCCAATCCCTACATTTAGCGCATCCTCTTCAACACGCGGGTAACAACAGGTTGCACCATATTTCTCTCTGACTTGGTCAACAACCCAACTGTTGGGGCATATTTTTGGCATATTTTCTTTTAAATGATCGGGATAAGGCACACTTCTACCATTCAACTGTCTGAATTCTTTACTGTCACTATTCCATTTCATCCTCTTTTGTTCGTACAATGCAACCCACGGTTATGTCACTTCAGAATTGTAAAGTGCGAATTTATTGATTGCTTCAATTTCTGCATTCGCCGAGGAAATAAAAACGACATATAGTACATATGAGATCAAAATATACATTATATCGAAGTTCAACATGAATATTTACTTTGTGTAAATTTGAAAAATTATAAGTCGCTTACTCTTTATCAAGCGCCTTTTTCCATTCGTTTGGAGCAGCTCCCCTTCTTTTTTGTCTTCATCCTTTTCATTGTCCCAGATCATCGCACCTGGTCTATTGTTGATCTAATTGATGTACTCACTGACATAATAGAAAGACTCATACTATATGTAACCCTTTGCCATAGACCCATCGGGTTTTGCCCTTTGTCGAACAAAACCTTTTAATTTATTCATGTACCTCTCTAAGAATAACATTCAACGACAAGAAACCACCCCAACTAATTCAACCTCATCTACTAGGTGAATTAGAAGATGAACCTGCAAGTCCACGAAACTCGTCGGCAGTTCCTTCTCAAACATACAAACAATCTCAACTATCTCTTGACGCCACAGTAGAATGCTAGCCACATGAATCTCCTTTGACGTGATCCAACGTAAAAATGCAGATAATTTAGATATGGCACGTCCTAGGTCTTGAGGGAATTCATGTTTCACACATCCATACACGAACAAAGGATAATGACACTGCAAAGTTATAAACACATGTAATAATATACAAAATTAGTTATGTTTTATGATCCCTGCATAGGATAAAATTTATTAATATAACAAATAATAAAATCATGCTTTTGACGTTATACATACTCTTTTAAGATTCAAATGGTCATGCAATTTCAACCCCGAAAAATGGTCATCCACGATGAAGCAACGCTGTAGTGAAGACCCGTATGAATATGGCACCCTCACACCCATTGTAACTTCCTTTGCCAAAGAAAGATCATAATTTTTTTAAATCCATGGGACATCACCTTATTTGAAATACCAATTAGAGGGACCAACACTTGCCTCTGATCTTGTACTTTCTAATCATCCTGGCCAATGTTTCTTTTTAGTTTTTGAAGTAATACGATCTTTCCTAACAACCAATGTGTTACTTTTCTTCGACGATATGTGCCTCCATAAAGAATATGAAACATTTTTATATATATGCATGAGATCTAATAAGTGGGTAATATTAAGATGCTCCCAATATGGGAGGTTATAAAAGATAGATTTCCTTTTCGTCCCAACGGGAAATTTCTCAACATAGGTGTCGAAGAATTCTGGATCATCGAACATATGCTCCCCATTTGAATCGAACATTTTTATGAACTCCTCCTTCTCTCTCTCATATGCTCTAAGCCATTCAATTGGTGTCGTTATTGGAGGCCTTTGGGTTCTCTCTTGTTTACCATTGAAAACAGATGCTGCTCTTCTGTAAGGGTGTTCTTCTAGGAGCAATACCCTGGAGCAGTCATACATTGGCTTTCGTAGGTCCTTGGACCATATAGCTTTTAGAGAAGGTCCACAACATTTACATCCAAAATACCATTTTGTTACAAGACCTGCGAAATTGTTGTATACAATATATATGTATGGCACGTTAAAGAATATCATGAAGATTAGAACAATTACAATGAATTAAGTAACTAATATGCAAAAGAATATTGTTACGTATATAAACAAATAATTAAACATGTAATTTACCAGAACAAACTCCTAAGCCTGGATAATCATGTGTCATATAAGCACATATACCATACAACATAAAACTCGTCTCTGATGCGATGGGTCTTGATACATCATATACATTTATCCCATTCCACAATTCCTTCAATTCATCTACCAGTGGTTGTAAGTAGACATCCATATTCTTCACTTTTCTTCTATTAGGGACTATGAGAGCCAACATAAGATATTCATTCTTCCCGGACAACCATGGGGGGATATTTTTATTGATCACTACTACAGGCCAAACAGAATAGTTGGTGTTCTAGAGGGAATATGGGTTGACGCCATCCATGGCTATGCTGAGTCGTAGACTTCGTACTTCATCCTTGAATTTTTTAGGCCATGTATCCTCTATATGTTTCATGGCTATTGAATATGTTGGGATTCGCATAACTCCCAACTCAATTCTATGTGAGGCATGCCATCCCTGCAACATAGCTAATTCTTTGCAACGAAATAGCCTTTGAATCCTTGGGATTATAGGCATGTGCCTCAATATCTTAAAATGAGGACCACATGATTTACCCTTCTTTTTTGATTTATCATACCTGTCATGCCCACATTTCGGACATATCTCTTTGTCTGCATATTTTCCTCTATATATAATACAATAATTTGGAAATGCATGATATGATATGTACTCAACACCCAACATTTTCAACAATTTCTTTGCCTCTTCGCAACTACCGGGCAAGACGTTATCACTCAGAAGAACCTTGTCTTTGAATAAACTGTAGTTGGTCATGGAAAATATTAAATGTACATTAATGTCGATATAATTATTAATGTTCATAAAATTGACGATTTTTAATGTTTGTTGTGTGATTATATTTCTCAAAATATAAGGGAGGACTTGATGGTGAATTACCTAAAATTTTCCGAGAAACATGCATTCATCAAGCCAAACTTTGCTTTCAAGTTGTACAGTAACATCATTGTTCCCAACTGGGTAGACTTTGACTGAATGTCGAGTCCAAAGAGGGGTGGGGGAAGCAAATTTAAGGCTTTCGAAAAAGGTATCAGTGATATGAGCAGCATCCCCTAGCTGATCATCGTTTCGAAATGCATCTAACAACATTGTCTCCATGACAGTCGTATCCCTTAAGTAATCATCCATACCAACCTCTATTTGATTGCATCCATTACTGGCTTGTGAAGAACTATTATTTCTGTATTCATTCCTAATTGGTGAATCTGGACGTAGTGGGAATTGAATAGGTGGTTGGTTCAACCATTCTTGGTATCGTTCCTCTCTGATTTTTTCTCTTAATTCATCAACCTTCTCTCGATTTGACATTTTCGTGGGGAGCAACAAAAGATGGTAGGTAGGTCGCTCATAATCACTAGAATCCTAATAATTTCAAAAAATATATTTGAACATGATTAGTACAAAAACTATGATATCAATTAGTAAGCACGTCAACAATGAGTGATTAATTGGTTTGACGTTGAAATAGTTACATTAATATACCAAACAATTATTATTACCAGCATTGTCCCAGGATTGTGGCTAGAAGATGCAATGTTACAATTGGCAGGTGAAGTGGTTGTCCATTTTCATCTACCAAATGCGCCTTGTAGTATGTTGCTCATGATAAGAGCTTCCGACATTTTGGAGCTGTTTGAATTTTTTGTGCATCTGAAATCGATTTTGAATATGCATGAACCTGCAAATTTTTATACATTAATTTTATTCAGCTGATTGACATGGACAAAATAAATAAATTCAATTAGATAATGAAAATATAAACAAAATTTGAAGTAAATGTTACGTCTGGAGATGGATAGAGAGAACTCCGCGATGGAATTTGAGAAATATTATGGAATGAGCTAGATTTTGAAGAATTGTCCATTCGATATAATTATGATATTTTCTCCTTGCATTTGAGCAAAATCAACAATAATTTTTTTGTGTACATACCTAAAAGTAATTTCGGTGCCTTAAAAATGGACTTATTGTTATCGGTGCTAATGTATAGTTAACTGCACCGGTGCGTTTTAGTTATTGCGCACCGTTGTTATGTTATAAATTGGCGCACCGGTGCGGTTAGATAACAAATGCATCGAACATCCAAAAATAAAAAATAAAAACACAACTTTATTTTTTTTCAGTGAAAAAAAGCGGTAAATTGAAAAATGCACGGTAAATTATTTTATGAAATCTAATTTCATAAAAAAATTCGTAAAATAGTAAACGATATTCATTATTTCATTATTTTTAAAAAAATCCAGGGAGGGATTTGCACGAGAGACATACCTGGAGAAAGAGAGAACGAGAGCACTGTGGAGCAGCGAAATACTTTCGTACAACAACACTATTTAGAGAATCATATTTTGAAACATCTGGTGATTCACACAAAAACCCTGTAGTATAGTAAAAATGTTAAATTTTACTGTAATAATTGTTTTTTTTACAGTTTTTGTTGGATTTAATACATGCATAGTAAAAATTTTAAATTTCGTTGTGCATTTTCAGAAAAGAAAAGAAAAAAAAAATCCATTCTTACGTTAAACCCTTGCTTCTTCTTGTTTCTGTGACTTTACAATCAGGGCTTTTCATTTTAGATTTATAGAGTTTGTATTACTATATATATAGGCGTATGACATCTAACCCGTGGGATGACTTGTAGAGTCGGATCCCAATCCATGTCGGCCATTACATGATTTTTTAAAAAACAAATTTTTAAAATCGGTGCGCCCTGTTTAAAATAGCGCACCGGTGCACTATTTTAATATAGTGCACCACACACGTACTATTTAATAAAAAACATTTTTTTTATTAATTTATGTCTGTGTTAATCGGTGCACTGGTTAAAATATAACACACTATGTCTCATTGTTGACAAAGAGCATCGTACAATGTTTCTAATATTTTCTCGGTGCGTTTATAAGAACATGTTGCATTGCCTCCTCTATGACATCTTATGCTACAAAAAATAACAGTAGAGGTTTTTTATTAATTTGTCTATGTTAATTGGTGCACTGGTTAAAATATAACACACCAGGTCTCCTTGTTGACAGAGAGCACTGTACGATGTTTCTACTGTTTTGGCAGTGCGTTTATAAGAACATGCCGCACTGGCTTCGATAAGTACTGCTTGAAAGACGCACTGTTTTCTTGATCTTTTTTTTACTTGAAAATTTTGTGATTTATTTATAAAATATATTAATGAACGGTATGGTATAGCTTTCATATTGATAAAGAAATGGCTGACAAGAGATCAAGTAACAAAAATACTGATAACACATCGAGAAAAGAAAAAAAGACAAGTTATTTGTAAATTATTTACAAAAATTATTATTTTTGAACTATATGTAAGTTTAACTAATATGTATTGTTTACTGTGTATCATGCAGAGCCACAAAATGATGAATCTCAATAAGATTATGTATGATCTAAGACCATAAGAGCATAAAAGCTTGATGGAAAAATTGCAGAAGGATGAATCAGGTGAATGAAAAAATACCATCGATCCAATAAGAGTTTTGTTTTTTAATTTTCATTAATAATATACTTAAAAATATTAGATAATATGTTTCAAACAATCTATTAATAATATACTTAAAAATAGAACATGCAAATGAAAATTAATTGCTCCTTAGCTCATCTGGAGTCGTGCTGGAGGTTAACGAAAAGGGGAAACACTTTTACAAAACTTTGAGGGATCTAATGGAACAAATGTATGTACGTTCTTTCCACTTACAATACAAAAATCAATCCAATAATTCCAAGAACCAAATGTTATTTAAACTACAGGATGAGTTTCCAGAGAATTGGTCAATGAGACATGTCCGACTTTTAATAGCAAAAACGTACAAAAAAGAAGAAGAAGGAATATTTTATCACTCATTAGTTTTAACACTTTCATTGATAGGGTTACATGTCATTCACCTAGGTTCATATTGTCTCATAGTCAGTTTCATGAATTTTTTGATTTTTTTTACATGTGGTGATGTCTACCCTAAGTCTAAACCCGCCTCGAGCCTTGTCATGTCAGTCAAGTCTACCTCATACCATTCAGTTTTCATTCCCACGCTTTTAAATAAAAAAGATATTACACTTGTCAGTTTTACACAGTTACGTAGCGAATTATATGGCAAATCAACATATTTCGTTACGAAATTGCCTGACATTTTCGTAGCGAATTTGTTAGTAGTTAAATGGTTTTTGTTACGAAACTGGGTTTTTTCCTGCAGAGAGTGACAGAGCGGTGTGAGGTGTCAAATTTTGATGGATTAAGACAAAGGTGAGGTCATGCAAGTTAGTTATCATAATTCCCAAACATGCAAAGTCGTATTTTTTGTAATCATTGCCTCTTATGGTCACATGTGTCATCTTTTCCCCTCGAATTGTCAAATTACCTTTTTAAACCTTGCCCCAAGCTACTCTTTGTCATTCATCGTCCAATTCTTGCATGTAAAGTATCTCAGTGTCACTTTTTGAGAGCTGGTTCACCACGCAAAGTAGGTTGCTGTTCAATTTTGATTTTGCAGGTGTCAAAAACAAGGAGGCAACAAGAAGTATAAAGGATCAATGGCATCGAAGAAGAAAACAAACAAGGGTGGTTATTGCGTAAGGTATGAACCTATGGATTTAAAGCTGCTATTGAAGATCCCAGTGCTATGGAGGCTTTCAGGAAGGTAGGTTTCTTATATTTCTGTCAAAAACTACAAGGTTTCCATGTCCAGGTATCCAAAGACTTTGCAGCAAATTTTATAGGGACAACATCAAAAGTTGGAGTTTTGAATCTCACAGTGTAACAAGATGTCATCTCCCAAGCTACAGAAATTCCCAGAGATGGTGAAGAGTGGTTCAAAGGCACAAAATTCATAATGAAAGGTTGTGAAGAGTTTCTGAAACAAGAGCACAGAGGGGCTGACATGACAAATGACATCCCCAGGGGTTATATGAAAGAGAATTATGCAAAGCTGTTATTGGTGGTCCAAAAATACTTCACCTACGAAGGGAGATTCCACATGGTTTATTATTATCATTTTAGACTCCTTCTGCATTTTTTTGGTAAGCAACCACTTGACCTACCTTTATTTTTCTACAAAAGTTTGGGAAAGATTTTAGATAAAGTCCAGGTCAAGGTAGAGGGTAGTGAAACATAGATCTTTCACCATGGTCTAATCAAACTGTTAGTATTGGAGGAACTGAAAAGGTTAAATAGAAATTGGGCCTCTTTTATTTTTATGAGTGGATATGAAGTAGATGCTATGACTCCAAAGAAAGTTTCAAAACAAAAAACTACCCCATCTCCAACTGCAATAGAAGAGATTGATGAAGAAGGAAGACAACCTCCTGTAGGACCAATGGACATTGAATTTAAACCTCTGCAAGAGACTAATATCCCTCAGCCATCACCTGCAAAGTAAAAACAGTGAATTAGCAAAGAAATCAGCAAGAGGGTAATAAGGAGCCAGACATTTGCCAAAGGAAACCTAGAAGACATCCTCCAGAAAATAGATATTGAAGAATCCCTAATAGCACAGGCATAAGAAATTGAAGGTGATGGAAGAAAATTGAAGAAATGTAAGTCTGTCAAGAAGTTGGATTTTGTTGGAGAGGATGCTAGCTTCATTTTCCAGCCAAGGAAGCGAATGACTAGGTCAAAAATTGCAAAGGATGCCATGAAATCAAAGGGGTAGAAAAATTCAGTGAAGGTAAGCAGCCAGAGAATATCATAGATTTATCCCCAGTAGCAGAAGAAGTTTTTGTATAGAGAAAAGGGAAATAAGAGGTTGAAGAAAAGTCTGAAGTCCAAATTGTGTAAGAACAATTAAGAGAGGCTAGGGGAAGAGGTAGTTGAAGTGAAGATGGAAGTAAAATAAACCAAGGTGGACAGGCAACTGATGGTTGGTTTTGAGAAAGAGATGAAGGAGCAGCTAGATAAGTATGACAAGAATTTGTCAAAGGCTAAAAAGATGCTGAAGAGAAGCCTTCCCTTGAGGAGGGTGGTAAAAATCACAAGGAAAAGGAATTTGTGGTTACAGTCTGAGAGGAAAAGACTCAAAGGATAGGTCAAAGAGTTTGAAGACCAAATGGATATGATTCAAGATGAATTGAAGAAGAGAAGGCTGAAAATGAAAGTGGTAGAGGAACCTGAAGGCCAACCTATTATTAATGAAGATGAAGCACCCAAGGACTAAGAAGTTGAGCTAACACATTTTTGTTAAATTTTACAGCTTGCAGGTGACATAAATTTTGGCTTAGAAGGTGAATTTTTGAAGAAAACTACCAAATATGTAGTTTCAGCCATATCAAGCAGTTTCGTAGCGAGCTCCACGCTTGAGGGCCGAAATTCGCTATGAAATTTCTGAAGAGTGTTTTTTGTCTTTAAAATTAGTTTTATGAAGGTCCAAGGAGGGATTTTGATGGTATTTACCTATTTTGACCTGAAAAACACTTTTTGACCAGCAGAGGTGGCAGAAGAGAAGGTTGAAGGGCAGAAAAGGGCGTGCTACGAAATTTCACTACAGAACTGCCTAAAGATGGTCTGTTTTGCAGGGAGGTACTTTTAAAGAGTTTTTGAAGGTTCAAAAGGCATACAGAAGACCAACAAGCCACCTAGAGGTATCAAAACAGACATTGGGCCATCCCAGTAAACATCCATTACTTGGCATGTGTGTCATTAATGTAAATTAGCATGAAGACAAAGTTATAGATAAGGTTAATCTTTTCCTATAAAATAGGATAGTTGTTCCTAAATTCTTGGGGGTACATTCAAGTCTTGGTCATGGAGAAATGCTACTTGAGCATCTCATCTCTATCTATGTAATTGTACCACTATTGGAGAAGTGGATGAAATAAATGTAAGTAGAGTCCTATTAGGAAAGTAAGTATTAAATGACCAGGTGTCCTTTTAGGTTCCAGAAATGTAGTTTTCATTTGTGATTCGCTATCAAAGTCATGGTTCGATGATATAGCCAGCCAGACAGATCCAATGTAACAAGAAAAAGCCTATTAATAAGCAGAATTTCGAATGGCAAAGGGTTGGATAATGCTTTTGACACTACTACTATTGTAAAACTTTCATATCAATATAATAGACAGACAGGTACTGTTTTTTGCTTCACTTGAGATTCTTGAGATGTTTCAATGAGTTTATGTGTTTCCTTCATATCTTGCTTCCAGTAGTCTTGATGCTAAGTCACCCAGAATTCATGTTATGCATGCTCTCACTTCCTTTTAGCATTGAGTTATTGATTATTCCCATCTGTTAATGTTATCCTTTCATTGAAACAGAAAAAACCTCAGTTTCCATAAGTAGAAATGCTTGTCATTGAATTCCTTTTACTGACTCCATGAGCCCAATGGTAGTTGAGTATTTCCCTTTTTTCACCTGCAATCAAATGCACTAAAATACTCACAGAGTTACCCATATGTTTTAAGACCTAATTGAGAAAATCCTTCGATAAATTGAGAGAGCCCTCTCAGGCTGAAGAGGCTAATTCTCAATCAAAAGTTGGTTTGAAAAAGTTACTCTTTTTTGTAGGAATTTGCAGGGTAAGTTCCGTAGATCAAGAATCAAAGGTCACCGCTCACAAATAGATCACAAATAAGTACACCAGTATAATCACGTGGTTAAAACCCTCAAAGAGGGAAATAGTCCACGGCCTGAGCCAACGTAGCCACTTCAGGCAATTTATTAATATAAAAAGAAAATTTACATATGTTTCCTTCATAACCCTTAAGAACAAATTGGGATATGATTGAAGGATTTACAAAGGTGACACAAAAGGAGCCTATTTCCTATGTGTCGAAATATCCTAACATCCCCCCTTAAGAACAAATTGGGATAGGATTGAAGGATTTACAAAAGTGACAAAAAAGGAGCCTATTTCCTATGTGTCAAAATATCCTAATATCCCCCCCTTAAGAACAAATTGGGATAGGATTGAAGGATCTAAAAAAGTGACACAATAGGAGAAGGAAGGAGGCATTATAGCCTATCCCCCCTTAATGACAACTTTCCTGAACTCCAAGCATGGATCGAAGTTTGGTAAACTTCGCTTCTGTGAGAGCCTTTGTAAAGATATCGACTACTTGATCATTGGTTGGACAGTACTACACTTCAAGAACATGATCATGAATGAGATTTCTGATGAAGTGTATGTGGAGTTCAATGTGTTTCATATGCTGATGTTGAACTGGATCTTTACATAGCTGAATGGCACTCTGATTATCACACCAAAGTGTAGTTGCATGCTGCTGATGGAGACCAAATTCAGACAGGATCTGACGAAGCCACATGGCTTCCTTACTGGCTTCAACTGCACCACGATACTCTTCTTCTACTGAAGAAAGAGAGATGGCACTTTGTTTCTTACAAGACCAAGTAATAGGTCCTGAACCAAGAGTGAATACATATCCTGCAGTCGACTTTCGATCATCAGGGTCACCAGCGCAATCAGAATCAAAGAAACCAATCAACAATGGAGATGCTCTTGCACTATAATGAATCCCAAACTAAACTGTACCTCGAATATATAGAAGTATTCTTTTGGTTGCTTTCCAGTGACTTTCATGAGTGTAGAAATTAGTATACATTAAGCATGCATACATCCAGATTCCCTTGATCTCACAATATTTAACTTCTTGCAAAATACAGAATCATTCCACTGTTAATCTTTTGCAGAAAATTAATTACAAACACATGTGAAGCATAAATAAAAAACAATCGCACATAACACAGTTGTTTAACGGGAAAGCCTGAAGCTGAAAACAACAACTATCATATATTATGTATCATGAAGATCATGTAACAATCTCATACAAAGCTTAATACATCAAGCTCTCAGTACAATTAATCGTCACACACTAATCAGAAGGAATCTGCAAATCCATGCACTGATTTCTTGCCACCTGATAGCCTGCCTCCACTGCGCAATCCCTGCTGAAGAATAGCTCTGATTGAATTCGAATTACCCTTGCCTTGACTGCGCAATCCTCATTGGCAACTCCAATGTGTGTGTGGTGCAATCAATGCATCACTATAGTCACAACAACTAGTATATCTTGCCCTTTCACCTATCTCTCCATTGGGTCTCCACTGGAACTACCATGCACTATAGTTAAATGCTATATTGTTCAGTTGATTAATGAGTTATTATTTTTGAATTAATTAACTAATTAATTCACTAAACTCTCACTAGAGGATCATTTAGTTAGACTAGATACAACTAGCTCAGCTGAGTTTAACTCCATTAACTGAGTTAAATTGAATAACAACTCCATGAACTACTCTTCCAAATCTGTCATAACTTTGCCACTTTGTTCTAACTGAGTCCTCCATGCATGAACCACCAGTAAACCCTAGGAATTGTGTAATTCCTTTAGCCCATTGATTTTCCAAATCTGTGCACTGAAATTAAGTGCTCCAAGAGAATAAGTTGCTGTTTATTGTCGGATTATTATTAGGAGCTAATAATAATCGACACTTCTATTTTTACATTGACGATCTATAAATAGACTTCACCCAATATTCTAAAATCAGAATTTCATCTATTTTTCCAACTTGACCAACCATCCACAAATAGCATCCTGCAACTTTTGAAATATGATCACCATGTCTAAAAATAGACTTATGCCAAAAATAGCCTACGGGCCCACTTAGTGATGGCGGCTCATTTTCACTAAGCTCATCATCTTGTTGAATCTCAACACTCCCTCTCAACAAGATAGGGATTATCCTTCACCCCGATCCTGCCTCTATGGTATTCGAATTTGCTCCTGCCTAGTGCCTTCGTCAGAATATATGCATCTTGATCTTCCGTAGGAATGTATTGAAGCAACATGATCTTCCACTGCACACAATCTCTGATTTGATGATACCGGATATCAATACGTTTAGATCTATCGTAAAACACAGGATTAATTGAGAGTTTAATGCAAATCCGATTATCACAATGTATCATTGTAGGATCTAAATGTGAACCGAACAAACCAACCAGGATCTTCTTCATCCAGATAGCCTCACATGCAGCTTGAATTGCTGCCATGTATTCTGCTTCCGCTGAACTGAGTGCCACGGATCTTTGTTTCCTGCTGTACCAAGAAACTGTCGTAGATTCGATACTGAAAATCCCTCCTAATGCGCTCTTTCTGTCCATTGGGCTGCCCGCCCAATCTGCGTCCGTGAAGCCATGCAACTTCACTTCATCCATATGTCTGTACCATAAGCCATACTCAGATGTGCCCCTGAGATACCTCAGTACATGCTTTCTTGCCTTCCAAAAGAGCTTGGTAGGCTTAACCATCTCTTGTGAAAGATGGTTCACTACATAGCATATGTCCGGTCTTGTATTAACTAAATACATGAGCGAGCCCACCAACTCTCGATAAACAGTGGTATCCACTACCTCTGCCGATGTAGCATCCTCTTTCCTCCAATTTCTTGGAAGAGGAGTGTCGATAGGCTTGCAGCCTTGCATGTGAAACTTCTCTAGTATCTCTCAGGCATACTTTTCCTTGAGACACAAACAGTTCACCTTACTGCTGCCATATTTCCAATCCAAGGAACTAATGAAGGAGGCCCAAATCCTTCATCTCAAACTCCTTTGTAAGATCTGCCTTGCATGAGTGTATCAACTTCTCATCACGCGTTAGTATTAAATCATCAACATAAAGAACAATGATTAAAAACTTTGTTGAACCCTTAGTTAAACTGAGGGGGGGGGTGAATCAGTTTAACACATACATGGACTTTTAAAACTTTTCCATTAAAACTTATTTACACCTTCATTTCATGTTCAACTTAATATGTGAGTAATCTTAGAATGTGAGCAGCAAGTATTAAGATAATCTAACAACAGACTTAATATGAGAGCAGCAAGTATTAAGCAGATTAGATAAACCATATCATCACATAAACATCATGCACAGAGACACCAGATATAAGTGGAAACCCATAAAGGGAGAAAACCACATCTTATTATTGTTGTGATGCAAAGGCAAGCTCCAACTCTTTCTCACCACTGATTTTCTGTAGGCACCAACCTACAAGAGGCTCCTACCTCAATTCTACAAGCTACAACTTGCAAGGAAGCTCCAACTCCCATCAATTTTCTGCAGGCACCAACCTACAAGAGGCTCCAACCTCAGTCAGCTACAACTGACATATATCAAGCTACAACTTGATAAGGAAGCTCCAACTTCCTTACTCTTTCAAAAGAAAAACACTTGCTGATTTACCTTGGATATCAACTCTATCAGCTCTGTTCTATACCATCTTTATTGCTGTGCATCAGTCTCCATATCTGCCTTATATCATTTCTGCATCTTTTCAGATTCACTATCAGTTCCTCCTTCTTCTCTGCCTCACTGCTTCATTTATGCATTCTCTAACTTTTTACTGCATCTCGTTCTGCTCCTCCTACTTATCTTTTCTGCCTCAATTCCACATTCTCCAACCTCTCTCTCTCTAACCTCTCTATGCATATCAATGTGATATTATTTATATAAATTCCTTTATGACTGTTAGCATTCCTCAGGGAATTTGAAATGGACAGTCATGCCTCTTTGCCTTTTGCCTTCTCATTTCTTTCACCCGCTCATTCAGAAAAATATAACAATATGCATTAATTTCAATATTACAGTGGGAGTTTTGTTTTCCTACCAGAGACTTGCCAATGCATCACAAACAATATAAAATCAATTACAACATTTACATTCACATTTTTAGTTACATAAAGGCAATTTCACTCAGCCCAATTTCTGTCCTTCGGCTTCGCTGGATTTGTCTTTTCTGCTGCTGTTAAGTAACTGATCTGCATTCTTCTGTTCATCATGCCTGCAAAATGCCCTGTGAATTTTTCAGTTCCTACATTCTTTGTTTACCTCTGTTAGGCCCACATTTTCATCCCTGTGTTTATTCACCTGTTCACTGTACTTGTGTGCACCTGCTACATATATAACTGCTTTTCCAAGTTTATCCTCAAATAAATATAAATCTAGTCAATGTCTGTTCATTATCAATCTCTGTGCTCGGGCTACCTGCATACACACTCTCTGTCCATATTTGAACTTAAAATCAATGGTTAAAACTCGTATTACAACTTCAATCCAACTTCTTCCCTCAGGGCGTCCAAATGAACTTTAGCATAAAGCTCATTATATAATATCATTTTCAAATCAATCCATTCAGCCTTTTGGATCACTGTCCATTTTTTCTGCAGTTGTATCTCTCTCTTTCGTTTCTGCACGCTCTCCTCTTCATTGCAGTTGTGCAACCGCTGCCTATATAACTTTCTTTTAATATAACTGCTGATTTTAAATCTGGGCAAATTCCAACGCTTTGGTTTCCTTCACTGGCAATTTTATCAAAACTTGGTGCAGGTAAAACCCACAGTCCCCGCTTCTTGAGTATATAAATGAATCCCAAATTTAGACCCAATTAAAATTCAATCCGGGCAAACTCACAACCTCATTATGTCTCCACTGGAAATTTAAATACTGTGTGGAACCTACTTCTTCAAAGGGTTATAAAAACCCCAATGTATATAATGTGCCCCTTTATCAAACCATCATTTATGAGTGCGCTTTATTATCTTTGACTTTGATAAAACTTACCAATGTATCAACATAAACTATGGTTGGCCAAACGTTCATATTGCCATCGTAACTTTAACACTCTATACCTTGGTCAAAACCCGACATATCACACCATACCTTATTTCATGATCTTCGGTCAATATTCAATAGCCATTAGTCCCAATGGTCTGCGGACTTCACCATCACTCTGAATGTATTATATAACTTTACATAAAGCCGAATTGTAACTCTATGGTCTAGTGACATATATTATATCATATATCAGTCTTCGCAACTATATATTATATGTATTATATATTCGCAGCAGTAGAGATTCGCTTTATCAAATAATATATACACCAACATATGTATACTCCCCGAATCAAGTGTCATAAATATTAATATGAAACCCACTCATAGCAATCCAAATAATATGATTATTCGACCATACGTAAACTCAAGACTTTGGTTATATTACTGGTCACAAATTATATTAACGATTGGGTCCCAGTAATAGATTCTTACCTCTTCAATCGACGGCTGTAAACTTTACCGCATACCATTCGATGATTCGACGATCATCGCGCAACCAAACTGCACGTCGTTTAATTCTCCGAGTTCACGCAATGGAGCAGGTCCCAACGCTTAACTCCCCTTCTCATCCTACGGTTGTAGGCTTATCGCGCACTCATCCACTGATATGACGCCTTTCAACATATACATCAGCGCCTTGAGTTATCTTCCATGCTGATTGACGGGCGAACACCGTTTGATGGACTCGCCTCAGATCGGACGGCGTACGTCGATATCGCACGGAGTCCACAGTTGACAGTTAATGCGTGATGGCACGGGAATAGGGCGGTATCTCCAAACCGCTTAAGGCCACGTGTCAGCCGATGGCATTGATCGTGTTCGAATTGTAAATACCACTTACCGTACAAAAGCGGTGCGATGAAAACCGTCGGGTGTTCCAAATCCACTGTCACTGTTCCTTCACGGTTCTGGTTTGCACATGGTTCCGTCCTGCGTATTATCAAAAATTCATTTATTTGATTTATAACTTCTCGTTTCGGTTCTTCTCCCTTTGATACATAGCTCCACCTTTTATTCTGCTTCCTTCATCGCTCTGCCACTGAATCGTCATTCCGCGCAGGCTTCATTCAACTCTGCGTTTTTAATTTCATGTCAGGGCTCGATCTCACCGTAAAGCCAAACATGCCTTCGACCCCTTCAGCCTTCGATTTCCATTATCAACTAAATCATCCTCCTTCGTGGTTCCAACCAGGAACTCTCATCATGTTTTATGGGCAACCTTTATGTTTCTTCTCACAAAGAATCAACATACTGACATTACCATAACACATGGTTTTATCACACACTTCTCTTACACTGGCTTCTAAAGTGCAAGCCACTCATACAGTGAACACGGGGATTCAAACATTCTCACACAAAAATTAACTTGTCAAATTTTCGATCAATTGGCCCTTCTGCAACCTATTCTCTCCAGATCTCTCCTACAGCTCTACACAGCCCTCAGCAGGTCTGTGCTTTAATTCATTGCTTATCTGTGCTTCAATTCACTACTTCCTTTGCTCCTTTATTGATTCTGCTCCTTGATTCTCTTTTTGCTACCTCTGCTGCCTATGTTCCCTATCTTCTACTTTGCCTTGTTGCTGGTTCAGGTGCTACTCCTTTGTGCTCCTTTGCCATCAATGACAACATTTCCAACAAGCTTGCCCTCCACCACAATTTGGTACAGGTTTGCATCCGCCTCACTCTTGGTGAAGCCAAGTCCAGTGAAATAGCTGTCGATCCGTGTGTACCAAGCACGAGGTGCTTGCTTCAGCCCATACAGCTCTCTTTTGAGTCTGCACACATGCAACTCGCCGCTATAGATCTCAAATCTTTCAGGCTGCTCAATGTACACCTCTTCCTTAATGATCCCATTAAGGAACGCAATCTTCACATCCATCTGATGAATGTGGCAACCCATCTGTGCTGAGAGAGCAAGGATGGTCCTTATGGAAGAATACCGTGCGACAAGTGCAAAGGTTTCTTCATAATCAATCCCCTCGATTTGTGAGAAGCCCCGAGTAACAAATATTGCCTTATACTTCTCCACGCTCCCATCACCAACTTTATTTACCTTGTAGATCCATCTTGATCTTACAACTGATTTTCCCACCGGCCTTGGAACACTCTCCCAAGCACTGTTTTTGACAATGGAGTCATACTCCTCCACCATGGCATCAACCCATGTGGGCTCCTGCACTGCTTCTTCAAAATAAGATGGCTTTGTCATGATACACTTTCTCATAAGAGCCATGTATCCAGTAAATCGGTCAGGTGACTGTCTCTGTCTGCGCTGTGATGTAGTGACTCCTACATTCTGTGCTGCATCAAGCTTCAGTCTCTCAGCTTCTATGGTAAGCTTTCTGCCTTGTCTGATGTTTGGTTCTGCATGAGTGGACTCCTCCACTCCATGAATCTCCTCTTATGGCCGATCCACATTCGGAGGCTCATCTTTCGGAACAAGCAGTTCCTTCACTGCATGCAAGTCTAGCTCCCTCTCAAGCATCACTTGTTCAACACCCACGATCGTTTTGTTCTTCCTCTCCGTGACCCCATTATGTTGTGGGTTATGAGGCGCTATGAGTTCTCGTCGAATTCCTTCTTTGCTACAGAAGTCTTTGAATTCGCTCGAGATGTATTCACCACCGTTATCTCTCCATAGAGCTTTCACTTTCTTCCCCAACTCCTTCTCCACCAATGCTTTGAACTCATAGAACTTTGAGAATGTTTCGCTCTTCTTCTGCATGAATAAGATCCAGCATCTATGAGAATAGTAATCAACAAATACAATATAATACTTGTGTTTTACTGTTGAAGCAACCGGGAAAGGTCCACACACGTCTGTGTGAATTCTCTCCAGGATCACCAAAGCATGGTTCTCCTTCTCATGAAAGGTGGTCTTCACAAACTTACCCATAGTACATCCCTTGCACTGATCTGACTGTGCAAGAGCACCCTTGGGAAGTCTAGTATAAATCTACTGCAAAATATTCAAAGCGCCATGGTGAAGATGGCCCAATCTCCTGTGCCATAATTCGCCCTCATCCCAGCTCACCACTTCATCTGCTTTGCCCATCATTGTAGCGCAACCATCTACCTCTAGCTTGTAGATATTCTTAACTCGAATCCCCATCTTCTTGGTTTGACCCGTTATTTTATGTCGAAGGAAGGCTTTTCCCTCACTGAAAACAACATCATAACCTTTGTCTTCCAGCATTGCAACCGAGACCAAGTTCTTCTTCAGACCTAGAACATGCATAACATCCTTCAACAAGAATGGATTACTGGACTCCCTCTCAAAGGTAATGGTCCCAATGCTGGTCTCACTGTATCGACCATCGTCGCCCATCTCTATATGCATCTGGAGGTCCTTCTCCTCCAAGTCACTAAACAACTCCTTGTCTCCTGTCATATGGAAAGACGCATCACGATCAAGATACCACACCGATCCAGTATAGCTTGAAACCAAGCATGCGATCAAAGAGAAATCAAGTTCAAATTGTGAGCCTAAGGCCTCTCCAGCTGCAGCTCCAACAACCTTCTTATTCTTCTTCTTCTGTGGGTAGTTGGTGGTGAAATGCCCATGTTCGTGATAGTGAAAACACTTCACCTTGGATAAATCCTACTTCTTGCCTTTAGCATCAGATTTTGAAGGAAATTTCTTCCCCTTCCCTTTCCTTGCTTTGGTAGCCAAAGCGAAATTCTCTTCATCTTCATTCTTCGATGAAGAGCCATCCCTGGTACCCCACCTTATCTCCTCTTGCACAAGATCCGACCAAAGTCACTCCCATCCCAGCAGTTTCTCCCGTCCATTGACAGAGTCTTCATAGCTATGCCAAATCTTTGAAAGCCCAAGGAGAGCCAAGCTCACCAAGTATTCATCATCAACAGTAATCCCCACACCTCCCAGTTAATCGCTACAGTGGAAAAACTTCGTGAGATATTTTAGAATACTGTCGCCATTCTCCATTTTTATTTTTCTGAGCTTGTATTTTAGTGCCAACTTCCTATGGTCACTGGTGCTTTGGAACAAATATGTCAAAGCCTTTCACATAAAAAATGGACTGGCTTTCCCGTGAAGGCTGGACACAACATGGTCCTTCACACCTTCCAACATAATTCTTCTTGTCTTTGCTATCTTCTTTTGCAATGCGTCAAGTAATGCAACATCGCTATCGATGAACTCCTTCAGTCCATTATCCTCCAGCACCGCCTCCATCCTATCCTTCCAGGCTATGTAATTCAAGCTCCCATTAAGGGCATACTCCAATCGCAACCCATTGAAAGACATTTCAATGTATACTCAACTTCTGCACCAACAATTTTCTGTAGCAAATTCAAATTGTCCACCAACACAAACTCAACAATTCTTCACAATTGCAATCTTCAAGAATTAACACTGCTTTGATACCATATAGAAATTAGTATACACTAAGCATGCATACATCCAGATTCCCCTGATCTCACAATATTTAACTTCTTGCAAAATACAAAATCATTCCACTGTTAATCTTTTGCGGAAAATTAATTACAAACACATGTGAAGCATACATTAAAACAATCGCACATAACACAGTTGTTTAACGAGAAAGCCTGAAGCTGAAAACCCCAACTATCATATATTATGTATCATGGAGATCATGTAACAATCTCATACATGTTGGAAATACTGAGAGGGGGGGTGAATCAGTATTCCTTTCAATTAGAGCATTAGTTAATTTTCAATTATTATCAGTGTTTGTACAATGATAGCAACAAACAAGAGTAACACAAATGCACACAGTTTTTAAGGTGGAAACCCACTCCTGGACAAAAACCACCTAATGCTTTTCTAATAATTCTTTAATATTCAACTCCAATTGAAAATAAAGCTCCAACTTCCTCGAATCTAGAAAAGTATTCTTCTCCAGCTCCCACTGGATGGACACTCCAAAGCCCGAGATTCTTCAGTAGTCAACTGAACGAATGCCCCAACACCCAATGATCTACAACTCACCCTAGCACCACCCTACCACCCTATAGAAGAATAAGATAAGAATGGACTCCTGTACCAGGGAAAATGGTCCACTTTAAAATGATATAGAATGATGTAGAAGAATAATATATACTAGACCATAACTCCAACTTTGACACAACCACTTAATGATGATCCTAGACCTCCCAACACTGCCTCTTCAACCCTTGGCAGATAGATACTAGTACAATTTTTACAATAATGTATTTACGATGACTAAGTACAATGATACCTTTACAATGGTTGTATGCAGTGCTGCCCACTTGAAGACTTCATATGATGAACTTCTTGTTGCTGTTATGCACCTTGGTTGCTGCTATTGTCATGCTATCCTCTACTGCACCTTGCTTTTCTTTGCTGCCGTAGAAAGTCTGGTCTTTTGCAACCCTTGACAACACATGATCTAGCTTTTTCTTGCCTTCTAGGAGCTCGATATTGAATTTGGTGTATCTCTGTTATTTCAGATCCTCAATATCTAATTTTCAGTACTGTAGTATTCCTATGAGTTATCTTTCCAATTCCACAGGTATGACCCAATTTGTATACTTCAAGAGAGAGTTATACCCAATCTCTCACAATGCTCTAATTATGGACTGTTTCAGCAGAGCGCACTTGTACGACGTGCCATGTGTCACTGTTTCTTCATTTGGCTCTGAAATTGATAGAGTGAAAAGTACAGACTATACACTATCTGCCACTTTTTATGGAATTCCAATCCGATACTCAGAGAGAGAGTTATGATGATTTTACCAAGGTCGCTTCTTTGAGATGAATTTCAGGAGCCTGCAAAAACCTCAACTTCCACTGATCATATCTCCAAAAATTTTGTGCACCTTGATCTGAAATTTTTACTGCACCTTCCTTAGGCTTTCAGATTCGCCTCATAAAAGTTTCAGCTTCTGAACCTTCGTAGAAAAAAAGTTAGAGCAAAAATTCCACGATGACCTGTTTCAGATGGACGAATCCCTTGCATAAGGAGAAAATGAAGATCACAATTTGTATGAATGCTTAAGTTGAGAGGGGCTTCAACAAGTGAACGTGGGAGGGATTTTAGGAGCATAAAAAATATTAATTATGACTTTTCAATGACCCATGCCCCAACCCCATGGGGTTTTAGCCCACTAACTGGGGTTACAAACTTCAAACATGAATATCTCTCAAACCGTGAAGAATTACATGGTGTGCCATATATCAATGGAAATATCTTGACAAGTAGAAACCATAAAAAGCATTATTGACCCAATATATTAATTTGGTAGGTCAAAATTCCCATGCAATATTGGGTTAGCCCCTGGTGCTGCTTGGGTTGACATCAATGACAACCGCTGATAAAAAATACAAAGCTTAGTACATCAAGCTCTTAGTACAATCAATCGTCACACACTAATAAGAAAAAATCTGCAAATCCATGCACCGATTTCTTGCCACTTGATAGCCTGCCTCCACTGCGCAATCCCTGCTGAAGAATAGCTCTGAATGAATTCGAATTACCCTTGCCTTGACTGCGCAATTCTCATTAGCAACTCCAATGTGTGTGTGGTGCAATCAATGCATCACTATAGTCACAACAGATAGTCTATCTTGCCCTTTCACTTATCTCTCCATTGGGTCTCCACTGGAACTGCCATGCACTGTAGTTAACTGCTGTATTGTTCAGTTGATTAATGATTTGTTATTTGTGAATTAATTAACTAATTAATTCACTAAACTCTCACTAGTGTATCATTTAGTTAGACTAGATACAACTAGCTCAACTAAGTTTAACTCCATTAACTGAGTTAAACTAAATAACAACTTTATGAACTACTCTTCCAACTCTGTCATAACTTTTCCACTTCAATTCTAATTGAGTCCTCCATGCATGAACCACTAGTAAACCCTAGGAATTGCGTAATTCCTTCAACCCACTAATTTTCCAATTCTGTGCACTGAAATTAAGAGCTCCAAGAGAATAAGTTGTTGTTTATTGTCAGATTATTATTAAGAGCTAATAATAATCGACACTTCTATTTTTAGATCGACAATCTATAAATAGACTTCGCCCAATATTCTAAAAATATAATTTCATATATTTTTCCAACTTGACCAACCATCCACAAATAGCATCTTGCAACTTCTGAAATATGATCACCATGTCTTAAAATAGACATATTCTAAAAATATACTTGCGCCAAAAATAGCCTGCGGGCCCACTTAGTGAAGGCGACTCATTTTCACTAAGCTCATCATCTTGTTGAATCTCAACAATGAGGTTGGTGCATAAACCGAGCGACAAGATCAATGACAAAGGAAAGGTCACGACGGGTATGGGTTAGATACAGAAGTTTACCAACAAGTTGACAATATAAGGTAGCATCAACTTCAGGGGTAGTACAAGTGACTGAAAGTTTGACTCCAGAATGAAAGGGAGAAGGGGCTGGCTTACATTCTTCCATGTGAAAGTGGTGTAGAAGATCACAGGCATACTTGGACTAAGAGAGGGTAATTCCTTCCTTGGATTGCAAGACTTGAAGACCAAGGAAATAATGCAAGTGTCCTAAGTCTGTCATTTCAAAATTCTTTTTGAGGCTAGACTTCACATGGTTTATATGGTTTGGATCACTACCAATAAGGATAAGATCATGAACATAAAGAACAAGGATGGTGAAGGACTTACCCACTTTCTTGGTGTAGACAGTGTTGTCAGAATGACACCTAGAAAAGCCATTATCTAAGAGAAATCTATCCATTTTGGCATACCAAGCCCGAGGAGATTTTTTGAGACCATAAAGAGACTTCCTAAGGAGACAAACAAGGCTAGAGTCTTTTTGGATAAAGCCAGGGGGTTGTTCCATATAGATTTCTTCATGCAAATCTCCATGTAAGAAGGTGGATTTAACATCCATGTGATGGACTTCCCATTTAAAGGAGGCACCAAGGGAAAGAACAAGGTGGATAGAATTCACTTTGCAATAGGGGAGAAGGTTTCAGTATAGTCAATTCCTTCAATTTGTGAAAATCCTTTAGTGAAAAGATGAGCTTTATGTCCATCCACTTTTCCATATGGTCCAAACTTTATTTTGTAAACCCATCTGCATCTGACAAGTTTTCTTCCTTTTGGAAGAGGAACAAGATCCCAAGTATCATTCACCAATAAGGAGCGATATTCTTCATTCATGGCTTCATCCCAATCTGGATGACTGGAGGCTTATTTAAAGGTTTCTGGATTAGGATTTTCTAGAACTTGAGCCAATAAGGAAGAGGCTCTTTCAAACTAAGAACGTGTATGTTGTCGATCGGCAGGGTCACTTGCAAGAGAACCTGCTGCATCCCGAGTAGAGCGGACCCATCTTGGAAGCGGTGGAGTAAAAGGAACAATTTCAAGAGGTGGAGGAGGATTTTCATCCTCACTATCATCATCTGAACTAGAAGGAATGCTATTAAAAATGGAAGAGAGAGAGAGAGGTGGCACATATGCCAAATCAGGCTCGCAGGCCAAAGGTGGCACACTCGCCGAACTAGGCTCGCAAGCCGATATATTTTCATCAAATTTTACATCTCTTCTAATGATTATATTTTTGGATTTTGTTTGAAGAAGTCTATATCCTTTGACATCTTCAGAATATCCAACAAAAATGCATTTTTCAGTCTTAGGTTCTAAGGCTTTATGTTTCACATCTTGAATATGGGCCTAAGCATCACTTCCAAAAACACGAAAGTGACTTACATCTAGTTTGATTGAGCTCCAAGCTTCTTTTGGAGTTATATTATTTAAAACCTTAGTAGGAGTACAATTGACTATGTAATTTGCATAGTTAATGGATTTTGCTCAAAAATTGAGACCAAGTCCTTTAGATTGAAGCATACAATTAGCCATTTCTTTTAAGGTATGATTCTTCTTTTTAGCTACACCATTTTGTTGTGGAGTATATGGAATGGTATGTTGCAATTGAATGCCATGCTCAGTGCAGAAGTTGATAAATTTGTTGTTAACATATTCTCCTCCATTGTCTAATCTTAACTTAAGAATTTGATGTCCAGATTGTTTCTCAACAAAGGCCTTAAAGGCCAAGAACATGTTAAAAAATTCACTCTTGAGTTTTAAGAAGTATACCCAAGTGTGTCTGGAAAAATCATCAAATAAAGTTAAGAAGTACTTGCAACCAGAGAAAGAGACAATAGGAAGTGGAACACATAAATCACTGTGCACAAGATATAAAGGGGATGAAGCGTGCCAAGGGGAACATTTGTCAAAACTATGTCGAAGATGTTTTCCGAGTACACATCCGGAGCAAACACCATCTCGACAAGATACCATAGGAAAACCCGTCACCATATTTTCCTTACACAGAGTTTGAAGAGAGCGATAGTTTAAGTGACCAAATCGCTCATGCCAAAGTTTGCTCACTTCATCATTATGAGCAACAAAAACAGAGGGAAGACACGATGACCCAAAGTTGTCAAACTTATACAACCTTGTGGAATCATCAATAATGCCAATAGCTAAAATATGTTTAGGATCTTTGAGGTTCTTGATTACAACATCATGAGGTGAGAATTCTACTATTTTCCCTTCACCTGAATGAGTTATCTGATAAATAGAGAGAAGGTTGCATGACAAGGTAGGAACACATAGTACATCATTAAACTGACCATTATCGAGATGAATGGTTCCAGATCCTACAACACTAAGAGATCTATCATGACCAACATAAATATGTTTGGTGTTACAATAATTTAAAGAAGAAAACATGGCTTTATTTTTTTCCATGTGATAAGAAGCTCCAGAATCAATGAGCCACTCATGAGAATGAGAAGAGGAAGACAATTTTAATGCATAACCAGATCTTGATGCTTGACAACCACAAGCAGAAAGTGCCATTCCTGAAGATGAAGGTGAAGAGTGCTCCAAATCGATGTTGTGCTTCTTCATTGTTGCTTCTAAGGCTTCCGTCTTCTTAAAACATCTGGACTTTATATGGTCATCACGATTGCAAAAGTTTCAATGTCTATCTGTTTTCTTTCCTTTATTTTTATATGCCTTATCATTTTGGTGAGTTGCTTTTTTATTTTGCGGCTAAAATTTCTTACGACCCTTGTTTGGTTTCGGACCATACTATTTAGGATACTGCTTCTTGGGATTCTTTTGATATGATTGCTGTTGGGTTGCTAAGGCTTTCTTAGAAGCGTTTCCACTAGTGATAAGACCAAGGTGTAAGAGTTTTCCTTGTTCTCTTATCAAAGGATCGCAAAAAGCATCAAAAGAGGGGTTTTTGTAGGTGGTTCCTGAAGAAATGATGGCGTCTCTAGTGGAATGGAAGGCAGAAACAAATACAGAGTATGCAAGACCAAGCTTAGCAAGAATGCAATAGATGAGGCTACAATCTTCCTTTTTAACCTTACAACCTTCTAAAATAAGTCTAAGGGTCTTGAATTTGGACAAAAAATCTTCAATAAAGGAGAAATTATTGGGGTCCAAAGTAAGCAACTCATTTTCAAGCTGATGAGCCTTGATTTGATTATGAATGCCAAAGACATTATTTAGCTTGTCCAAGGCTTCATGAGGGGTGTCAATGTCAAGGATATGAAATCAAAGATCTTGAACAATGGACATTCCTATCAACCCTCGTGCTTGATCTTATTTATTTTATCATTTAGCGACTTTATCATCATCATAAGGTTTTGTTTCCAATCCCGTGGCTATTCTATAAAGTCCTTTACTTCTAAGTATATCTACCATGTGAGGTAGCCATTGGAAATAATTGGTGCTGTTAAGAATAATCGGGCATGCACTTTCCATTTTTAAAAAAATCGAAACTAAGAAAAGATGAAACTAACTGCTCCAATAGAAAGACCTCGAAAAATTAGGCTGATTAAAAAAAAAGGGCTCGAAAAATGGCTTCCAGATGAAGAAGTTATGCCTTTTTGAAAAAATGAGTTGAAGATGCCAAATAGTTACGAGAACGGTTTGAAATTTGGTGATGAAGTTCAACTTTTAAAAATAAATCCTGCCCCTTTAACAATTTTTTTTTACAAAAAGAAGCTTGAGAAAGAGATTTGAACCCAAAATCTCTATTCACATAAACTAAGTCCTCACCAAGTGAGATAGTAAAAGGATTATGTTATCGTTTCAAATGAGGAAGGGTTATTATTATTTTTTTTGGTTTTTGTTTTTGTTTTTTGACTGTTCGGTGTACGTGCCTTTTCCTGCGCAAAAAAACACAAAAACCGAGCAAAAAAAAAAAATGAAATGCAAGCCTTACGGCAGAATGTTAGATTTTCGGTTAGCCTTACCAGCAACTATCATTTTTTATTTTTATTTATTTATTTTATTTTTTATTTTTATTTTTAACTGTTCGGTGTGCATGCTTTTTCCTGCACAAAAAAACACAAAAATCGAGCAAAAAAAATAAAAAAATGCAACCCTTATGGCAGAATGTTAGATTTTCGGTTAGCCTTACTGGCAACTATCAATTTTTTTCACTATTTCTGATTTCCCGAGATCACGCAAAGACGTGGGGAAAGAGCATACTTAGCAAAAAAAATCCTCTTTTCTTGTTTCTGATTTGCCGAGATCGCACGCAGCGCAGAGCAAAGAGCATACACAGAGAAGAGGGTATAGATATGACAAATAAATAAAAACCAAAAATAAACCGAGGGAGCCAAAATAACCAGAACTATTAACAAATATAACTACAAAAACAGATGCTTTATACCTCCAGATCTAAATTGTCATAACTTGGGCAGCCGGAAACCTTTTCACATGAAACGAAAGACGTTTCTCACTGTAATAGATGCTCCAGGCACAAAAGAGTAGTTCTCCAAGCCCAAAAATGTTCAAAAATAGTAGATCTACAAAATGGCAGTCGCATGCAGTCAAACTGGCTTCGAATTTAGATTAACAATGGATGCGGCCCTCAAAATAGCTCTGATAGCATGTAGGAATTTACAGGGCAAGTTCCGTAGATCAAGAACCAAAGGTCACCGCTCACAAACATATCACAAATTAGTACACCAATATAATCACGTGGTTAAAACCCTCAAAGAGGGAAATAGTCCATGGCCTGAGCCAACACGGCCACTTCGGCAATTTATTAATATAAAAAGAAAAGTTACATATGTTTCTCTCATAAATGGTTACAGGACAAATGACCCTCCATGCTCTTCAAATAGAGATCATGAACCAATCGGGTGTTAAGCCATGGATCAAGTGTCGTTAATATCGAGGTGAGAGATAACCGTCAGATCACTACAAATCGTGACCGTCGGATTATAAGTTACAAATGTATATGGTAAAGAAACACACTTTACCTAACTATACACTAGACTAAGTTATTCTTAACTATTTATTATGTGTCGGAATATCCTAACAGTTTTCTGGTGGAGCAACCCATCAGTACCAATTTAGAGATAACAGAATGAAAGAATAATATTCCTTTAAATGTTTTTCTAGAATTATATGCATATATTACTAGAAAGTAATCATTTATAAATATCACTTTTGTTATATTTACTTTTCATATATCAATATAAAAATTAAATAGTTTATTGTCATGTTACATTTTCAGAAATATTATGAAAATATCAAAGGATGAACGAGCTGATATCAAAAATATGCCAGTAGGAATGTCCAAAAAGGTGTACAAGGAGATGGTCAAAGAAATGGACATAATTGCATCACACTAGGAGCCATCTCAACAACAACGTGCTTCAAATGTAATATGTAATCATTGAATTTTTCGATTAGGTACAATAAATAAACAATTTAACATTAAATATTAATTTTCAAGTATTTTCTTGAAGAAAAGAAAAGAAAATGGAACCCATTCAGCACATAAAACAAGACGACAAGGAAGAAAAGGGTTGATATCTATGTTTATGAGTAATTGTTACTTACTTATAACAACTTAACTAGATTTCATTTTTGTATATTTTAAGTTGTTTTACAACAATCATCATTGAATGTCTTCAAACAGGTGCTAACATACAAAGAAGAAACATCATACGGATTGATTGACATTGGGTTAAATATGGGTTGTCAGTATATGTTGGCATATCAGAAATTAATTGTGGAATTTGTAAGCGTCTATCTTGTCTTACTTAGCTCCATCTATAATTAATAGAACAAAAAAATATTTTATGTTAAATATATGATTTTTTATGGGGTATAAAATTTTCAAGAAACAAAGTATGGAACTACACCAACAAATGAATTGTTGAAATATGACATGAAATTCGGTTTTGAAAGAATGTGTATAGTTCATGAGTCAATTCTTGCTATGGTACATTTCTTTTCGATTTACATTGATGTATATTATTTAATATTTAAATTTTCATTATTCTCACCAATGTATATACACTCGTTACTGTTTATTTTTATGTTTGTAGATGGAAGTTGAAGAAGAAGAAAACAATCAACACAGTGAAAAAAACATTCCTCAAAATAACCCAAGTCATGGAAGTAGCTCGAGCAGTGACAACCGTTCCAGCGAAGAATGATGATCAATATGTTTGGATATCAAAGCAAGGCATTGTATTTTTTGAAACATTTGTCTGTGAAATCAGACATTTTGTTTAATGTAATGGACATAGTGTCCCAATTGAAAGACATAGGGATACTAATAAATGTCCCATTTTGTATGACAAAGAGTGTCTTATTCACACACACACACACACACACATATATATATATATATATACATACATTTTAATTTATTCTATTGCGTTCTCCATTGTCGCTGTGAAGTGTTACACCACTGATTAAATATATGGATGATTAAATATTATAATGAAGAGATGCAAAATCTAATGATATGATATAACAAATTAATCCAAACATCATATTCAAATGCACTAATACAAATTTAATTGTTATAAATACTGTTATAATATATGTATTGACTTTTGATGAATAATGAATTTTAAAAAATCACAATAATTTCATTGTCACAGGTCGCTGTTTCTAAAAAATACAAAATGAACACCAGTGTGTGTTAGTTACTATGCACCGGTGCATTTCTACGACCTTACCAATTAGAACGCCCGATCTGCTTTAATCACTGCGCACTGGTGCGTTTGTATGATACTGCGCACAAGTGCATTTCTACAACCTATGAGCACTGCACAAATACCAATACCAATTAGAACGCCCGGTGCGCTTTATCGATGACTACCACCCGGGCAGTCTAATAGGCATTGCATGCACCAGTGCGGTTTTCATTTAACGCACCGGTGCATTTTTATAACTTAACGGCTTAGTGCGTTGTATCACCTATAGGGCCTGGTGTGGTTTTACACCTTAACAACTTGGTTCATGCGCCTTCCACCACCCCGGTGTGACTATTTGGCTGACATGCACCGGACCGTTGCTAAACATCTCGGGGGTGTCCGAAATTTGTTTTCCGTCCCGGTGCTTGGTAGGTTTACAGTACCAGTGTGTTCACGGTACAATGCACCAGTGCGTTGACACATGATTTGATCATTGATGAGAAAAACATCCGTAACAACCTCTGGCCGCCCAATATTTTTCATTTGTGTTGAAATTCCATTAGAAGCTTCGCCAAAACCTCCGTTACCAAAAACGGATGTTGTAGCAAATGTTTTTTTGACAATTTTGGTCAATTTTATAACACTAAAAACCTCCTTTATAACATCCACTAGATGGTATTTTCCTTGTAGTGGGGCTACCTCCTAGGGGTGTTGTGGTTGTTGTATAAGGTCTGTAGGTTGTGTTTTCCATCGGTTCCATTTCCTAAATGTCACATAGGAGGTGAATCTCATTATAGTAGCCTCTCCTTGGAAGTTTACCCCGGTTGGCCGGTTACTTGGGTAGATGTTGGAAGGGGGTGTTGCAGTAGCTACATTCAGTCTTAAAGTTAAAGCATATATATGGTGGGAAGTTGTAAAGAACGTTAGGGATATTTATGAGGAGGAATTGACTCAGAGTGAATTCGAGAGACTATTCAGGAAGAAGCATCAATCAGAGAGATATTATGGTGATTGGACAAAAGAGTTTTATGAGCTAAATATGGGATCTATGACTGATGAGGATTACACTACAAGGTTCTTGGAGTTATTGAGGTACACGCCTTACCTCAAGGAGGAGAAAGCCAAGATTCATAGATTCATCAGTGGGTTGTTGATAGCATTCAAAGACAAGATTGAGTTTTATGAGCCTGAATCATTGGAGGAGGCCATCTGGAAACTAAAGTATTGTTATGAGCAATCAAAGTGCATATATGAGACTAAACCAGATGGAAAGGTAATGTAAGGAAAAAAGGAAAATGGGACAAGAAGCGAGTAAGAACTTAGGATACAGGTAACAAAGAGAATGTCACACCACCTAAGAATTTCAATACATTTGACAGAGGATACAGACTTCAATTTTAGGAGAAGAATAAGAGAGAAAATAGGGAGCTTGTTCGATGTTGGACTTGTGGAAGAGATCATCGTAGGAGATATTGTCCACAACGTCAGGGTGGTAGACCACAGATATATAGTGCTTAGGAGGAACAGACAATGGGAGATGTTGGGAAGAGTATTCCTAGGATCTATGAAGTGCTGAATAATAAGCAGGCATATCATCAGGCATCTATCATCAATATGGAAGGTAAGCTTTGTGATCAAGTTGTTTCTATTTTGATTGACCTTGGATCTAATTATAGTTATGTTAATCTTGACCTAGTGGATAAGTGTGGTTTATATAAGGAAGTGCATGGATAATCTTGGTTAGTGAAGTCGGTTATATGTACCAAGAAGGGAGTTGATCATTGGGTAAGAGCTTGTGCATTTGAATTGAATGGTATACCTACATCAACACATCTGAATGTATTGCTGTTGGGATCGTATAACATGCTTTTGGGTATGGACTAGTTGTATCTTCATAGGACCAAGGTGGATTGTTATGACAAGGCTATTGAGTGTTTGTATGACAATGGGGAACAAAGAGTCTTGTGGGGTAATAATAAATCAACATAAGTTACAATGGTGACAATTATGCAAGCAAAGCGCAGTCGTAGAAAAGGATATGTGTTATTTGCAATACATATTTCCAGGGACAGAGGTAAGGAAGTTGAGGATGCAGAGGTATTGAGCAAGTACCTAGTTTTACAACAGTTTCAGGATGTGTTTCCAGTAGAAATTTCATAGTTGTGTCCTCATATAGAAGTGGAATTTTCTTTTGATTTGGTACCATGGGAAATACTAGCATCAAAAGCACCATACACGATGAACTCCAGAGTTGGTAGAGTTGGAGTTGTAGTTAAAGGAAATGATTGATAAGGGATACATTAGGCCAAGTTTATCACCTTGGGGAGCACCGATATTTTTTGCGAATAAGAAAGATGGTACTCTTAAGTTGTGCATCGATTATATCCAATTGAACAAGGTGATCATCAAGAACACGTATCTGTTGTCGATGATTGATGATTTATTCGATCAGTTGAAGGGAGAAGAAATGTTCTAGAAGATTGATATGAGATCTGGATATCATCAGGTACGCATTAAATAAGATGACATTCACATGACAACTTTCCGGACCAAGTATGAAAATTATGGGTTTGTTGTAGTTCCATTTGGTTTAACTAATGCTCCAACTACTTTTATGTGCTTGATGAATAGTGTGTTGCATCATTATCTGGACAAGTTTTTTATTATATTCATAGATGATATATTGGTATATTCTAAGAATGAAGAAGTCGATGCCGAACATTTAAAAACAATGTTGAGATTGCTAAGGGAGCATTAACTGTATTGTAAGCTTAGAAAATGCAGTTTCCAAGGAAGGAATAACAGTGGATCCAGATTAGATGAGGGCTATCATGGAATGGGTAGTGTTATCCGAGGTATGTTAGTGATCAAATGACTCTTTCAGTGGTTTTCCATTAAGTCATAGGTCTATATATATATATATATATATATATATTTGGAAACAATTCTCAAGGGAAAAAATAGTTATGAATTAGGGAAAATTAAGTATTTTTTATCCATCGGAGTATAGAAAAAATAAGGGCTCATCACTAGCCTTCCTCCTCTGATTTAAGGAAAGAAGAATAGGAATATTGAGAAGCTAAAGGCTAAGATTGGGGAATTCAAAGTCCTAGATAAATATGTGAAAAATGATAATTTTATTTTGAAAGTTAAAAGTGCCCAGTTATAAGAAGAAGTTGAGAAAGTAACATTGAAAAACAAGAAGCTACCTAAGGTAGCTTAGAAATGGTGCAAACGAAATCAATACTTGGCACTAAATAATAGAAATTTGGAAAAGAAGCTTCGAGCAACAAAGAAAAGGAATGAGGCCAATGTGAATATCTCCATTAGCACCCATTGATACAATGAAGTACAACCAATTTTGCTCAATTTTGAATAGCATTATATGAATGCACCAGATACATGTTTCGTTTCCATGAGGATACACAATGATTCATGCGTGGAGGAGGTGTTAAGGCTTAGAATTAACGTCATTCTTACCATTAGTCAATACCTTTTTTATCCTACAAATCCCCATTTTCCCATTAGATAATTATTCCTCTTCCATATTCTTGATGGAAAATCCACTCAAAGGACTACAAGGTGAAATGTTGCTTAATTATTGGTTTTTCCAATATTTATAATGAATTAAAGGGATCAATAGTTCATTTCCCACTAATGATAGTTTTCTAGCTAGGTCTTGTAACCTACACAAAGATTCAGTAACCCACTTCCATGGTTGATATGGTTGTGCACTTCTAGAGGAAAAACCATGACATGCCATTTCTTCCCAACCTCTTCAAAAGCTTCAATGTTCCCCATATCAATTTCGGTTTGAACATGGATCATGTTATTCGTTGGTTAAAGTCCAACAAGAAAAGCGAGCTGTGGCAAGAAAAGCGAGCTGTGGCAACAACCTCTCCTATTCTCACACCTCTCTGTTGGATCATTGTCTCGATACAAATCGCTTGCAACCTAAACTTGCATGGGAATCCATCGAATTACCTACTCTTGGCCTATTATAACATGCATCATTGTTTTTGATGCACAAGACACGGGATTCACATAATCCACCTGCTTGTTGCATTTTGTAATGTAAAACACACACACACACACACACACACGTGCACACACACACACACACAGAGATATATATAAACCACACAACAAAGATCATTTGATCCATAACCAAATAATCTCAGGTTTTAGTTTGTTTGTATAATCTCTCGATTGATCTGATTTTGGGGCAACACTGTTGTAAATAATGTATTTCTAAGACATAATTTTAATGCAAGTATTATTTTAGTGCTTCTGAGAATTGATTATAGTTTGGACTATGTTTGATCCTATTGGATTTTAGGCAGCATGACGCCAGTTGGGAGGGCCCACCAACTCAACTCATATTGTTTTGTTTCATTTCTCTATAAAGTAGTTTAGTTGTAACTTGTATTTCTACAAACTATGGTTTAATTCCTTTGAATTTATAATAATATTGTAGTTCGATTTCTTTGGATGCATAACATGTTTCATTGCTTTGTTTATTGCTCGCAATTATTGTTATTTGCAAATGTGAGATCATTCACTAAAAAGACTCTATGTTAACACGACAGTGATCACCATATCACATAGATTTCCTTCTCTTACACTTATGTCATTTATTTCATAAGGGCAATATGGCTATTGAAGGGCAAAGATGTGCATTAGAAATCTCCGTGGTTGAATGAACACTTTTCTAAGTCATCGCGAAAGATTACATCTTGTTTTGAAGACTTTGTGTTGACACCCCAGTTAGCCCATATCTCATATATTTAATGTTTGTCTAAATACCTTTTCCTTAATAGTAACTATAATGGGTATGGTTGCCAATTTGAATATTATTATTATTTTAATTATTTTAATTTATTATAATAATAATGGTAACTTAGTAATTATTACTTCAAAATTAAATAAACCAATTTATTTATTTATTTATTTTTTTAAATAAACAAAATAATTATAAATTAAATAAATACTTTAATTATAAATTAAATAAATAAACTATTAATTAAATTAATTAAAAAAACTTAAACACCTTACCTCACCTCTCATTACTCTCAACGCTTATTTAAAAAAAACACATATTATATTAACATGTTACACCCTTTACTTTCGAAATATACATGGTGAATCTAACCATGACTCTAGACAATTCGATCTCATCAGGCCTATTGAAAAGGTTAACTATCGACTCCATTTTCATGTGATGATCGTTTGATTAAACTCATCGACAGTTATAATGTGTCGGGATTAACTTGCTCAAAATTTCTCTCGACCATTAATTTTGAATATATATATATATATATATACACTTAAATTTATATATCATATATATTATTGAGATTTTATACCACTTAGATCCATCTTAACTCCGGATCTATCAAGCGTCGAGAGGGATCAAATCTCTCGAGGTGCAAACCTCTTTTTTGAGTGCAAAACTTGAGGAAAGGTTTGCACCTCGAGAGATTTGATCCCTTTCGGCGCTTGATAGATCCGGAGTTAAGATGGATCTACGCTGGTTTCAGTCGTGTGCGGTCATACAAAATTTGTTGAACATCTAATTATTTTAATCATTTTAAATATGCTAAAAATGTCTAAGATTAATGATGAATGATGAGATAGTACTAACTTGAATGATGAAAAATGACGAAATAAAAAATTTAAGGGAAAAGTGACAATGTAACAATGTTGAATGATAGAAAATCTGAGTAATAAGAATGAAGTCAATTATAAACAATCTTCATTGTGATCAATCTGAAAATATTTTATTTTATTGTTCTTATTGTCAAACATTTAGTTATTCTCTATTACCATGTTTGAATGAAAAGTGATTAACAATGTTGAATGATGGAAAATGGGAATAATAAGGATGTAGCCAATTACAAATGGTTTATAGTTTCAAGACGAAGACATTTCAAGTAAGTGAAAATTTTATTTTGGATGAAAATTCAAGTTTTGTATTTATGGTTGAATTATTGCAACACTTAAGTCAACTCGTGTCATGAATAATGTTTATGTGCTCACACTATGAGTGTGTGTATATGTTTTGGGGTGAGATAGAGATATAGATGGAGGGGAGAAGAGATATGCAAAGATAGGGTGGGGAGGAAGAGATATAGATATGGAGAGAGAGAGAGAGAGAGAGAGAGAGAGAGAGAGAGAGAGAGAGTATGTTTGGGGGGTGAGATAGAGAGATAGAGAGATAAAGAAGGAGAGACAATGGGAGATAGAGATATAGATGGAGGGGGCAGAGATGTGCTTACATTGAAATCAATGTGCAGTATTAATCTAATTACTTTGAAATTAATGTACATCATACATCTAGTTGCATCAAATCAAAAATAAAAATATACACAGAAATCAATGCATCAAGTGAAAACAATCAAAGAAATCAACTTCTACACTAAAATGAACGCATCTTGTGCAAACAATCAAATAGGATTAGAAAGAAAAATCTACACTAAATTCAATTCATATATTGCAAGCAATCAAATAGGATTAGAAATCAATATCTACATTGAAACCAATGCATAGAGGGGAGAAGAGAGATGCAAATACAGGGTGGGGTGGAAGAGATATAGATATGAAGGGAGAAGTGTTAGGGAGAGAGAGAGGAGAAGAGAGAGAGAGGGAGTAGAAAAGGGAGGGAGAGAGATGGATAGAGATAGATATATATGGAGAGAGTGTGTGTATGTTTGGGGGTGAGATGGAGAGATAAAGAAGGAGATACAATGGGAGATAGAGATATAGATGGAGGGGGCAAAGATATGCTTACAGTGAAATCAATGCAGATTATTGATCTAATTACTTTGAAACTAATGCACATCATACATCTAGTTGCATCAAATCAGAAATAAACATCTACACTGAAATCAAAGTATCTAGTGCAAACAATCAAATAGTATTAGAAAGCAAAATCTACACTAAATTCAATGCATCTATTGCCAGCAATCAAATAGGATTAGAAATCAATATCTACACTAAAACTAATGGATCCCGTGCAAGAAATCAAATAGGAGTAGAAATCAACATTTGCACTAGAATCAATGCATCTAGTGTAAGGTATTAAATAGGATTAGAAATCGATATCTACACTCAAATCAATGCGTCTAGTGCAAGTGATCAAATACGATTAGAAATCAATATCTACACTGAAACCAATGCATCTAGTGCAAGCAATCAAATAGGAGTAAAAATCAACATCTAAATAAAATAAATGCATCTAGTGTAAGGTATTAAACAGAATTAAAAATCGGCATCTACATTGAAATCAATGCATCTAGTGAAAGTGATAAATTTGGATTAGAAATCAACTACTACACTCAAATCAATACATATATTTTAGTGAAAAACCAAAATATTCATGACTTTCTAGATATAACTTCTATGTCTATATGTGTCTTTGTGTCCACCTTCCATTCTGTGTCTATCTCCCTCCCTCTCTCCTTCTCTCTCTCCCCCTCCCTCTCTCTCCAGTCTCTCTCACACCACCTCTCCCTCCTTTTCTCTATCTTTATCTTCTTCCCTCTCCCCCTGCCATCTATATCTATACCTCCCTCCATCCCTCCTTATTTGTTTCTCTATCCTATCCCCTAAAACACATGGCATGATCTCTCTCTCTCTCATTTTCTTTGTCTCTCTCTTCTTCCCTCTTTCCCTTAAGTCTCTCTCTCTCTCTATCAGCCCCCAAACATACACACTATCTCTCCATATCTATCTATATATTTATCTCTCTCACTCCCTCCCTCCCTATTCCTCTCCCTCTCTCTCTATTCCTCTTCCTCTCCCACACTTTCTCTCCCTCCCTCTTCCACTCTCTCTCTTTGTCTCTCTTCCTCTTCTCTCTCCATATCTCTCTCTCTTCCTCCCCCCCTCTCTTTTCCTCTCTCTTATTCCCTCTCTCTCCCCTCCATCTATATCTATATCTCCCATTGTCTCTCCTTATCACCCCAAAAACATACACACTCTCTCTCCATATCTATATATATCTCTCTCCCTCCCTCTTCCTCTTCCTCTCTCTCTTCCTCTTCTCTCTCTCTCTTCCCCTTCTCCCTTATCACTCCCTCTCCCTCTCCACCTTTCTCTCTTTGTCTTTCTCCCCCTTCCAACTTCATCTATCTTCCCCTCTCTCTCTCCTCTCTCTCAAGTCCTCTCTCTCACTTTCTCACACACCTCCGTGTATCTCTCCCTCCCATCACACACCAATGATAGAATATAATGTTCAGATATTTCCACGATTTAGATTGAGAGATATACTTATATTTTGTTTTATTTAGGTGAAGCCTAAATAAAACAAAATATAAGTATATCTCTCAATCTTATTTGATTTCTAGAATCAATAGTTTGTCAACTTTACCTTTCCATTACAAATATATTGAGCACATTAAAAAAGTTTACAAACTTTTTTACATTACATCTACACATTAATATGAATATTAGATAATAATATTAATTTGGCCCATGGTATTTGTCCCATAGGCTTCACCTAACTAAAACATCATTTTTGTGTGTCCTTAAATATAAATATGATTATGGAGTAAATATAAAATATGGTATTTGGCCCATGGTATTTAGCCCATGGTATTAATAATAATTTGTTCCATGGTATTTGGTCCATAGGCTTCACCTAAATAAAACTTCTTTTTGAGTTTTCGTAAATATATAAGGAGGTTTATGGAGTAGATATAAAAAATGGTTTTATTTATTTACCATACCTCTTGAGTAAGTATAAAAACAGGTTTACTTATTTACCATACCTCTGGTTTATTTATATTTTTATTTATTTATCATACATTTTTGAGTGTTCGTAAATATAACTTTGGGTTAAAAGGTAGGGATAATTATTACAAATATATTGATTACAATTAATCCGACATTACAAAATGTTTACAAACTTTCTTACATTACATCTACACATGTACCCTATATATTGAACCGACATTACAAAAGTTTTACAAAAGGCCTCTCGGCGCAATTAAATTGTATTATCTAAGTTGCTTAGAAAACGATTTGAAATCTATATCAAAATAAAAATCTGAAACTTATAATTAAAATTTTATTTTAAATTTGAAATTGAAAATATATATACATTTTAGATTGTTTTCCATTAAACTCAAAATGTTATTTTTAATGGTTGGGTGAAGAAATTGTGCACACAACAATTTAGCATGGGAGGAACATTGAGATTTCATGACAAGTTTTTAGAAATTTAAGCATTCATTAAGATTTCATGATAGGTTTTTAGAAATGCAAGCGTTCAAATGGAAAATCATATTAAATTTAATATATGTTGTTTCTGGAAAATACATGACCTACTCTTTTGTATAGTGAGAATTTTTTTACTAGGTCCTATGAGATAATATTATGAAGATTGAGTTATATTTTAATTTTATTTATTATATGTTTTATATTAGAAAATTAATTATTATCTTTTATTTTAATGCAAGAATATTATTCAAAAAGAAGGTGTAAAAGATTGTTTGGGACTTTTTTTTGGGAAGAAAGCATTTGAAAAATGTGTTTTTTTGGGAGGTTAGAGGATGGTAGCTCTAAGGAAGAAGACCTTAACTGTTACCTTCATTGTGACATGGAGGTTTTATTAATGATGCTATAATTATTTTATTTTATTTTCTTCCATTGTTTTATATTGTACTTTCAATTTGATGCATTAGTTCATTGTTCTAGAATGGTGGCTTAACATAATTATGCATTATTCTCGAACACATTAATGATTTTAAATACTTTGGAATACTTGATATTTAGGTTTTAAAATCATATGTTGAGTTTAAGGTTTAATTCCATGAATACATGATATTTAGGGTTAGTGCATTGTTCTTTAAATTTTATTCTTGTTTTTACTATTTTCCCTTACTGGAAACGTAAAATTATTAGTCATTATTTGACTTGTTTAGATTGTCTAATATTTCACACATTACATTTAAATTAATGTTTCTTTAATATTTATTATTGGAAATTATTTTAATTGTTATGTAGGTTGAATAATGATAATACTTGATGTTATGTTATTTAAACCACATAGTTCAATTATATGTATTTAACATTAGTGTACTTTAATTTCTCCCTTTTCTTTAATTTTAATTTTGATTTCTCAGTGAATTATGATACTCATTTGTCATTAACTAAGTTTTAATTTAATAAGTTTTCATGAGTTATGTACCTACCATCTCTTTTTCCCGAAAAACATTATTTTATTTAAACCACTCTTTATTCAATAAATGATATATATTAATTTACCTCATTTGTCATTTATGAAGTTTTAATTTAATAAGTTTGCATCAGTTATGTACCTACCATCTCTTTTTCCGGAAAAAAACATTATTTTATTTAAAACACTCTTTATTCAATAATCTAGACTATTTTTTTTTTTGTTTAATTAGGAATTCTATTTTATTTACTCTATTTTGCAAGGACTATTCAATTTTGACTATCACTAGGGAATATGCCCTGTGGTGAAAGGGTGGTCAACCCTTGTCACTTAGAGCGGGAGGATCTAGGATCCTCAGTGATGTGGTCTCAGGTTGTCGTCAGTTACTGGGAAAATTTGAGCACCAACAATGGGATAGGTTTAATTGAAGATAAGGCTTGAGGTTTGTTTTGTAACCGAGGGAGGAACACTCATGATCACAAATGAATGGAATGTTATCTCCTATGCTTCCATAAAACCATCCTTTAATTTAGTCATCCAGTAAATAGGTCCTTTGTAGTATTATTTCAAGATTGTTTGGTTTTCATAGCATAGTTTCCATTCCACAACAAATAGATTAGAAATCCCATTGATGCCTTGAGCTTTGCACATACATTGTTGGTATCCCTAATTTTATTCCCTTGGATTGAAAATTCAATGTCTAAATTTTAAGCAATTAAAACTATTGATAGCTAGTATCTAAGTTCTATGGCCCCTATCATATGCTCCAATTAATTGTATAAAGGGCATATAGATTGCATTTCTTAGCTAAATCCAAGATCAATGTAATATTTCATTTATCCTATTTGAAGAAATTATTTAGCCCAAGTTGTCACATTTGGATCATGTTTCGTAACCTTGGTCAATAGGGTTCCATTTGGTTGCAACTAGAGGTAATTTCAAACAAAAGAGTGTATTGAGTTTGTCAATGCATTATCCAAGAAGTCTTGATTGAATAGAAAGATATGCAATGTGGAGATGTCATCTGTATAAATTATACAAACAATATGTATAACAATGGATTCAATATGATCATGCAATATACTAAAACAAGATACTGAATCCTTCTACAATATTTGCGAAAAATAAACATGATCGCACAATCACACCAAGTAAGAGAAAGAAGAAAATAAATCACACAACACAGATATTTTCCTAGGGAAAGCTTGCTGCTCAAAACCCCTCTATCTCTATTGTATAATGAACCAAGGGATCATGAAACAATACAATGCATGTGTGCTCACCACAATCTCATACAACTACCAATCGTCTCACACTGATCCAGACAAAATCGACCAACACTTAGCCAATTTTCTGCCTCTGTACAACCTACCTTGCTTGCGCAATCTCTATAGGATTAAATCCTTCTTAATTAGGAAATTCAACCTTCCTTGACTGTGTAATGCTCATGGGAAATCCTATGGTTATTTAACTGCATTTGGGTAGTTTTCTAAAAATAAAACTGATAGTTAACATCCCTTTAATCTCTGTCTCAACTGGGTCTTCATCAGAACTGACATGCATGCAACTATTAATAGTAAATCACCAGTCACTTGACAAATCACTGCATGTGAATTAAATCTGATTTAATTCACTTGACCTCTCACTAGTACAACAATTAGTTACTACTAGTTAGACTGAATTTAACTAACTTAATTGAGTTAACTGATTTCTCATGCATTAAACTAATACACTAGCTGCAACTTGGACTCTAAAATAAATAGAATCACCCTACATGCCTCACCAACCACCCTCAACTCGAATTTCATGAGATAACTGAGTCTATCACACTCAGTTAACTATTACAAATGATTATGAGATAAGAATACAATTTATTTAAGGGATAAATAAATTTGACACACATTTCTTCTAATTAAAATAAGAAATAATTAAATCAAAAGCCTCCATGGTATCCATTTCTGGATGTTGTTTTTGGATGCCAATTTGACTGTTTATTGTTGCAAATTTCAACACTCCCTCTCAACAAGAAAGGAATCAACTTATCCCGATCCGGTACCCTTGGAATGTACTTGCATGCAACACTTGTCTAGTTTTGTTCACACATGCAACTATCCTGAAACTGAATAGCCTCCAAACAATTGAATCAATATAATGCATCTGTCATCGGAGTCTTCTGACTGTTGGATCCTACTGCACATGTCTACTAGAGTCTCTGCGCTACTGACATCTGCATCCATGCACTCTGCACTGCTTCCAACTCTGATCTATGCTCCAATATCCGACACCTATCACTATGATTTCTGTCTTCCTGACATCTGACTGCATCAATCTAACTGATCCTTCCTGCTATTGCTGTACTATGGACTCCCCGTAGCCAAGTTCGATCCATGAGACACACCATCTCAATGAATCCTTCCCAAATTTCTTCTTGGGATTAATTCTGCACATCGTCCCACCTCACACCTGGAGGTATAACTGCATGTACTCCATCTGCCTTTCTGGCTTGAAATTCCCCCCTCCTGGAGGTCTCTGCTTTAGTGGAATCTTCCACTCGATCTCCTCTATGCTTCTCCAGTTGTGGCTTCTCCACAAACTTCTGAGATTGCTTCCGAGGCTGCATGTTGAGAGATAATTGCTCCCTCTCAACCACCAAGTCATTCACCACTACTTTTCTCCTCAAAGCTTTACATGCATCCTCAACCTCGAGAGCGTACGGGTTCTTGACTCTAGAATCGATATGCTTCACCTATCCCGTGGCTATGTGTTTAAGGAACACCTTTCCTTTTCTAAACATCACCTCATAACCATGGTCTTCCAATACCTCTATGGAGAAAAGATTCTTCCTTAGGCCAAGAACATACAAAACATCTGCTAGTCTGAGATGGTAGCCATTCTCCCTCTGAAAGGTAACTGTACCTATGCAGGTAGCGCTATACATCTCGTCATCTCCAAAATCTATGTTCTATTGGAGGTCCTTCTCTTCCAAGTCACTGAAGAGATATCTATCCCCCGTCATATGGAACGAGGCACTGCTGTTTAAATACCACATGCATCATATTAAGTGTTGGCCATGCATGAAATGAGAGTAAAATCAAGCTTGAACTGTGAAGCCAATGCTTCACCCACTGCAACTGCAGGCTCCTTCTTGCTTTCCTTCTTCTATGGACAATTTGTAGCATAGTGCCCATGCTTGTGACATTGAAAACATCTGATCTTGGACAAGTCTGTCTTGCCCTCTTTTCCTTGGGAATTCTTTCGCTTGGATTTCTTTGCCTTACCAGCCAAGGCAAATATTCCTCTTCATTAGTCTTGGATGAGGATCCATCCCTGGTATTCTTCCTGAATTCTTCTTGTACCAAATCTGACCAAAGTTGCTCCCAATCTTATAACTTCTCCCTCCCATTCACCGAGTCCTAGTAACTATGCCAGCTCTTGGGAAGGCCTAGAAGTGCTAGGCTCACTAAGTCATCATTTTCTATGGTCACACCAACACTTCCAAGCTCATCTCGATGTTGAGTGAACTTCACCAAGTATGTTGGTACTGTCTCGCCCTCCTCCTTCTTGATTTTCCTGAGCTTGTCCTTCATCGCCAACTTCCTTTGGTCGCCGCTGTTCTGAAACAGATCTGTCAAGGCCTTCCAAATTGCATATGGAGTCGCCTTTCCATGGAGACGTGAGACAATGCGATCTCTAAGTCCCTCTAATAAGATCCTCCTCGCCCTTGCTACCTTCTTTTTCCAAGCATCAAGAAGAGTGGTGTCTGCTGCTGCGGGTTTGGGAATATCATTATCAATGAAGTCTTTCTACCCGTTGTGCTCCAGAACTGACTCCATTCTGTCTTTCCATGAATTATAATTAGAACTACCCTCAAGTACATATTCCAATCTTAATCCACTGAAATCCATCTTGATTCGCTTGTCGCTCCAAAGAAAGTATCTACAATTTTGAATACTGTTCAACACAAACTCAATTTATTCTCCACTATTGTGATTTCCGGTGCTTTGATACCATGTATAAATTATACAAACAATATGTATACCAACAGATTCAATCCGATCATGTAATATACTAAAATAAGATACTAAATCCTTCTACAATATTTGCGGAAAATAAACATGATCGTACAATCACACCAAGTAAGAGAAAGAAGAAAATCAATCGCACAACACATATATTTTCCTGGGGAAATATTGCTGCTCAAAACCCCTCTATCTCTATTATATTATGAACCAAGGAATCATGAAACAATACAATGCATGTGTTCTCACCACAACCTCATACACTACCAATTGTCTCACACTGATCCAGACAAAATCAACTAACACTTAGCCAATTTCCTGCCTCTGCACAGGCTGCCTTGCTTACGCAATCTGGCCAGTTTGCTAAAAACACAACTGATAGTTAACATCCCTTTAACCTCTGTCTCAACTGGGTCTTCATCAGAACTGACATGCATGCAGCTATTAATAGTAAATCATTAGTCACATGACAGATCACTGCATGTGAATTAAATTTGATTTAATTCACCTGACCTCTCAATAGTACAACAATTAGTTACAACTAGTTAGACTGACTTTAACTCACTTAATTGAGTTAACTGATTTCTCATGCATTAAACTAATACACTAACTGCAACTTGGACTCTAAAACAAATAGAATCACTCTACATGCCTCACCAACCACCTTCAACTTGAATTTCATGAGCTAACTGAGTCTATCACACTTAGTTAACTATTTTTTTTTTTTTCACAATGTCGGATGCTGGTTTGTTATATTCAAAATAAAATTGGAGGGAGACAACGCTCCAGATTTACAATGCGGTTCTGCTGTATACATTGCCACCAGTAGTTGCAGGTTATGCCATATTCAGCTTTACATCTTGAATCAGTCGCTGCGCAGAGGAAAGAAGTAGTGTAGATTCTGACAAATTGCCAGAGAATGAAACAGGTTTTACACTTCATAGATTGGTTTTACAGATATGTCGCTGTTGCCGCCTGTTGAGAGAGGGGTAGCGCTGCTTGTCTATTTCCATTTGAAGATCGCTTGGTGTATTTTGTCTTTTCTCCGTAGCAGATGGCGTACTTGACAGGAACAGATCCAGGCTTGTGAGAAGACAAAAACTGGGGCAGAGGAGCTCTGTCTGTGGGAGCAGAATCGCAGATTTCATGGGGCAGTATCCAAGGTGCTTATGAGATCGATAGAGAGGAGATGAAAATGGCTCGGCTGGATGAAGAGAGCCTTCATTTGGGCATGAATTATTAATAAAACAAAAGGCGCAGAGTTTGATGGGAATTAAAGCGTTTAATGCAAACCAGAGAGGGTTGGGATTTGTTGCAGGGGAGGTAACCTCAGTGGGGGTCAGCGCCATTGGACAGGAGGCAGGGGTTCAAAAATTCGCAGAGGAGCTAGGTAAATATCTCCGGAATCCATAGTCAATGAACAGCTGAGGGGTGGATCTGTTTTTGGAGTGATTCCAAGTCATGGCAAGAAGTAGTGTTGGTCGGAGCCATTGCACCTAAGGGTTCCGACAGAGTGGGAGCATGCTTTATTAGCCAAAACATCAGCAGATTTATTGAGAGATCGGAGAACGTGGTAGTAATGATTGCCATTCATCTTTTCATCCAAAGAGTGGCAGCGTTCAATAATTTGCTGCAGGGGCAGATTTTGGGCTTTTTTGTTGCTATTCATCAAACCAATGACTATGGAGGAGTCTCCAATTATGATGGCCTTGTTTATACCAAGCTTCAGTAGTTGTAGCAAGCCTTGAAGGAGGGCGAAGGCTTCAGCCCTGTTGTTTGAAGCTGAGCCCAGACCCCATTCATACTCAGATAACAAATCTCCATTACCGTTGCAAATAAAACCGCCAGCTCCAGCCCTTCCTGGATTAGATTTGGAAGCCCCATCGAAAAAAAGATAGTGGATGTTGCATTTCCGGAGCCAGCTAGCAAATTCTTCCTCTTTCATCCTTATTTTCCAGCTACATCTGGAGCTGTTTCTGCTGTTGGGGTCATTGCTGTTTTGTTTTATGTTGCTTTTTTTTAGAATAGGCCCAATGTAACTCCTTTCTTCGACAGTTAGGTCCAATACCTTAAGGTTCCCGTGACATTTGGTGGACAGAACTTCCAAGTTGAGGTTCCATGCTTTATTGTATAGTTTTCTAACATCAGTTTCTTTACCTTTGAATATCATTCTGTTTCTTGCCAGCCAGATGTTCCAAAGGATGGTACAGGGCAAGGCATTCCATACTCGTCGAGCAGTGTTGTTTGCTTTTTTACCCCACGGATAACTTTTTTTCCATATGTGAAGCACTTCAGAGATGTTAGTGCCCAGCTCCCAGGGGGGATTGTGACTCCGAAAAGCTTCCTTCCAGCATGCTGAAGCAAAAGGGCAGTCTATAAAAAGATGCTGACTTGTCTCTTCTTCACTTTGGCAGTTTGGACAGCGAGATGGTCCATTTATTCCTCGCTTTCTGAGGTTCTTTGCAGTGAGGGCTTTCCCTCTTAGGAGGATCCATAAGAAGAATTTGATTTTTGGGAGAGTTTCTGCCTTCCAGACAATTCTCCAGTGTGCCCATATTGCCATGGGATACTCGTTAATGCAGATCTGGTGATAAGCAGTCTTAATAGTGTAACTTGTGCTTGAGGGGTCCCATTGAAAGTCATCAGCAAGGTAGCGCTTGGAAGGGGCAATACCATGAAGGTAGACTTTCAGGGTGTTGAGACTGATTTCTGTATCTGCAGGTATATTAGGGAAGGACCAACCTTTCCAGGCATGAGAATGAGTTTCCCATTGTGATATCTGATCCAGGGTTTGAATCCCTGCACTGCTAAAGAGAGCAAGAATCTGTTGAGTTCCAAGTCTTCGATTTATGGGCTGTTGCTCCAATACTTTATCTTCCCCAATTCTGATGTAGCTACCTCCTTTGGGCACTTTGGAAGTGTTTTGAGCAATAAGTGGTATAGTTTTTTTGCACATCTTCCAAATTTTTGAGCACACTTTGTTTGGGAGCTCATGGTCTAAGAGCTGGTGCCTTGGGTAGTCAAGATATTTTTTTTCTAGAACTGCTTTCCACCAAGCATTCCTACCAGATATAAGCCTCCAAACCAGCTTGCCAGCAAAGGCAAGATTTAGGAATTTAGAAGATCTGATGCCCAGCCCTCCGTTCTCATATGGCTGAGTGACCTGCTTCCAGCTTACCAAGTTGTATTTCTTTTTTTCCGTTCTCCCTCCTTGCCAAAGAAAATGTCGAAGAAGAGCATCCATTTTGGAGTGAAGATTGGCAGGGGCTTGTAAAAGTGTAAAACAGTACAAGGGCAGGGAGGAGAGGCCAGCTTTAAGAAGAGTTATGCATCCTGCAGGATTAAGCCAAGAGGTGCCCCAATGCTTTATCTTCCTTTTCATCTTGTCGATGATAACTTCCCAGGCAGTAGCTTTCAAGTTGCCGGAACTCACAGGCATGCCCAGATATGTAAATTGCTCCCAATTCAGCTTACAAGGAACCCCAAAGGTTGTAGCGATCCTATGGAGAACTTGTGCTGAGGTGTTCCACCCATAAATACAACTCTTAAGGTAATTTATCAGGCCTCCAGAGTAGCGCATATATTTATCTAGGAGGGCTTTAAAGCGGCGGGCGATGATGTTTGAGGCTCCCCCCATTAGCAGAGTGTCGTCAGCAAACTGAGAGTGATTGATGTTTTTGACCCCATTGTCAAACTTGATCCCGGTGATGAGGCCCATGCGACGATTATAATCCATAGCTCTACTGAAAGATTCAGCCATTAAAATAAAGAGATATGGCGAGAGGGGGCAGCCTTGTCTAAGACCACGGGAGGATTGAAAGGATGGTCCAGGTCTGCCATTGAGAAGAGGGGAGATCCAAGGTCCTGTAATGCAGGCTTTGATAAGGCTGATGAAGGGAGTGGCAAATCCCATCTTTTCAAGCACAGCAAGAAGAAAGGAGTGCCTGACACGGTCAAAAGCATTGGCTAAGTCTAACTTTAAAATAAAGCCTTTCTCATTTCGGGTTTGACTGGAATGAATAGCCTCTTGGACAAGAAGAATGGAGTCCGAGATTTGCCTATTGGCCATAAAACCCCCTTGGTTTTCAGATATGAGAGTGGGTAGGATAGGCTTTAGGCGAGTGGCCAATATTTTTGTCAAAATTTTGTAAGAAGAATTGCATAAAGAGATAGGGCGAAAACGAGAGAAGGTCAAAGGTCGATTTTCTTTAGGGATAAGGGCAAGGTGGGTTGCATTTGTGAACCCTCCAATTTTGCATTTACGTTGAGTCCATCTTAACATCTTGACAAGGTCCTTTTTAATTATTCCCCAGTATGATCTGTAAAAGCAGATTGGAAAGCCATCTGGTCCTGGGGCTTTCTCTGGCTGAAGGGCCCATATGGCATCATGTACTTCATCTTCATTGATTTCCTTAGTCAGATCTGCATTAATGTCATCATTGATTCCTTTGGGCAAATGCTGAAGGAGGTCTGAATAATCCTCTATATTCTTGGTCTCAGTTAAGAGATTGCTGTAATAGGTTGAGGCAGTTTGCTTGACAGCCTCTTGAGTTTTTTGAAGGCAGCCTTCCTCATCATTGATCATGGTGATGTTATTTCTGATTTTCCTGACTGTTGCTTGCTTATGGAAAAAAGCTGTATTTTTGTCTCCACCTTGAAGCCAGAGCTGTCTTGATTTAATTCTCCACTTCTGTTCTTCTTCTCTATTAACCCGGTACAGCTGATAATATAAGTCATTTTCTAATGCTTTGTCCTCATAGGTCAGTCCATTCTCCTCTATTCTCCTATGATTTTCTTTCAATTTATTTTTCAGCTCAATTTTGACAGTTTCTGGTTCTTTGTAATTCTGCTTCACCCAATCCTTCAGGGCATGTTTGGTATTCTTCAGTTTGCATTCCCAAATAAACCCTGGTGATCCTTCTATGTGATTTTGCCAAACTGATTTGACAATCAGATCCACAGTGGGATTGCTGCGCCAAAGAGGGTTGTATTTGAAAGGCAAAGGCCCCAAGGGGCAATGAGCTTCAAGGATAATGCTAATGGGGTAGTGGTCGGACGCCAAATAAGGCAGAATTTCAGCATGAGCAGTAGAAAACTCAGAGAGGAGAGAGGTATTTACCAGAATTCTGTCAAGGCGCTCCATTATGTTGTCTTTGCCCAGCCTGCGGTTGTTCCAAGTGTACCTCCGATTTTTTGGGATGATATCTACTAAGTCACTTTCTTGCATAATGTTTTCCAGCCTTGCTCTGTTTGGATCATGTGTAAATATGCCTCCTTTTTTTTCATTGGCGTGTAATATAAGATTTAGATCACCCCCAAGGATGATGTTTCTGTTGTCTTCAGCTTGGATGTCTTCTTGTAAAGTGTCCCAGCACTGCTCTTTGTCTCTGAAATGATTCGGTGTATAAATGTTGTAAATAACTATTTGCTTTTGCTCTTCTTGGCTTTCTAAAATGACTTTAATCCAGTGAGGATTAATAGTTTTGGATGTGCATATCCAGATATTTTTGTTCCACATGGTGGTGATACCACTAGAAGCTCCTCTTGCTTCACATGTTTGTCCCTCATAGTGTCTGAGCTGTTCTATAATTCTTGTCATCTCTTGCAAACCTTGCTTTTTTTCCTGTATCATTACAATCCCTGGCTTCTCATGGTATGTGAGATCTTTCAGGGCAGCAATTTTTGAGGGGTGCCCCAATCCCCTACAGTTCCATGATATAACTTTCATCATTGAGTATTTGAAATTCGGAGGGATGCTCGTCCCCCTTGCTCCTTGTGTGCTGCTTCTTTGCTATTTTGACTCAATATGTAGGTTTCTATGGGGTTTTGAGTTCCCATAGCAATGTATTTTTGGGCATTTTCATCTCTCTGCTGCTTGCTTGATTTCCTACCAGGCCCTTTTTTTTGGGATTCTTGATTGACTCCATGCTCTTTCGAGGAGCTTCTAGTAGATCGAGGTGGGGGGGGGGGTCTGGAGAATGGGAGGGAGAGGAGTGGGAAAGGGAGAAAAGGATGGGAGGGTCATTTTCAATAAGGGGTTCATTTTCAGGGATAGAGAGGGTGCCAAAGGGATTTGAGGATATCAGGGGAGGGTCGGAGTTTGGCCCCGGGGTGGGGAAGATGGGTGGGCCAGGAGGAGAGGAGGGGGGAGGGACTGCTGAGGAGGAGGCTTTGGGCTGAGCGGGGAGGGGGTTAGGCTTGGGAGGGGCAGATTTGGGAGGAGCCTCTTCATGGATTGCTTTCGCGCCAGAGGCTGTCTTCTTTTTTTTAACAGTTTCCCATTGCTCTCCAGATTGAGCAGGTTCCTCATTAACTATTTTTTTACAGCGATTGGAAAAATGACCGTACTCGTGACATACCTTACATTTAAATGGAATTTTTTCATAGTCCAGTTGCTGAATATGCGTCCACTCGTCCACCTTTAGTTTGATTGCTTCTGGAAGACCCTTGCCTAGATCTACTTCAACACATATACGCGCACATACCTGCATGTTATCCTTGGGCTCGCTCCGATCAATGTATTTTCCAACAGCATTGCCAATAGCTCGGACCGAGTCATCTCCCCAGCAGTGGAGTGGGAGATGTGGAAGACGAACCCAAACCGGGACAGCATTAGGGACATCCAGCTCAGGATCGAAGTCTGGTGTCCATTTGTTCAGATATAATCCGTGAGAGTCCATGAAGTACGGCCCATTTCTGAAGATTAGGTCCTTGTCTGCTCTGGATTCGAAATGGAATGTGTAATAGCCTTTTCCACAAAAACGAATGGAGATTTTCCCTTGTACTTTGTCTGCCCAGTTTCTTTCGGTCCAACGTTGAACAGTTTTCGGGGAGGGCCAAAGGCCAGTGAACTGACCGATGAGCCCCCGCTCGGCTAAAGAGAGTGCAGCCATACATGGAAGAGCTGGAGGGAGATTAACCTCTTGCAATCCATCCAGCTTCTTGACAAACTTGGACATTGCAGGGCGAGTTCGCTGAGGATCAAGTGATTTGATCAAAGCAGAAAATGCGTCTTCTGCGGTCAGAGCAGCATGACCCTCCGGTGCAGCATTCGAGGAGGCCATGGAAGGCCTGAGTCCGAGGGCCTCGCTAGGGAGGAGGAGACCAGTCGGCAGCTAGCTCAATGGCCGCGCAGGGCAGCAGCGCGCGCGCAGATATCAAAGTGATATATTCTGATGTACACTTAGTTAACTATTACAAGTTATTATGAGATAATATTACAATTTATTGTCCAATTTATTTAAGGGATAAATAATTTTGACACACATTTATTATAATTTAATTAAGAAATAATTAAATCAAAAGGCTCCATGGTAGCTAATTATGGATGCCAATTTCACTATTTCTTGTTGCAAATTTCAACATCATCTAGGAACAATGTTTTTTTTGGAAGGGGAAGGACATGTTAGTGTCCTATCCTAACCTAGCTATGGACACTTAGGAACTATTTAATTACAATGTGAGATATTCTCTGTGAATAAGGTCCATTGGGTACTTGGGCCTCAATAATATTGGTAGCACGAGAGGGTAGAGTTTGGTCAGTCATAAAATAATTATTCTACCATGTGGAAGGCTCTCTTTATTGCTATAGTCTTCAGTTGTGTTCTAGGAAAGCATTAATATATCCTTTTCGAGTGAAAACAAGAATGAGTTCACTATAATGTGAAACTAGGAATATTCCGATAGTGTGGCCACTTCTCTTCAATTTCTCCTATAACTTTAAATTATCAGATAATAATGATGGAGGCATATGTCTATTTCGATGTTGATTATGTCATTTTCCATTGAGTTTTGAAGATATTTTTTGGACTTCTTTTACTGCTAATCTAGGACTCAAAATAGTGCTTTACTACTTGGTTGGCCTATAATAGGTAGACCAATGAGGGTATTGGAAGGCATATCCCTTATCTTTAGTAGCTCTTAAACTCCCATGATTAATTATGTTCATTTGGATTTGTATTCTCTTGGGCTCCAATTGATGGAGCTTACTCATTTTGTTGTTATGTGCCACGATTTCCGTTGATTTACATTGTATAATACTCCTTGTAGCTAAGCACTTCCCTCTTGGCCAATTTTCAAAGAGATAGTGTTGGGAATCATGATTTTCGTTAGACTAGAACCCCTAGGTCTTAGTCAACGATCGCATCGCCAGAGATAAGGATCCACGAGAGGCAGTTAGTCCATGTCATGAAACACACGAGGAGCGTTGGTTTATCCAATTTCCAACAATCTCCCCCCCAACGCGAGCCGGGTGTGGATCGAAATCGTGACCTACGCTCTGATACCACTTGTTGGGAATCACGATTTCTGTTAGACCAAAACCTGCAGATCTTAGGCAACGATTGAATCGCTAGAGATAAGGATCCACGAGAGGTAGTTAGTCCATTTCGCGAAACACACAAGGAGCGTTGGCTTATCCAATTTCTAACAGATAGACCTTAGGTTTGTGTAACAGCCTTGATAAAAATTCATGTAAAAATATATAAGTCCACAGTGATGGGACACGTATTCCAAGCTGAATGATGGGAAAAACATCTTTTAGAAAGGCAAAGTGGCATTTATTTATGAAAATAATGGAAATTAGGAGAAAAGGAAGGTGAAAGGTCACATGTTTCTTGTGAGGAGGAAAATGAAGGAAAATAATGGAAAATGAAGAAAACAGAGGCCTCATTGATAAAAAGGCTTCTGAGGATCAGTTGACAAGCTTTTGGTTTAGTTTAGTTTTTGAGCTCTCATTTTTTTTTTCTCTCTCTCATACTCTTGAGCACTTAGAGTATTCATGGAGCACTCTTGGAGAGTGTGGCATACTTGGATTCTTGGATAAAGAAGGCAAAGGAACAACATGAAGGTGCAAGAGGACATTAGGATCAACATCTACAACAAATTCTGAGGTAGGTACCGAGTTGCATGTATGTTTTCCTCACTAGTTTTGGTATGCATGGTGTATGCATGTGGATTTTCCTAGCCTTTCCATTTCCTGGATAGCCATGGTGTTGTGGGTTTATTTCCATTGGTTTTTTTTTTTTATAATCTGGTTGTTTCTTATGATTCCTTTAGCTGTGGGTTGAGTTATTAGTTCCTAGATCCTTGGTTGGAAAAATGCTCTAGCACCCGACAAACAATTTTGGGTTGAGTTACTAGTCCTGGAAGCTTTGGTTGGAAAAACAGTCTGGAGCTCGAAGGACAACTGTTGGGTTGAGTTACTAGTCTTGGAGCCTTGGTTGGACAAACACTCTAGAGCTCGGAAACAACTGGGGTTGAGTTACTAGTCCTGGAAGCCTTGGTTGGAGAAACACTCTGGAAGCCTTGTAATAGTTAGGGTTGAGTTACTAGTCCTGGAAGCCCTGGTTGGAAAAAACACTCTAGATCCCTGGAACAACTTGGATAGAGACCAACCCATGATGGTTGTAATGTCCGATCGTGAGGTGGGATCACTGGTTGAGGGTTGAGGTGGTTTGGCCTCTGGAAGCCCTAGATTGGTTGTGATTGATGTGTTTAAAGAGATCCCGCATTCATGTTTGGAATATGGCATGAGGGTGATTGGCTGAAGTATGATTTGGCCCAACTAATATATGGCCGGGTGGAATGCTGAAGTTCCATCTCTAGTTGGTTTTTACATTAAATAATGAAGAGCTCATTCCTTTGGTATTTGGTATGCAAATGTACTGGTTATTATGTGGATTCTATTGTTGTTGTATCCATCGTATTTATGTTGTTATTATGCTAGTTATAAGCATGTATTTTATCAGTGATGATGTAATGCTCTATCCTTGTTTTTACTTGTAAATGGATACACGATATATCTATGGTAAAATAAATTGTATTACAACTAATGATGTAAGGGAACAATGATTCTTAGCGATTCTCAGTTAAGTATGAGACCCTATGCTTAAATCTGCTGTTTCCACATGTAGATTCAATGTTTGTGACATGTTTGACAAAATTCCTGTCATGGATAGGAGGGGTCCAGATGAGTTCTTTTTGATGTGATTGCTTCAGTATCATTGTTCTAATGTTATTTATCATCCTCGAAGTGAAGTTCTAGGTTGTGACTGGGGCTCTAGGCCTAAAAAGGTGGCTCAAATCTTGAAGTTGCAATCACAGAACTGGGCATTTAGGGCCCTAGCCGTAGGTAATGTAGTGTTGTGCCTGAGGCTATAGCCTCCTGGCCATAGGCATGCGGTCTGATGCCTGTGGCTATGGCTCAAAAGGGTTAAATTATCAGTGTGACCTACGGGTAAGAGGCCTAAAAGGTTGGGTTGCCTCCTGGGGGTGTTGTTGATGCTGTACAAGTTCCTTGTGATGTGTTTCCCTTGGTTCCACTTCCTTAATGTCACCTAGGAGGTTGAATCTCATCATAGTAGCCTCTTGTCGCATGTTTACCCCCAGTTGGCCGGTTACTTGGGTAGATGTGGGAGGAGGGTTTTATAGAATGGTATCAGAGCATGGTTCAACCCTTGGAATAGATGGGTAGTGTGTTGGTCATGTTTTTCTATTGGTGTCATATGTGTTTCTCACACCTATGATGTATGTGCTTGTTGAATTTGTGTTTTGTTTTCCATGGCGGTAGTGGTGTTGGCATGGAAGTGTTGATGGTGTTGTTGTCAACATGTTGTCATGAGTGTATGATTGGTTATGTGTTGTTCTCACTTATCTATTGTCCGTGCACACTTGCTTACAGGTTGCTACATGCTGTGTATGCATTTCTTGTTTATGCTAGGTCACATATTGGTCATGCTTGTGTGTTATATGTGTATGCTTGCTTATGTGATGTTATATGTTGAACATGCATTGGTTGTTCATGATTGGTTATACATGTCCAGTGGGTGCATGTGGTCAAGTTTTCATTGGTTTGAGTGAGGTTGTTGTGCATAAGGTTATTGTATGAAATTGGTCATCATGGTGATATTGGTATGTTATGATGCTAATGTGTTGGCTAAGATAGAGCAGGAGATGTAGGCCATCAAGGTGAAGTTGCAGCATTGGACCTCGAGGCAAGAGCAGTTTGTCATACAAGTTTTCATGCTTGACGTGTGTTAGACTCCTATACCAATAGGTGTCATATGTCATGATTGACTTGATGAACTATGTAATATGTTCATACCTTTTCTTGTTGCAAAGGTTTTCCATATTTTCAAAAAATCAAAAAATTTAAAAAAATGTAAAGAGGGTATACCCTAAAAGAAAAATCAAAGGGTGAAAAGAATAAAATGGTCAAAAAAGTGAAAGAAATGAACCCCAAACAAAAATAGACCAGGAAAGTGTGCAAGTCTAAATGTCACTACTATTTCATTTTCTGTAATAAACAAATTGTGTGCAGCTTGTTAAACTTTTTCCACAATTGATGAATAGTCAAACAGTTTAAGCTTGGCTAGTTCATTTTTCAATTTCATGTTTTAGAGATAGAGAATAAAATCTGACCAAACTATTTAATCTTGGCAGGTAAGTAGATAGGTAGAGTGAATATAAGGAGCTCAACAGTTTAATTTGAGCCCTTGGATGTAATAAGGTTAGAATTAGATAGATTTTCATATGTAAAAGAAAAAGTGTGATAAGGGTTTTCCAGTCTAAGTGCACCCTAATAAAGACTAAAAAATGGTAGAGTAAAGTAGGTATGGTAGGTAGATGATGTTGCTGAATTACACGTGGTGAATGATGGCTTTAGATGGTTAAATATTTTATTCTCATCACAAGTGCAAAGGCAGATAAATACACTAGAAGAATTGCAAGCAAGGCAAAGTCAAATTATTAACTTCCCTTCTCATTTTCCCTAAACATTTTACTAATTTCCTCCAAGTACTAAGGTATTTAAAGATTAAAGGGGCTCAAGGCATTTCCTTGACTTTTGGAGGGACCGGACCCTCGGCCCAATAATTGGAAAAGGCCTAAGTGCTTAAGATCATTCATCATCACACTCATTCATTTCTAAAAAATCTTTTCCTAAGTAAAATCCCATTTTACTTAGGAAAATCATGCAATATTCAATAAAAGCACTTTTCATGCAAGCATGAGTTAAAAACATTATTCTGATGTTTTATACTTAGCGCTTTAACTCATTTCCATGTTAATTTCTAATTTATTATTTAAATCCCTATCGAAATAACCTTTTCCTATAGTATATAACTCCTTTTAAATAGTAAACCCAAAAAACCCACTTATTATAATTTTAGTCAAAGTATTTAATCCCACATGTTTAAATAAAAACCCCCGTTATATCCCCTTTGACTAAAATATATCTTTAATATTACTCCGCCCCCTATGGTAAATAAATCAATTTGATTTGATTACCATATAATAAAAAATATATATCAAAAAAAATTTAAACATATTTTATGTGTTTAAAACAAAAATAAAAACCCGAAGTGTAGTTTAAACCAAACTTCAGAATAACCCATTTCTTCATATATTTTCCCCTTGCCCGACTCCTCCCCGATCATATTTTCGCGTTTAAACAAAGGAATTAATTAATCCTCACGATTAATTAATAACCTGTTCCGCCAATCAAATTCCGCCCGATGAGTTTATTTAACTATTAATTACGTCGGGCCCGCGCCGTTAAACTCCCGTCATCTTCTTGTCCCGTCAACTGTCCGATCGACCCGTCTGAAATCAACGACTGTTATCTATTTCACTGGCCATCCGCGTACGAAAGATAATGTGCGATGGGCCGACGGTTTTCCAAACAGTACAAAGCTACGTGTCAAACATTGAGTGGAATCGCTGCCCATTCGCCCAATACCACATTTCCTCAAAAGCGGTGTGGAAAAACCGCTTACGGCCTATCCTCTATGACGCATCCATCGTACTTGCTGACGTCATCATTAAAAACCCACCAACCTTTTGACTTTGTGAATAAAACAAATCTGCCCGCGTCGTTTTCATTATCTCGTACACGAACCAGTCTCCCATGCAACCAGTTTCAAAAATCAACTGTTGAAGCCAGCCGACCGTTACTTTGCTGAAGAGAATTGCAGTCGAGTATTCCAAGGTTCTTCTGCCATAACCAGTACCTGTTCAACTCACTGTTCATTCAAAGCTTACCCGCCAATATCAACCGTTTACCCGTTTAAACACAAACACCCTAGTGTTGCTCATTTTCACCTGATTGTGCAGTAAAACCCTTTGTAACCCAGCTGCGCCACCTGAAGCCTCTGTTAACCAATTCGAGCATGGTTTACCTCCCAAAAATCATTCTAGATTCACTCCACATACCTCTCAACATCAAATGAAACCTTTTCGACCTCCCCTGCAAACCAATGCTTTCTTAACAATTTGTTTTGTTTTACAGGTGATCAGAAGACCACATCCTTAGATAAATAGTCTTAATACTAGTCATAAGACTTGTTTACTCCAAGAGTGTTATCAAATCTATTCAAACAGAGATGGAAGATAAAACATACAGTTGAAAGACAAGCAAAGGAAACAGGATATTAAATGATTTACTGTTGAAACAGAGAGTAAAAACCTAAACTACACATTGAAGGTAAAATGACACAGTAAAGAACAGTCAAAGAGTATCACGAATAAAAAGTATCAGATTGAAGACCAAGTCAAGTAAATCAGCTATCATGAAGATAAACAGCAGGGAAGACAGTTACAAAACAGAACATACAAGTTCATGACAAAGTGAAGACAGATAAAAAATAGAGCGGTAAAAAGTAAAAAGTAAACAGTAAACAGTGAAAGTAAACATGAAGATATTAAGGGTTAAACAAATATGAAAACAATTTCACCAGCCACAATGAATTTTATCCAAAGTAAAAGTGAAAAACAGTCAAAAGAAGTTTAAGGTTAAAAGATGAAATTAGAGCAAAAATGGTACATTCTTCAAAAATTTCTTGTTTAAGTCATAGTTTTGCAGAAACTATTGTGATCAATCCAAGATGAATTTTGAAAAACTGAAGGACATTTATGTTCTTAAGAGGACAATCTACAAAAACCTCTCACTTTTCTAACAGCTATTATGGTTTTGGAAATATTAAACAATGTTGGAAAGCACTTTTTGCAGAAAATACCAATTAAGTCATCATTTTTCAGAGAATATTGTGGTAAATCCAAAATACATCATACAAAACTGAAGGAGGTTTTTGTTCCTAAGAGACCCATCTACAAAAACCTATCTCACTTTTTGCACAGTGATTTCAGAATGAGAGATACATGCACATCTTTACAGGCTATTTTTCAGACTCTGTAAAACTCTGTTTTACACATATTTTTACAGAGCCTATTGTGCACAGCTGGAGAGGAATTTTAGGAAAATGAAAGAGTTTTATCTCACCAACATATTAATCCACAATAACCTCTTTCACTTTTTACATATCTATTACGGATTGAGAAATACAAAGATATCATTGGACCCCAAGTTTGCAGAATTGTTGGAGCAGAATGCACAAAGAAAGGAAGTAGTTAGTGACTTGGATGCCTCATCATCAACTAAGAGTTGGATAAAATTCGAATTTTCCTCTTTGTTATCACCTATCCATAAAAAATAGTGCCAAATAGATGCATTAGTTTGAGTTTCCTTTACTTAAGTTCTATTTATGTAAAACAGTTGGAGAGATTTGTGAACTAATCTTGATATTTTTTCAAGATATTTTAGTTTAGAATGTGTATAAATACTTCACTCTTGGAAGTATTTTAGGTGGATTCTTATACTTTGATGTAACATTGAATATTTTGGAATAAAGAGCTTTGGAGAAATTTTTCGTGGCAAAACTGGACAAGGAATTGAGGCAGAAGACTTTTCTCAGGATTCATGTGTCGAATGAAGGATCAATAAGTCATCTCTATCTCATGTTTTTGAAGTTTCATATTTGTTTACAATATCATCTGTGTTTCATTATCTTAATATTTAACGAAAAGGATTAAATCAGAAAGTACTTAGGTGTAATCTGATTTCAGTCGTTATTATTCTAAATGTTTTCTTCTAAACTGGTTTAAACAAGGAATTCTTAATTGCTCATGTTTGTCTAGTTTATACATCTTTGGTTATTTAGTAAAGAGTACTTAACTGCTCTTTATTGATAATCAATCTATTTCTCTTCTCTTGATTGTGTTGAAAGATTCTTCGTTGCCTTTCATCCGTTTGAATTCCATTCCATTCATTTCAGATCTATAATTTTTTCTAGTTTGATTATCTTTCCCTGATAAACCATCTTTTGCTGATAAAATTAAGCCAATGCAACCAATCCTTTGACTCCATTAGCCCAATGGACTGAAACTACTTGATCTTAATCTCAGCTAAAGAGTTCCATCAATCCAAACAAAATCAAAACCCCTGGACTTTATAACTAGCCTACTACCTTGCAAAACAAAGCTAAATTTTACAGAGAGAGCCCTCTCTGGGTACAGATTGGCTAGATTCTGTACCTAAAGGTTGGTTTGTGGTTACCTCGGACCCCTTTCCTCTTCCAACAACTTCAAGGAAAATCTGAGTGATAACAACGTGTAGGTATGTGATTCAAAGTTGTTGTAAGAATTAGGGTTACTTATGTGTTTTTCATTCTATTTTTATTATAGTTACATGTATGATAAATTCTAGTTGATCAGTTTAGTCATATGCATTATGGTTATGTGTATGTCTCTCATTCTATTGATGTTATGATAGATGTTAGTTGACTAGTGTGATCATACGTACATGCGTTGGTTAGTCAGGCATGTTATTAACTTGATGATTATGTTTTATGTTGTTGATGAGCATGTTATGTGTTAACTTGTTTTTTTTATATGTTAGTTAACTTGATGATAAGGGTTAGTACATTAAGATTTTGATGTTATGTGTGTCATGCTATTTTGGATTGGCATATGCAGTTGGTTATGGTTATGACATTTAGGTACGAGTCGACCTAATTATGATAATGTGTTGTATTATGTCTATACTGGCTATGCATATGTGATATTATTCATGAATGAATTTTTTTTATGAGATTATGATGTGAACATGTTAATTAGTTACTATTATGGATATCATGACCTTATTTAGGTTTGAGTTTATGTGTTGTGAAGTTATATTGTGCTAACCTAGATTTATTGTGCAAACAAGATAGCCTCCCATGAGATACATTAAGGTATAAGTTTGCTTATGGTGTGTACTTGATGCTTGATTGTTTGATTATGTCATCTATCTGGTGTTGAGTGTTTGGTGTCCATTATGCCGTCTAGTTGATTTATCTAACATGGTAAATTTATATTTTGTTTGAATGTTTGACTAATCACATGATATGAGTATGTGTTTATAAGATTTCATGAAGAAATGATCTTGTTTTAATATGGTTTTACTAATGCATATGTGTTGGGACGGATGATATGTACTTGACTATAAGTAGGTGATAGCTGTAGTATTATGATTTTGACTATTATTTGATTATGGCATGGTTGTTAGTCTTGGTAAAAGTTGATTTCAAATTGATAGATATGTTGTCTTGATCTTTGGTACACATGGCTGACATGTGTGTTCAGATACAAGTCAACGTGCTTAGCACGACAAGGTAAGATAACTGGTATATTGTTATATTTAGTTATGCACTAAAAATTATGTGTTTATTGAAGTATGATGTAGGGATTGCATTGCAAAGAGATTGCCATGAAATATTGAAGAAGGATTAGGTTGAGTTTTCCTTTGGAAGCAATGGGGAAACATTGGTATTGAGTCATGGTGTTTGTTGCTAGTCTTGTGCTTTTGGTCTTTTGTGATTTGTTTGCACTTGATTTGTAGTCTTGATTGCATCTAGTGAATGGCCATGCCACTTTGTTGCGGTGTCGTATTGATTTTGGGTTTTCATGGTATTCTTCTTGCTTGCTCTTGTTCTTTCCTTTTATGTTTTGAGAGTCATGGGAGTTGGTTGGGAAAGAGGAAAGTTAATGGAACTCGAGGAGAGCTTTGGGGTACCTAATAGGTAATGTAAGATACAGATGAAGTTTGATGCATGATTAAAGGGCAACGAAAGGTAAGAATATGATAGCCGGTTTGACTGGTTGGGTCCATTGTGGTAAATGGATGGTTGCAGTACAAATGTGAGAAAGTCAACAAAAAGGTAAAGTGAATGAGGTTTTAGATGGCTTGGTTATGTTGGGAACTTTTTTTCTCAAAGTTGTGCATATTTTGCACGAATAAAGGAAGTTCTCTTGACCTAGACGTTATGCTATCTGGTAATTATGATGTGATCATGATTATGTTGCTGTTTATATTTGTATACATGTATGTATGTATGTATGTTGTGTCTGATAGGGTCATCATGGATCATGGTTGTTTAATTCTAAATGTTTATATGTATATATATGTGTGTATGTATGTTGTTGTCTGACATGATCATTATTTTTTTATGCTATATATATATATATATATATATATATATATATATATGGAGTTTTTAGGTATCATTCTTTTAGAGAATGGTTGTTTATGTAAGTGAATGGCATGAAGAGGTTCTTGGTCTTATAAGGAATCAAGTGGAAAGACTAGCTTTGACATATCTATGAGGTAAGTATCATGTGGACATGAATTGATATTATATGCTTGTACTATGCCTATGTTTATGTTATGGACATGTAATGCTGAGGGGTATGTCAACAAAGTGAAAGCAGTGGGATTTGTGACATGTTAGGATAAGCATGGATATTGGAAAGACACTAGAAGCAAGGTTGCTTGTGGGGTCAATGTGTGGTCTATGGATGTGCAGTAGTACTGTTATGTATATGTTGTGCATGTTGTTTATTCAGTGATTTTACCTATGGTGATGTGTACATGTAACATAGATAGTATTGTGTGCATATGATGTTGTATGCCTGTTTTATATACGGTGTTGTATGTATATTGCATATTCAATGCTAGGTATAGATGGTGCTATGTACATGTTGGATATGCGGTGCTGTCTATGTATGGTGCTATGTGCATGTTGAATATGCAGTGCTATGTACATATGGTGTTTTGTGAGTGATGTACATATGGTTTTGTGTGCATTATTGTACATGTGGTGTTGTGTGCATATGGTTTTGTGTGCATGTTGTACAAGTGGTGTTGTGTGCAGGTGGTGTCATGTACATGCCGTGCATGTAGCATTGTGTACATGTGGTGTCGAGTACATGTCGTGCATGTGGTGCTGTGTACATGTGGTATTGTGTACACATTGTACATGTGGTTCGGTGTGCATTTTGTGTTGTGTAGATGGTGTCATGTACATGTGACGCTGTGCACACATTGTTCAAGTTGTGTTGTGTACATGTTGTGCATATGGTACTAGTATACATGTGGTATTGTGTGCATGGTGTACATGTTGTGTTGCGAGCATGCAGTACTATGTATGTGCATGGTGTATTTTTTTATGTTGTACTCTGTGTATGTATAAGTATTGTGTCGTTTTGTACACCAGGTGTAGGTGTAGGTGTTGTATCCCAGTGTAAGCGTATGTATTGTGTTGTATTGTACACTGGATGTATGTGTATGTATTGTGTCGTGTTGTACACCGGGTGTAGGTGTATGTGTTGTGATGTACACAGGTTGTATGTAAATGTACTGTGTTGTGCTATACACCAAGTGTGGGTGTATGAATTGTGTGGTCTTGTACGCCTTGTGTGGATGTACGCGTTGTGATGTACACTGTGTGTATATGTACGGGATTGTGTGTTGGGTGCTTGCCAGATGTGGAAAATGATCCATTATGTGTACAGAAAGAACAAAGGCAGAAGTAAGGACCGATGAAGGATAAGTATGAATATTTTATTTTTGTTCTATTATGCACGTGATCTACAATTATGACTTATGATAGTTACATATGATTTATGATTATGGTTTATGATGATTGCACATGATTCATGATGGTTGAATTTTGAGCTAACCAGATGTGATATATTTATACGTACAAATAGTTTGACTTGTTGTTACAGGAAGTAAACAAGATTGCAAGTGTACCTTATTGACGAGATACCAATGAGGTATGATTTGCAGTTATTTCAATTTATTTTGAATCTAATGGAAATTATGTGCTTGGTACAGGAAGCATGGAAATTATCGGTTGGGTGGTTGAAACTGATTGAAAGCATTAACGACAACAACAAAAGGAATTGAAACATGCAAAAATGTGTTGGTAAATCACTTCAGGAGCAGTGCCATTGTGGGACACTAGTACCTAATAGTGTCTATTTAGTTTCATGAGCATGCTATGACCGGTATGATGGTTTTGATGCAGGTATATGCCTTGTTTTTTATATCTTTCGATGCGGGGAAGCCTTACCAAGAGATGGATTGCCTGATATTTTGGTGCAAGTGGAACTTGGAAGGTGTGTGACTACACAGAAAGGGGTGACCAGATTGCCCGAGGGACTGTGTAGCATAGAAGAAAAGGTCAGGGATGGATTTGGTTTGGTCATTAGCATTTCCAAATGGAATCAGATGGACATTTGGTGTGTGCCTTGGAACAATGAGTCGGTAACTGTTCAATGAGGGTACAGTGGCATAGGATTGCAACGTTGGACATTGGATGCAAACTTTGACTTGATAGTGGATTCTAGAATTCCTGGGAAGGAGGTGAATCCTGGTATTACCTTGAGGGCAGAGGTGTAGGCCTCTGGATTCCCTTGTTGATTGATATGAGCATTGTATCCTTTTATTTGCTGGTTGAGAAAATGTTTATGTGTATATTATTGTAAATACTATATCGAGCTAGTTTATAAAGATCGATAGAAAGTATGGTTATTTTCTGGTTGAAGCACATGTGCTTAAGTCTACATGGTTGTTATTGTAAATACCGTAAGGCGATATGTTATAAAGCTCTAGTAAACGATATGTTTGTCATGTTTCAGCAATGGTCATTGTAAATACTGCAACGAGCTTTGTTATAAATCTCCATAGGAAGTATGTTTTTTTTAGTAGTTTTCTGGTTCGTAGGCGTCATTGAACATTGAGGACGGTGTTCCCCCCAAGGGGAAGAGTTCTCTAACAACCCTGGTAAAAATTCATGTAAAAATATATAAGACCACGATGATGGGACATGTATTCCAAGCTGAGTGGTGTGAAAAACATCCTAGTGGGTATTCACTTCGGTTTATTATGGCTAAGGAAATTGGTAAAGGTAATGACAAAGGATTTAGAAAGGAAAAGTGACATTTATCTATGAAAATAATGGAAATTAGGAGAAAATGAAGGTGAAAGGTCACACGTTGCATGTGAGGAGGAAAATGAAGGAAAATAATGGAAAATGAAGAAAATAGAGGCCTCATTGATAAAAAAGGATTCTAAGGATCAGTTGAAAAGCTTTTGGTTCAATTCAGTTTTGGAGTTCTCATTTTCTCTCTCTCTCTCTCATACTCTTGAGCACTTAGAGTATTCAAGGAGCACTCTTGGAGAGTGTGGCATACTTGGATTCTTGGATCAAGAAGGAAAAGGAAAAATAGGAAAGTGCAAGAGGACATTAAGATCAACATCTACAACAAATTCTGAGTGCATGTACCAAGTTGCATGTATGCCTTCCTCACTAGTTTTGGCATGCATGGCATATGCATGTGGATTTTCCTAGCCTTTCCATTTCCTAGATATCCATGGTGTTGTGGGTTTATTTCCATTGATTGTTTTCTGGTTGGTTCTCATGATTCCTTTAGCTGTGGGTTGAGTTATTAGTTCCTGGAGCCTTGGTTGGAAAAACACTCTAGAGCCTGACAGACAACTGTGGGTTGAGTTACTAGTCCTATAAGACTTGGTTAGACAAACACTTTGGAGCTCGGTAGATAACTATTGGGTTGAGTTACAAGTTCTGGAGCCTTGGTTGGACAAACGCTCTGGAGCCCTAGTTGGGTTGAGTTACTAGTCCTGGAGCCTTGGTTGGAAAAATGCTCTAGATCCTGAAAAAAACTAGGGTTTAGTTACTAGTCCTGAAAGCCTTGGTTTGAAAAATGCTCTGGAAGCCCTGTAACATTTGGGATTGAGTTACTAGTCCTGGAAGCCCTGGTTGGAAAAAACACTCTAGAGCCCTAGAATAGCTTGGATAGAGACCAATCCGTGATCATTGTGTTGTCCAAACGCGAGGTGGAATCATTGGTTAGGGGTTGAGGTGGTTTGGCCTCTGGAAGCCATGGATTGGTTGTGATTGATGTGTTTGATGAGATCCCACATTCATGCTTGGAATATGGCATGAGGGTGATTGGTTGAAGTAATATTTGGCTCAACCAAGCTATGGTCGGGTGGAACGTGGAAGTCCCATCTCTGGTTGGTTTTTACATTTAGTAATGAAGAGCTAATTCCTTTGGTATTTGGTATGCAAATGTACTGGTTATTATGTGGATCCTATTGTTGTTCTATCCATGGTATTTCTGTTGTTATTATGCTGGTTATAAGCATGTATTTTATCAGTGATGATGTATGGCTCTATCCATGTTTTTACTCATAAAATAATGCACAATATATCTATGGTCAAATAGATTATATTGCAGCTAATGATGTAAGGGAGCAATGCTTCTTAGCAATTCTCAAATAAGAATGAGACCCCTATGCCTAAATATGATTTTTACACCTATAGATCAAATGTTTGTTACATGTTTGACAAAATGTCTGTCATGGATAGGAGGGGTATGGATGAGTTCTTATTGATGTGATTTCTTCCATATCATTGTTCTAATGTTATTTATCATCCCCTAAGTTTTCATGAAGTTCTGGGCAGTGACTGAGGCTTTGGGCCTAAAAAGGTGGCTCAAATCCCGAAGTTGCCTGAAAAGAACTTAGAATTTGGGGCCCTAGGCGTAGGCATGTAGTGTTGTGCCTGGGGATATACCCTCCTGGCTGCAGGCATGCATTCTTATGCCTGTGGCTTTTGCTCAAAAGGGTCAAATTGTTAGTGTGACCTAGGGGTAAGAGGCCCGAAAGGTTGGGTTACTTCCCAGGGGTGTTGTTGATGTTGTACAAGGTCCTTGTGATGTGTTTCCATTGATTCCACTTCCTTAAGGTCACCTACGATGTTGAATCTCATCATAATAGCCTTTCATCGCATGTTTACCCTCATTGGCTGGTTTCTTCGGTAGATTTGGGAGGAGGGTGTTACAATTTGTGAAATATTTCACATAATCACTTAAAACAACATGCACCCATTATATAGATTAGCACAACATGCGAGATGTAGAGGATTAATGAGCTGGTTTCCACACAAGTTATGCTTATGTAAGGTATAATGTTTAAGTGGCGAAGACACCAAAAGAATAATTAATTTAACCTAATAATCCCTCCTTAACCTTCATAATTCCATATTCACAAGTTTGACCTAGATGGAAATGTATTTCCCTTGGTATACCCTCTCTATGCTTATGGGAAAGAAATCAAGGTTTTAAGGAAGCGAAATACTTTTTAATGTTCTCAATCCTAAAGAAAGAAATTATGTCAAGATTCAATCCAAAAGGCTGAGTATTGGTATTGATATGGTTCTAGAACATGGAACCCTAGGGTTCTCGTGAGGGGAAACTCTAGGAAGCCAAGGGAGATATAATCCTATAAAATTTTGGGCCTTGATGGAAGGGCTTTCATAAAATCTAATATACTTGAATAATTATTCTCTTTACCTTAATTGTCTCCTTAAGTTCAAGGTAATTATGCACAAGGAAGACTTAAGAGAAGGCCGCTTGAGTGAAAGACAAACCTAAGGGAGACATCTTGACACAATTATGGACCTTTTTGCTGCACTGTCACAATGGTCATTACAACACTATAGTGCTATCCAACTTTAATGTTCCACTATAGTGACTTGGGAGGCCAAAAACTAAGCTTAAAGTGGAATTTTCACCACGAGAGCATAAACCCTAGGGGTTGGGATGAGGTTAAAAAATGGGAAACTAAAGGGAAAATAAACTTGAAGCTATTGGGGACATAGTAAGGTAATTATAATTATTTTTAGATCACTTAATGAATCCTCCATTTTACCTTGAAATTCACCTCCAATTCAAATCATTTTTACACTAAGACAACGCCAAAAGGCATCACAACCGAGGGGAAAATTTGAGGCAATCACCATGGATTAGTATGAAAGTTTTAGGAAATGATTTATTTCGAATTTTTTCTCAATTATTCTCTATAGCACTATACTAATGACTAACATTGCGCTACCATGGCTTAGGGAGGCCAAAATTTGAAGAAAAACTCCAAAGTTTCATTAGGGGAGACCTTGGAGCGCTATGTAGATGGTCAAGGGAGTGTCATGGAACAAAAATAAGTTACAATGGGGAAATATGACATATTAATGCAAAATGATGTTCTATAAAGGCTCAAAGAGACAAAATTTGAGGAAAAAAAACCAAAATTTGTCCAAAAATGACTTTGTAATGCTCAAAAGATGGGTTGTGTAGTGCAATGGAGCTAAAGGAAACGTTGAAAGGACCCTATAAAGCATCCATAAGAATAATTGTTGTAATATATCGTTGTATTTTTTTATCAATGATGTACTATGATGCTCAAATATGCCACAATTAGAGGAGACAATAATAAATTTGGCGAAGGGAGACCCTGTAACACTAAGAGGATGGCTAAGATAGTGCGACAGAGCCAAGGTGGATAAGTGTTAGGTCCCTATGTTACTAGTGTAGTCCCTTATTTCTGTTAGTGTAGCCCCATTATTTTTATTGTTGTACCCCTGTAGCCCCCATATTATTATTATTGTGCCCCATAAAAGCCACTATTGTTATTGTTGTGGCCTTACATTATTATTGTTAGGTCGACTAGGATTATATTGTGACCCCATGGACTCCTATATATAGAAAGAATTTTTTTCATTTGTGTCATCCAAGAATTGTTCATTTATGTAATGTAAAGGAGGTTTCCCCCTCGAAGTGGTTGATTTATAAGGCGTTTATCTCTCTTTTCTTCTATTGTGGGAGTTGGTTTCATAACATTTGGTATAAGAGCTTTGGATTCTAGGGTTTCACTGCTTCAAACAGGTCATCGTGGAATTTTCGCTATAATTTTTTTTCTACGAAGGTTCAAAAGCTAAGAAAAAACCCATTTGTGAAGAAATCCTGAGTAACTCCATGTAAAAAATTTAGATCTTGGTTCACAATATTTTTGAAGATATCATCTGTGGAAGTTTGGGTTTTTGCACGCTCCCAAATTTCATCTCAAAGAGGTGACCTTTGGAAAATCATCATAATTCTCTCTCTGAGCATTGAATTGGAATTCTATAAAAGGTGGCCAAAATTACACGGGCTGTAGTTTCCTATTTATCAATTTCAGAGCCGAAGGAGGAAACAGGGACACGTGTAACGCCATAAAAGTTTGCTCTACTAAACCAATCCATAATTAGGTCATTGCGGGAGATTGGGCATAACTTTGCCTTGAAGAATCCAAATAAGGTCATACCTATGGCATTGGAAAGAAGATTTAGTGGGCTACAAAAGGACAGAAGATAAACTCTCGGGGATCTAAAATTACAGAGATACATCAATTTCAATATCGAGCTCCTCAAAAGCAAGAAAAATGTGTGTATTTTTTTTTCAAATTGCATAAGTCTTGTTTGAAAAATCAGTTTGAAGTGATTCCAAGGGAATATTGAAGCATAGATACAAGTATTGGGTTCTAAAATTCCCCATAAAAATAATTCAACACCCATTAAGCCCTCATAAGACTATACTACGACTCATGAAGAGGAATAAGAGCAACACGATATATCAAAATTATAAGAGCAAGTGCAACAAATTTCGCTCTCGCAAAAAGTAACCAAAAATGAATTGGATGGTTTGAAGAAAGGCATGGAAGCTAAGATGAATGGAATGGAAGTGAAAATGGAAGGTTTTAAGAAATGAATGGAAGCTAAGGTGAATGGCATGGAAGCTAAGATGAATGGCGTGGAAGCTAATATGGATGGTTTATAGAATGGCATGGATGGCATGGAAGCTAAAATCGATGGTATAGAAGAAAAAACTAAAAGCAAACATGGAAGGTTTGACAAAGTTGCTACAAGAAATGATTCCTAATGGTTGTAGTGGAAACTCATGATGAGAAAAAATTACATGTTAATCATGATTTCATAAACTCTAACATTGGATTGAAGACCCACCATTTCCAAAGATCGATATGAGGAAGTTTGATGGCAAGGATCCCGTAACATGGATACTACAAATGGAGCAATATTTTTATCTCTAAAATGTGAAAAACACACGAAAGGCACAGATTACAACTTTATATTTAGAGAAAAATACTTTTGTATGGTATCGATGGCTTTTCTCCTGTAAAAAAATTGTCACTTGGTCAATTTTTATGGAGGAAATGATAGCACATTATGAGGATACAAAGAGCAACACCTTCTTTAGCCAGTTGATAAATCTCAAACAAAAGGGTTCAATGGTGGATCACATTGAGGACTTCCAAAAATTGAATATAAGGGTAACTGATATTTCAAAGGAACACATGATTGATGTCTTCATAGGGACTTCAAAGGATAACATCCAACAAGAGGTTCGCCTTTGGGAACCTGTTTCATTGTAGAATGCATTCACGTTGGAAAGAAACATTGAATGTAAAATTATGGCGATGAGGAATACTAACACTCTAATCTATAAATATGGAAGTGTTGCTACTCCTAGACTTCCACAACCTACAAGGTTGACACCACAAAAATGTGAAGAAAAAAGAGAAAAAGGGTTTTGCTACAATTGTGATAGCAAGTACACTAAGGGTCATAAGTGTGCTAAGAAGAAATTATATACATAGATTGTGAAGAGGAGGAATAAAATGAACAAGAAACTTCAAAAGAAGAGGATATACAGTAGGAACCAACCCTAGAGAAAGACGAAATGAGTCTGACCATATCCTGTAATGCATTGGCAGGAATTACCACTCCTCAAAATCTCAAGATAGAAGGACATATTAAGAAGAAAAAGGTAATAGTGTTGATTGATTCAGGTAGTACCCATAATTTTATTCATTATAAGCTAGCCAAGGAATTGAATTGCTTCCTATACCCAACATCATAGTGTCAAGTGATGGTTGCAAATGGAGGAAATATAATTTTCTCTAGAAAATGCCATAATATTAAGCTAACCATGGGGGAATATGTATTGAATAATCCAATGCTTTCCATTCCAATGGGAGGTGCAGATGTTGTACTAGGAGTACAATGGTTACAATCATTGGGGACATTAGATTTTAATTTCTGAGAACTTTTCTTGAAATTTTTTTTCGGAAGGAAAGGAAGTTGAATTATGGGGTATTGCAGGGAAAGATAATAATCTCTAATGTCATGAAAAAGCTTCTGAAGAAAGAACAACGACGTGTAATTTCACAATTATTCTCACTAGAAGTTCCAACATTACACTACCATGGCTTAGGGAGGCCAAAATTTGAAGAAAAACTCCAAAGTTTCATTAGGGGAGACCTTGTAGCGCTATGTAGATGGTCAAGGGAGTGTCATGGAACAAAAATAAGTTACAATGGGGAAATATGACATATCAATAATGCAAAATGATGTTCTATAAAGGCTCAAAGAGACAAAATTTGAGGAAAAAAAGCAAAATTTGTCCAAAAATGACTTTGTAACGCTCAAAAGAAGGGTTGTGTAGTGCAATGGAGCCAAAGGAAATGTCGAAAGGACCCTATAAAGCATCCATAAGAATAATTGTTGCAATATATCATTGTATTGTTTATCAATGATGTACTATGATGCTCAAAGATGCCACAATTCGAGGAGACAATAATAAATTTGGCGAAGGGAGACCCTGTAACACTAAGAAGATGGCTAAGATAGTGCGACGGAGCCGAGGAGGATAAGTGTTAGGTCCCTATGTTACTAGTGTAGTCCCTTATTTTTGTTAGTGTAGCCCCATTATTTTTATTGTTGTACCCCTGTAGCCCCCATATTATTATTATTGTGCCCCATAAAAGCCACTATTGTTATTGTTGTGCCCTTACATTATTATTGTTAGGTCGACTAGGATTATATTGTGACCCCAAGGACTCCTATATATAGAAAAGAGTTTTTTCATTTGTGTCATCCAAGAATTGTTCATTTATGTAATGTAAAGGAGGTTTCCCACTCAAAGTGGATGATTTCTAAGGCATTTATCTCTCTTTTCTTCTATTGTGGGACTTTGTTTCACAACATTTGGTATAAGAGCTTTGGATTCTAGGGTTTTACTGCTTCAAACAGGTCATCGTGGAATTTTCGCTATAATTTTTTTCTACAAAGATTCAAAAGCTAAGAAAAAAACCCATTTGCGAAGAAATCCTGAGTAACTCCATGTAAAAAATTTAGATCTTGGTTCGCAATATTTTCGGAGATATAATCTGTGGAAGTTTGGGATTTTGCACGCTCCCAAATTTCATCTCAAAGAGGTGACCTTTGGAAAATCGTCATAACTCTCTCTCTGAGCAGTGAATTGGAATTTTATAAAAGGTGGCCAAAATTACACGGGCTTTAGTTTCCTGTTTATCAATTCAGAGTCGAAGGAGGAAACAGGGACACGTTTAACGCCATAAAAGTTTGCTCTATTGAACCAATCCATAATTAGGTCATTGTGGGAGATTAGGCATAACTTTGCCTTGAAGAATCCAAATAAGGTCATACCTATGGCATAGGAAAGAAGATTTAGTGGGCTACAAAAGGACAAAAGATAAACTCTCGGGGATCTGAAATTACAGAGATACATCAGTTTCAATATCGAGCTCCTCAAAAGCAAGAAAAAGGTGTGTATTTTTTTTTCAAATTGCATAAGTCTTGTTTGAAAAATCAGTTTGAAGTGATTCCAAGGGCATATTGAAGCATAGATATTAGTATTGGGTTCTAAAATTCCCCATAAAAATAATTCAACACCCATTAAGCCCTCATAAGACTATACTATGACTCATGAAGAGGAAGAAGTGAAACACGATATATCAAAATTATAAGAGCAAGTGCAACAAATTTCGCTCTCGCAAAAAGTAACCAAAAATGAATTGGATGTTTTGAAGAAAGGCATGGAAGCTAAGATGAATGGAATGGAAGTGAAAACAGAAGGTTTTAAGAAATGCATGGAAGCTAAGGTGAATGATATGGAAGCTAAGATGAATGGCGTGGAAGCTAATATGGATGGTTTATAGAATGGCATGGATGGCATGGAAGCTAAGATCGATGGTATAGAAGAAAAAACTAAAAGCAAACATGGAAGGTTTGACAAAGTTTCTACAAGAAATGATTCCTAATGGTGAAAAGGTTGTAGTGGAAACTCATGATGAGAAAAAATTACATGTTAATCATGATTTCATAAACTCTAACGTTGGATTGAAGACCCACCATTTCCAAAGATCGATATGAGGAATTTTGATGGCAAGGAACCGTAACATGGATACTACAAATGGAGCAATATTTTGATCTCCAAAATCTGAAAAACACATGAAAGGCACAGATTACAACTTTATATTTAGAATAAAATACTTTTGTATGGTATTGATGGCTTTTCTTCAATAAAAAAATTGTCACTTGGTCAATTTTTATGGAGGAAATGATAGCACATTATGAGGATACAAAGAGCAACACCTTCTTTAGCCAGTTGATAAATCTCAAACAAAAGGGCTCAATGGTGGATCACATTGAGGACTTCAAAAAATTGAATATAAGGGTAACTGATATTGCAAAGGAACACATGATTGATGTCTTCATATGGACTTTAAAGGATAACATCCAACAAGAGGTTTTCCTTTGGGAACCTGTTTCATTAGAGAATGCATTCATGTTGGAAAGAAACATTGAATGTAAAAATATGGTGATAAGGAATCCTAACACTCACATCTATAAAGATAGAAGTGTTGCTACTCCTAAACTTCCACAACCTACAAGGTTGACACCACAAAAATGTGAAGAAAAAAGAGAAAAAGGGTTTTGCTACAATTGTGATAGAAAATACACTAAGGGTCATAAGTGTGCTAAGAAGAAATTATTTACATAGATTGTGAAGAGGAGGAAGAAAATGAACAAGAAACTTCAAAAGAAGAGGATATACAGTAGGAACCAACCCTAGAGAAAGAAGAAATGAGTCTGACCATATCCTCTAATGCATTGGCAGGAATTACCACTCCTCAAAATCTCAAGATAGAAGGACATATTAAGAAGAAAAAGGTAATAGTGTTGATTGATTCAGGTAGTACCCATAATTTTATTCATTGTAAGCTAGCCAAGGAATTGAATTGCTTCCTATACCCAACATCATAGTGTCAAGTGATGGTTGCAAATGGAGGAAATATATTTTTCTTTGGAAAATGCCATAATATTAATCTAACCATGGGGGAATATGTATTGAATAGTCCAATGCTTTCCATTCCAATGGGAGGTGCTGATGTTGTACTAGGAGTACAATGGTTACAATCATTAGGGACATTAGATTTTAATTTCTAATAACTTTTCTTGAAATTTTTTTCGGAAGGAAAGGAAGTTGAATTATGGGGTATCGCAGGGAAAGATAATAATCTCTAATGTCATGACAAAGCTTCTGAAGAAAGAACAACGATGTGTAATTTCATAATTATTCTCACTAGAAGTTCCAACATCAAAATCATGTATTTCTCCAGATCTCCAAAAAGTCTTGGACAATCATTCCAGGGTGTTTGAAACTCCCAAATGGCTCCCACCTATTCTTGATCATGATCATGCTATTCATTTGATTCCAGGAAGTGTTCCTCTAAACATCTAGCCTTACATATATCCTTATGTCCAAAAGAGTGAAATTGAACATGTGATTGCAGAAATGTTAGAGGCTGGTATAATTCAACCTAGTCAAAATTCTTTCTCTTCTACAGTAGTATTGGTGCACAAGAAGGATGAATCATGGCGCATGTGTTCGGAGTATAGGGAGCTTAATAAGCTCACTATTAAAGATAAATTTCTCATTCCTGTGATTGATGAATTATTGGATGAATCACATGGAGAAATTTATTTTACCAAGTTGGATCTTTGTTCAGGATATCATCAAATTAGAATAAAGACTGAAGATATTCCGAAAACAACATTTCGAACTCATGAGGGTCATTATGAATTTTTGGTCATGCCTTTTGGCCTTACCAGTGCACCTTCTACATTTCAAGGGTTGATGAATTCCATTTTCAAACCCTTCCTTAGAAAATTTATATTAGTATTTTTTGATGATATACTAATCTACAACATGTCTTGGAAGGATCATGTTCAACATGTTGAGAGGGTGCTCAAACTATTCGAGGAGAAACAATTATATGCAAAAACCTCCAAATGTTTCTTTCGAGTACAAGAGGTGGAATATATTGGTCATATTGTATCTCAGGAGGGTGTTAAGGTAGACCCTAACAAAATTAAAGCCATTAAGGAATGGAAGGTCTCCACAACCATAAATCAGTTGCGAGGATATCTCGGGTTAACAAGGTATTATCGCAAGTTTGTTAAGAATTATGGGAGAATAGTATCACCCTTAACAACATTATTGAAGAAAGATGCATTTTCATGGATTCCTGAAGCAACTAAGGCCTTTGAACATCTTAAAGAGGCATTATTTCTAGCACCAGTCTTAGCTACGCTAGAATTCACAAAAACCTTTATTGTGGAATGTGACGCCTCAGGAAATGAAATTGGTGCTTGTTTAATGCAAGAAGGAAGACCCGTTTCTTTTGAAAGTCGTCCAATCAAAGGAAAGTATTTACAGAAAGCTATTTATGAGAAGGAAATGTTGGCAATACTACATGCACTAAATAAATGGAAACCTTACCTAATGGGAAGACACTTCAAGGTAAAAAAATATCATGATAGTCTTAAATAATTTTTGGAACAAAGACTATCTTCAGAAGAGCATCAAAAATGGGTCACAAAGATGTTGGGTTATGACTTTGAAATCATCTACAAAAAAGGGAAGCTAAATGTTGTTACATATGCACTCTCAAGAAAGTATGAAGAGGTGGAAGAATTTCTTTGTGCCATTTCTATTATCCAACCAGATTGGATAACCGAAGCAAGAGATGAATGGAATAACGACGAAGAAGTGTGGACACTCATTCAAAAGTTGCAGCAATATCCTAGCACATCTGATACATTTAGTTGGAAAAATGATTCCTTATGGTACAAAGATCGCTTATATCTTTGTAAGAACTCCCAACTAAAACAAAATATTATTTTGGAATTGTGCACCTCTCCCTTAGGAGGACACTCTGGATTTTTAAAAACTTACCACAGGGTGAAGAAATATTTTTTTTGGGACGACCTTAAATCTGATATTCAAAATTTTTTGGCTGAATGTTTGGTTTTCCAGCAAAATAAAGTTGAGACAATTAAGATCCCGGGTTTGCTACAACCTTTATCCATTCCAAGTCAACTTTGGGAGGAGGTTTCAATGTATTTTATCATAGTTTTACTTAAGTCCGAAGGAAAGAGTGTCATCATGGTGGTATTTGATAGACTTACCAAGTATGCACACTTTTTTGCATTATCTCATCCATTTAAAGAAAGTACAGTTGTTACTACATTTATGGAAATAATTCAAAATCTACATGGAAACCAAAATATTATTGTAAGCAACAGAGATCCCATTTTTACTGGAAATTTTTGGATGAAATTATTTTCTTGTTTGGGTACTCAACTAGTTCATAGCTCATCTTATCATCCTCAATTCGATGGGAAAACTGAGATAGTGAAAAAATGTTTGGAAGGATATCTTTGTTGTTTTGTATTTGATAAACAAACAGAATGGGTCAAGTGGTTACCTCTGGCTAAATGGTGGTATAACACTTCCTTCCATATTGTAGCAAAAATGATCCCACTTGTCTAACTTTATGGATATCATCCACCGTCCATCACATCATGTTTAAGTTTAAGGTTCAAGCAGTACAACCATACAAAAAAATGTCCCTCAAGCAAGCTAAGAAGGATAATAAATTGTCACCAAAGTACTATGGTCCTTACAAGGTGTTGCAAAAGATTGGTACTATGGCATGCAAATTGGATCTTCCTGCTTCTTCTCGAGTGCACCCAGTTTTCCATGTTTCATGCTTAAAGAAGGTTATAGGCGACAAAATTCCAGTTCAAACAATATTTCCAGAACTTGATGAGGAAGGAAAATTCATATTGGAACCTAAAGCAGTTACGGAAACAAGAACTTGACAACTAAGAAACCGATCAATTTTAGAGTATCTCATCAAGTGGAAGAACTTTACCTAGTGAATATTCCACATGGGAGGATGAGAATTTTATACAGAAGCATCTAGAGCTACTGAAACATTGAGGACAACACTTTTTGGAAGCATAGGGGCATGCTAGGTCCCTATATTACTAGTGTATTCCCTTATTGTTGTTAGTGTAGCCCCCTTATGGTTATTTTTGTACCCCTATAGCCCCCATATTGTTATTATTGTGCCCCAGAAAAGCCACTATTTTTATTGTTTTGCCCTTACATTATTATTGTTAAGTTGGCTAGGACTATATTGTGACCCCATGGACTCCTATATATATAAATGAGGTTTTATAATTTGTGTCATCCAAGAATTGTTTATTTATGTAATGTAAAGGAGGTTGCCCCCTCGAAGTGGCTGATTTATAAGGCATTGATCTCTATTTTCTTCTTTTTTGGGAGTTGGTTTCATAACATTGAGGCTTTGTATAACATAATTGAGGCACAATGTAGTTCTATAATAATGTATAAGTGGTTAAGACTATGCCACGGAGGTTGGCATAGGCCAAATTTGAGGAATTAACACCAAATTTGACTAAGGAATACCTTGTAGCATTGCACTAATGGTTAGTAATGTGCTATAACAATGATAAGAGGGGAAATTGTGCACTATAGAAAGGATGAAATCATCAAAATTCGCAAGAGGAATAAGATAAGGCCATACACAAGGGTTGGCTAAAAAAATCTAGGGGTTGGAGTGGGGTTTGTGCTTATGAATTGCTCACTAAAGCCTAGTAATACCCATAAGTTTTCCTCCATTTTATTAAGTCATTATAGGGCTGATAATAGCTCCCAAGTGATGAATACACTTGGTGGGGTTACATATGAACTTAGTGGAAAGGTGGGGACCATCGATCCCTTCCAACCATAAGGCTTTAAGAGGAATTAAGGGGGAATTTTGTCATAACCACAACACATTCAAAAGATAAATATCTCAAATGAATCTTGGAAAAAGATGGAAACTATGTTTGGTAAAATTAATAAGGTCTCAAATCTAGCTTGGTAAAAGAGGGAAAATGTGTTAGGTACAGATAATAATTTTCAAGACCACTAGCTCGAAACTTAATTAAATTCTTTGAATCTTAGTGATTTCTCTTACATTTAGGATTCTCTATCAAAGGGATAAAAGATATAATTTTACATGTAGAATGTAAGATAAAGGAGGAATATGACCAACTCATCTATGTTATTCTTACTAATCTTGGAAATGCCTAATTTACTTTTGTATCTGCTTTTCATTCCTACAAATAATCATTTATTAGTTAAGGGGGTACTTACAAAAAGACCTCCTTTGAGGCATTTTTTGACCCTTTGATTGGAAACCAATATAATCTCTTTCACCTTGGATTGATTATCACTAAACGTAGATTTAACATATTCTTAATAACAAAACAAAAAAAATGTCCCAAACATTTGAAGAAGCAACATATTGACAATAACAAACAAAAAAATCCCTAAAACCCTTTCAGCTAACATCTACTCACCATGGTGATAAAGGATTCAAATCAAAAGACAAGAAGCTATTGATACATTGTGATTTTTGTGGTTGATATGGTAACATGGAGTATAAATGTTTCAAGGAGATGGAAACTTTGAAGCAAGAATGAAGAAGAATAATATCAATCTTAATACTCATTCTTTTAAATTTTCTTCTCACGAGCATGCAATTTTTGGATATGATATTTATCTCATTGCAATATATGCTTCTTATTATAAAAATTTCCTATTGATTCAAGAGCATCTTATAATATGGCTAATTCTAAAGGTTTATCATTTGCTCGTAATGAAATATAAATCTATTAATATTGCAGGCTTTGGAATGATTCAACTAGATAATGGCTATTTTAATGACGTACTATGTGTTTCAAGTGGCTATTTCATGCAACGTTATATTAATATATCAAATCAGTTATTTAGGTATATTCATAACAATGATGAGGCTTGCAACGGTGAATGACCTATGGCCCCTGGGGTTTTCAAGGGTTTATGTTTTTACTTTTTGGCAGTTGTTGTCAATTCCATGGCTGGAGTTGGATCAGTAAAGCATGGATGGGACAATATGCAATGCTAGGTATAATTTGGAAAAAGGGCTTCATTTCTCCCTAATTTTCATAAATGTTTCTTTATTCCCAGTTGCTAAGTTATTTTAAATTAAATTTGTTAGGGTTATTGGGAGATTCAACCCTCAAGTTGAATTGACAATTTTTTATCTTGGGGTATTTTTATGGAGGAAGAAGGCCTAGTGGAATTTGATTTAGAGGACGATGGTGAAACCTAGACATGGGTGTCCATTATTGAGTTAAAGGATTCAATGGAGGCATGCAAAATGGAAGTTAAGCGGAAATCTGAAACCAAACCTAACCCTGTGTCATTTCCGAACACACACAAGGGTCCAACTGGAAGATTGAAAGAAGTGTAGCCTGTCATGTCTTCTCTAGGGGTAGACACACAAGGGGTGAAAATCCTGGGCTTGGATAAATGGAGCCAGGTTTATGTTGCGACATCCTGGGGATTCATAGATTACTTCCCTCCACCATGGGCCAAAACCTTTCCATTCAACCATGCAACAGGTATATAAATCTAGGCCTAATTTAATTTCTTCTTGGATATTGGTCTATGTGAGGAATTTTTTGAAGCACGAGGTTTCATTGACTTTTCTCCTCCCAAAGGAGCCATCACCACAACAATTGACAAGATTTTTTTTTCTAGATCTATTATTATCATACGAATAACATGGCCAACCCCAAGAGGGTTTAGGGAAAAAGAATCACTTGGAAACCCTCAATTTTCCTCAACAAGAACTCAAATCTCAACAAATGCGTGGGAGAAAGGTTCTAAACGGAAGAATAAACAACTCATCAAAAAGGTAAGAAATGAAAAATTATCACTGGTATTGGGAATGGATGTTACATTACAAAATGCCAAATAAATGGCGGAAAAATATTTGGTTGGGAACCCCATAGGTAGGAAGTTAAACCTAGCTTTCATAAAGTCTTGGGTCAAAAATGAAATCTTTCCCGTTGTAAATAACCCTATAGAGGTGGTTTTTTTAACAAGGGGTTGGATACATTTGATTTTCATGAAGGAAACATAGGCCAAACAAATAGTGCACAAGGTATGGAAATTGGATTCTACCCCTCTCCTATTTAATTTTTGGTCTACTTTACTTGATGAAGATAAGGATATACTGGACGAGGTCCTTGTTTGGGAAATACTTCCAGGTCTACCAACAAACTAATAGGGTGCTCGAGTTTTCCAGACCTAGGGAACTCTCTGGGGAAGTATCTTGAACATGATTCCTCCTACCTCTCGATATGGATTTGAACTGTAGCTCACATTTTGTTTCTCATAGACCTCTAGAAGGAATGATCCGTAACTGATCGAATAAAGTGCTTAAGCAGTTTGATTAGTTTGTCCTTTATATTGACTGTTAACTGAAGTATGCTTTAATGAAAAATGACATAAACCAGAAGCATAAATGAATTAAATAACAACAATAATCAGAGAGAAGAAGAGGCAAAAAATTTGATGACGGAGTTTGTCCCTCCTGGACTACATCTCCGAGTCCGCTTTTAAGTGGGCGTCCGTTTTTATTAGGATTGATCTTGAAGAATATTTACATTGAAATGGAATAGAATGACTGTGCTCATAGGCACTTATGAACCATTTAAACAGAAAGTAATCTTACTCGCCTTTCTGACGCCTGTCTCCGTGCTCAATTCTGACCACCGACGGCTGAGAAATGCTGCAAACAAAATCGCCTTTAACCTTCTGAAACTGCACTCCAAATACACTATGCCTTAAAAATAATCCAAGATGATCTCCAAAGAAGAAATGTCATGGCTTTAATAGGCTGCATCGAACCTCCATTTACTTCAATTAGCAATTGGTTGAGAATTTGAAGGGATAAGGTCTCGAATCCCTCCTATGCATGAACCTTTGGGATATTGTTCCCAAACCTTAGGTGCTAAATTAATGTTAAAAACCCAAAATAAAATATTATATTAAAAACCTAGCCCGACGGTTAGGCTAACCAGGCGCATCAGTAAAATTGTTGCGTGTGATCAGGCGGGTTTTATCTGGCAGTTATGGTCTATCCCTGATGGACTTGTCTTATCTGCTGTGGTTCCGACACATTTGATCACATGTACTCTGACGTGGTTTTAACACGCAGATGTTCTAACAGCTGTCAACCATATATGTTCACATGCGAAAACTCCGACGCAGTTTCGGTCAGGAGCTGGCGGTTATCTAATGCTATGGTGGTTTGTTTTATATTAAAGTTTTAAAACTTATATATTTGTTTTAATATCCAATCATTCGAACCTTAGATTAAAGGTTTTACACCCAACATCTGACCCTTATAAAAGGTTTATGACATAGTTGTTATGTTATGGTTTTAATATATAGTTTTGCACTATAGGTTTTAAATTTGCGCTAGGATTTATGATCATAGGATTTTAAGGCTTAGGCTTAGATTTAAAAGTCCATAGCGCTTAGGTCATAGGTTTAATACAAAAAGGTTCTAGCACTTAGTAACAATTTTGCACTAGGAATTTTTACATAGGGTTAGAGTCTAGGTTTTGACACCATAGGTTTAGGTGTAGGTTTTTGACATATGGTTTAGGACTTAGGCCATCACTTAGTTTTAGAGATAGGTTTTAATGCCTTAGGAGATAGACTTAGGGATTTAAACATAATTCTTAGATCCTTAGCACTAGGATTAGGTCTTAGTACTTAGGATATTACATCATCATTTTAGCCCAAAAATTCACCTTCTTGTCACACACATGACGATCATGCCATAAACCTTAAACCTTTACAAACCATGAACCTGACACTGAACCATGATACTGAAGGAAATTTTCACTGGCGATTTGACGATTCTGAAGACTGAACTGGACGTCGAATTGCTGAAGTTGACTTGGAACTCTGTTGATCTGTACTGATCAAGATCCTCCTGGATCAATCCTCTCCACTTAAAAAGATTTTGGACCACAAAAGCTTAATTTTAAATTGACAATAAGTGAGAATACAACTCTCTCACTTCCATATTGACTTTTATGACATACAACGATACCTTCTTGTTGACCTGAAACTGATGCTTATCATGGCGCAATTTGAACTTGTCTTGACTTAATGCTTGTTGTGGCGCAGAAGAATGTAAGGCTTGATTATAAGCTTGCTACACATAAGTTACAAATTCATCCCACATCTTAGGATGTATACTACAGTTACCTTGAATAATATGTATCCCGTTCCTGTTCACCATTTCTGCCTGTCCTTGGACCAAATCCATGCTGCCCCATGGTTGCAAAGGAACTAGAAGTGGCATGTGCAAACCAATCTTTCGATTGCATGGCTTTCTTGTCGAACACATTACACATCCCTTTATGTACTTCATAATTGTTTCATACATATGAGGCCAGTAACAATATTTTTGACTTTGTGTCGTAGTCTTTCTTACACCTGCAATCCGAGAAAGATAAATTTCCCGAATAACCTGCACCTTTTCTATCTAAGAATTATGAGTTAGCGATTCAAAAGTATCTTCAAAATCATTATCAGTACTATACTTTTCTACTTAAATTTCATAAACCAATGAACTTTTATGCAATACTAATGAAGCATTCAAAGACAACATATCAACTACTTTACTTGTTACACCTTCCCTGTTCTTAATTACAAAGTGATTTTGCTGAAGAGATCCCTTCCAACTGTAGTGAGATTGTTGCATCTTAGTATATGACTGAAAGTATTGAAGCAAATGATAATATATGTGAATCACTGTTTCCATTGCATATCCTTTAACATCTATTTTATCTTCATATGGCTGTTGATGATTTATCAATACTATTAAATTTTTCTGCTCAATTGAAACAACTTTAACATCGACACTTATTCCCCATGCCCTGTTTTGCTTATGAGCCAAAATTATGGGTGAATTGTATGGAGATGATCTGAGTCACATTAATTCTTTTCCAATCTTCCCTAGAATTTGTTGCTTTATTTTATGCTCTATCACTGACTTGTGATACATTTCATTATTAGAGGCATCAAACATCAACTGCATCTCATGTGATATTTTTTTATGAAGTAGATGTTTTGGTTCTTTAATTAGATCCTGAAATGAATCTACCTTTTTAACCAAATTACCTTCATACTGTATTTCACAACCTGAAAAAGTACCAATAAGATCCTTATGTTGCTCTTTTATCGACATGAGTATGTATCTCCTACTTGAACTTATTAAGCGCTTCATCTAATTAACATTAATTAAATTCAAGTGATCTTTGTTTTTATGTGCCCGAACGATGTACTTAATCCCATCTTTCCTGAGATGATACACATGTTATTTTATATAAAATACTGCATCATGGTCATAGAGATAAGGGCTACCTAAGACAATTTCACAAATGTCTAACGGTATCACGTCTAGCTCCACTTCATCGATATAGTTAGCTGTGATTGCAAATTTTAACCGAAATTGTTTGGTAACATGAATTTGAATTTGTTCATTTAACCACCCTAAAGGATATGGCTTTGGATGATTATGTGTTTTCAAACCCAATTGTTTAACTAATGGCTCAAAAATCAAATTTTCCTATGATCCATGTTAGCCACCTATAAATTCTGATATACCTAGTGGTGGCTAAATTTGTTGTCAAGCCTTCAAGAGATATATGTCCTGTGAAATCCATCATCTTGAAGTCTTATGATGTTTCTCCATCTTTGAATTAATCTTCATTGCTGTTTCCATCTTGAAATCATGCTGATTCACCGAAGAAAGCTATTCCAAAAGGCCTCTGAAACTGCCTATTTTCACTTTTCCCCCCCACTTTCATAAAGCTTTCTTTTCATCCTTTAACCCTCCATTTCCATTTAAAAGCCTCAAAAATCCCTTTAAACCTCTAAAAATCCCTTTTACAGGTTTAAAACACCCCTTTTTTCCCCTTCTACTGAAAGCCAAAAAAGCCTTAAAATCCCTATTTTTGGCCTAAAAGTAGGTTTTCCGCTCTATAAAGGGATTAAGCCCTCGAGGGCTTAAGTCACCCGCTAGCCCCAGTCCTTTCCATCCATGGGGCCACACCCGAGTGCTTATCCCTAAGCCCTCCTCTCCTCATCTTTCTTCGTGAATGCGCCTTTTCCTTTAAATTTTTTTTTCCAGACGTTTATTTCCCGATGCAACCTCCACCGTTGATCCCGTAGATCTAATGGTGATCAACGGCCCTCCTCCCATACAGCCATCCATCCGCCTTTCCATATATCTTCTGCTTCACCTTTAAATCTCCACCGTTCATTCCAAAGATTGGAAGGTCGCACTAAACCTGCCGTTCACCCCACGACAAAGAGGGCCAAATGTCACCAAGGGTCCCACCACACTTTCTGCCCGCGCATCTCACCTGCTATCGCATTCATTTTGCATCTTTCGATCAACGCATCATGATCCGACGATTGACACTACATATCGCAAAACTTCCGCGCCAAATGTTTAACGCTCAAAAAATTTGCGAAATGGGTGGTATTGGGAGGGACACGCATCAGATGGTGTATGGAATCACATTCCATCTGTGCAAAACTGCCTCCCCCCATTTTATTTTGCGAAAACCATTTCTGTTTCTGCCATACCTCCCTCCGCAACGCAACTTTAGATTTTAATCCTAGTCGTCGATCTCTGAGATCGAACAGCCCATGTTATATCACGACATCAAACACATTTGTTTTCCATCTCTCTCCCAAACGACTCCATCGAAAGATCTCCATCGTTGATAATTATAATCCAACGGCTTTCGTTCATCCTCGCACCCAAACCTCCATTGACCTGGTTAGCTGCTCTGCCAGGGTTTTCTTCGATTTTCCACTGCAATCACACTCTTCCTCACTGCTCCTCCGCCACCCCAGAGCATCTGCAAGCAGTCTAACCGAGCCCGCATGGATTTCATAACAGTTTGTTGTATGTATGCAGGTTTTTCATGGCCGATGAAGGATAAATGTTTCACGGTCACTAGAGGTGACACAGAGGTTCCGATAATCATTTTGGGGCCAAGAACCAACGTCAAAGAGGACCAGAAATAGAAGGCGAGGTCATGTCAATCAATGGATCAGATCCATGAACCCTCAGTGACCCTCCAGCTCAGCAAAACCCTCCACCATGTACACAGGACACTCAAAAAGATGATGATCGCATATCCAGTGGAAGAAAACAAGGCATAGAAGATTAATAAAATTTTGAAGGCATCAATACATAAGAAGTTCAAGAAATCATCAAAGTAAAAGCATAAAAAGAGCTAAAACATGTTTAAGTACGAAGGAACAGAGTAGTTATTAGTGCAGAATGTTGACTGACACTGACACAACCCATATCCATGCTCAAAGGCCTGCCAAGCAGTTATTACACCAAGGAGGTTACTACAAACTGTCGAAAGTAGTTATTTCGAAGTATGGGAGTCCTCATAGCCCATTCTTCACTTAACTCACACCAAGAAGATAAAAGTACCACTCCAAATGGTTTTTCCTCTCAAGGACACCCTGTGGGTGATTTCTGTCATATCAAAATGGTCTTAACAAGCTACAAAGTTATTGATCCTGTCTAGAATTTAATGAATGTTTAAAACACAGAATGGGGCATTCAAATGCTTTCTCCTATTTCTGATGTTCATTAAGATTTACTCACCTACTCTTCTTCATTTTTCTCCTATAAAGACTATTTGAAGTCTCATTGTAAAAGGTTGGCATTTGGTTATTTCTAAAGTAATACATATTGCTGCTTTGAAGAAGCATTGGTGTTCTAAAAGAGTGTGAATATCTTTGCTTTTCTGTTGATGAAGGAGGCTGGACCTTTGGATCCCTGAGCCTGGTTTCGATGAAGTACTTCTTATTGTTAATGTTTTTCCTATTTTTCCACTTTGTTCCATCATGCTTTGCTTACAGTAGGATAAAAAGTTTAGGCAAAGAAATGTATCTTAGAAGCACCTCTGACCTATTTATCCTTCACTGTTTATATGTTTTCCACTACTGAACATGACAGGATAGTATAATAGCTCTCTTGGATATTCATTTTGTTTTATTTCAGAAATAGTAAATTCAGTTGTGTTAAAGACTGTTTAGGCGTTCCCTCTTTCTTTGCCACTGAATATTGGATCTGAAGTCTCCCTTTAATTATTAATGCTTGCAGTTTGACAGTGAGGTCTGTTTCAATCATACCCTCTGTTCATTATTGTAATTATTATGTTGAAGGTCCCTATAATTGCAGTCCTAGATGTCTAAGGCGTTCCCTCTTCTTTGAATGCAATTGTATGTTTTTGTTGATTAAGCCTTCAACAGTAAACTCATAGGAGGAAATAGGGCGTTCCCTAAATCCTATAGTTCATTAAGAAGGTTTTAGTCTGCATTTCTCCTTTACTTTGAGTGTTTATATTGATTGAGTCCAAAGAAGTGAGCTTACTGGAGGAAATAGGGCGTTCCTCGAATATTTTAAGCCATTGTGAAAGGGTTTAGTTTTTTTTTCACTCTTAGTACTTAATGTTCATCCCATTTCACCTATATTATTCAACAGATCCTTGACCAAGTTATATTTTCCCTTTGGTTTTCCTTCCTTCTCAGTCAGAACTATTTATATTTTCACATGACTCCATTACTCAATGGCTTGTAGATTCCCATGCTCTATCTATACCACCTGAAACACATTTGTCCAACCAAACAAAACCAACAATCTTGCACATCATAAGCCTAAAATCAACTACTAAAACTTTCAAGACATATCTTTATAAAAACATTGAGAGATCTCTCTCTGAGACTAGGAGGGCTAGATCCTAGAGCTCTAAATATTGGTTCTGATGTTGCCTTGTCTTTTGGTTAGCCATTCTACCAAAACACAGGACCCCAACATCATGGCGATCACGGTGGGACTTATTGAGTATATGATAGTTTAGCTAACTCTTATGCACTCTTTAGTCCTACAAATCTCTAAGAAAACCAATTAGTAAGCCATAGAGTAGACTCTGTTTGTTTGAACACCTTAGCTAGGTGTTGAGATCAGACATAGGACACTCTCACAAATCCAAAAATATTTCAGATTGGCTTCATAATAAATATGGTGGTGGAACCATAAAAAATTTTTACCTTCACAAAAAGCTAAAAATTTTCCACCTGGCGACTCCATTAGCCCCAGTAGGCCTATTACCCATCTAGGTCTCCATATTTCTTTAGGACTGTGTTAACCAACCTTGAAGAAGTTGAGGAACCTAGTCCCATATTAGATTGTTGGATTGTTGGATTGTTGTTTCAGCCTTCTTTTCACCCTTCTTTGTTTGGAACTTCTTTTGCTTTAGTTCCGAGTGAAGTTTCCAACACCTAGCTTCATCATGGCCGATCCTTTGGCAATGTGTACAGGTAGGTCTTTCATCTTCCTTTTGAGCTGTGGCAGTCTTCTTTCCCTTTGACTTGCCCTTATTTTTGCTGTCTTTAGTTTCCATCTGCTTGGATGTCTTTGGTGTAAACTTGAATGGTCTACCACCTGATTCGACATGAATAGCTTGAACACAAACTTCATCAAAATCATTAGGATTGAACATTAAGAATGTATGCTGCAAATATGAATGAAAACTGCTAATATACTTCAACAAAGTTTCTTTTGTGTCCAAAGAAATACCAAGTGCTAATGTTTCTTTCTGAATTCCTGTGTGAACTCTTGAACATTCTGTCCCTTACCTTGTCGCAAGTGCTGCCAATCAATTACAGCTTGCTGTGTGTGACCCAATGGATAATATTGTTTCTTTAGAGCTTTAATAAACTTAGTCATGAGGTGATAACTTTTCCCTTATGCTTTAAATATATCTGTGTCTTACTTTCCCACCAGATCAAAGCAGTACCCTCCATTCTAAGAGTAGCTAATTGGATCTTTGTCTTATCATCAGTAATATCTTGAATACGACAATAGACTTCTAATTTTTTTACCCAATTATCTAGTTTCTTAGGGTTTATTTCACCATCATACACAGGTAATTCGAACTTAACATCAAGTTTCAAAAGTGGACTCTTAGGTTTCTTTTATTTTTCCGATTCAGAACAAGAAGTAGAAGAGGAAGAAGAAGATGATGGAGATGATGGAGGATAAGGAGATTTATCTGCCTTGCCTTTACCCTTTTCCTTCTTTGATTCCTTCGATGATGAGGCTACATCTCTCGTCTTCTTGTCTTCATACAATTCTGCCAACATTTGATGCATGTTTAGAAACATCTGCTGGATTTGATTCTCATCCATGGGTTTCTTTTCAGTAGCTTCAAGAGTCTCAACGGTCTCATTCCTTGTCATTGTTAATTGATGAACGACTTTCCGCTTTCTGATCTCTGGATCTAATTCCTCAAGCTCACCTTTTCCACGTTGTAATCCCAACCTAGTTAACATCCACTAAAAAACAAAATACAAATCACAACCTGCTCTGATACCAAATATGATCTGAATGTGATCGAATAAAGTGATTAGGTAGTTTGATTAGTTTTTCCTTTAGATTAATTGTCCTTAGGTAGTTTTATTAGTTTGATTAAGGCATTGGTGAAAATATATGAAAAACCCTTGGCCTCAAACAAGGTATTTCTAATGAAACATTTATTTAATATGAAGATGTCCGAAGGTGGATTTGTTGTAGACCATTTAAATGATTTTAATACAGTTACCAGTTAGTTAATTTCTGTAGGGGTAAACTTTGATGATGAATTTAGGGCTCTTTTATTTTTGTGCTCATTGCCAGAAAACTGGAATGGTTTAGTTATGGCCATAGTAACTCTGTCTTTGGATCTAGTACTTTAAAGTTTGATGATGTTGTCAGTGCTATCCTTAGTGAGGAAATGTGACGGAAAAGCTTCAGTGAGACATCGGGTAATGCTTTGAGTGCAGAGTCTAGGGGAAGAAAAATGGAAAGAGGAAAGAGCTCAGGATATCGCAGTAAATCAAGGAAAGGCAGATCCAAGTCCATATCGAGGATAGTGTGCTGGAAATGCGGAAAGAAAGGACACCTAAAGAAAGACTGTAGATCTCGGAAGGGAAAAGAAGGAGATGCACAACAAGAAAACAATCATGAAGAAAATGTGACAGGTGATGTGTTACAAGATGCTTTGATTCTTTCTTTCGAAAATGTTACTGATTCACGGGTAGTAGATTCAGGGGCTTCATTCCATGCCACATCTGATAAGAAATATTTTCATGACTATGTTCAAAGAGATTTTGGACAAGTCCGTTTGGGTGATGATAAACCCTGTAAAATTGTTGGAATGGGTAAAGTTATTGTAAAACAGCAGAATGGAAACCAATGGCTATTAAATGAGCTAAGGCATGTTCCAGATCTGAAGAAAAATCTATTTTCAATAGGGAAGTTAGGCGGTGAAGGTTGTGTGATAACTTTCACAGATAAAACTTGGAAGGTCACCAAAGGAGCCCTTGTAATAGCAAAAGGCGAAAAGGTTGGTACATTGTATTTATGCAATGGTATTTCTAACTATGTTAATGCTTTAACTTCCAAAGGAGTAGATGCAGCATTATGGCATCATAGGCTCAGACACATGAGTGAGAAGGGAATGAGGATTCTTCACTCAAGGAATTTGTTGCCGGGTTTGAAGAATGTTGATTTGGATTTCTGTGAGAATTGCATTTATGGAAAACAGAAGAGAGTTAGATTTCTCCGAGTTTGGAAAGAAAAGAAGAGCGAAAAATTAGAGCTTGTCAATACAGATGTATGGGGACCTGCTTAGGTATCATCTCTTGGTGGCTCTCGTTATTATGTTACTTTATTGATGATGCAACTAGAAAAACTTGGATTTATTGTATTCAGAATAAATCTGATGTATTTGATACTTTCAAGAAAATGGAAAGCTTTGGTTGAGATTGAGACAGGAAAGAAGTTGAAGTGTCTCAGATCAGACAATGGAGGTGAATATTGTAGCAAAGAGTTTGATAGGTACTGTTCAGAAAATGGAATATGCAGAGAGAAGACAGTTCCAAGAACACCACAAGGAAATGGCGTGTCAGAAAGGACAAAGAGAATAATCATGGAGCGTGCAAGGTGCATGAGATTGCACTCAGACCTGCCTTTACAATTTTAGGCAGATGTTTTAGATACTATAGTTTATCTAATAAATATAGGGCCTTCAAGTTCGTTGGATGGTGGTATTTCAGAGGAAGCATGGACAGGTAAAAAGTTAAACTACTCTTTTTTAAAGCCTTTTGGCTATGATGCCTTTGTCCATATTAATAAAGAAAATAGAATAAATCTTGAGGTAAAATGAAATAAATGTACCTTTATTGGATATGGTGTTAATGATTTTGGTTATCGCTTATATTATTATGAGAATCACAAAATCATTAGGAGCAGAGATGTAATATTCAATGAAAAGGTCTTGTATAAGAATCAGTTGCAGGAAAAGAAATAGGAAAAGGAAAACAAAGAATACATAGTTCTTGATGAGATCACAGAAAAAGTAAAGGTGCCTAAAAATAATAATAATCAACAACAACCACCACAACAGCAACAGGCACCTCAAACCCCTGAAAGTGGTGTCAAAATATCTACCAGGATAAGTAGACCCCCTGAACGATGCTCTCCTTAATTATATTATTTATTGTTGACTGATTCTGGTGAACCCAAATGTTATGAAGAAGCAATGCAGGTTGAAACCAGGAAGAAGTGGGAACTAGCCATGGAAGAAGAGATGGACTCCTTAATACATAACCAGACTTGGGACTTAGTCAGGTTGCCTACAAGTAAAGCTACATTGCAGAATAAATGGGTTTACAGGCTGAAGGAAGAAGATGGAGGAAAACAAAGGTACAAAGCTAGACTTGTGGTAAAGGGGTTTTCACAAAATAAAGGTATTGATTTTGATGAAATATTTTCTCCTGTTGTTAAGATGACTTCAATCAGAACTATTTTAAGTCTTGTAGTAGCGGAAGATTTATATCTTGAACAGTTAGATGTAAGGACAACATTTCTCCATGGAGATTTGGAGGAGGATATCTATATGGAGCAACCAGAAGGATATGAGGTCAAAGGGAAAGAAAAATTAGTGTGCAGGTTAAAGAAGAGATTTTATGGCTTAAAACAGGTTCCAAGGCAGTGGTATCTAAAATTTGATAGGTTTATGTCTGAACAAGGTTATACTAGATGCCACTCTAATCATTTTGTTTATCTGAAAAATCAAAATGATGGCAGCTATATTATATTGTTATTGTATGTAGATGACATGCTTGTTGCAGGGTCTAACATGCAGGAAATAAATGTGCTCAAAAGAAAATTGGAAAATTCCTTTGCAATGAAGGATTTGGGAGTTGCAAAACAAATCCTTGGTATGAGAATAAATAGAGACAGGAAAAATCACAAATTAATAGTCTCAGAATGAGTACATACAAAAGGTGTTGAAAATATTTAATATGCAAAATGAAAAACCAGTTAGTACACCTTTTGCTAGCCATTTCAAACTTAGCAAGGAGATGTGCCCCAAGACCCAAGAAGAAATGGACTATATGTCTAAAGTTCCATATGAATCAGCAGTTGGAAGCTTAATGTATGCAATGGTCTGCACAAGACCTGATATTGCACATGCAGTGGGAGTTGTAAGCAGTTACATGAACAATCCAGGAAAAGTACATTGGATGGCAGTGAAATGGATTCTCATATATTTGAGAGGTACCACAATTCAAGCATTATGCTTTGGTGGTTCAAACATTGCTCTACAGGGATATGTTGATGCAGATATGGCAGGTGAAAGAGATAACAGGAGTAGCACTAAAGGATATGTATTTACTGTAGGTGGAACAACTGTCAGTTGGGTTTCAAAAATCCAAAGTGTTGTTGCACTTTCAATGACAGAAGAAAAGTATGTTGCTGCTACAAAGGCTAGTAAGGAAATGATTTGGTTACAAAGGTTTATGGATGAATTGGGTAAGAAGCATGATATGTGCACATTATACAGTGATAGCCAAAGTGCCATTCATCTTGCAAAGAACTTAGCATTTCATTCCAGGACTAAACACATACAGCTAAAGTACCATTTCATACGGTCAATATTGGAAGATAGACAGTTGAAGTTGGAAAAGATACACACTAGCCAGAATCCTATAGATATGCTTAAAAAAGTTGTAACCAGGGAGAAACTGAGATTATGCTCAGTTTCTATTGGTCTTCAAGGATGACGATGAAGATGAGAAACAACCAGTTCCAAAGAGCAGTCATTTTCTAGCAAATGAAGCAGCGGTGGAGTTGCTACAATCAGTCTCCAAGTGGGAGATTGTTGGGTGTGGATCCTGATTATCTTGTGTATTTTGTATCATAGCATTGGACCCTTGTGACTTAATGAGGCGACAACGATGCCCGTAATTAAATGCTGCCTGGGGGGTCTTGGGGGGGGGGGGGCGGTAAAAAACATATGTAAAATTTCCTTGTAAAAGTATAGTAATTTCTAGTCAATTTGAGCCGTTCATTAGGCGGATGATCTGACGGTAGAAGTTATGTTTAGTTTAGGGTTTTTTTCCCTAGAAGGCAACCCCTCACTTGTATGAGGGCATTGTAATGTGGCTGTGTATTGTATGTATATTCTCAGAGCGAGAAACAGATAAGAGACTGTGAGAGAGAACAAAGGATATTACAACGGATCTGTTGTAAGTTGCGTCTCTTCATTTTGCTGGATAATAGAAAGGAAGGAGTGGCTGTTCGGGGTGGACGTAGCCCAAACTGGGTGAACCACGTATATCTCTTTCTCTCTGCTTTTATGTGTTTTGTGTGCTTTTTTTTTCCGCATATTTTATGTGTTGAATTTCTTTGTAATATATAATTTTCTAACAATCGGAAACCAGGCCTTTGCTCCTTAGGCTATAGTTTCAGGGGGGTTTGGATTGGGGATCATCAGCTAGTTTTATCTCTGTCACAGAAGGAGGCCCCTCCCCACAAATTACTTCGAAGGCAAGGACTGTTGATCCCAAATTTTCATCAGGGGGAGAAAATTCTTCTTCACCTGAGTCAGCTTCCTCTTCAAACTCCCCTACCTTTTGGCCTTCTAGGAGCTGATTCACCACTGCTATGATCCTATTAATCCATTGAGGGAAAGTTCTCTTAGAGTGGGAAGGTTGATGATACAAGCAAAAGTTATCTTTACCAATCTCTTCCATGTTGAAATTTGCGTTGGGGTTGGGCGGAGGGCGATTAGGCATGATGTTGTTCTTCCTAAAGAAAGGATTTTGAGCTTTGCTACTTGAGGCAACGTCATTGTTCTTTATTTTCAAATCAGAGACTTCATTACTCAATAGATTTAGGGATTTTGTGATGTTTTCAAAATCGAAGGGGTCCTTATCCTTGTCCCCGGATTTATTGGCTGAGAGTTGTGTCATTTTCCCTGCCAGTTTTTTATGATCCCGGTTGTTATGGTCTAGGGCCCCTATTGAAAGCAAATTTTTCTTGAAGGTGGGGGTAGTGGTGAAATTTTCTGCTAGGGTGGATTTGGCCTCACGTTTAATGAACACAATGATGTCCCAAGGCAGGGCTCTTGTGTAGTAGCCTATCGTGATGGAATCATCAAGGGCCATGTTGTAATATTCCCACTTTAGCACACCACTAAATGGAATATTAAATTTTGATGTTTACATATAGGAGGTAAATAAATGGGTAATGAGGCCCATACATTACAGAAGAATGAATAAAATCCCTCATAGAATGAAAGGGGATATTCATAAGAGCAGGATTTCACACCCTCAAGTGTGAAAGAGGGCATTTGCACGGAGACAAGGTCAAGTTTGACCAAGTCAACAACACTGGGATAGGAAGTGGAGAACACTTTGATAGACATCGTAGTATGAATGGGAAGAGGCTTATTTGGTGAAGGAAAAACCTAATGAGTGGGACCCATGGAGAGAGGGCTTTCACTTGTTTAAAGGAGGGCAAGGTAGGCATTGTTATTCATGCTATGTATTATTGATTTCTTGGTCTGTTCAGACTTTGTGCATTCTCCTGCTGTTTAGCAGAGTTGTAGTGCTGCTTAGCACAAGGATTTCCTATTCAGGAATTCCTTCTCCTTTCAAGAGAGGCCTCTTGAAGGAGCTTGCACTTCATTTCTCCACATTCAGGCTTGAGGCCAAGCTTCCCCCTTCAGCTACAATGCTATTCCTGTAGCAGGAAACGTTGTGCTGCAGTGGAGGGTTGACAACACCACTTCCAGGGCTTGTTTTTCAAAGGAGAAAGCTTTCTTTCCTTTGGAACACCAATGAGGAAGACTCTAGAGCTTATTGCAGATTTTGGCACTTGGCCAACACATTCCCTTTCACCTACAACACAGTCCCTTCTCTAGACTGCGTTATTTTCAGTGTGCAATTGCAGTGAGGGCTTGCAGGATTATTGGAGGGTGAGATCTTCAGTGATAGGATCGGCCTTTCAATTGAGAGATCATTGGAGGTGATTTATTTATTTGATGTAGCATATTCAGTCATCTCCATCTAGTTCCAGTTCTTGAGTTGCAACTGCTACCTTGTAACTCCGAAATTTCTGCAGATTTGCATATTTCAGCCAATCCTTCCAGGATTGACTTGAAATAGTCTTTGGGAGCTTAGATCTTCTCTCCCACTATTGTATGATCCATATGTATGTAGATCTATGATGTTTTGTATTTCCTGTAGTAGTGCTCTATCTATGACTGCGCAGTTTTGATCCATAGACACTCTGCTATGTAGCAGCATTCCATCTTTTGGCATATGTATTCATGGGAGGCTCATTTGCCTTGCTTATTTGAGTTATGCACACTTCTATTGTATTCATTTGATGCTGATATGTATAATAAAATGGCTCCATGGTTTCCATACATTTTGGTATGATGTTGTTCACTGCTATATCCAGTTTGTGTTTACATATTGCTGGATCTCCAATTTAGGAATACTATAACATATTCCTAACATTATAGATTTTCCCTATTTTGGGATATTACAGTGGTATCAAAGCATCTTCCTGGCACAGCCTGTGGATCTCAGCCACTATGCTATTTAGAAGACGAGAAGAAGAAGAGATGAAGAAAAAGGAGACTCCATTCTTTGGAGGAAGAAAGGAGGAGAAACTTCCAAAGTTTCTGTCTCAAACTTTGCAGAGCATTCATGTAGATCTCAAGAAGATGAGGGAGGATATGTGTAAATAATCTCCAAGAGGGTTTGAATTTGAATCAAACTCTAGATTTTATTATGGGGAGTGTGAGCATGCAGCCACACCCTATGATGCACAGCGCAGTCACATGCCCAGTTTGGCCATGAGGGAGAGAGAAGAAGAAGGAATGCCTAAGAGGGGAACTCTTAGTGGTTTCTTGCATGAGTATGAATCTCAAACTCAGAAGTTTAGAGATCATATCACTTTTCTAGAGTTTTGCAAGATCAAGGTGAGGAGGAGCAAGCAACATAATGTGGGTAGATTTATTCTATCTACCTTTGATGGTTCACCTACTTGTTCAGCTAGGAATTGGGTGGAGGAGTTAGACACCTTCTTGCAGTAGCATCAAATTTATAAAGATGAAGCCATTAGAGTAGCAGTGCTGCATTTTGGAGGTAAGGCCTATGCATGGTGGATATTTGAGTCCTTTTCTTTAAAGAATGCAAATACTTCTTCCTATGCAAAGTTCATTAAAAATTTGGCGGAAATATTTGGTAGGAAGAATTCTGAAACACATATGGAGGAGAAAAATAAATTTAAACAAGAAAAACCCTTGCATGTGATGGAGGAAACCATAGACTCAAAACCACTTCAGAAAACCATAGAGGAGGCTGATATCTTGCATTATACTTTGCTGGAAGCAAGACCTTCATCTTGTATTTTGGCACATGAAGGCAAGGGGATCCCTTTTCCAAAATAGGATCCAATCATTGGAGGGTTGCCCATTCATGTTGAGGAGGCTAAGGGCAACAACGCTGTCAGATCTAGAGTTGATCTAGCACCTCATGCAGAGGAAGGAGGAGTCCTTTCTCCAACTACAGGGATTCTTATATCTTTACAAGGAAGTCCCTAGGATATCATGTGTGGAGATCAAGGCACAACTCATGTTTTACATGTGCCATTGATGATGAGGTGTGGAAATATATTGGAGTTACAAGGAGGGGATAGGGAGGATGACTAGCATCATGTGATGAAGAGCACACACCCCTGTCTATTTCATGAGGTTGATGCACCTAAGAGGAATACTGGATTGCGCAGTGAAAGCAGGGACAAGTCTGTCCATTCACATATGCAGTCTACTCTTGATGATGATGTCTCATTGCATGGAGACATTTCACCAAGGAGACCACCAGATCAATAGATGATGAGAGATGCTTCACATTTTGAGGCACCATTCATTGATTTCAGAGGAGTGGAGAGCTTGGGAGGTGATTGTACAACACTGAGAGTATTTGGTAGACTCAAGGAGGAGAGAGGCATTCTCTCAACATCATCTTTACCCACTCTCATTTCAGATTCTGCGTTGTGTGTTAGCCACCTATAAAATTTTTTCACATCAAATGGTGGCTAAATCTCTTTTTTAGCCTTCAAGAAACAATTTCATGACCAAATTGTTAGTTCTTAAAGTATTATGAAGATAACTGACCTTTGAGTTAATCTTCACTGCTGCTTCCCTCATAATCCTAAAGAATCTACTGTTTGCCAAGAGAAAGACTCCTTAAAACCCCATTTTTCATCTTTTTCACTCCTTCTTTACTCATAAATGAACCTCATTTCATTCCTATTTCCTTCATAAAAACCCTCCATAAACCTTCATCTAACCTCTATAACCACTCCAAAATCCCTTTAAAACCTTTTACTCTGCCTTATTTGGTTTTAAATCCCCTTGATTCCCCTACCAGAACCTCCATTTTTAATAAAAAAACCCTGTTTTTTGGCCTAAAATTACCCTTTTACACTATAAGCCATCTTAAGCCCCTTAGGGCTTAGTTATTTTGGCCTCTCCACTTCATATGACCTACAGCACCGCAAGCGGGCGCTAAAGGCCTAAAAATCTTCCTCTGAACCTTGCTTTTCTTTGTTATTTCATTTTCTCGACGTTTCGTTTCAAATCAATATCGACCGTTGATCTTTGCAGATCAACGGCCCTCGGGCACTCTTTCTTTCGCCTGTTTCATTTTTCCCATCCCTTTCCTTTTCTAAAGCTCTGCTCCATCCATTGATCTGGACCGTCCATCTAAAAGATCTAATGGTCGGGATGTAACCCGATGAAACCTTTACATCCCTTTGTTTTTTATCATCCCTCCATATAATGTTGAAAGCAATGTGGACCGTTGATCTCTGTAGATGAACGACCACTAGGCCTCCCGATCACCATCCAATCTCTCCTCCCCATTCCAAACTTTCCGCCCATCTTTAGATCTCAGTTGTTCATTAGAAAGATCCAACGACCAGGATCTATCACGACCATTCAAAAACCCCGATGATCCGCCCGCTCCACGACAAAAATTATGACATAACCGTGGACCCCGCTTACCCCACAACTTGCCTCGTCGCGCGCAATCCATACCGTCGGATCTAGAGCATTTGATCCGATGGCGGATGATTCGTTTCGCTTTTTTTTTTTTTTTTTTGTGTCCGATGGTTAACATTACAAAACAACGCGAAATGGGTGGTTTTATAAATCCACGTGTCACACGACGTAACGTATCGCGTTATTTTTGGGAAAACCATTTATCACATGTAGCGCCGTGCGAAAACCACTAATGGTTTTTCGCCTCACCACTATTCTCCTCTGCAATGTCTTTCAGATTAATCCGAGCCGTCGATCTATAAGATTAGATGGTCGTGTTTTGACCCATCCCCCATTCACTTTTCTTCTGATTTACTCTCAAAAGAGTTCACCGAGTGATCTTGACCGTTCATTGTCCTAATTGGATGGCTCACGTTATTTCTCACCTCCATTCGCTTACCCTTCACCTCTCCTCCCAAAAAATCCATTGAGATTTCTTCGTCGTCGATCTCCGAAGATCGAACGGCCCCGATTTAACTTCACCTCCAATCACTTTTCACCAAACCATCTCCCAAGTGACTTAATCGAGCAATCTTGGCCGTTGATTAATATGAATCGATAGCTCTGATTTAACTTCACTCCGAAACTGTTCAAAGCAATCTTAACCTATTTTTCACGGGTTTTTCTTAACTTTTGTTCGTTTTTTGTAGGTTATAAAGGTTTCTTCCATAGTTTTAAATTAATGCTAAGGCCAGGGATGATGATCCCCAGGCCAATTATTCACATGAAAATGGAATTTACAGGGTTCAAACTGTGATTTTACCCATGTTTCATGAGCATTGGCGATATCATATAAACCCTCTATGCACTTGCAAAACAACAAAAAAACAGTGAACATAAAATAAACAAAGAGTATCAGTGCATAAGTGAAGATTAATGATTTCAAACAGAGTTTAAAGGGATTAAGGCACCAATTTGAGGATCAAAGGCCTAATCCACAGTCAGTAAGGAATAAAAGATCCGAGAACAAAGATCAAGGCCTAATTAGGCCTAAAAACATAGAGTAAAGCAGATTAAAGGTTTTTTAAGGAAAAACAAAGGAAAATATTAGCAAAGAAGGCCTCCACTGCCACATCAGAGGCTAATTGAACCCTCTTCAGCTACCAAAGAGCCACCTGCCACTTCCATGAATCAACAAAAGGCATAGTTATTGCCTATTCAGAAGATATTTGCCTAAAGACAACTGAACAATTATTTCAAACAAAAGAACTTATTTCAAACTGTCAGTGAAGTTATTGAAAGGATAAGAAAGAACCTTAAAGTCAATCTACTCATCCACTAAGCCTAAAAAACTGAAAACAGAGTTATGAGACAGAGTAATAGATAGAATGCATTCCTGCCTTATGCCTTGCATGGTTTTCAAGGCTAGGAATTGCATTAAGTGTAGAATTAATGATACTTGAACCCTAGAAACTCTTCCAACCTTGCATGGTTTGAATTGCCTTATGCCTTGCATGGTTTTATTATAAAACCTCCTTGAGGAGCACATTGTAAAGGGTTGGTATTTAGATATCTGTTGCTTGTAAATAGTTTTCTGAAGCTGCTTTAGCCTTGTTTGTAATGGAAGATACCTAAGCTGAGATGAGAAGTTTGAAGCTGTAGAGATCCACTGGACTTGATGATTGTAACTAGTTTGAACATCAAATACAAGCTGATTTATGGGATCTTGGTTTATGTCAATGGTGATGTGTTTCTTATTGTAAATTGTTATCTTCTTTTTGTTTCCATTCTGTTCACTTTTATCTGATAAAGAACATCAAATATAGAGCTAGGACTTACTCTTAGTAGTACCCTACTCTCACTGATAAGCTTTATCTTTATGTTTCCCTCCAATTGTGTATTTAAGAATGACTTAAATTAAGTGTAAACATTATCAAGGAATGTTGGTTAGTCCATGTCTTGAGGTGAAAAACTTGAAAGGAAGTTCGTAAATGATATTTTCATTTCATGCTAAGTAGAGTTAAAACTAGGAAAGTTTATGGTTTGCCCTGTCTTCTAGTTCTTTCTGCAAAGGTTGTCTGAAAGTTTCCCTTAAGAGTATGTTGAAAGCAGGATAGTTTCAAATTACTTACCTGATCTTAGAATACTTTTGTGTTTATCATGAATGTTTCCCCTTTTGAATATGCTGAAAGCAGGCTAAGTTAAAAGTCTTCACTTGATCTTAAGCTATTCTATGTGTTTTAAATGTTTTCTATTGAAAGTATATCAAAAGTAGGCTAGTTTAAAAGTACTTACCTGATCTTAGATTACTTTTATGTCTTTCCCTAAGTGCATGCCAAAAGTAGGATAGTTTCAAAGTACTTACTTGATCTTAGGCTATCCTTTATTCCTTCATCTGTTTGATTTCCCTCAATCCATTTCTTATTGTTTCATTCCATAAAATCAACTTAAAGAGATCCTTTGACATAGATGACTTGCCCCATGGACCACTCTTGAACCTTGCTATTTCAATTAAATCCTCTTATGACTCCATAGCCCAATGGATTGAAGCTGCCCCTTGCCTATCTTATTATCTGAATCATTCTTTCACCTACATACACTATCACCCTTCATTTAGACTTCCTTCACCTTCATTATATCTCTACCCAACCAAAACAAACAAAAACCTTGTCCTTAATAACTAGCCTAATACCATACTTAGAACCTTAAAAGATAAATCAATCTTTGGAATTATAGAGAGATCCCTCTCTGGATTTAGGAGGGCTAGATCCTAGAATCCCAAAGTGGTTCATATGTAGGCTTTGCAGTTTGTATTTTCCAATCTTGAAAATTACTTAGACCTAACATTCTGGCGACTCCGCTGGGGACTCCTGAGTAAAATCCTTAAAACACAACACTTAGCATCTAGTGTAGTATAAGTAGCTTTCTTCAAGCAATACCAAGCATGTTTGTAATCTTGATAGGACTTATTTGAATCAGTGACAAAATAAGTAACCCTTAGGATTCTCACAGGCCTTATCAAACCTTGAAGTAAATCAACTAGCTAAGCCTTAAGAGTAAACTCTGTTTGTCTCATCACCCTAGCTAAGTGTTGAAACAGATTTAGGACACTCTCATAACCCATAGGACTGAAGGAAAACTCAGAAAACCCAAAAATATTTCAGATTGGTATTCAAATCAATAAATGGTGGTGGACCATAAAACATTTTACCTCCAAAAAAGCTAAAAATTTCCGCCTGGTGACTCCACTAGCCCCCAGTAGGCCTATTACCCCTCCAGTCTTTGTAGACTCCTTTGGGAATGCATTGAGCAAACCCAATCGTACTGTTGGTGGAATTTTTTTTTTAAATCATCCACTTGGCTACTCCACACTCTACAACTCCAAAAAGACCAAATGACTCCACTGGTAGAAGACCCTGAACTGATTAAACATATATAGTGACCTCTTTCCTGATTTACAAACATGATTCCAAGGATACAACGAAGATATGCCCCAATGAGTAGAGATCATATCCCTGGATTTCCACATAAGATGCCCCAGGTGAATTGGGATGATAACCTTCTTGTTTTTCAGGGTGAAAAGTTTGATAACCCATTCTTACATCTTATCAAATTTCACATACATGTATGGAGGTTGAAAGTTGAATGGCATGAAGATTGCCTAATGAAAATTTTCATGTTAACATTAGAAGGAAAAGCTAGGGACTGGTATGAATGGTTGAGGTCTGGTAGTTTGTTTTCTTTAAAGGACCTTGAATATGTGTTTTATGAGAACTATAAAGGAAACACTACATCATTATCATGGGGTGAAATACATTATGATCCATTACAAAACATCACCCAACACATTATAGACAATGATGAGAATTTGGAAAAAATACATCCTGAAGATCTTTTAACAGCCATTCATGAGTTTAATATCTTATTGAAATTTTTTAAGAATGTAGATGAATCAACTGAGGAAGAAATCAATCAAGGAACAGAAGAAATTCCTCAATATATTCCTGCAATAATGAACAATGATTAATCATCCCTTATAGCTGAGGCTCAAGAAGACATCTAGCCTCAAAATCAGTCTTCAAAAGAGACAGAGAACTGCTATACTCCTGTTCATAGGAACATAGAAACATCTTCCCCTTTGACAGAAAAAGAGATAGATCAGACTATTAATAAACAACCAGTCTCTGAAACCTTTTGCAAAACAATAAGCCACTTGGAAAACATAGAACCTGAAATAGAGGAAAAACCAATACATATGGAAACTCGCCCTCTATGTTATAACTCATTTCAGATTTTAAGAGGAGAGTGGCATCCTGATAATATACACGAAACAACTCATGAACCTTGTATTCAAATTGATCATCATAAAAATCATGAGGAATTGTTTGAAACAGAGGTAGATCAGGGAATAGTAGAAAATCCTCAAAATTTCCATTCAAGCACAAATCTTGATTCACTAGAAGAGACTCAATAAGATATCCAACGTCAAAACCAGTTAACACAAGAGAAGGAAGTTTTTTGTACTTCTATCTATAAGGAAATCTCTCCTTTGACAGAAGAAGAATTTGATCAAATACTAAACAACCAGCTACCCTCCAAACCTTCATTTGAACAAGAAAATCATCAACATAGTGCCTATTCCACAGAACAACCCAATGGCACTCAAGACAAAGAGGATAGTAAGGGAATTAATGATAAAACTGAAACTAGTCCTCTTTGGAGTATGAAATTTGATGGGTCATGTAGTAAAACTAGTGCAGGTGTAGGAATATGGCTTTATGATACAGAAAACAATTATTCTAAAGCCTATTCATATAAATTGAATTTTAAATGCACAAATAACGTAATATAGTGTGAGGCACTTCTTTTAGGGCTCCACTTATTGAAGAAATTAGGAGCCCAGAGGATAACAGTTCATGGAAATGCAGAATTGGTAATTAGGCAAGTGAATGAGGAATGTATGGTTAAACATCCCAAACTTACAGCCTATAAGGATGATGCCATGTATTTGTTAAAATATTTTAAAGAATTCCAACTTACCCTTGTTCCTAAAGACCAAAATAGTTTTGCCAGTGGATTAGCCCTTATTGCTAGTACATGTCTGAGACCTTGGGAAAGTAAACAACACATAATTCAAGAAAAATTTAGACCAGCTGTCCCAAACAAGAAAAGGTACTGGCAAGCCTTTGTGGAAGGAAAACAAATACAAGACTATCCTACTGAGGATATATTACCTTTTCAAGAGAAATCCTTTTCCATTGCTGATATCAACCTGTCATCCAAAGAACCTAAATTCACACTAGAAGCAAGCATAGATTTAGAGAAAGAAGAAATTTCACTGCTTGTTGATATGCAGGTTAAGGATGATGATGCTTCCAAGGAACATACTGAAGGTGTGGTCCTCAAAGCTGATATCTTTGAGGCAAACAATCTACCAATCACGGAGAGCCAAAAAGAAGAGATTTTTCATCTTTTCTTTGTTGATCCTACGGAAGAGTGGTGGAGACCCCAATTGGTTCAAATTTTCAAGTATGGATCCTTTGTAGGAGCCAAAGACATAAAATGTTGTCACCTCTTGTGACAGCCTTGATTTTAAAGATTAAAATTCACTATGTACTCTGGTTACCTCTGACTAGTAGCCAATTTCTCTATTCCTTTTTGTCACTACTCAACTGGCTACATTGGCACTATTCTATCATATGAAGCATGTAAATATTTCAAGAGTTAGATTAGGTTAGATAGGAATGTCAATAAAGCTCAGCTTTAAGCATTTATTTAGTTATTGATTTTTGTCTTGAAAGAAAAAGAAAAAATACAAAAACAATAGAAAAGAAAAGAGGGCAGAGTGAAAACAAGAAAGGTACAGCCCCATACCGAAAAGAGAAACAAAGTCTGAAAGTGTGCAAGCTCAAATGCCACTCCTAAGAACATACTTCTAATTATTCATACAACTTAATCATGACTAATTAGCTTTTCAATTTACTGCTGATAGGTTAGTGAATTAGAATAGCCAAACAACTCAATCTTGGCTTATCAATAAGGTAGATTAGGATAGAGGAAACAAAGGTTCAAACAAATTCAATATCCGAACCTGTGAATCTCAAAAGAAGAATGGATCTAATTAGATCAAATCTTGAGCCAAATATAGAAAACAAATTGGTTATAATATGCCCAAAACTTGAACCAGGAAAGAAAGAAAGACAGCTCAAACAAATTTAAAAATAGAGCTAAAGAAATAATGAAGGATGTTTTAGTTTTCAGATCTTAAGCCTTCAACATTTTGCTTTAATTTTCTGCAAATAAAAATCTATGTGCAACTTGTTTTTATGCCATAGATCTGCAGCAAGTCAAACTGCTTAATCTTGGCTTAGCTGCTTTTTAATTTTCTGTCTTATAATTTAGAGAATAAAAATCTGTCAGACAGTCTAATCCTGACAGATAGTAGCTAGGTAGAGAAATTTATGGACTCAACTGTTTAAACTGAGTTCATGGAGGAATAAGATTAGAAATAGATTAGTTTCCTATTTTCCAAAAGAATAAAATATTGATGAAAAGGTTTGCAAGTCCAAATGCACCTTTTGAAGAAAAAATGTTAGGAAGTAGGTTGTGTAGGTAGTTGTTTGGGGAAGAATTTTTCTACTGATATCAAATGTTCTAATCATCTTACAAGCAGCTGATCAAAGAAGAGGATAAGGTTATCAAGGTATTAATCCACTGAACCACATCCAGAGAATGATGTTCTGAGGTTCTTGACACCTCCAAGGAGCTACCATCCCAAGTTGGAGCTGCTGTTAGCCACCTATAAAAATTTGTCATATCAAATGGTGGCTAAATCTCTTTTTTAGCATTCAAGAAACAATTTCATGACCAGATTGTTAGTTCTTAAAGTCTTATGAAGATAACTGAACTTTGAGTTAATATTCACTACTGTTTCCCTCATAATCCTAAAGAATCCGCTGTTTTCCAAGAGAAAGACTGCTTAAAACCCATTTTTCATCTTTTTCAGTCCTCCTTTACTCATAAATGAACCTCATTTCATTCCCATTTCCTTCATAAAAACCCTCCATAAACCTTCATCTAACCTCTATAACCACTCCAAAATCCCTTCAAAACCTTTTACTCTCCCTTATTTGGTTTTAAATCCCCTTGTTTCTCCTACCGGAACCTCCATTTTTAATCGAAAAACCCTATTTTTTGGCCTAAAATTACCCTTTTACACTCTAAGCCATCTTAAGCCCCTGAGGGCTTAGTTATTTTGGCCCCTCCACTTCATATGACCTATAGCCCCGCAATCAGATGCTAAAGGCCTAAAACTCTTCCTCCGAACCTTACTTTTCTTTGTTATTTCATTTTCCCGACGTTTCATTTCAAATCAATATCGATCGTTGATCTTTGCAGATCAACGGCCCTTGGGCACTCTTTCTTCCGCCCATTTCATTTTTCCCATCCCTTTCCTTTGCTAAAGCTCTGCTCCATCCGTTGATCTGGACTGTCCATCTAAAAGATCTAATGGTCGGGATGTAACCCGATGAAACCTTTACATCCCTTTGTTTTTTATCATCTCGCCATATAATGTTGAAAGCAATGTGGATCATCGATCTCTGCAGATCAACGACCACTGGGCCTCCTGATCACCATCCAATCTCTCCTCTCCATTCCAAACTTTCCTCCCATCTTCAAATCTCAGCCATTCATTAGAAAGATCCAACAGCCAGGATCAATCCTGACCATTCAAAAACCTTGACGATCCACCTGCTCCACGACAAAACTGATGACGTAACCATGGACCCTGCTTACCCCGCAACTTGCCCCGTCGCATGCGATCCGCACCGTCGGATCTAGAGCATTTGATCCAACGACGAACGATGCGTATCACATTTTTTTTGCATCCGATGGTTAACATTCCAAAAAAATGCGAAATGGGTGGTTTTATAAATCCATGTGTCACGCGACGTACCGTATCCCGTTATTTTTGGGAAAACCATTTATCACCCTCAGCGCCGCGCAAAAACCACTAACGGTTTTCCACCTCACCACTATTCTCCTCCGCAATGTCTTTTGGATTTAATCCAAGCCATCGATCTATAAGATCGGATGGTAATGTTTTAACCCATCCCCCATTCAATTTTCATTTGATTTACTCCCGAAAGAGTTCACCGAGCGATCTTGACCGTTCATTTTCCTAATTGGATGGCTCACGTTATTTCTCACCTCCATTCGATTGCCCATTGCCTCTCCTCCCAAATAATCCATTGAGAGTTCTCCGCCGTCGATCTCCGAAGATCGAATGGCCCCGATTTAACTTTGCCTCCAATCACTTTTCACCAAACCATCTCCCAAGTGACTTAATCGTGCAATCTCGACCATTAATTAATTTGAATCTACGGCTCCAATTTAACTTCACTCCCAAACCGTCCAAAGAAATCTTAACCTATTTTTCATGGGTTTTTTTTCTTAACTTTTGTTCGTTTTTTGCAAGTTATAAAGGTTTCTTCCATAGTTTTAAATTAATGCTAAGGCCAGGGATGACGATCCCTAGGCAAATTATTCACATGAAAAGGGAGTTTACAGGGTTCAAACTGTGATTTTACCCATGTTTCATGAGCATTGGCGATATCATATAAACCCGCTACGTGCTTGCAAAACAACAAAAACATAGTGAACATCAAATAAACAAAGAGTATCAGTGCATAAGTGAAGATTAATGATTTCAAACAGAGTTTAAAGGGATTAAGGCACCAATTCGAGGATCAAAGGCCTAATCCATAGTCAGTAAGGAATAAAAGATCTGAGAACAAAGATCAAGGCCTAATTAGGCCTAAAAACACAGAGTAAAGAAGATTAAAGGTTTTTTAAGGAAAAACAAAGGAAAATATCGGCAAAGAAGGCCTCCACTGCCACATCAAAGGCTAATTGAATTCTCTTTAGCTACCAAAGAGTCACCTGCTGCTTCCGTGAATCAACAAAAGGCATAGTTGTTACCTATTCAGAAGATATTTTCCTAAAAATAGCTGAACAATTATTTCAAACAAAAGAACTTATTTCAAACTGTCAGCAAAGTTATTGAAAGGATAAGAAAGAACCTTAAAGTCAATATTCTCATCCACTAAGCCTAAAAAACTGAAAACAAAGTTATGAGACAGAGTAATAGATAGAATGCATTCCTGCCTTATGCCTTGCATGGTTTTCAAGGCTAGGAATTACATTAAGTGTAGAATTAATGATACTTGAACCCTAGAAACTCTTCCACCTCCTCATTTTCTTATAAAACCTCCTTGAGGAGCACATTGTAAAGGGTTGGTCTTTAGATATTTTTTGCATGTAAATAGTTTTCTGAAGCTGCTTTAGGCCTGTTTATAATGGAAGATACCTAAGCTGAGATGAGAAGTTTGAAGCTGTAGAGATCCAATAGACTTGATGATTGTAACTAGTTTGAACATCAAATACAAGCTGATTTATGGGATCCTGGTTTATGTCAATGGTGATGTGTTTCTTATTGTAAATTGTTATTTTCTTTTTGTTTCCATTCTGTTCACTTTTATCTAATAAAGAACAGCAAATATAGAGCTAGGACTTACTCTTAGTAGTACCCTACTCTCATTGATAAGCTTTATCTTTATGTTTTCCTCCAATTGTGTATTTAAGAATGACTTAAATTAAGTGTAAACATTATCAAGGAATGTTGGTTAGTCCATGTCTTGAGGTGCAAAACTTGAAAGGAAGTTCTTAAATGATATTTTAATTTCATGCTAAGTAGAGTTAAAACTAGGAAAGTTTATGGTTTTCCCTGTCTTCTAGTTCTTTCTCCAAAGGTTGTCTGAAAGTTTCCCTTAAGAGTATGTTGAAAGCAAGATAGTTTCAAAGTACTTACCTGATATTAGACTAATTTTGTGTTTATCATGAATTTTTCCCCTTTTGAATATGCTGAAAGCAAGCTAAGTTAAAATTCTTTACTTGATCTTAAGCTATTCTATGTGTTTTAAATGTTTTCTATTGAAAGTATATCAAAAGAAGGCTAGTTTAAAAGTACTTACCTGATCTTAGATTACTTTTACGTCTTTCCCTAAGTGCATGCCAAAAGAAGGATAGTTTCAAAGTACTTACTTGATCTTAGGTTGTCATTTATTCCTTCATCTGTTTGATTTCCCTCAATCCATTTCTTATTGTTTCATTCCATAAAATAAACTTAAAGAGATCCTTTGACATAGATGACTTGCCCCATGGACCACTCTTGAACCTTGCTGTTTCAATTAAATCTTCTTATGACTCCATAACCCAATGGATTGAAGCTACCCCTTGCCTATATTATTAGCTGAATCATTCTTTCACCTACATAGACCTTCACCCTTCATTTAGACTTCCTTCACCTTCATTACATCTCTGCCCAACCAAAACAAACAAAAACCTTGTCCTTAATAACTAGCCTAATATCATACTTAGAACCTTAAAAGATAAATCAATCTTTGCACTTATAGAGAGATCCCTCTGCGGATTCAGGAGGGCTAGATCCTAGAATCCCAAAGTGTTTCATATGTAGGCTTTGCAGTTTATATTTTCCAATCTTGCAAATTACATAGACCTAACACCGTGGCAGAAGCAACAGGGGAAGGATAGCAGCCTTCCAACTTGCATCTTTGGTATGGGAGATGTCAAAGAGGAGGATGACCATATGACAGATGTTCTTCATGAGAGATCATCAGTGCTATCACTATGGAGGATAGATCCATATTGAAACTCCCAGCTGTTGGCGGAGTATTCCAATGATATTTTCACTTGCATGATATTGGATGACCAGTTGCATGAGGAGGGATATTCAGTCAGAGATGGGGTCATCTACTATCATGGTAGGATCTTCTTATCTGGAGCTTCCAAGCTCAAGGAGAAGTTGCTACAAGAGGCTCATGAGGATTTCCTTTTCAGCCACACTTGTTCTATGAGAGCATACCGCACCATCATGGAGGGGTATTTTTGGAAGGGTTTTGAGGAGGAGATATATCAGCATATAAGGAGATGCATGGATAATATGGAGATGGAGGAGTTAGCACAACCAACTGTTTTCTCTTTGATGATTAGAGGGGACTCATCTATGAAACACTCTATTTGTATGAGCAAGACATATGGTAAGGGTATTGTTGATTTGCATAGTAATTTGTATATATGTATGCATCTCTTAACCATACATGTGCAGGAATTTGCTCAAAGGAGGAATATTCTTCCTTCTAGATTTCATGGTCTACTTAAGGCCACTATAGATGATCACTCCCTAGGAGGATTTGGGGAGGATATTTCTTGTGGAGAACATACTCACCTTGCATAATACATCATTCACTTTCTCCAAATACATGAGGAGAATGGGGCAGCAAGCAAGTGGTCGAGAAACCACACTCTTTGTCATTCTATATTGCAGTTGAGGGCCAAGCTACATTGGTTGCATTTGAGGGACCATTGTCCTTCTCCATTACTACATATGGCAGCAAGCATGATTCTCATTATGGTTCCCTTTATTGCTATTGTTATTGATTTTCTTGGGAGCATAATTGGGGGAGAGACACATTGGGTCGATGTGTCCTTTGAGGGAGAAGTTCCCCACACTTTTTGCACTAAATGTTCTAAGGGGAGAATGGGAGATGGTATGGCCACCATAGAAAATCATTTGTTTCCTTATGAGGTGAGCCATATGATTGATGTGATGCCATATGATGATGATTTCCAACTCATCATATACGGGGATATTTGGGCCAACATGATTCATAACGTTGGAGAGGAGATCTTTGAGGATCCAATTTCCTTCTTGCCACTTGAAGGCAACATTATTGCAGCCCATGATCAACAGAAACTCTACAATTATCTTAAGTGGAGAGGAGGACAACGTGGGGTAGACTATTTTTTCTACCAAGATCGCATTTTAAGCCCACCTACATTGTAGGAGCTCAAGGTGGAGGATGATTTGTATGAGTTTCCATATTGGGAGGCAACTCATTTTGTATGGATGATTTCTTGGGGATGGGAGCTTCATATGGGGATGGTAGATCCCAACTATCAGACGTCATGCCTCAAGAAGGCCCCTCAATTTTATCTTTGCAATTGCTTGAGGACAAGCAACATTTGGGAGGGGAGAACTATAATATTTATTGGGTGTGGAGCCTGATTATCTTGTTTACTTTGTATCACAGCATTGGACCCCTATACCTTAAAAGGGGCGGCAACACTGCCCGTAATTAATCGCTACCGTGGGGGGTCCAAGGGGGGGCGACAATGCTTTTTCGGAGCCCCTCCTGGCGGGGGTTTCAAGGGCAGCGCCCCCGAAGCTAAAAACAGATGTAAAATTGCCTTGTAAAAGTATAGTAATTTCTAGTCAATCTGGGCCGTTCATAGGCTGATGATCTGATGGTAGAAGTTATGTTTAGTTTAGGGTTTTTTTCCCTAGAAGGCAACCCCCTTGTATATATGAGGGTATTGTATTGCGGCTGTGGATTATGGGTGTATTCTCAGAGCTAGAAATAGATAGGGAGACTGTGAGAGAGAACAGAGGATATTACATCGGATCTGCTATAGGTTTTGTCTCTTCATTTTTGCTGGATAATAGAAAGGAAGGACTGGCTGTTCGAGGTGGACGTAGCCCAAACTGGGTGAACCACGTATATCTGTGTCTCTCTGGTTTTATGTGTTTTGTGTGCTTTTATTTTTCGCATATTTTATGTGTTGCATTGCTCCATAATATATAATTTTCTTACAATATTCCCACTTGAGCACATCGCTAAATGGAATATTAAATTTTTCTGTTTACACATAAGAGGTAAATAAATGGGTAAGGAGGCCCATACATTGCAGAATAATGAATAAAATCCCTCATAGAATGAAAGGGGATATTCATAAGAGTATGATTTCACACCCTCAAGTGTCAAAGAGGGCATTTGCATGGAGACAAGGTCAAGTTTGACCAAGTCAACAATGCTGGGATAGGAGGTGGAGAACACTTTGATAGATAGCGCAGTATGAATGGGAAGAGGGTTATTTGGTGAATAAAAACTCTAATGAGTGGGACCCATGGAGAGAGGGCTTTCACTTGTTTAAATGAGGGCAAGGCAGCCATTGTTATTCATGCTATGTATTATTGATTTCTTGTTCTGTTAAGACTTTGTGCATTCTCCTGTTGTTTAGCAGAGTTGCAGTGTTGCTTAGCACAATGATTTCCTGTTCACGAATTCATTTTCCTTTCAAGAGAGGCCTCTTGAAGGAGCTTGCACTTCATTTCTCCACATTTAGGCTTGAGGCCAAGCTTCCCCCTTAAGCTACAACGTTATTCCTGTAGTAGGAAACATTGTGTTGCAGGGTGTTGCAGTGGAGGGTTGACAACACCACTTCCGGGGCTTGTTTTTAAAAGGAGAAAGCTTTCTTTCCTTTGGAACACTAGTGAGGAAGACTCTAGAGATTATTGCAAATTTTGGCACTTGGCCAACACATTCCCTTTCACCTACAGTGCAGTCCCTTCTCTAGACTGCGTTATTTTCAGTGTGCAATTGCAGTGAGGGCTTGCAGGATTAATGGAGGGTGAGATCTTCAGTGATAGGATTAGCCTTTCACATGAGAGATCATTGGAGGGGGTTTATTTATCTGATGTAGCATCTTCAGTCATCTCCATCTAGTTCCAGTTCTTGAGTTGCAGCTGCTACCCTGCAACTCCGGCATTTCTGTAGATTTTCATATTTTAGCCAATCCTTCCAGGATTGCCTTGTAAAAGTATAGTAATTTCTAGTCAATCTAGGCCATTCATGGGCGGATGATATGACGGTAGAAGTTATGTTTATTTTAGGGTTTTTTTCCCTAGAAGGCAACCCCCTTGTATATATGAGGGTATTGTATTGCGGCTATGGATTATGGGTGTATTCTCAGAGTGAGAAATAGATAGGGAGACTGTGAGAGAGAATAAAGGATATTATAGCGGATCCGCTGTAGGTTTTTTCTCTTCATTTTTGCTAGATAATAGAAAGGAATGACTGGCTGTTCGGGGTGGAAGTAGCCCAAACTAGGTGAACCACGTATATCTGTGTCTCTCTAGTTTTATGTGTTTTGTGTGCTTGTATTTTTTGCATATTTTATGTGTTGCATTGCTCCATAATATATAATTTTCTAACAACTGGTATCAGAGCCGAAGGTCTATTTGGCTAATAAACTCGCAGGAAAGAAGGGTTCCTGGTTCGAGTGGGAGCAATGGCGAAAGATGGTAAGTTTAGGGTCAAGAAATTTAACGGCCAAAACTTCCCGCTTTGGAAGATGCAGATGGAAGATTATCTGTATCAGAAAGATCTGTACCTACCATTGAGTGGAAAAACAAAGAATCCGGCGGCCATGACAGACGCGGAATGGAACATTCTCAATAGAAAGGCACTCGGAACAGTACGGTTGTGCCTTGCGGCGTTAGTCGCCTTCAATATTTCGAAGGAAACAACAACAGAGGGTTTGATGCAAACGTTGGCGAAACTATATGAAAAACCCTCGGCCTCAAACAAGGTATTTATTATGAAACGATTATTTAATATGAAGATGTCAGAAGGTGGATCTGTTGCAGACCATTTAAATGATTTTAATATAGTTACCAGTCAGTTAAGTTCTGTAGGGGTAAACTTTGATGATGAAGTTAGAGCTCTCTTATTTCTGTGTTCATTTCCAGAAAGCTGGAATGGTTTAGTTATGGCCATAATAACTCTGTCTCTGGATCTAGTACTTTAAATTTTGATGATGTTGTCGGTGCTATCCTTAGCGAGGAAATGCGACGGAAAAACTATGGTGAGACATCGGGTAATGCTTTGAGTGCAGAGTCTAGGGGAAGAAGAATGGAAAGAGGAAAGAGCTCGGGTTATCGCAGTAAATCAAGGAAAGGCAGATCCAAGTCCAGATCAGGGATAGTGTGCTGGAAATGCGGAAAGAGAGGACACCTAAAGAAAGATTGTAGATCTTGGAAGGGAAAAGAAGGAGATGCACAGCAAGAAAAAAATCATGAAGCAATTGTGATAGGTGATGTGTTACAAGATGCTTTGATTCTTTGTTTCGAAAATGTTACTGATTCTTGGGTTGTAGATTCAGGGGTTTCATTCCATGCCACACTTGATAACAAATATTTTCATGACTATGTTCAAGGATATTTTGGACAAGTTCGTTTGGGTGATGATAAACCCTGTAAAATTGTTGGAATGGGTAAAGTTCTTGTAAAACAACATAATGGAAACCAATGGCTACTAAAGGAGGTAAGGAATGTTCCAGATATGAAGAAAAATCTGATTTCAACAGGGCAGTTAGGTAGTGAAGGTTGTGTGACAACTTTCACAGATAAAACTTGGAAGGTCACCAAAGGAGCGCTGGTAATAGCAAAAGGTGAAAAGGTTGGTGTTGGGTCATAAAAAGGTATCTTTTGAACACTTAATTAGCCTACATTAATCATCAATCCGGGAGCGTCTTTTTATTTCAAGAGTGTACTCTGTCTGAGGCTGCAATTGTCTAAGAGCAATGCTGTGAAGATGTAGTACAAAATAACAAATGCAAAAGTAACAAATGCTCGAAAAGAAACCTAATTACAGTGACATGAATGGAAAGATTAAACTACTTCAATCTTGCAGAACATCGATCAGGGATGCAGTAGCAATAACTCTTTCCATTAGAAATTGATGCAAGATGACCAATCTAGGGACTTGGAAGCTGAAGCCTCTATCCTCTACAGTTGGAGATCTTAAAGCAATCAAACCGAAAGTAGATTCAATGAAAGCAACTTAAAGGAAAATCAATCTGGAAAGGAACATCAACATGTAATTATAACTCATCTGTTTACTAATCAAAGACTACAAATAAGTAATGAACAGAAATGGAACAACAATGTGGAATGGACAACAATTCTAACATACTCAAGCCACTAGATTTCTATGCTTCAATTCTGTCAACAACTTCTCACCACGCAACAATCAATTATAACAGATTATAAATTAAAGGAACACCAACTCAAATCAGATACAAGTCAACGAAGCTTTATAATAACAACAAGATAATCGAACAGCAAATCGTGCTTATTGTAAAGAATGAAATAGAAATGACTCTGTATTTGATCCAATCAACGATAAACCAATTCTGTAATTAAAACAAACATTAAACACACTCCACACGACAGTAAACAAAGATTAAAATACAGACAACGAAGTCATTCCACCAGAGCCGGGCCCTTAGCGCCAGTGAAATACTATTGGGCTAATTCAGAACTGTAGAAGGTAGATAAAATGATTGTCTTATATTAAACCAACATAAAGTTTTACAAAGAATTTTCTCTCAAAACAAAGAGTTAATAAAATAGAGAAAATGTAAAGTCTTTCGACCAATTCCTAACTTCAACAACAATCGTCCCCTTGTCACTAAAGGACATGGATTTATATATCAAATCTTGACGGACCAATCAAGGAATAAGATGAGTTTGAACAACGATCCATTAGGATCGAAAGATCCTGAGGGATTCGCTCCTCTGCGTTTAGTCATCATTCTGTTTACTCTGACTGAGGCCGAGCTGTTCCCTGCCTTTTCTGGGCTATTCATTCAGATCTCCTTGCCTTTGACTGGATATGGTTCAACGCTGATGGAGAAACAGTTAGATTATTATTAACCCCACCTTTGGTACAGCTGTTCACCTCTTCGAATTCCTATTTGTCAATCAAAAAGTAACCTTAAGTCATCTTTTCGTACTAAACATAAACATTTCCAATTCTATAGTAATTCTTATGATAAATTACCTTTCCAAGGCAAACAGGAGTATATCTATGGTAAAAAAATGAGTAAATACATAGTAATTTCATACCTCTTTCACTGCCCAACATACCCCCCTGCTTAATATTTTTCATGCCCTCATGAAAACTATAGTTCACATGGAGAGCAGTCAAAGAATAAGCCGGATAAGGTTTTTCATCAACAGGCCTAAAACCACGTAGTGCAGCTAATTCCTCAAAAACATGTTCTGTCTGTCCTTCAGGAAGTTCATAAATAGCTTTGTAGTCTGAAGCAGGGTACCATGCAATAGGGCTGCGGAACCTACATCCTAACCAGTATGGTCTTTCTTTTAAAACAAGATGGCTATAGGAAATCAAGCGGTCTGCTGCTAGCCCAAAGTTTCTATAATTAAATGGTTCCCTATTTTGCACATTCTGATTGGAGATTCTCCACCGGACCTTGGATGCTACATAAGCTTGGCTTCTAATGGATGAGAAATAGTCTGTTCCATTCAAAATAATTGATTTATGGACAGGCCCCAGAGTTTGGGTAACGCCTTCCTTTGTCATCAAACTTTTCTCTCTAGCCCAAAATTGAAGTGGGTCTCGAGGTTCACTTCTGACCCATAGATCTAATCCATTTTCCTGCCTTTGAAAGGCGTTATAAGATTTAAGCCATTTTAATTGATTTATAGCAAAGGAAATGAATGCCTGAAACTGAAAATCTCCAATAAAAGGGCTAGGGTTTGATTCACAGTCATTTTCAAGTATTAGATTATGCAAGTAAAATTCACACAAAATGCGCTGTACTTTGATCCCATAAATTTTGTAGCATGATATAAAGTCATCTATGGTTTTTAGCTCTATGGATTTCCCTGCCCTAATTGCCTTGATCTTTAATTGTAAATATCTTTCTAGTAAAAACAAAGCATAGTTTTTGGCGGGGCATCTACAGGCTAAGACATCAGTATACAAGGAGCAGAGAGTGTCCATTTGAGTGTAGGCTAGTTTTAGTTGGTTCATTACCTTATCAGCCTTTACCTCTACTTTCCGACATTTTTCATGAGCTTCAGCTTCGGCTTCATGAATAATTATCATTTGTTGCTGCAATTCTTGATATCTCTTTCTTGGGACAGTATCTTCCTCTAATCTCTGCTGTTATATTCGGGCCTGTGTCAATTCTTCTTGAAGTCTGACCAGTGTTGGATCACTAAAAGTATGTTGTCTGCTAGATTACATATTTTCACTTAGAACAGGTTCCTCTGGAATAAATTGTGTTGGAACAGCCGTTTTTTGCTCCGCATTCTCATAATTAGGCTCAGGTATGGTTTCTTCTGTAACGTGGGGGTTCCTATTAGTGGCACCCTTCTCTTTTTCGAACTTATTTTGATAGCAATGCTTCTACTCTTAGGGGCTCGATTGGGCATCTGTTTCATCCTCAGAACCGTAATAGCTTGCCTGAGCTATTCTACTAGTTTACGAAGCTTTATTCGTTCCCTGTGAAGCTTCTCAATCTCAGTTGTTTTCCTCCTCTTTCTTAATGGAACAACCATTCCTTTATCTGAACCCGTTTGCTCAATAGGGTTTTGGCCTATATCAGCTGTGCCTTTAGTAAAATTTTCTTCTTGTTCTTCTCCTTGGGGTTCTTCTTCCACATTCATACCCCCTTGGCTAAATTCTTCGGGAATCATATTCTCAGTTAACTCTGCAGTCTCCTGGGGGCTTCTAGTTTCGGCGTTCTCTTTCTCCTGTTCACGCCTCTCAAGAGAAGCAACCCTAGCTTCGCTAGGGTTTTCTGTTTCATTTAGTTTTTCTCCAGCTGTTTCTTTATCAATAACAGAGTACTCTGGTAGTTGATTAATATCTATATTGAGGTCCAAGGGGCTATGTGGCTGTGCATAATCACTCATATTGGCCAAAATCTGGGCCAATTGGTCTTCCTGTAAAGGGCTTACGATAACATTTTCGGGCAGCTTTGTTTCATCCTTATTGCTGCTATGATTGTGCTCATCCTCCGCACAGGTGTGATAACTTCCTCCCTCTTCATATGAATACCAAATTTCTCCCTCAACTTCTTCTTCTTCAAAATTTCCTTCAATTCCTTCTTCCTTATTATCTCCTTCCTCTGCACTGGATTTTTTTTCACTACTGGTATGGTGACTTATTTCTTCTTCGTCCGAGTAGCGAATTTTTCCTTCCAATTGTTCTTCCTCATCAGTCCGAGGGCTTACTCCCTCCAATTATTCTTCCTCATCAGTAAGAGGGCTTACTCCCTCCAATTGTGGAGGCTGTTCCTCCTCTGAGCTGTGAAATTCCAGGGGCTGGCTACTACTGCCCGGAAGTCCTTCCACCATCCTCCTACCTCGTTTCAATCTAAGGGACTGTCTGTGTGTAGAAGGCTCAGCTATTGAGCCGGCCATCCTTTTTTGTTTTGGAGCGGGTAGAGCTAACTGTCCGTCGATGGAAAATATTAATTCTTCCCTGCTGGTCTGTTGCTGGGCGAGGCTACGACTCATTATTAATCGAATTAGACAATGGTGGTTGACCACCATATCTGCATGCTGGGATTTTCTTATACCACGAGCAGTATCATGCAACAAAGAATTTAAAAATGCAGGCAAATTAATGGTGCATTTATGTTTTAATACAACTAGTAGCTTAAGGTGGCGAGGTCTTACCACATCCTTTCTTCCATCGCACGTTATGTAAGCCTGCACAATCCTGGCCAACTCTGTCCATGGTTCTCCTAATGGCACTGGCTGGACTCCTTTACCTTTGATAACTAACGTCTGTCCATTGTCTTGAAAGATCTTCATGGCTTCCCAAATCCTAATCTTCTTCTGAGTCCAGATAGTCCCTTGTGCGGGAATGCCAGACACTTCTGCAATTATCTCGTCGGATACATCTATTTTCCTTCCTCTGACCATGGAGGATCCTTCCTGCAGGTTCAATAAAAATTCGGTGGCCACTGCTTCGTGGGGTTTTTGCATTCTCATGAAATATGTAATCCATCCTAGTCTTTCTAAAATTGCTCGTGCAACATCTGAGACGATCAACACCTGTGGTTCACTGCGAATTGGCCGTCCCCCCATCTCTACGCTTTGTTAATTTTCTTAACACACAGTAAGCACAATGGAACAACACAACACAATTCGTTGAAAATTTGTTATTTCCTAATATGCAGGGATTTAGTTCATATACAGGTAAGGAAATCTTGGAGTTTGATTTGCATGCAGACATCGCGCCCCCCGAATGAATGAAAGGTTGCCCTCGACCATCAATTGAGAGGAGCATGTGTGGCACAATAGCAGTACAATAGTAAAAAGCAGGTGTAATTATGATACGTTCAATCAAATTACAACAATTACTGAAATCAATGCATGTGATGAATCGTTAATAAATAGAAAATCGTTTTGTAATGATTCAAATAGGAGGAGAAGGGACAACATAAGATAAACATAAATACAATTGCGTTATTTACCATTTTGAACTAATATGATCAATTTATAAAGATTTTCATGTATAATAGGTTCGAAGGTAAAGGTAAGGGATTCATATTTTCATTTGACATTTAAATAAAGATATAGGAAAGGGGTTAAATATAACTATTGATGTGTATAAATGTGACTTCAATACCATCAGCAGAGCTCTGTTTCCCACAGGTGTCCATAACCTTGACAGAGTTGCTTTCTTACCCACGGAACCATTGTCCTTTATTTATGTTGAGGAAGTGATTTTTTATTGAATATCATGACGGAGGCCATTGTGCTGGCTTGGTGACCAGATAAACCACAATGCCGTTCACCGGGAAGAAGTGAAAGGTGGCAGGCCAGCTCCTGATGAGACCTCCTGTTCCAAGGAATTCTTGATTTTTTCAATTGTCTATTGGACCATTTCCCTGGTTTGGTGGCCATAATGGGAATGGCACTTCACTGCCTTCCCTATGATCACGGTAGGCTGGCTCTTGGTGAGACCCCCTATCCTCCATCTGCAAAATCATTATTAATGAAATATGTAAATATTTTTTTTTTTTCACACAACACTTTTCCTCAGTTATTCATAAGGGATGGCTCAACACTCCTTAAGAGTAGGGATGGTGGAAGAAGTCTGAACATCTCAATAGAAAAAAATATGCCCTTGTTCTTATTCCATAGATAAACATCAAAGAAAATTATAGCATGTGGGGAAGAACCAATCATGATAAAAATAATCGATCAGATTAATTCAATGGTAATAAAATAACAAAGTTATGTTATTGATCATGCCCCTTTTTCCTTTTTTTCTTATCATTACTAGACAATTTTCTTAAAAAAATGACGATTTCTTTTGATTTGTTGATTACAGTAAGCTTTAATTTGTATGATTGTATATAAATGATATATTTGCCTTTAGAAAAGTAATCAAAAATTCAAAATACTGGCTTAAAACAAAAAAAAAACAATCCACTTAAAAAAGTGCCGTTCCTTTAAAAAGAACAGCAAAAACAATATGCGGAACTGCTGTTCCTTTTAAAAGGAACAACAAGAAAATACTCTGCGGAAGTGTTGTTCTGTTAGAAAGGAACAACAAAAGCACTCTACGAAACTGCTGTTCCTTTCGAAAGGAACAACAGAAGTGCTGTTCCTTTAGAAAGGAACAGCAAAACAAACGAAATAAACATAATTTTTTTCTCTTTTTTCTTTTAAGGAAATCGGATTTCATGAAACAAACGATGAAAAAAATAAAGAAGTAATATTAACAGAATGTTAAAAAAAAAAAATCCCATAAAACAAAAACCGAGAAACAGAAAAATGATTTATGTACAAAATTTGAAAAAAAATGATTTATCAAGTTGGTGCCGAGGAGGGGTTCTCCCCTTCAGCAAGAATTTCCATTGTAGAATCTTCCTGAAACTGTTGGTAAAATGATTCTCGGGTAAGCGGTTTATGATAAAATCGTACTCGATGACCATTTACCTTAAAGGAATGTCCAGATCCGTCAATGGTAACTAATGTAACAGTGCCATTATCATGCACTTTTTGTATTTCATAGGGTCCAAGCCATCGTGTCTGGAGTTTTCCTGGGAAATCCTGAAACCTGGAATCATATAGGATTGCCCAGTCTCCTTCGTGGAAGATATTTTCTTTAATATGGGCATCATGCCATTTGGCTCTCTGTTGCTGAATTAATGCTGTGTGCTGAAGAGTAGATAGCCTAATTTCATCTAACTCATTAATTTGATGCAGTCTTTTAGCCTGGGCTTCATTCAGATTTAGACCCACCTTTTGAGCTGTTCTTAATGTTTGAATTTCGAATTCTATAGGAAATATGGGTTCTTTTCCAAATACCAATTGGTATGGTGAATACCCTGTAGTAGGTCTCCACGTTGTTCGATATGCCCACAATGCTTCTGGCAATCTGTAGGCCCAATCTCGTCTATGAGAGGCAACAGTTTTTGTTAATATAGATTCGATTACTTTGTTCGTGATCTCTACTTGGCCATTGACCTGTGGGTGATATGGAGTTGTAATCTTGTGCTGAACGTGGTAGTTTTGCAATGTTTCAGCTAATTTATTGCCTACAAACTGTGGTCCTCCATCTGTAATTATGTCCCTTGGGAGGCCATAGTGCACAAATATTTGGAAAAGAAACTGTATTACAGAGTCTTCTGTAGCTTTTGAAAGAGATTCTTCTTCAACCCATTTGGTGACATACTCAGTTGCAACTAGGATATATGTTTTTTGGTTTGATGGGGGGCTAATAGGACCAACAAAGTCAAGGGCCCAACGTTCAAACGGTTCAATCACTAGTTGAGGGTTCAGAGGCATTTCATTAGACTGCCCAGGGCGACCTGCCCTTTGGCAGCTATCACAGGCCTGCACGAATTTTTTAGCATCTTTAAAGATAGTAGGCCAATAATAGCATGTTCGTAAAACTTTATGGGCAGTTCTACAATCTGAAAAATGTCTGCCACACTGTCCATCATTTCATGCTTTCAAGATGTCAAATACCTCATCCTCCCTAATGCATCTCCTTATTTGCATATCTGCACCTGTATGAAATAGGTAGCCTCCAATCCAGGAGAAGCGGGTACTACGATGTATTATTTGCTTACGTTCATTAAGGGACAAATGTTTAGGTAATTTACCTATTGCCAAATAGTTCGCTATATCAGCATACCAAGGTGTTCTGATAGTAACAGCGAAGAGATGTTCATCCAGAAAGTGGTCTTCAACTGCTTCTATATCTGTTGGCTTTGGCATTCTTGACAGAAAGTCAGCTACAGGGTTCTCTTTCCCAGGTCAATCTCTGATTGTGATATCGAATTCCTGCAGTAAAATCAACCATCTGGTCACTCTTCCATTTGTAACAGGTTTATTTGCTAAAAAATTAATGGCAGAGTGATCAGTATATAGTACTACAGGATACCCAGTTATGTAATGTCTAAATTTGTTTATAGCATGAACTACAACTAAAAATTATTTCTCAGTCACAGTATAATTTAATTCAGCAGGGGATATATTTTTGCTAATATAGTAAATTTCATATGGCTTCTTGTCTTCCTCCTGCCCAAGTACTGCTCCAATCGCTATGTCTCAGTCATCAGATGAAATTTGGAACGACAAATTCCAATTTGGGCCCCTCAGCACTGGGGCTGTTGAAACGAGCTTTTTCAGATTATTAAAGGCATTGTCACATTTATCTGTCCAAATGAAATCAACATTTCCAGTTAGTGCATATAAAGGTGCAGCTATTCGAGAATAATGTTCTATAAATCTTCTATAGTAACCAGAAAATCCAAGAAAGCTACGTACCTCTGTTTGTGTAGTAGGTGTAGGAATTAACAAGAGTATTTGAATTTTAGCCGGATCTACTTGAATTCCAGCTGCTGAAATATAATGCCCTAAGATAACTCCTTCGGTCATCATCATAAGACACTTTTCGTTGCTTAAGCAAAGCCTAGTGTCAATACATCTTTGCAATACCTTTTCTAGGTTTTCCAATGCAGGCTCAAAGTCATCCCCATAGGGTGTGAAATCATCCATATATACTTCAAGGCCTTCATTTATTAAGTCTGCAAAAATGCTGAGAATTTCCCTTTGGAATGTAGCAGGGGCATTGCATAGGCCAAAAGGTAGGACTCGGTAGGAAAATGTCCCCCATGGACAGGTAAAAGTAGTTTTGTCCTGATCTTCAGGGGCAATCTGGATTTGATTGTACCCACTGAAGCCATCAAGGAAAGAAAAGAATTTCTTTCCTGCCAATGTGTCTAATACCTGGTCAATGAAAGGAAGGGGAAAGTGGTCTTTCTGTGTTGCTTTATTAAGTTCACGGTAATCTACACATATCCTCCACTTTCTGTTCTTTTTTGGTACTACCACTAATGGGGAGACCCACTTGCTATCAGATATTGGGTAGATGAAATTAACATCCAATAGTTTTTGTAATTCAACTTTCACAATATCTTTAAGGTGAGGATTTAGTCTCCTTTGAGGTTGGCGAATGGGTCTTGCATATTTTTCAATGTAAATGTGGTGAGTACACAATTGAGGATCAATTCCTTTCATGTCGGGGTAATCCCATGCAAAGGCTGCTTTGTATTTTCATAATAATTGGACCAATTTCTCTTCTTGTTCAGCAGTGAGATTTTTATTAATATTTAAAGTTTTTCTCGGCTCAATTTCTACAACCTTGCTATTGCTCACAGAAGTAGTAGGTATTGTTTGATCAGGAATATCTTTGAAAGGATCTTCTTCTTATTTATTATCGAATGCTGCTCTGACCATGTGACATTGCAAATGAGATCTGGTTTGTGACTTATTAATAAAATTATTAATGATATCATCCTCTATTTGATCTTTAAAATCAAGAGCATTTTCTATAGTTAGAGGTGATCTCATATTCTCCATAAGATATGATGCAGGTGGTTTTCTTGTTTTGATTATTGATAGACTTGGCTGGGCTGGGGGATATAGGGCTAAATTCTTGACATCATTTCCCCTTGTAATTTTCATGTTGCCTTGTCGGCACCTAATATAAGCATCGACAGTTGCCAACCAAGGTCTACCTATAATTAACGGATGTCCATCTAGTCGATTCTTTGGATTGATAACCAGGAAGTCAGCAGGGTATTCCCAGGAATCTACAGATACCATTACATCTTGTAGTATACCTTCTATTTTGACTACTGATCGGTAAGCCAATTCCAACAAGGTTGTTGTTGGTTCCAATGATGTAATGCCAAGTTTTTGACATGTGGTGGTTCTTAAAATGTTGATTGCTGCCCCCAAATCAACTAAGGTATTTGGAAATGATTGGCCATTGATCTGCACTGTGACTATAGGATTTCTTGGGTCTTTATATTTGATGGGTGTTTCCATTCCTGATAATAAGTCAGATAAGGTACTGACTATTTGGACATTAGGATTGGTTGTTGTTCTCCTCTTTGGCTTCTTTATGCATAATTCCTTAATAATTTTTGCATATATAGGAATACCTTGAATATCTTAGAGGAGAGGGATTTTTATACACAAATTTTTTAATTCTCCCAGAAGATCAAAATTAGGTTGTTCTAATGGACGAGGTATAATTAATCATTCTGGGAATGGTGGAGAGGAAGTTGTTACTTGTTGTTGACTTCGTTGTTGATTTTTTTGTTGAACTTCCTTCTCACTTTGTACTGTTTTTTCTACAGGTAACAGATCTTCAATGTGGACATCATTGTTTCTCTCTGTTTCGACTATGCGCCCAGACCTTAATTGAAGATCATTACACTCCCTCAGTTCAGTTTCTATTTATGGGGGTTCCATTATTTGGACAGACTGAACTGGCCTATTTTTTGGGTTTGGGTTGGGTTGGGCTGGGAGTTGTGGTCTTAAATTGGTCTGGGGGTTTGTATAAGAAGCTGGAAATGTAGGTTGAGAGAGAGGAATTGATCCAGCTGGCTGATTTGTAGGTTTTTTCCAGTTTGACTGCCAGGCCTGACTGTGGGAAGTAGAGGGGGACCATTGTGTAGGCCAAAAAGGTGGGTAGAAAGGAAAGCTAGGCCAATTATTTTGATTTGTTTGATTTGGCCAAGATGTGGGACAAAATGGCTGTGGTGACCAATTAGGAAAAGGTGGTTGATTCTGCCACATCCCACTATATTGTTGAGTATTATATTGAGGAGGTTGAAAAGAAAATGGATCATTTCGTATACCTGATGGTCGTGGCTGCCATTGTCGGCGCAGATTAAGTAGACATACCACTTCTGATTCTTCTTCTACCTCCTTATAAACTGCTTTTAGGCTAGGAAGCAAAGGAAATCCTTCTGTAGGGTGATATTTCATGCAAATGGCGCAGAATTTAATTACATCCAACGGGCATTCTTCATGGCTGTGCTTCTTTCTACATCTGGGACAAAATATTTCCAAGTTCTGCTCTGCTTCTGCCTGTTTCTTTTTGGCTTGCATAATATCGAACTGTGTTGTTAGAGTCCCAAGTATGTCTGTCTTAAAGTCTTCTAGCAGATTTCCAATCTCTGCACGAGTCACACCTTCATTAGAGGTCTTATTTTCCCTTGTGATTATATCACGTTCTGCTGATTTCAACCTTGTATTTCCCCTCGAACTCCTGATACACAAATCAATGATGTTAGGATAAATTTCCTGATATATATCACCTTTTCCCATAATATTCAATATTTCAACCCATTGATCTTTCATTCCCCTAATTAATGTGGTTTTCAGAACATTATCAGGTAAGGGTAAAGATGCATAAGGGGATCTATGAAGATTTTATTGAAACCGTTCCACATATTCTTCCAAGGTTTCATTTGGTTTTGCTGTCATTTGGAATATCTCATCTTTTAATTCTCGAGACCTGCAATAATCTTGATACTTCTTTAAAAATGCAGCTTTCATATGATCCCAATCAGTTATGACACCCCTACCTAATCCCATAAACCATCGTAAGGCTGCCCCTTTTAATGTAGAAGGGAATAGTTTTAGTTTTTGGGCATCGGTGGTGTAATCGTATCCCCTGCACAACACATCAAATTCAAATAAAAACACATCTGGGTCCTCTGATGTTAAGCCATGAAATGTGGGAATATGTTGAAGAGGAATAACTTTCATGGGTGCATTGACTGCAGTATCTACTATAGGATATTACAGCGTAGAGGTCTGCTGCTGATTATGATTTTGGTTATGGGCCATTTGATCGAAGATATGCCAATATCCCTCTGGGATTTCCAAGGAATTTCTAGGTTGACGAGCAGGGGCAGGAATGGATTTGACAACACTCCCTTTTTATAGGATAATAAGTATTTCCTGTCGACCTACTGTTAGAGGTGATTCAGGACCTTGGTTCCGAATAAGTTGAACAACACTTCCCTTATCTGGGCTGCTTATTGTTTGGGCAATTTCAATAGGAAATTTCAAGTTTGTGGTTTCTCCCGTTTCTCCTTCTCCTTCTCGGAGATTGCTAGCGTTCCCTTCTTGAAGGAAACTTATGCAAGGATTCTCAATTTCTTGGGAATCTTGCTCAATTCCCTTTGTTTGACTATGTATCTCAGCAAAGGCTTCAGATGGTGATTTTGTAGCCTGAAGGGAACTAGTAGGCTGTCTAGAAGTAGTTGTTTTAAATCCTACTGATGGTTGAGATTCAGTTCTTTTAAGGATTTCGCCAATAAAGGTTGTGCGCCCAAGGGTCACCGATCCCTTAGGTTTTTCAGTTTTAGGAGGAATTTTGTTTCGCTTAGTTGATTTATTCATTCAAAGAAACAAACCTTCATTCCTACCTAAAGAAAGAAGCTTACCTACTTCTGCTGTGAAGCGGGCTGCGAGCAAGTGTGTTTCTTGCCCAGTGCATAGGTTCTTACCTTCCGTCTTTAATACCCAGTTATCCGCAAGCAGAAGAAAATCCGCTGTGCATTACTCCTTTAAAATGGCATACACTCTCCCCGGAAACAGTGCCAAAATGTTGGGTCATAAAAATGTATCTTTTGAACACCTAATTAGCCTACATTAATCATCAATCCAGGAGCGTCTTTTTATTTCAACAGTGTACTCTGTCTGAGGCTGCAATTGTCTAAGAGCAATGCTGTGAAGATGTAGTACAAAATAACAAATGCAAAAGTAACAAATGCTCGAAAATAAACCTAATTACAGTGATATGAATGGAAAGATTAAACTACTTCAATCTTGCAGAACATCGATCAGGGATGGAGTAGCTATAAATATTTCCCTTAGAAATCGATGCAAGATGACCAATCTGGGGACTTGGAAGCTGAAGCCTCTATCCTCTACAGTTGGAGATCTTAAAGAAATCAAACCGAAAGCAGATTCAATGAAAGCAACTTAAAGGAAACACAATCTGGAAAGGAACAACAACATGTAATTATAACTCATCTGTTTACTAATCAAAGACTACAAATAAGTAATGAACAGAAATGGAACAACAACGTGGAATGAACAACAATTCTAACATACTCAAGCCACTAGATTTCTATGCTTCAATTCTGTCGACAACTTCTCACCACACAACAATCAATTATAACAGATTATAAACTAAAGGAACAACAACTCAAATCAGATACAAGTCAGCGAAGCTTTATAATAACAACAAGATAATCGAACAACAAATCGTGCTTATTATAAAGAATGAAATAGCAATGACTCTGTATTTGATCCAATGAACGATAAACCAATTCTGTAATTAAAACAAACATTAAAAACACTCCACACGACAGTAAACAAAGATTAAAATACAGACAACAAGATGATTCCACCAGAGCCGGGCCCTTAGTGCCAGTGAAATACTGCTAGGCTAATTCAGAACTGTAAAAGGTAGAGAAAACGTGTGTCTTCTATTAAACCAACATAAAGTTTTACAAAGAAGTTTCTCTCAAAACAGAGAGTTAATAAAATAGATAAAATGTAAAGTCTTTCGATCAATTCCTAACTTCAACAAAAATCGTCCCCTTGTCACTAAAGGACATGTCTTTATATATCAAATCTCGACGGACCAATCAAGGAATAAGATGAATTTGAACAACGATCCCTCAGGATCGAAATATCCTGAGGGATTCGCTCCTCTGCGTTTATTCATCATTCTGTTTACTCTGACTGAGGCTGAGCTATCCCCTGCCTTTTCTGGGCTATTCGTTCAGATCTCCTTGCCTTTGGCTGGATATGGTTCAACGCTGATGGAGCAACAGTTAGATTATTCTTAACCCCGCCTTTGGTACAGTTGTTCACCTCTTCGAATTCTTGTTTGTCAATCAAAAAGTAACCTTAAGTCATCTTTTCATAATAAACATAAACATTTCTAATTACATAGTAATTCTTATGATAAATTACCTTTCCAAGGCAAACAGGAGTATATCTATGGTAAAAAATGAGTAAATACATAGTAGTTTCATACCTCTTTCACTGCCCAACAGTTGGTACATTGTATTTATGCAATGGTATTTCTAACTCTGTTAATGCTTTAACTTCCAAAGGAACAGATGCAGGATTATGGCATCATAGGCTCAGACACATGAGTGAGAAGGGAATGAAGATTCTTCACTCAAGAAATTTGTTGCCAGGTTTAAAGAATGTTGATTTGGATTTCTGTGAAAATTTCATTTATGGAAAACAAAAGAGAGTCAGATTTCTCAGAGTTGGGAAAGAAAAGAAGAGCGAAAAATTAGAGCTTGTGCATACATATGTATGGGGACCTGCTCAGGTATCATCTCTCGGTGGCTCTCGTTATTATGTTACTTTTATTGATGATGCAACTAGAAAAACATGGATTTATTGTATTTAGAATAAATCTAATGTATTTGATACTTTCAAGAAATGGAAAGCTTTGGTTGAGATTGAGACAGGAAAGAAGTTGAAGTGTCTCAGATCAGATAATGGAGGTGAATATTGCAGCAAAGAGTTTGATAGGTACTGTTCAAAGCATGGAATTAGCAGAGAGAAGACAGTTCCAAGAACACCACAATAAAATGGTGTGTCAGAAAGAATGAACAGAACAATCATGGAGCGTGCAAGGTGCATGAGATTGCATGCATGATTTCCTTTACAATTTTGGGTAGATGTTGTAGATACTGCTGTTTATCTAATAAACAGAGGGCCTTCAAGTTCCTTGGATGGTGGTATTCCAGAGGAAGCATGGACAGGTAAAAAGGTAAACTACTCTTTTTTAAAGCCTTTTGGCTGTGAGGCCTTTGTCCATATTAATAAAGAAAATAAAACAAAGCTTGAGGCAAAATAAAAGAAATGTACCTTTATTGGATATTGTGTTAATGATTTTGGATATCGCTTATATGATTATGAAAATCACAAAATCATTAGGAGCAGAGATGTAATATTCAATGAAAAGGTCTTGTATAAGAATCAGCTGCAGGAAAAGAAATAGGAAAAAGAAAGCAAGGAATACACGGTTCTTGATGAGATAACTGAAAAAGTAAAGGTGCCTGAAAATAATAATAATCAACAACCACAGCAACAACAACCACCACAACAGCAACATGCACCTCAAACACCTGAAAGTGGTGTTAGAAGATCTACCAGGATAAGTAGACCCCCTGAACGATACTCTCCTTCATTATATTATTTATTGTTGACTGATTCTGGTGAACCCGAATGTTATGAAGAAGCAATGCAGGTTGAAAGCAGGAAGAAGTGTGAGCTAGCCATGGAAGAAGTGGTTTACAGGCTGAAGGAAGAAGATGGAGGAAAACGGAGGTACAAAGCTAGACTTGTGGTGAAGGGCTTCGCACAGAAGAAAGGTATTGATTTTGATGAATTATTTTCTCCTGTTGTTAAGACGACTTCAATCAGAACTATTTTAAGTCTTGTAGCAGCGAAAGGTTTACATCTTGAACAGTTAGATGTAAAGACAAAATTTCTCCATGGAGATTTTGAGGAAGAGATCTATATGCAGCAACTAGAAGGATATGAGGTCAAAGGGAAAGAAAAATTAGTGTGCAGGTTAAAGAAGAGCTTGTATGGATTAAAACAGGCTCCAAGGCAGTGGTATCTAAAATTTGACAAGTTTATGTCTAAACAAGGTTATACTAGATGTCACTCTGATCATTGTGTTTATCTAAAAAGGAAAAATGATGGCAGCTATATTATATTGTTATTGTATGTAGATGACATGCTTGTTGCAGGGTCTAACATGCAGGAAATAAATGTGCTCAAAATAAAATTGGCAAATTCATTTGCAATGAAGGATTTGGGAGCTGCAAAACAAATCCTTGGTATGAGGATAGCTAGAGATAGAAAAAATCACAAATTAACACTGTCTTAGAATGAGTACATAGAAAAGGTGTTGAAAAGATTTAATATGCAGAATGAAAAACCAGTTAGTACACCTTTTGCTAGCCATTTCAAACTTAGTAAGGAAATGTGCCCCAAAACCCAAGAAGACATGGATTACATGTCTAAAGTTCCAAATGCATCAGAAGTTTGAAGCTTAATTTATGCAATGGTCTGCACAAGGCATGATATTGCACATGCAGTGGGAGTTGTAAGCAGGTACATGAATAATCTAGGAAAAGAACATTGGATGGCAGTAAAATGGATTCTCAGATATTTGAGAGGTACCACAAATCAAGCATTATGCTTTGGTGGTTCAAACATTGCTCTATAGGGATATGTTGATGCAGATATGGCAGGTGACAGAGATAACAGGAGGAGCACTACAGGATATGTATTTACTATAGGTGGAATAACTGTCAGTTGGGTTTCAAAAATCCAAAGTGTTGTTGCACTTTCAACAATATAAGCAGAGTATGTCGCTGCTACAGAGGCTAGTAAAAAAATAATTTGGTTACAAAGGTTTATGGATGAATTGGGTAAGAAGCATGATATGGGCACGTTATACAGTGATATCAAAAGTGCCATTCATCTTGCAAAGAACTCAACATTTCATTCTAGGACTAAACACATACATCTCAAGTACCATTTCATATGGTCAGTATTGGAAGATGGAGAGTTGAAGCTGGAAAAGATACACACTAGCCAGAATCCTGTAGATATGCTAACAAAAGTTGTAACCAGGGAGAAACTGAGAATGTGCTCATTTTCAATTGGTCTTCAAGGATGACGATGAAGATGAGGAACAACCATGTCTAAAGAGGAGTCATTGTCTAGCAAATGAAGCAGCGGTGGAGTTGCTACAATCAGTCTCCAAGTGGGAGATTGTTGGGTGTGGAGCTTGATTATCTTGTTTACTTTGTATCACAGCATTGGACCCCTGTACCTTAAAAGGGGTGGCAACGTCGCTCGTAATTAATCGCTGCCGTGGGGGGTCCAGGGGGGGTGGAAGCACTTTTTGGAGCCCTTCCTTGGCGAGGGTTTCGGGGGCAGTGCCCCCGAAGCTAAAAACAGATGTAAAATTTCCTTGTAAAAGTATAGTAATTTCTAGTCAATCTGGGCCGTTCATAGACGAATGATCTGACGGTAGAAGTTATGTTTAGTTTAGGGTTTTTTTTCCTAGAAGGCAACCCCCTTGTATATACGAGGGTATTTTATTGTGGCTATGGATTATGGGTGTATTCTCAAAGCGAGAAACAGATAGAGAGACTGTGAGAGAGAACAGAGGATATTACAGCGGATCTGCTATAGGTTTTGTCTCTTCATTTTTGCTGGATAATAGAAAGGAAGGACTGGTTGTTCGGGGTGGACGTAGCCCAAAATGGGTGAACCAAATATATCTGTGTCTCTCTGGTTTTACGTGTTTTGTGTGCTTGTATTTTTCGCATATTTTATGTGTTGCATTGCTCCATAATATATTATTTTCTAACAATATTCCCACTTTAGCACACTGCTAAAAGGAATATTAAATTTTTCTGTTTACACATAAGAGGTAAATAAATGGGTAAGGAGGCCCATACATTGCAGAATAATGAATAAAATCCCTCATAGAATGAAAGGGGATATTCATAAGAGCAGGATTTCACACCCTCAAGTGTCAAACAGGGCATTTGCATGGAGATAAGGTCAAGTTTGACCAAGTCAACAACGCTGGGATAGGAGGTGGAGAACACTTTGATAGACGGCACAGTATGAATGGGAAGAGGGTTATTTGGTGAAGAAAAACCCTAATGAGTGGGACCCATGGAGAGAGGTCTTTCACTTGTTTAGATGAGGGCAAGGCAGCCATTGTTATTCATGCTATGTATTATTGATTTCTTGGTCTGTTCAGACTTTGTGCATTCTCCTGCTGTTTAGCAGAGTTGTAGTGCTGTTTAGCACAAGGATTTCCTGTTCAGGAATTCCTTTCCCTTTCAAGAGAGGCCTCTTGAAAAAGCTTGCCCTTTATTTCTCCAAATTCAGGCTTGAGGCCAAGCTTCCCCCTTAAGCTACAACGTTATTCCTCTAGCAGGAAACATTGTGTTGCAGGGTGTTGCAGTGGAGGGTTGACAACACCACTTCCGGGGCTTGTTTTTCAAAGGAGAAAGCTTTATTTCCTTTGGAACACCAGTGAGGAAGACTCTGGAGATTATTGCAAATTTTTTCACTTGGCCAACACATTCCCTTTCACCTACAATGCAGTCACTTCTCTAGAATGCGTTATTTTCAGTGTGCAATTGCAGTGAGGGCTTGCAGGTTTATTGGAGGGTGAGATCTTCAGTGATAGGATTAGCCTTTCACATGAGGGATCATTGGAGGAGGTTTTTTTATCTGATGCAACATCTTCATTCATCTCCATCTAGTTCCAGTTCTTGAGTTGCATCTGCTACCTTGCAACTCTGGCATTTCTGTAGATTTGCATATTTCAGCCAATCCTTCCAGGATTGACTTGAAATAGTCTTTGGGAGCTTAGATATTCTCTCCCACTATTGTATGAGCCATATATATGTAGATATATGATGTTTTGTATTTCCTGTAGTAGTGCTCTATCTATGACTGCGCAGTTTTGATCCATAGACACTATGCTATGTAGCAACATTCCATCTTTTGGCATATGTAGTCATGGGAGGCTCATTTGCCTTGCTTATTTGAGTTATGCACACTTCTATTGTACTCATTTGCTGCTGATATGGATAATAAAATGGCTCCATGTTTTCCATACATTTTGGTATGATGTTGTTCACTGTTATTTCTAGTTTTTGTTTACATATTGCTGCATCTCCAATTTAGGAATACTATAACATATTCCTAACATTGTAGATTTTCCCTATTTTTGGATATTACACATGTTCGGGTGAAACTTGTTAAATATGGTTGCAAAACACTGTTGAAATCCTTGAACTTATCCTTCTTTTGGCACTTCAAGGTTCTCAACTCAGTGAGAATCATAGAAGGGGGTTTTCCTCGGAGAAATTTTCAAGGAAGGTGCGGCAGAATTGCTCACAAGTCGAAATGGAAGCGATAGACAATGAACGATTCCAAGTAGCGACTTTGTTTTCTAAGGTGTGTGGGAAGAGATAGAAAGCTACATCATCGAACTGTACCCTCATCATTTGCAAGGCCAGGTTGAAGTTACTAATGTGGTCCTCAGCTAGCATTCACTTCTCAGGATCAAACTTGGGAAGGTGCTTCTCCTGGTGTTGGGGCATGTCATGAAGAGGACCACGGAGGCCCAGAGGAGGACATAGGGTGGGATGAAAACATACTCAGTTTTGTTTTCAGAATCACTCCCAGCGCTAGACCTAGAAGCTTTGCCTTCATGTTGAGAGTGCATGTCTTGGTTTCAGTTAACTCTAAGATCTTCGAGGTTTGTAAGATTCCTCAAGTTTTTGAAACCACCAAAGTTTGCATTAAAAAGGAAGGGTTGTCTGTTTCGGTTTTGGTGGTGGTGATGAGTATGGTATGTGTTTTGACTGTGCCCTTGACCTCTTCTGGCCCCTCCCCTAGGTGGGTTATTAGCTTGGGTGTTGTCATTCAAAGGTTGATTGGGCTGGGGACTAGTGTTTGGTTTGGGTCTAGTAACTTCAGGGCCTCCTCCATCGACCCCTCGGGGGCTGTCGGGAGGTTCAACTGAGAGTTAGTCGACTGCATCTGTGTAGTCTTCAAGCATTAGGCTTATGATTTGAGGCACAAAGTTGACTAGGACACCCTGGCGAGTGTGATACGTTTCGGGGGTTCACGGATTGGCCAGGGAACCGATGGCAGGGAGGTTTTGAAGACCTCTAACGAGATCGTGGGTGTAAATCCCTTATTTGGTGTGACGTGACCTTGTAGAAAGGTGGGTCCTCCTCACGGGGGGCATTCTCGAGAGGTGGAGGACCAGTTTTTTCAAACCCGATATCTCCCTATTCTGGGCTAGGGAAGGGGTTATGTGGAGTGTGCATAGGGATGTTACTTGCGTGGTGGGAGCCTACCATCAAGCCCTCCTTCTAGCACCAAATATGTTGATGGGGAAAAATTCCTTGCCAGCAGTAGGGGAATATCCCCAGTATAAAGTCCCAACTAGACTCTACACCATTTGTGATAGGGATCTCGTCTAGTATGTAGGCCTGGTTGCCATTGAAATGATGAGATGTATGATGTTTCTCAAATAGAGGTGTCTTTCAAGTTCATGAGAATGTACGACTACTCAAACGATACGAGACGAATGGTCGACGGGTTCTCTTGAAAATGAAACATTATGAATAACAAAGCGAGATTTAAAGCATGTAGCCAAAATAATTATTGTTAGGAAAACATCATTAGGGCCATGCTCATACAGAGGCTCATTTGAAAATAAGAGAAAAAATTCAATATGATCAAAAAGCCCTTCAATTTCTTAAGCATGTCTCTGAAATATTAAGGAAATATCAATAAATAAGTCATTAACATATCCCTATGCTAAACTTCCACGTACCATTCATATATCCAAAGAGATTAAACATATAAATGATGCATGAACATAAACACAGATTAATAAGTTACCAATGATACCAAGAACATGAGAACATAATATTCATAATGTCAACACACATACGTTTCCATCAGATCCAATAGTGGCGTCAAAAACATTCATTTGTATTCATTCCCATAATCATACATTCAATTATGTACAACTATCTCTCTCTCCTTTTGGAGTCCAAAAAAGGTCCATACATTATCTCCCGAGGGAGTGCATATAGAATCAGAAATGACCCTTGGGCTACCCTTCCCTTTCATCTTCCCGACTGTTGGCATGGTCTACAGCCTGGGAGAATTTTTGACTTGTGACTTGAGTGAGGTTGTGACCTACGACTGGGCAACATTTGCAACCTGCGACGTGCCTGTTCCTGCGACCTGTTAACCCAGTATTTTCAAGAAGCAACTTTGTGATGGAGATGATTGGGGTTTCTACCTGTTGTTTTTCTTTAAGATAAGTCTGCCAGGCTAGGTAGTCGACGACCACTGGAGTGATTTGGGGCATATCCTCTCCTAGCCTATGAAAACATTCTAGAGCATTCGGAACTAAAGTATGCCTCTTTGTGTTGATATGGTTGGATAGAGAGGCCATCTTGGTGTAGATCTGGACCGATAAAAATGTACTGGGCGATGTTTTCCTTGGAGGCTGGGAGATCCTGTGAGGCGTATGCTTGTTTGATGGGTTCTAAGAATGCTTTGATGTCCTGCATTACCTCTTCCCTCTTCCTCTGCTTTTCTAGTGTACCTAAGGAGGGGATGTGGTGCACTTCCGCCATCAAATATATGTCATTGATGAGATGCTCATAGGCGGAAATTACCTTCTCTACATCTTTTATGAGCTTTTCTATGGATTGAAGCTTCATCCGTATCTATACCTTATCATTCTGAGTGCAAATCCAATCCTTATTTGGCAAGGTGGCAGGGGACTGTGGGTACCTTTCAGACCATTCGAGTATTTAGTCTAGTGTTGTGGAGGCTTCCTTCAGCTGTGCAACCCTTTTACTTGTTTCTGCTTGGGCCCCTACCAAAGGAGCGACTATCTGTTTTATAGTTATCATCTCCTTGTATACCTGCTTCATGATGCTTCCTAATATATCCAACTCCCCTTGAATGGCAGCTTGCAATCTGCTGGCCTGAGTGAGTTCAAGTTGGAGCCTTTGATTTTTAGTTTCCAGGGCCTTCTTTTCCTTTTTTGCTTGAGTGGCACTCTGCTCAGATGCATGGAGTCTGCTCTACAGAAACAAGATTTCTTTGCGCATCATGCTAAAATTCTCTTCGATGGCATTTGAAAAAGTGGTTCCAGTTGATGCTATCATTATAGGGTTAGTCCTGGTGTCTAGGACTATGTCTTTCTCCATGGTCACTACGAGAGGCTCGACTAGATTCTGTGCAAGGCATTATCTCCTTTCTTGCCCGATCTTATGAGTGTACTGATCGTAAGATAATCTTGTAATATCCAGTACATCATCCTCATGTTCCTCCAATATGTTGAGTTTTGAGAGTGGGATTTGTCCTCCTGTTATGGGAGTTGCCGTGGGTATGTCAATATGTGGCAGGTCTGTTTTATTCCCAGTTTTTGAGGGTTGTGACCCACTTCCCTCTGCCTCCTTGGACACATATGTCTGTGTCTTCTGAGCTTCTTCCTCCTTTCCCTTATTTTCCACTTCTTCTTTATCCTGCTCCTGTTTCACCCTGTGCTCAACTTCCCTTTTTTGCCATTCTTCTTCTTCCTTCTTCCCACAGGCCTCTTCTGCTTGCTTTTTTTTTCGTTCCTCTCTCTGTCGTTTCTTCTACTGTTCTTTGACCTGTTTCCTTTGTTTCTATTCTTCCTATTGCTACACCAAGGCATCTTGGGATATCTTGAGTTCTTCCTCCCTCCGCTTCTGCTCGGTCTCTAGTTGTGCCTCGGCTCCTTTTCCCCCTCCTTCTTGTTGATCCTTAGGAGGATCATTGCTTGTAGTATTCTTCAAATTTTTGGATTGGGAAGTCGATGCTCCTCCTGAGGGGTCCTTTCGCTTCATAGCATCTACTATATCTTGCAGAGTTTGATTGTCTTGGCACTAACCATCCTAGCCGCCATCCATGTTGGCTTGCCCTTCAGGGGCTGCTTCCTTGTTTTCATTTTACTAGTTTTTCACTTGTTCTTCTATAGGGCACTCTCTGTGCTGATAGGTCCAGTTAAATTTGTCCTGCTTGCAGTGTGTGGGGACAATCCTTTCAAGATCATAAGACTTGTGGGATAAGTTTACGAAGTGGAAGCCCTTGATGTATTCTTCTTCCGATCAACTTCTTTGAAATCTTTGACTATGTAGGCACCAATAGTGAGTGGGAGGGTAGGCCACGATTTCTTCTTACCCTTGCTTAGCGTCTTAGAGAACCCGCTGGTCATTTGATAGCACACCTCTCGTAATTTTAGTTTGGTAGTGAAGAAATTTGGTAATGTATGAGGTGCCTTGAATGACCCAAAAACTATGAAGAAGGTACCTTCTGTAATGGGGAACTAATGGTCTCCATGGCCCTTTTGGACATGCAGGGAGAATCTTCATTGAAAAGGTGCCGGTAGAGCGCGATGATAAAATTGTATGAGATGGGATCAATGTCCTACTTGTACCTGGCAGCCCAGAACATGTTCAAATCTTTGTGGTTAGACCCACCATGTGCTGTGTCCTAGTTGTGTTTCCAACCATCAAAATTACATCGCGAGCACATTGCATCTAAGGGGTGGGAAGCCATGTAAAACTCTGATGCACATCCCTCCTCTGGTACGTGGGCTGCTGATATGTTCACCTTTAGTGCGGACATTAATAGATGTGCATAGTTGAAATGAGTTCCATAGGATGTGATTGCGTACATGAGTGGAACCCATGTTCCATTAAAGGTAGTGGCGTCCTTCCTGCCATACATCCTGCACATTATAGTTGTGACAAGCCTGTATACTTTTCTTAGGCCTTTGGTTTTTTACTCCTGATCCTTCTTCCCTTTAAAATTCTCAGGGTCCTCCCACCAGCCCTTCAAGGTATCTTTCACTGGTACGGCGTGTGTGGCGATCCACTGGGTGTTGAAATATTCCTCCCTAGCCGAGAGTGAGTAGTATACTTCTGTGTCCTTCCCAATCAGATTGGAAAAAGGCTTTCTGGCGTGATCACAGATGACCCAGAACTTTGAGTCCACCTTCTGGAGAATCCACTCGATTACTTCCGCGCATGGGAAGATTGGTGGGTGGGCACCCACATAATGAAGCTTAGACCTCTTGACATGAATGTATACCTATTGGTCTACGAGGTCCTCTGGGAATTCTTACTTTGTGAATTCTTGGTAGACTTGATACCATGACATCTTGTTACCTTTACCAAAGACATAGGTGGTATCTCCATATATGGGAGGTGGCGAAGGAGGCATGTATCCTTCTGATAGCTCTATCTCCGGGCTTTTGTGTCTTCAACGAACTGCTGGAGGCCCCATGTCACTTGAGGCCGAAGAGATAGATACACACTCAAGCTTAGCTTTGATATTCCTTGGCATATTTAGAAAATAATCCCATGATAAGACGGACGACATGAAAGCAAAATAAAAGGAACAATTGACTGTACCAACTAAGGCATTGGCTACTCAAGCTGGGTTGCTGCGACCTGTGCTGGTCACAAAAATCTAAAATTGGAATTGTTATGACTTGGCGACCTAGTAATGAGGTCGCAAAGTTGCATCTGTGTGAACAACTTCTTGACTTCGCGACCTTGTGAATTAGCAACTCAGTGACCAGGTCGCTAGGTCGCAATTTCGCAAGGTTGAAAATTATCGATTATGTTTACAGTCAAAACTTTGTGACTTTGCGACTTTACGACTAGGTCATGAGGTCACATTAGGGCTTTTATGAAGAAAAATAGGCGGTCGCGACCCATAGGGGAAAAATGGGAAAAATGGAGAAAACTCTAAGGGAAGAAAATAAATTAGAGCTGAAAGGCTCACAAGAAGGCTAGGGAGGGGTGCCTATAGTGGCAAGAGGATAAAGGAGGGGTTAAAATGGGTTTAGACATGGTAGGATTAGAAAGGGGAAGCGAAACCCTAGCTGGGTGACAGTGAGGGCTAAGGATTGCAAATGAGGGGTATCTAAGGCAATTAATAGCCTAGGTTTGGGGTAGGTAGGGCCATAGCCAATAAACAGGAGCTGCAGGAGGTTTCAACAACTTACTTGGGAAAAATCACACTCTGGTTGGCTTGTCAGATGTCTTGTTTGCTTCGTCCCGTAGGTCAAATGCGACCTACGTTGCCCCTTTATTTATAAAGGGGTCGAACGTGCGGTCATTAATGGAGGTCTCAAGGTCGCAAATCGTGCTTAGTCGGGTGCGTATGCGACCTCACAACCTTTCGACTTGGTGACCTGGAGGTCACTGGGTTGCAAGGTCGTGTAGTCGCAAAGAGTAGATTTTGACATAGTTTGCGACCTAGTGACTTGGCGACCTTAGGCAGGTCACAAGGTCGCTAAGTCGCATTTGCTGAAGTTTGGAAGAAGAGCGACTTTGCGACTTTACTTAGAAAAAACTTGAAGTCATCTTTTGCGTTGAGATTACCTGTCCAAGGTGGATTTTTTGAGGTCCATGGTAGAGGCTAGAGAAAGCTTGTTTTTATCATAAGCAACAAGGGCTCTGTAATTTCAAACTAGTGCCAAATTTTGGAGGGTGGTGTAGCAGCTACAAAACTTACCTTATGAGTTTTGTCTTACATTGTTTAGTCTGTTAACTAACAACAAGATCATCTTCTCTGTGGCCTTCTACAGGTAGCAACCAACTACTAAAGAGGTGCATTTTGGTACACTTGTGTAGAAAAAACACCACCACTAGATTGGTGACCATATTGGATTATTTTTCTTGGTTATTGGTTGTCTTTACAGGTCATTCTCCCTACTCAAACAACTGTAAATCATTCAGACACTCTCTGAGAGTTATTCGAGACATTCAGTCTCTGTTCTGATAGGCAGAGAGCCCACTATTTTATTTATTTTTATTTTATAGTATCTTTTATTTTATAGTATCTATATATATATATCTTGCGCATCAACGTGCCTTTTTTTATGACAGACGCGCACTCCGCGCTTGTGGGTCAAAAACCCGCGCTGTATTTACAGAAAACAAAAAATCATTGTCTTTTTTTAGTTTTGCAGGTGATTGCAACCCATAAATACTTGCCTTCACCACCATTCTGCATTCTAATTTTTTAGATTGTTAATTGCTACACTAACCACCACTAGTATAACGATTAAAGGTTCTTATTTAAATTTGAAAAAAAAACACATAGCCTAACTAAGAAAAGGAGTAAGTGGCCCAAATCCACGTATGTTTTCTTTTTAAAGCTAATGTTTGCTAATTCTTAGTCAAAACACATAGTTTAATTATGAGGAGTAAGTGGCCCAAAATCCACAATTCTCTTTTCTTGATTAACTATTTTTTAAAATTTTGCATTAGGCTTGGGACTAGGGTAAAAATGTTAAATATAGAAAGCAAGTAATCTCTGCCTCCCTTGCACCTCTCGGTGAACCTGGGTTGGCATATGAAAGCTTTCTCAAAAAAAATTTGAACTACCATCTCCTCGTAGTTCTACATAGTCTAATTAGGAAAAGTGAAAGCGGCCCATTATCCTCACATCATCTCAAAATTGTGCAAGGAACAAACAAAACATAGTGTAATTAGGAGGGAAGTAAGGATCATTGCATATCCGCATCCTAAAAAACTCTTGATTTTTCACTCTAAAATACACACTAAAGCATCGGTAATATTTGAACCAAAAGGCACCCAATTGTTAGAGCTTTTATTCTTATCTTATGTTTGCTTGCAAAATCACACCCTAAAGAAAATTGAGACTCTTAAAAAACAACCATAATTTGAACTCACTAAATTCTCCCCACAAGGGTGTTGCACGTTATTTTGTCACCATGAAATTTTACTATCCATATAAGTCTATCACTACCTATATTGTGCTCCCTTAGAAGTAAAAAACCCTAATTTTCCTAAACCAAGTCTTGGAATTGGAGAAAAGCTCATTAAAACCCTTAAAAGTCTAACTTCGCACTTTTCCTAGCCTTTTCCTACGGGTTCGTGGATACTTGTTCTATAGCCTGCGGCAAATCCCGAACGTTCTGCTAATAAAACCTGCGGACCCCTGTAAAAATTCAAATAAAGGAAAAAGTAAGTTCTAGAAGCCTAGTTTGTCAAATATTCTCCCAACTGGAAGCTTCTAGAGGCACCATCAGTTCGAGCTTTATCCCTCCACTCATGGAGCTTATCCCTTGGTCTATGGAGCTCAAATCCCTTCATGAGAGGAATCCATCCCCCTATTCATGGAACTGAAAACATCTCCATTTCCCTATAAATTGAGCTCATGTTTCAGTCTCAAGGGTAGATTGTAGACATACATGTTAGTTGCTGAAGAAATTATCTAGAGAGCATACTCTCTACACTAGTTGTTGTTGGCATGAGATTGATCACACCCTTATGTCCATAACTCCATGCTGGTTCAAAGAGAGGAAATCTTGTCAAAATGAATGAGGAATGATTGTTTAGGACCCTCGGAGTAACTTGTACGACATCAAGGCATCATGTTGTAAAGTTACTCTTTTCATAAAAGATAATACATATGGATCTACTTTTCTCATTGAGTTGTTCTTGTGCTTATTTGAATAATTCAATACTTAGACTCCTTGATCACTAAGTTAGATTAGTTGTTCTTAATTATTATATGTTTCAGGTGCTTTTAATTCTTTTGTTTTTCTTTGACTACAGGTTCTACTTAATGAAGAAGCCTCTTTGGAGCGACTGGATAAAAGACTACACCGAACGTTGGATTTCAAGGTAGGGGCATGTCCTCTTTCTTTGTTTATAATAATTAGGAATTGCAAATAATCTAGAGAAAATGATTTACAAATGGATGTTTGTTTCTAGCTATTCGTAGAATAATAGGGAGATCGCTCTTGTTCGCAAGAGGGATTAATCCGCATAAAAAAATGGTGACTCCGCTGGGGAATATAACTTAGTTTTCCTTTTTATTTTTCAGTTTGAATTTTAAGAGTTTTCTTATTTTGATTTGTCTGAGATTGGGTTGGGTAGATATATTTTAAGAATCCCTGAAAGGAAAAGTTGAATATTTTTTATTTATTTATATTTTATTTTATTTAATTAATTAATTTTTTTTTATTTTTTTTTCTTGCCTCCGCGGTTTTTATTTGAAAACAGTGCGGTAGCAACCACAACTTTTAGTTCAGAACAATGCGGTACCACTTTTTTCTCCATTAGAACCCATGGACTTGTGGAATTTTTTTGAAAAAGTTAAAATTCTCTTTTTAGGAGCCAGATTACCTGATTCTTTGTGTTTGCCCCAGTCTACCTTAGCTGTCAAATCTTATGTGTTAACTTCTTTTCAACAAATTTTGCGTGTGTGATTTTTCATCCGATTTTCATTTTATGAGTGAGTGTTTTCCCTACTTTTTTGCTGCTCCATACAAGAAACCTTCATATACCTCAGCTTATTGGTATTATGATTTTCTCTTTTTGAGCCATTAAAACCTTTGCAAACCTTACTTTTATGAAAATTGTTTTCATTTTCATTTGAAAATTTGGAAGAGCCTTTTAGCTTACTAAGGCCTGATTTTCACAGCAAATCATTTTTGGATGTTTTCATTTCTGCTGAGATAAGTAGAAATTATTCTTGGTTCGATCACAAACTAGGAGAAAATGTCCTCAAACTTTCTAGATAGACTTAAAAATTAGAATTTTTCTTTGATTTTGAATTTTATGTTTTTAGGAGTTTTAGATATTGTTTTCTTTTTGGAAATAGTTTGTTTAATGATTTGTAGTTTATGATTTGATTGATAAAGAAATTTCATTTTGAACGAGTAATAGATCATTTTTGTGAAAATTGAGTTCTCAAAGAAATCATCTTCTTTTCAAAGATTTTTTTTATGAATGAAAGAATTGGTTTTTTGAAAATTATTAAATCTCTCAATCTTTCCCTTAAATTAGATTCATTGAAAAGAAAAGAGTTGCACTCCTCATTTAGATGCATTTAGCCTATTTTTGAGTTGGGTCATCAACATCATTAAAGTTTCACTTCCATTCCTTCAGCCTTAAGCAATAGCCAAATTAAAAACAAAGCTTTAATAAAATTAATCTAGATATTTTACATTTTCTAGGGCTCTTTCCACCAACATAGCTTAGGCTAGTGTCTTGGAACATGTTGTAATTAACATTCCAAGACAATTCAAACAAACAAGTAGAAATCTTGTGGTAGGAAAATCCAAATGTAGCATTTTTTCTCTGGGAAGATCTTCTTAAAAGAGTCAATCACGAGATCATGTCCAAACCAGTGAGGTAATTGTACCTATCTCATTGGGAAAGATAGCAGATGTGCACGTATTAAAAATAGTAAACCTCGGATAGACCATTGTCGAGGAGCCTGGGGTCACTTCTTGGTAAACCTTGCATTATATCAAGGAGCCTTCAAGGGGATTGAGCTTGTTACTCTGCCCTTGCGTGTATATCGGATCGTATACTATTCCCCCAGGTACATTTGTTCTTGTTGATGACCTTAGTGACTATAAACTTTAGGATTTTTTCCCAAGGTGACGGTGGAGGGAAGTTCCCACTGTACTTGGAGCAGACGTCGACTAGACTCACTTGGAATTTCTGGAGGGTACTATTCACTTTGATATGGCATAAGTGGAGAGACTCGCACCAAACTATTTCATTGAGCAGGTTGTCGGGTGTTACACAACAATTTGTCACCGTCCCGCACATTGGAGGGCTTATTCCGTGACCTGTGAGCAGTGACATAACCTGAAAACACTTTCATGGCATTCCCCTAGACATGGAATTTCATTCCTCTGAAGACATCTCCTTGTGAAAAACCCTAAAAATATCCTTTTCATCCTTAGCGCAACTAGCCAGTGTTATACCCGCGCCAATGGGGGAAATCCTCCAAAGAGGGTGCGCCAATTGGCGCTCTGTCTCAGAGTTGCACTCGCGCCAGGCTTAATAAAGGGTGTTTTTTAAAAATAAATGGCGAAAGATTGACTCTAACCAACTCCCCTTCCACCATCTATATAAGCTTGCCATTTCCCTTTGCAAGATAGTCTCCAAGAGCCTTCATAGCCTAAAGAATGCTGCAATAGCCCTCATAGAGCCAAATCTATAGCAAGGAGATTGACGATCAAAGAGAGAGGCTTGTCTCCATTCCTGACAAGCTTTACCGAGACGTATTCCGCTGACGACCTGCCGAAGGGATATTTCAGCGTCAGAGCTAGGTTGTATTTTCCTTTGTATGAATTAATGATAAGCGACTATTGGTTATGGTTCCACTCGTATTGTTCGTTATGATCATGAGTTGTGTCTTCTCTGACTGATACATAATTGCATATATTGGGTTTTACGCTTGTGTTTGTCATGTTTCTTGTGTGTGAAGGTGTTCGATCGCGACGAGCGAGAGGATTGTGATCTGCTGGAGCAAGGAAACGGGAGTGTCATCTTCTCCACAAACGACAGCTTTGGACTTGAGGTAGGCCTTCTTCGCAATTTGGTTTATTGCAATTAGGAACTTGCTCCATAGCGTGTTACGATTGTTGCTAGACCTGATCTGGGCTAGTAGGGATCGCCTCTGTCCGCAGAGGGGATTTACCTCTACAACAATTTGGCGACTCCGCTAGGGAGTTAGCTTGTTGTTTGTTTTATAAACTACAGACGGAGCCTGAAGTTAGCCAGATAGCCTTCGAAATGCTCTTGCTCTGCATTAGCGAAGTAGATCAATGTTGCTTCAGTCAATCTCTGGTCTAGTTTATTAACTGAACACTTGGAGTATTGCCTTGTCTTTCGGTCGATTCTTGACTTTGCTTGCTTGATCAGCTCTTTTGGCTGGCTCTTTTCGTGTCTTTGGCTTTTGGTTTGAGCTTCAACATCACTAGTCTACTTCTTGGATTTCTTATTTTTATTTTTTGCATAGTGAACTTGACTGGCGCGCTTAATAGCCTGACAGTCACGCCAATTGGTGCTAGTTGCCAGTTTACTACCCGCGCCAATCCTATTATGGCGCTACTTTCAGCCTAACAGTCGTGCCACTGCTGTAGGGTGCTAGGGTTTGCTTGGTTTTGAGCTTTCTGAGCTTGATCTGTGATTTTGGTTTCATTTCTTCGACTGCCTGAGTATTCTGGAGCCTTATTTGACTGACTGTGACCTTCATCCTTTGGTTGTTTGCCCTCTTCTATCGATTTTACATTCTAGCCCTAGGGCATCTAGGTGTTATTGTGCATCGAGCCTCCCTTGGGAGTTTTTGGTTTCTGTCTGTTCAGTCAGATTTGTGATTGCTTCTCTGCAGTCGTTTGGTGGTTGTCTATCGTTTTATTGCGTTATTTGAGTGATTGGCTTCTTCTTCATTTTAATTTTTCCTTGTCTCGTTTTGGGCCTAGATTACATGGTTCATTTGAGTCTTTGGGTGTCTTTTGATTTGAGGGAATTTTTGTCAATTTGAGGTCTGATTGTGTGCTTGCATTGAGTGAAATTTGATTGTTTCTTCTCTTTTGCCATCACTTCTCAAATTGCTCGTCTCATTAGTTTTCATTTTGTTTAGTGCATTTTGCTCTTAAACATTGAAAATACAAAAAAATCTCTTTTGCTTTGGATTAGTTAGTGTGAATTAAATCTTTTTGGTGTTATTAGTGTTAGTAAATTTGAAAGAAAAGCTTTTATTTTCCATTAGCTACATTAGAGATATCATTGGTTGTTGTCTGATAATTTTTTTGTTGTGTGAAAAGCTCTTAACTTTCTCGTAATTAGCTTTCATCGAATGAAATGATATACTGTGGCATGTAGTGTGCATTTAGGCGATTTTGAGACGTAACACTCGCTAGGGCCTAAAAACTGAAACATAATTGAAGATAAACATTAAAATTCATTCAATTTACACTAAGGCATCATTGAAACATTAACGAAATATTTAGAGGTCTAGGCTAGAGACGTGTTCCGGCGTCTTTAAACCTAGTAGATGTCGTTCACCTCTTGGCTTTAGACAACACTAGTACGGAATTGTGCTCCCCGTACCATCGCGTATATAAAGGGAGACCCCACTATGTTTCTATCCTTTATCCATAGGAAGCTGAGTCTGCCGCCCTATACCCGTGATACACCGGACACATAATTCAGGGAGTTTTCCTACACGTACGTTAAGTCCTTGGTTGATTTCTCTTTCATTTTGAAGCCGAGGTGTATATTGCAGTTCACGGTTATTTGGTACACCCTTTTGCCTAGTATTCCTGAGTAGTCATTTTGATCTTATCTGACCCCTTAAATTTGAAAAGATCACCAAGTGCTTTTCCTTTCACGCTTGCTTCAAAATTGAAAGAGATAGAGTCATCTTTCATCCATTTCTCGACTCTTAAAACATGAAACAGTGAAGTTTCTAAGTTTCAATGTCGTAAAATAAATCACCCGCGATCACACGCCCTATTATATTTTGCTTGTTGGCCGTTTGATTGTGTGCCTTGATTCTTTTTCAGCCCATGTGTTGTGTTTGATATTTTTCTTTTGTCGTTACTGTCACAGTGGCAGAACCTTCTGTTTCATCTACTGGTAGTCCATATACAGACGATTCATCAGAGGTCTCGCAATCCTCTACTGAGCTACAACAGCCCATCGTTTCCGAGTTTCCCGACGGGGGACCGGTTCTGTCTGAGCTTCCCTTTGGAGGACCAGTTGAGTTCAATTGGCCCTTTTCCGACCCTTGGTTTGGATTTGGAGTAGGGGAACATTTCCCTCCTCTTACATCGGGTTCGCCTTTTTTAGTTGCTGTTATTCCTCCTAGTCCTCACCGTCTGTTATGAGATCTAGTGGCAGGTTAAAATATGAGTGAATCCAGCCATTCTCCTAGCGAGGAAATCCCCACGTCTGGTGAAGATTACCAGCTATTCCCAGAAATAACCTGGAAGTTATTCCCAGAAGACAACCCTGAATTATCTGTTATGTCTTCGCCAGGTCCCTCACTACCAGCAAGGTATAGATCCTTAGGTCAGATTATCGCCGCCGTTGCGTCTATGGGGGTATCAACTCCTTCTACGAGGCCAGTTATTCCTTCACTGGGGATGTCTCCTAGGACACCTATTACGTCATTCCCTCAGGTCACTTCTGTACTCGTCAGGCCCACTGTCTGTGTGGCCGCATCTACACCTGCTGTTACCACTCAGTCCGTAAGAACTGCATCCCTTCCCGAAGACGTCTATATAGCATCTGCTATGCCAAAGAACATTTCTCCTGAGGAGTATCGATTGTCCCTACAACAATCGAACCTCGAGGTCGGACAATCCTCTCAAGATCCCAACCGCTCTTATTTTTTGCATTATGCACAAGATGGTACGCCCGTGTACATTTTCCCATATCAGTATGATGAGTACGGGAATCCTTTACGATTACCCGCTCCTGAGGCTCAAATTCATGCTCAGGGTTTTCCGTATAACCAGGCTGGGCAGTCCTATAACCCGCAAGGACAACCTTTCCAAGGCTAACCTTCGGGCCAGCTTGGCTATCCTTACGACCCGCAAGGACAGCCCTTACAAGGCTACCCTTCGGGCCAGCAGGGGCCATTATACGGTCCGCAAGGACAGTATTACAACCCTTCAGGTCAACTCGTGTAGCCTCTCCCTGGAGTCCAACCTGGGCAACCTCAAGGACTCACAGGTCAACCGGGGTACCAACCAGGGCCATTATATGGTCCTGGGGGGCAAGTCCAACCTTCACAACCCATGCAACCTCAATATCCTCTTGCTCCAAATGTTGCACATCAACCAGGATCATCTTATGGTCCTGTTGCAGGTCAAACCGATTACCAGCCACCACCTGGCTCCATTCCACCACCAGGCCAACCGGTCCATCCGGCACAACCCGGTTTTCCACCTCAGCCAGGTCAACCTGCACAACCGGCACAACCTATTCACCCAGGTCAACTTGTTCACCCAGGGCAACCCGTTCAGCCAGGTCAGCCTGTTCATCTAGGCCAGCCTGCACATTCTATCAACCCTACCCAACATCCGATTTATTCCATGCCACAGTCGAATCAAACGGTGCGCCCTAATTATCAGGCTCAGCAGGGTCCCACCTATCAGCAGCCCACTCAACCTCAAGGCGGTTACTATTCTCATGGTCAATACCGACCGAATTATAACCAGCCCCAAGGTTCCAACTATTACACTCAACAACCCGGCTACACCTATACTCAATAGCCAAATCCATAGGCTGCCCAAACGGGGCCGACATATAATCAAGGTCCATACTCTGGTTATCAAGCCCCGTACATTGGTTACCAGCAACTGAATCAGACTGGTTATACACCCTATACCCCCTACGGTCAGAATCCTGCTGGAAAGAACCCATGGGGGTAAGGATATTCTCAAACAGCGTGGAGTACAGGTACCGGTCCTTATCGACGGCCTGGCGTGCCGTTCAATCCGCAATTGCTGTTCTTAGCTACCTTGGAATTACTGGATGTTTCTAAATTAACCAATGATCCAATTCTTCACAATCCTTATTAGCCTCCGGTTCCGACCAAGGTACCCAACGACTGCCTGAGGTTTGAGGGTAAAGCTGGAGAGGACCCCCAAGCTCACGTAATGACTTACCATCTTTGGTGTTCGTCCAACTCTTGGGTGGATGATTCAATTCTTCTTCGCCTCTTCCAGCGCACTCTGACTGGCACTGCCGCTAAGTGGTATATCGAATTACCCCGTGGCATATTTCAAGATTTCAATACCTTAGCTATGGCTTTTCTGTCTCACTTCTAGTTACGGGTTTGCTACGAAGCCAGGACGCACCTCCTAACTTCCTTGAAGTAGGATAAAGCCACCCACATATCTGATCACATTCATGAGTGGCGACGTCGTCGTAGATTAATCAAGTTTGATATACCTGATCAGCTACTAACTCATTGGTTCACCACCTCCTTCGTTAACAAAATCGCTCAAGATATTGCTATGGGAGCATGTGTGACTGAAGAACAAGCCATAGCGCGTGCCCAGTATCTCGATCTGGTATACTCTCAGTCATGCACGCTTTATGATATTTTGACTGATGCTTCACGCCCAGGAACCTCTAAAGCTCCACCTACCCCATCGATGGATGGTGTTATTGGTTCCGTGTCTCAAAATTCTCAAAAATCTTCGAATGGAAAGTAGAAGTCCAATTTGTCCAATAATTCTGCTCTTCCCACCCCTCCAGATTCTGGCAAGACTGCGGAGGTTAACGCCGTTCAGGCTAATCCTACGGAAAAAGCCTCCAAAGGGAAAGAGAAGGGCAAAGGAAAATCTAAACCCGACGCCCCAAAGCCAGAGTCTTCTAAACCTCGTACTGATGACGGTTCCCAACGTAAACCGAAGTACCCCTGCCTTATCTGTGAAGGAGATCATTATACCAAAGATTTTCCTCGACGATATGAAATTAGTCAACTTCTCAAAGGCTCCAAAGGGACTCCGACAGTTCTAAAAGAACCGTTCCCGTCTCAGCAGACCCAGATGGTTGAGCAGCCCTCACCATCTGCATCATTTGGGTCCCAAGTCTTTATGATGAATGGTGCTGCACCTATCTCAATCGCTACGTGTTCGAAGGATTATGCCGAATCGCATCAGGCAGTTGGAAAGGAAGTTGTGGATGGTCCACCTCCCCCACCTGTCTCCGGTCCTTTGGAAATTGAGAAGCCTACAGCTGAACCTGTTGTGAGGCCACCCTCTAAAGGTGTTCTGCGAAGATCTTCCTACAACCCAAATGCCCGTGCCACTCAGCACTACAGTATTGTTGAGGATTTGGCATAGGCGCCTTCTGCTATTTCTGCATTGGAAGTTCTTCAAATTTTCCCATTGCAACGCAAAGCTTTGTTGTCTGCAATCGGTGGAATCGATCCCGCCGATTCTAGTCTTCTCACCTTTGACTTAGAAAATTTTACCCCCAGACTTCCACATCGAATTTCTCTTGTTATTCAAGTAGGGATCAACGGTCTTAACATCCATAGGGCTGTTGTGCTTCCACCTGTGTCATGTCATCCGCCTGCTGGAAGGACATTGGCTCTCCGGCTCTTTCATCATCTCCTAATGCCTTAGAAGCATTCGATGGTCGGGAATCCAAACCCTTGGGTGTTCTCGAGAGTTTTCCGATTACATTACAAGGGAAGAAAGTCAACATAGAAGTAGAAGTGTTTGACGCCAAGCTTAACTAAAATTTACTTCTCGGCCGCAGTTGGACTCACGCCATGCTATACATGCCATCCACCCTCTTTCGACTTCTCAAGTTCCCTCATGAGGGAAAAATCGTTACTGTGTATCAGTTGTCTTTATTCACCTCATCCTCTGAGAAAAACGTTCCATACGTGGATCAAATCCCCAATCCCCTTGACAGTTTAGGACCTGGTCTCTTCAAGGACCAAGTCATTATGGGTATTTTTCCCATGCCACCATAACACATTGTTCAAGTTAATATGGTCTCTAGGTCTGATGACCCATGGATCATCCCTTCGCCTGAAACAGGTGCCTAATTTTGGAGAATCGATGCCCTTAACTCCAGTAGAGATTAATTACTGTGAAATCATCGCCGCATCCGATCCTCCTCCTCCTCAACATGCTCCCTTGAGCATGGCTTTAGATACCTACTCTCAATCCCCCTGGCTCGGCGAGGCCGACTTGCCTGATCCTCTTAAAGACATTTTCCCTTTTGACGAAGCCATTGTTGAAACAATTTCTCTTGAGGAGCTGCCTTGGAGTGATGGACATCATCGTTCCTCCTTCATGCCCAGCCTGGGGGCAATGTCTGATTGTCTAGAGCGCAATGTATCTCATTATCCCCCTCCCGAGCCTCCTCCGTTGAGCTCACCGGAGCACAGTTCCTCCTCTTGTGCCAAGCTCCTAAAACAATGAAACAAGCTGCTATGAGGACAGTTCTTTTAAGTGTGTCAACCTCGTTAAAATAATGAAACACGAGCCCGTTCAATTTGAGTTTTGTTATATTTAGATCAAATATCTTATGTTTTCAACCTTCACTCCATTTCCTATGGACTGAAGCTTGGGGGGCATGTACCTCGAATTGAGACACCATGCTAGGGGCATGCCCCTCTTCCTCAAGCATAGTTTGTGTTTTAAGCTTGCATGGAAATAAAACTCATTTCCAAGCATAGTTTGCATGTGTGCTCTTAAGCTTGCATAAAAATAAAATGTGTGATTAAGATACATTTTGTGAACTTTTTCATTGGGTCGTTTGTTATGCAACTGATACATTAGATAACGTTGTATTATATATTTGCATGGCATATAAAAACATCATCACATGTAAAAAGATCCATCCAGAAATACGTATATATATATATATATATCTGTATATCTGTGTGTGTGTGTGTGTCGAAATGTTTGCATAGTGTGCATCACATAAAATAAAAAAATATACATGTTCGTCTTAATAAAGCCAGAGATGACATGTCTCTCAAAAAATATGCGTGAAAAGCCCTAAATGTCTAATCTGCATGGTGCTTGTGGTAACAAGTCACCGCGCGCACTAAGCGTCTCAGTAGTCGGTGGAGGCGACTGGGCACCCCCATAGTGTGTCGCTCGAATGCTAGCGGAACATCTGCTAGTCGTGCATAGTCCGAGATCCCCCGGGCAATGCCCTCCAAGTTCTGGATCAGTTCACCTCCTTCGCCACCCTCAGCCTGAGGGATGTGTGACATGGGTTCTCCGCGCAATGGGTGACATGCCTGTGGGCCTCTCTGGGCCGACATCTGCATACACATAAAACTGTTATTAGAACGGACATGTATTACCAAAAAAATCATAAATACATAAAAATAAAAAAGAGTATCATACCCAACTCCTCGTCCCAATCCTCCCCCTCCGGGAGTGGAAGATCGGGATCTCCGGTGAAATCAGTCCCAGCATAGGGCCAATCCTTGACCACGACTAATTGTCGCCGTAACCACCCAAAGAACTCGGGCCTCCAAGACATCTGTTGGCCTCCTCCTGACCTAGGCATAAGCACTACCCAACGAGCCATCCTCGGCTCCCTCGGTATCGGCTCAGCAACTATGGCCCCTTGGCCCTGGAAAATGGGTAGTCATTCCAGGATAAATGACACCAAAATGTAACCGTAGCCAAACTGCTTTAGTTTGACTTGCTTGCATCTTGTTAACTGTCTCTTGATATTGCTCGTCACTACAGTAGCCCAATCGAACAATGTGGGGTTCATACACTCGGAGGCTAGTATGAGTTGGGCTTTGGTTGCCTCATGCGGGGCCTGTGATCTTGCAGCCCACGTAATGGTGTGTAGCACTACTCTGAGTGTTAGATCACGGACAGTGTGGATGTCCACCTTCCCGCTTCCCAATTCGGTTCATGCCCCTGGGCACACCCTCGCCATTACTTGCTCCATCTTTTCTCCGGAAGATCTGCTGCCCGTCATAATGGGTACTGGGTCTCTGCGCGACAGCCCGGTGATGAAATATACGTCGGAAACCTCAAGTTCCAACACTTGGTCCCGAAGTTTAAATACTTCCTCATTTTCGTCCCATATGCTGACCAAGTACTGTAGCAGCTCAAGTTGAGCTCGTAAACATGGAGTAAGGAAGAATTTTTTGTGTCTACAGTTCCTTAGTGAATTCATACAGGCTTCGTTTTCCATAGCCATTTCATCTTCCTCCCCATGTTCCCTCTCCTTCCATTCGATAACTATTGTGCCTGTATATCTGCATCAACACAATAAAAAATGCTTTATTAGACATCTGGTACATTTGAAAATCCACATGGGTAGCTCACATTTTGAAATTTTTTAAGCGGAAAATTAAGTTGTGCCATTGGCGCGATCCCTTTGTGAAGAAATGTCCATTGGCGCGGGTCCGTGCCCGATACTCGCGCCAATGGAGCGAGCCCTAAAATTTTAAAAGGGTCCCTCCAGAAGTCTAATGCACAATGAAAACTCATAAAAAAATGGATTAAAATGGAGCTTAAGGGAACACCTCTTACCTGGAACAAATGAGGAGCTGAATGACGTCCCGGATCAGTCGCAGTCACCGCTGCAAGTTTGCACACAAACAGACCACTTTTGCTCTCCAAGTAAGGTAAAAAGTAAAAGTAAATTTGTTTTACCATTTGGAGCCTATTTATAACTTTTAAAGTCAAAAATTAGGTTTTAATTGTCATTTTTCTCAATATTTTAATATATTTTGTTGAAAAATGGATTTTACACTTGCTTTTATGTGAAGCAACAAGTTTTTACGCGACTTGGACAGTGATACGAGTTGTATTTTATACTTTTTTCGGACTCGGTAAAAACACGAAAAAGTCATTATGGAGTCATCTTTCAGCGCTTTTCTGACTCTCTAAACATGAAAATTTTGCCGAGTCCCTTATCGTTTCGATCTCGTTAAAGTGGTTACGAAACGCCATCTACCCAGTATATGTTTACCCCTTTTTCGGGCTGGGATAGATTATTTACGAAAAAGGAATACCCTAGCCTATCGCGACTAGGAGGTTTTATCAAATATAGTTTTCTACCTTTTCGGGTATGAGGAACTATTTACGAAAAGGGACCATTGGAGTTTACTTTTCTGCTATCTTTTCAAATTCTCTAAATATGAAAAGACGCTGACTTCTTCCTTTGTCAGACTCGTTAAACCCTGATGACATTGGATTCAGTCGTAATGACAATATTCAAGTTCCTCCTTCCTAGGGCTCGTTAAATGTACTAGGATGGATTTTTCCGAAGGAAGGACTTCCTATTACAAGCATATGCTATCCCCTTCAAGCTTGTTTTCAAAAATAATTGGGGTACTCGCCAGAAATGGTGGGGAAAATGGAACCAGCATCATTGTCGTGTCGGCAGTATGTCGCTCTTGAACATGGCACTTGTCTGCATTCGTGTCGGGTTGGAGACATCTCATCTCGTTTTTCACTTGCCTCCGTGGGTTTGGGTGATCCCTTTTGACCTCTCATCTGCTCTTTGCCTTGTCACCATGACCTCTGATCTTTTGATGTAAAATACTGCCAAATCCACTGTCGTGCCACCCATATGTTCAAGAGAAGTTGACCTCTGCAAGTTTCAACCTTCCTATGATTCTCATCTTATCCTGATTCACAAAGACGTTATGTTCCTTTGTCTCATGTCGATGATGTGGGAAACACTATGGCCCACCTTCGATCAAGGTCACTTCCTGTCGACTTCAACTCATTATGCAGGAAGCTGATCTAGAGACTCCCTTTTGGTACCTTGGAGCTTGCATGCCTCAATGGCAGGTTCTTTACGTTCGACGTGAGGTTTTCATGATTGGCCTCCGATCGAGTGATTCTACAAGTGTTCGACGTCGGCTCACTGATTCACATGCCGTAGACTATACCTATAGTACCTTGAGGGCCATTGTCATTATTGGTGGTACCTCTCGCGTCTGTTAACAACTTTCATCATTGGCTGGTAATTAGGTGATGTTCTCGCATGTTCGACTTCGGCTCACTTATTCACATGCTTGAACTTGTACTTTGTTTGGGTCGAGATGGAGCGCAAGACCCTGGATTTTGTCTGTTGAATCCAGGCTAGGATTTTGTGGATTATTATGATTAGTTACATGACTCATTCACTGGATGGCTACGACCATACCTGAGTCTATTTATCGATCTTCACTAGATGGCTGTGTCCATACCTTGGATCTAGATTATTGTATACTCTGTTATGGATGGCTATGCCCATACCACATATATCATGTATTTGAGGTATCAATTGTACTTCTCTACGCAGGTTTTCCGACGGCAGTGTTTTTAGTTGGACACGTTCTCGTAAAGCATTTCACCCCTCTCTCTCTTTCAGGCCTCATGCTTTAGGGGGCATCTGTTACATAGCAATTTATCACCGTCCCTGCAATTCCCCGTCCCGCACATTGGAGGGCTTATTCCGTGACTTGTGAGCAGTGACATAACCTGAAAACACTTTCATGGCATTCCCCTAGACATGGAATTTCATTCCCCTGAAGACATCTCCTTGTGAAAAACCCTAAAAATAGCCTTTTCATCCTTGGCACGACTAGCCAGTGTTATACCCGTGCCAATGGGGGAAATCCTCCAAAGAGGGCACGCCAATTGGCGCTCTGTCTCAGAGTCGCACTCGCGCCAGGCTTAATAAAGGGTGTGTTTTAAAAATAAATGGTGGAAGATTGACTCTAACCAACTCCCCTTCCACCATCTATATAAGCTTGCCATTTCCCTTTGCAAGCTAGTCTCCAAGAGCCTTCATAGCCTAAAGAATGCTGCAATAGCCCTCATAGAGCCAAATCTATAGCAAGGAGATTGACGATCAAAGAGAGAGGCTTGTCCCCAGTCCCGAAAAGCTTTGTCGAGATGTATTCCGCTGAAGACCTGCCAAAGGGGGATTTCAACGTCAGAGCCAGGTTGTATTTTCCTTTGTATGAATTAATGATAAGTGACTATTGGTTATGGTTCCACTCGTATTGTTCGTTATGATCATGAGTTGTGTCTTCTCTGACTGATACATAATTGCATATATCAGGTTTTACGCTTGTGTTTATCATGTTTCTTGTGTGTGCAGGTGTTCGATCGCGGCGAGCGAGAGGATTGTGATCTACTGGAGCAAGGAAACGGAAGCGTCATCTTCTCCACAAAAGACAACATTGGACTTGAGGTAGGCCTTCTTCACGATTTGGTTTATTGCAATTAGGAACTTGCGCCATAGCGTGTTATGATTGTTGCTAGACCCGATCTGGGCTAGTAGGGATCGCCTCTGTCCGCAGAGGGGATTTACCTCTACAACATCGGGGTAATTGTTCCAACTACCATTTCCACATTAGAATTCTACGACGTTGGATTTCATCACCAACTAGTGTTTTTAGTGTCGAAATCTACCGTTTTTGTGTGGATTTCTCTCTTAGATTTTGTAGGCATGTTATCAATTTGATTGTTTCCTTAGAGACTTTAGGATATTTTGTTGAAATTTTCTTTGATTTCGTGTGTTAAAATTTTAATCATGGCTGAATTACCTAGACAATCATGTAGAATGCAGGGGAAACCCACTGAGTACACACCAAGCAAGTTAGAAAAGCTTAAATCTAAAAAAGGACAACCATCAGGGACTAGATCGACTGAACACGAGGAAACATCAGTAATTATACATCCTGATTACGAAGTAGATCAACCTCAAACAACATAAAGTTCTCAAAGGAAAATATCAATTTCTGAACTAGTTGAACTTGCTTCCACAACTAGTGAATTGTCAACTACTAAGCCTGAAATTTTTGAATGAGAAACTAAACCTGCTACATCTGTGCCTACTTTAGAGTTCATCACTCCAACTCCTGGTTATCCTCATTCACTGAGAGTGAAGTTTCGCATCACTGAGAACCTTCCTCCTGTTCTCATTAACATTGAATAAATTACTGACACAGAAGAAGAAGTTGTTCTTCCTTCACATCAGGAATCTTTAGATCTTAGGCCAAGTGAATCAATTTACTATTATAGCCCTTTCAAAAAGGATCCTTGGTATTCTTAGTTAACCGAATTTATACACAACTCTGGTCTAAAATATTCCCCACCTCGAATTCCTTTTTACGCCATACCTAGAGGTAATTACAGACCTTCATTCAACATGTCTGGTGAGTCATCCATGTTTTTTGCATTGCCAAAATCATATTTATATGGTGGTCTGTATGTTCCTCTAGGGAATCAGTTGCTTTCTGGTACTTTCTCAGGAGCAACTCCTTCTCCCGAAAACTTATACAATCACCTGGTCCAAATGAATCACATACCAAAAATTTGAATGTGGAACAAGTTTACATGATGTCTGGAAACATTCCTAACCTTGACCCTCAAATTAGTTACTTATTGCCTGGGGAGTATCCTCAAGGTAGTAATTTACTGCCTGGGGGGTAACCTCAAGGACAAGACACACCTCAAGGATAGTACATACTGCAAGGACAGTACACACCTCAAGGAGAGTACATACCTCAAGGTCAGTACATACCTCAAGGACAATATCAACCTTAAGCACAGTACTCTATTCAGGGTCCGCAACCTCTTCAAGGAAAATACCCTATGCCTGGGCAATAGTCTTTCCAAGGACAACAACCTCCTTTAGGGCTGCAGTTCTATCAGGAACAAAAATTGTTTCAGGGAGGTCAATCTTTTAGTGGAAATTATCCAGCCAACTATCAAACATACGTTCCAAATTATCAACCTAGTAATGGTCCGTCTTATGCAGCACAACCTTCAATGGGAGCTCCATATCTTGGAGTAAATACGGTGTGGAATCCGACACCAAATCAACAAAATTTGCAACCTAATGTGCAAGTACCTTATAATCAACTTGTTCAGCTAATTGGTTACACTCAAATCCAAGAACCTGTCCAACCTACGCTTCAAGTTATACCATAGGTATCTGCAACTAGTAATGTTCAGCAGCCTGGCCCGAGTCCACCTAGAACTCCACCTCAAACTACTACACCAACTTCTGTTCAACCTACCACACCTGTCCTTGGAATTTCTACAGCCCCTCAAGTATCACAACAAATCCCTCCAGTCACTGCACAACAACTTGGACCCACAGTTCAGACTATTGTTCAGATGCCTACAAGAAAACCTGGTACAAGTACAATTGTAACAAGCCAACCTTAGTTTGTTTATCAGCCATATCAAGGGAAATATCAATATGGACCTGTAGCACAAAATCTTGTATACCAACATCAGCCATACCCTGGTTACACGTAACAAATACCAGCTCAACCTCAGTATGGTCCGACCAACCCTGGTTATCCGGGAGGTATTCTAATCCCATAGGCTATTCTAGGTTATCCTAGATATCCTCCTCCTGGTACTGGTATAGTTCCACAAGGTTATCAATTTTCTCAGCAGGACCCTAACTGTCAGTTACCATTCATAGCAACTTTGGATTTACCCGATTTGTCACGCCTAACGAATGATCTGATTTATTATCTTCTGTATTGGCCGCCAATGCTGAATAATTTTCCCAGTGATATTCCTAAGTTCGAAGGTAAATCAGGATAAGACCCCTCAAACCATGTCATGACTTACCACCTCTGGTGCACATCCAAATCTTTAATCTATGATTCCATTCGATTAAGACTGTTTTAGAGAACATTGATAGGCTTAGCTGCAAAATGGTATAAGGAACTACCACGTGGCTCATTCAACAATTTCAACACGTTAGCAACAAATTTCTTAACACACTTTCAGTTGTGTTGGGGTCCTGTGATTTGGCAAGTTGGCATACCAAATGACAAGGCAACATGGAACCAGTATTTAGAGTTCTAGGACCTAGCCTTCCTAGACTCAGAGAGGGATCTTTCAGGTTATTTGCAAAGGGTATGTGCTTGTTTACTTTTTAAAGGTTGATTTTAGGCTAGTTATTAAGTACAAAGATGGTTTTATTGTTTTAGTTGGACATAATGATCAAAGAGCATAGATAGAATGGGAAATTTATAAGTCATTGCATTGGAGGGTCATTGATTGATCGACGATCATGATTCATCATCAATCAAACCTTGAGAAAAACTCTCTGATCTTCATATTTCATTTTTAAGACCTGAGTCGTCACCAAGGGGTTTCATTCAAAAAACAGTAGTGGGGGGGCATATGGCCTATTTCCACCATTCAAAAACCTACAAAAAACATAAAACATCATTAATTTAAAACTTGCAGGCTGAAAAAACAGCATTTTTGGGGTTTCTGAGGCATCGGGAGTGATTTTCATAGGGAGAGAGGGTGCAGAGGGAAGGTTTCGTAGACAGAATCATGGAGAAAATCAAACAGAGGGGAAGAAATTTGAATTTTAAGCGAGGAGGTGAAAGGTGGTTTTTGAAAACCAGGGTCGTTTATCGCGTGGGCATAAAGCGGTAAGTGGTATTGGCCGGGGGCTGCGCTATTCCACTAACCGATTACCACGTGGCAGGGAGAAACTACTCATTTCGCACGGGTCGGGACCATTAAAGATCGATGCCAATATATGCGCGATATTGGTTGTGGACTATCAGATCTCAAGGGGTGAGATCGACGGTGCGGAAGGGTGGAGGGACCAGTGCGCAAGTCTGTGGAGTGGAGCCCAAGATAAGTGGCATGGTAGTTTTGTCGCGTTGCGGGGCTGGGTTATATGTGGGATCGAGGTAGGAGATGGGATGATCATTGGATCAAGGCCCAAAGCCTTTGATCAACGGTCGAGGTGTTTTGGAAGAAAACGAGAGGGCGGGGTGAAGTAAAGGGGGCCCACCTTAATACTTTTTGAAGGTTGGGGATTTTAATAAGGTTTCAAGGGTGTATAAGGATAGAATGAAGGATGTGTATTTTATAGGAGAGGGAGCCAATAATAAGCGAAATTTTGGTCTTATGAGGTAAGGGGCTAAGTTTTCAGGCCAAAAAGGGGCTTAAGGGCCTGTTTTGTGAGAAAGTGTGCTCTTAGCATAAAAGCAGATTTTTTATGGAAATGTAAAGGGTTCGATGAGCTAATAGTAGTTAGTTTTAAACAACGTAAAAAGGGTTTTTACATTGTTTAAGGGATTTTTAGAAGAAAATGATGTGTGAGGGGGATTTTGAGGGTTTTTTGAGAGGGGAGAAAAAGGATGGATGAGGGTGTATTTAAGATGATAAAAAATAAGGGAAACAAGCCTAGAATGGAGTTTTCTTTGTAGCAGCAGGGTAGCTTTGAGAAGGCAAAGATAGGCAAATTCAGTAGAACAATTAGGTTTAGGATGATGAAGGCAGTGATATTTCTTAGAACTCACAATGTTTCCTCAAATATTGTTTTTAGAAATTTAGGCCTTATAAATTAGTCATCTTCTGATATCAACAAAATTTATTGATGAATAACAGTGGCTCCACTTGGGGAGGGCAGCTTTCCTTTCAAGGTGTCAAGAACCTTCAATTTATTAAATCTCTAAGTTTCAGCAGACCAGTGCCTTTTCATTGGGCATATTTCCTTTTTTTTTTTACTTGCTGGTATTTCTTTGAAATGACAATCTTCAACAATCTGCAACATATGATTTTTATTTTGAAAACATTTCTACCTACCCAATCTTACTTGTCCTAACATTTTTTCTTCCTCTTGAGTGCATTTGAACTAGCAAACTCTTGACATATTTTTTATTCTTGAACACAAAAATAAACTATCTACTCCTATCCTTATTTCTTCCAAGAGTTTAGATTAAACTGTTGAACTCTTTTCATTTTCTACCTGAACTATTTGACTGCCAAGATTAAACTATTTGGCAGTCCTGATTCTCTAGCTAATGACATGAAATTCAAAGCATGGTTCAAATTAGGATTAGACAGTTTGATTCACCATGGTTGTGGCACTGAAACAAGCTGCACACAAACATTATTTGCATAAAAGTAAATTTAGAAAGATAAGGCTGTGATTTGTCATTGGTAATGCATCCTTATCTATCTCTTTGGTTCTGTTTTGAGCATGTGGAACCAGGATCTTTGTATTTCCCTAATCTATCATTCTTGATAAGTCAAGTCTGAAATAACCTTGACAATCTTTGTTTCTACTAACTTATCAACATAAATTTAAAGCATGTTCAACCATGATTAGGCTAGATTACTGAACAAGATATCATTTTGAATCAGTAGTGGCATTTAAAATTGCACACTTTCAATAATATTATTTTTTTGGGTATGTGGTTGTACCTATTTTTGATTTTCCCTCTTTTTCCTTTTCTTTTCTTTCATTGTTTTTGTATTTTGTTTTATTTTTCTCATGCTATGTTATGTATAATGAGTGAAAAATTTGAATCTAGAACTCTTGACAGAAATAATGTTTAAGCATCCTGCCATTGACAGGACCTCCAAATAGTTCTTCTCCATTCAGCCCTTGTAAAAAGAATGCATTATGACCCCTAATTGAGTGAAAGATATAAGGCCCTTTCCATAAATTCTCAAACTTGCCATGTTTACCTTTATCTTCTCTCCTTGAATCCCATTTCAAAACTGTGTCTCCAACTTGGAAATTATTTGATTGGTCCTTTTGTCAAAGATCTTCTTGATGTTTTCTTGAACTGCCTCTGTCATTTTGTACACTTCTTCTCTTGTTTGCTGTAAATGAATGGTTTGATTTAGTCTTCTCTGCATGTCATTTTCTTCTTTTGTACTTCTTGGAGAAGTTTCATAACTGGAACTCCCAAATATGTAGGGAAAACTTCATCTAGGCCATATACTAGCTGATAGGGGGACATATTTATTAATTTCTTGGCGGTTAGCCTATCAGCCCATAATGCATGAACCAGCTTACTATGCCATGATTTTTGATTCTAATCCAACAAATTTTTGATAATGTTGACCAGAATTTTGTTGGAGGATTCAAATAATCCATTTACCTAGGGGTATTAAGCTATGGAATGGCCCAAGGTGATATGATATTTGTAAAATAAATCAACCATTCTTTTGGATTTGAAGGCAGAAGCATTGTCTATCATGATTTTCCTAGGATAACCAAATCCGGATAGTATGTTAGTTTCAAGGAACTTGATAATGACAGAGTCAGTAGCATTCCTAGAGGGGATGGCTTCTATCCACTTGGTAAATTAATATGTGGCAGTAAGGATCCACTTATGTTGGGCAGATGAGGTTGGGTGAATTTCTCCAATAAATTCTAAACCCCATTGATGAAAGGGAGCCTCAACATTGATGGGATGCAAAGGTAAAGGTAGGATCTTTCTCTTGCCATCAAAAATTTGACACTTATGGCAATTCATGACTAGTTTTTTAGTATCTGGGAAAAGGGTGGGCCAATAATAGCTAGCTCTAAGAATCTTGTTGGCTGTTGTCTTCCAGTAAATGTGGCCTCCACATTCTCCCTCATGCAACTCGTGCATGATTTTTCTTGCATCATCCTCAAGAAAACATTTAGGAAAAATACCAACATCATTTTTCCAATATAACACTCCATCTAAAATGCAGTAACTTAAAGCTCTTTGTTTCAAGAATCTAGATTTATTCTTTGATAGAGAAGGAGGAGTATTAAGATAGAGAAGCACATAAATGATATCAGCATACCAAGGTGAATTCAAAAATGTTTCTTCAATGTATGGAGCTATGAATTCTTCCGTTTCTTCTAAAACATCAACCATGTTTATATCTAATGCTTGGAAATTTGATTCTGCCATGATTTTTGCTAATCCTTGTCCTTTAATCAGCTTGGTATGCCTAATATCTAAATCATATTCTAAGACAATTGCAATCCATTTTCCCCTTTTACCATCAGGGTCTTGATTTAGAATGTCCTTGACAACTGTATGTGGGACAAAAGCAATGACATGAGAGTGTAAAATGTAGACTCGGAAATATTTCAATGCTTTTATCAAGGCTAAGGCTTGTTTCTCCATGATATTGTATTTGAGTTGAGCATCTCTTAAGGCTCTACTGAAAAAGGATATTGGTTTTTCTTGACCTGCTTTATTCTTTTGCAGCAACACTGTAGAAATTGTATGTTCAGAGGCAAATGAGAAAATGTAGAAATCCTTAGTGAAATCAGGACTAATAAGAACTGGTGTTTGAGTGAGAGCTTGTTTTACCAGTTCAAATGATTGTTTGGATTGTAAGGTCCATTTAACTCCTGTGTCTCTTTTGAGCATGTTTGTGATATTTCTCAAAAATTCATCAAGTTTTGGGATGAACCTTCTCAGAAAATTTATCTTCCCAATGAAAGATTGTAACTCTTTGAGGTTTCTAGGATGGCTGAGTTTCAGTATGCCTTCAATCCTTTTAGGGTCCACTTTGATTCCCTCTTCAAAAATTATGTGGCTAAGAAGTTTTCCTTCTTGGAGGCAAAAGAGTGTCTTTTTGGGATTCAAAGATAAACCATATTTTCTACATTTCTCAAAAACTTTTCTCAAATGAATTAAATGTTCTTTATCAGTTTTGGAGAAGAAAGTAATATCATCAAGGTAAATGATTATGAAACAGCCTATATCTTCTGAAAAATCTATGTCCATGGCCCTTTGGAATGTGGCCCCTGCATTCATTAAACCAAATGGCATTTTAACATACATGAATGTACCCCAAGGTGTGGTAAAAGAAGTTTTGTGTTGATCACTTGGGAGTACTAGCACTTGGTTGTAGCCTGAAAAACCATCCAACGATGATATTATTTTAGATCCAACCACATTTTGAAGTATATGGTCCATTTTAGGCAAGGGATAATTATCTTTCAGAGTGGCTCTATTCATATTTCTAAAGTCATGCAAAGCCTAATTTCCCCGGTATTCTTCCTAACAGACACAAGGTTGGACACCTACTATGAGTATCTAAGGGGAACTATGATCCCAACATCATACATATTTTTTATCTCTTTCTCAACTAAAGGTAATAAAACAGGGTTTATCCTTCTTAGTTTTTGTTTGAAAGGTTTCTGCTTTTCCTTAAGATGAATTTTGTGTTGAATAATGCTGGTATCATATGATTTCAGATCTTTGTACCCCCATGAAAACACATCTCTAAACTATTTAAAAAGTTCAATATATTCTCGTTTGATATGAGTAGGGAGAGTGCTAGATAACTTGATCATTTTGGGTTCATTTATGTTGCCTATGTTATGTTCTTCTACATCAGTTTTTTTAGCTACATCATTGAAATAAAAAAGGTCCTCTAATGGTGTAAGGCCCCTTGGTATTGTCATTTTTACATTGCAAAACTTCAAGGTCCTTTGGGGCTGTTTTTTTTAGTAATTATGATGCATAAAGATATTCAAATTGGTTTATATCAGTAGTATAGGACAACTCTGTTTCATGGACTTGGTTTTCATCAAAACATTCTTCTTCAAGGCTTAAGCTAGGTGTTAATTCAACAAAATCATTTTCAGATTGCAGAAAATCATCAATGTGTTTATCACTCTGAAACACTTGCCAATAGTCTTCATTATCATGGATTGTAGGCCTATTTTTCACTTTAATATTGAATTGCTCATTTACCTGGGGTATTTGGCAATTGCTGGCAGAAAATGCAAGTTCATTTGCAAGGTTGTTTTGAGCTCTAAGGATGAAGGTGAGTTCATATTTTTCAAAGGTTTTTAGGAGCTCTAGGGAAACATTTATATATTCTCTTAATCTTGGGTTTTTGGCTGAATACTCCCCTTTTATTTGCCTAATAATCAGCTCTAAATCTCCTTGGACTGATATTTTCTTGGCTCCTAAATCTTTGAGCAAATGTAGGCCAAGGAGAAGAGCTTCATATTCTGCAATGTTATTGGTGCATTGGAATTTAAGTTTGTAAGAATGTCCTTGGTTTTTATTTTGTATCCACACACCAACTCCAGAACTTGTTTTACTGCAAGAGCCATCAAAGTTCATTTCCCAAAGTGTTTCTTTTTCATACTCATTGTTAGTTTGTTGTTCAGTGCTGCTATGGTTAGGACTGTCAGCTTCTTCTTTTAGGGACAGATTTGAATGTTTTAGGAGGTTCAATCCTATCTCATTTTACTTTTCTTGTTGGCTGATTTCATCTTCATTGTACAAGATAAAGGAATCTAAATCCGAATGAATAGAATAAATAGGAGTGTTGTTTGGCCTATCTATGTTTCTTACCATAAATTTCATATGAGATTCTCTGTATAATCTTCTAGTTTGGTTAAAAACTGGTATGGTAGCATAAGACATGTCCATTTGAAGGCTTCCTTGAAGTTTGGCTCCCCATGATCTAAATAGAAGCATTCCATATTTTGGTGGAATGTCAGCAACAACTATGTCCATAACTAGACCCTTGGCAGGGATTTGTGCCAGATTGACACATAAATCCTTGATTAGGCCTAAACACTTGAATTTGCTTGAATCAAAGGAATACAAGTCCTTATAAGGTTTATTAATCTCTAGGCCTAATCTCTCCATCACCACTTTTTTCATAAGGTTGTGAGAGGCACCAGAGTCTAGCATAGCATTGTGTAAAATCTTATCATGTATATTTAAGCTAACATAAAATGGAGGAATGGTTCCTTCTTGGTATTTTCCTTCTACTTCAGGACCAACCAATAGTTCTAGTTTATCATTTGTCAAGTTTAATGTATCAATATCATTGCCTATATTCAGAGCTTTCAAAACTTGGTTTTTATATACATCCTAGGTTACTAGTTCAGCTAAGGGTATGCTAATTTTGATCTTGGAAATCTCACCTTCAAGGCTGAAAGGGACCAATGTTTTTGACATATTTACATCTATTTTTTCAAGCATAGTATTTTCAGCAATTCTGATTTGCTGAGTTTTATTAGGACTGTTATTTAGGACATATTTCTTAGGGCCACTAGCAGAAGTACTAGAGCAACTTGGGTCAACACTTTGCTGATTGGTTTTGTCCTTATTTGAGTCAGTTTTCTTAGTCAAAGTGTTAATCGTGTTTGCTGTATTTTTAGGAGAATTTTCTGAAGTTTTCCTAACAGCAATACCTGTGTTTTCATCATTGGAAATTTCTGGTTTCCTTTTGCTTCTAAGCTCATATTGTTTGTGAACCTCCATTATTGCATTTTCAAACCCCAATTGGTAATCTTCAGAAACCTCATGATTATTTTCAACTTGTTTTGAGGAGAAGAAACCTTGTTCTTCTTCAGTGAGGAAGACATTTGTCTCACTGTCAGATCCTATCATATTTACATGATTTTATTCTAATCTTTCAGTTTCCCTTTCTTCTTCTTGATCTACATAGTTTTATTGAAAGGGAGGACTAATTTGCTGGTCATTATCTCTTTGTCTATCTTGAATAGGGTCTCTTCTGAAAATTGGATTTATATTTCTGTTTTGGGAATTGATTTGGTTTTCTCTTGGAGGCACTCTATCATTTAAGTTTATTTTCTCAAGCATTCTTTCCATTACCCTTACTAAGTTGACAATTTTAGCATCAGCTGATGAGGTTGATGCCATTGTTTCATCTTTATATGTGACTCTTTTCTCTGATTTCAACCTAGCACTTTTCTCAATCAGATTTGCTTCTACACTAATAGCTCCCCTCTGCATATCTTCTAATGTCAAGGGGCCTCTTTCTCTTAGCTGGTAGGCCATGTTTGGGTCAAAGCCTTTAGGAAATTTAGCTAATGCTAAGCCTAGTGGAAGTTTCATGTTTGGGGGAAGTGCATTGTAACCACTATTGAATCTAGTGAAATAATCTTGGACACTTTCCCCAGTATTTATTTTGAGGTTTCTATATTCTGAAAGGATTTGGAGAGGGTTATTTTTAATTTCCCATTTGTTTATGAATGTTTGGTACAAAGAAGAGAGATCATTTATGCTGTTAGGAGTTAAGCTTTTAAACCATTTTTTGGCTTCTCCTCCTAAAATTTGGGCAAAGATTCTCATCATAATGGTCTCTTCTTCTATTTCCATGTAATCAAAGGCATCATCCATTTTATCTACATGCTGTTGGGCAGTAGTAGATTCACTTCCAGTGAAATTGGGAATTCTAGATTGATAATGATTTGGTAAAGGAACCAGTGGTTGAGGTAGCACTAATGGGGCATACCATGCTGCCATGGTGGGAAAAAATGGGGGATTTATAAGAGGTGGATTTGTAAAAGGAAAAGTGGGATGAACTAGAGAATTTTGAATAGTGGATGTGTGGATGGGGGTGGTGGACGTACTTGGACCAACAAGTTGATTATGAGTAGATTTTCTATGGAAAGAACTGAAGTGGTGGAGAAACTAAAAATCAGGAGGAGTGGAAAGAGAGGCTTCTCTGCTAAAGTTCTACTGCAAATCTATGGGCTCAAGGTTAGATTGGTCAATATCACTATGTGACTTGGTTCTAAATAGGTTCCTTGTATGAGACAAGTCGAAGTGAGAATCTTTCAAGACTGTAAGGTTCCTTGTATGAGACAAGTCGAAGTGAGAATCTTTCAAGACTGTAAGGTTTTCAGGGACAAATCTTATTCTTTGGATGATCCTACCAGTAGTTAAATTTCCAGCTTTAGAAGTTTGCCACATAATCTTTCCTGGATCATCAACTATTGAAGGAGGATTAGGGTCTGGATGAGATCTGGTATTGATCTTATGTGAAGCCATATTTTAAGTTCAAAATGTAGAGAGGTTGAAAGCTCTAAGGACTATTTTCAAATGTTTTGACCTATCTGGGTGTTTAGTACCTTTCTAAAATATGGGACTAGGCTTCTAAACTTCTTGGGACTAGTTTAACACAATCCTAAGGAAATCTAGAAGTACTAGTGGGCTAATAGGTCTACTGGGGCTAGTGGAGTCGCCAGGTGGAAAATTTTAGATTTTTTGAAGGTAAAATGTGTTATGGTCCACCACCAAATGAGTTATAAAACCAATCTAAGAATTTTTTTGGGTTTTTCTGAGTTTTTATGTGGTTCTTATGGTTTCTAGAGTCCTAAGGAGTAATTAGTTTGTCACTGACTTAGAAGGTCCCATTGTGATCGCCAGAATGTTGGGGTCTTGTGATTTGGAAGATTAGCAGACCAAATGACAAGGCAAAATGGAACCAATCTTTAGAGTTCTAGGACCTAGCCTTCCTAGACTTAGAGAGGGATCTCTCAGGTTATTTGCAAAGGATGTGTGCTTGTTTTCTTTTTAAAGGTTGATTTTAGGCTAGTTATTAAGTACAAGGTTGGTTTGATTGTTTTAGTTGGACATAATGATCAAAGAGCATAGATAGAATGGGAAATTTATAAGTCATTGCATTGGAGGGTCATTGATTGATCGATGATCATGATTCATCATCAATCAAACCCTGAGAAAAACTCTCTGATCTTCATATTTCGTTTTTAAGACCCCTGAGTTGTCACCAAGGGGTTTCATTCAACAAACAATAGTGGGGGGGCATCTGGCCTATTTCCTCCATTTAAAAACCTGCAAAAAACATAAAACATCATTAATTTAAAACCTGCAAGCTGAAAAAGCTGCATTTTTTGGGTTTCTGAGGCGTCAGGAGTGATTTTCAGAGGGAGAGAGGGTGAAGAGGGAAGGTTTCGTAGACGAAATCATGGAGAAAATAAAATAGAGGGGAATAAATTTGAGTTTTGGGCATGGAGGTGAAAGGTGGTTTTTGAAAACCGAGGTGGTTTATTGCGTGGGCATAAAGTGGTAAGTGGTATTGGCCGGGGGCTGCGTGATTCCACTAACCGACTGCCGCATGGCAGGGCGAAACCGCCCATTTCACGCGGGTTAGGACCGTTAAAGATCGATGCCGATTTCCATGCGATATTGGTTGTGGACCGTCAAATCTTAAGGGGTGAGATCGACGGTGCGAAAGGGTGGAGGGACCGACATGCAAGTCTGTGGAGTGGAGCCCAGGACAAGTGGCGTGGTAGTTTTGTTACGTTGCGGGGATGGGTTATATGCGGGGTCGAGGTAGGAGATGGGATGATCGTTGGATCAGGGCCCAAAGCCTTTGATCAATGGTCAAGGTGTTTTGGAAGAAAACGAGAAAGCGGGGTGAAGTAAAGGGGGCCCACCTTAATACTTTTTGAAGGTTGGGGGTTTTGATAAGGTTTCGAGGGTGTATAAAGATAGAATGGCAGATGTGTATTTTATAGGAGAGGGAGTCAGTAATAAGCGAAATGTCGGTCTTATGAGGTAAGGGGCTAAGGTTTCAGGTCGAAAAGGGGCTTAAGGGTCTTTTTTGTGAAAAAGGGTGCTTTTAGCATAAAAATAGAGTTTTTATGGAAATGTAAAGGGTCTGATGGGCTTAGTAGTTAGTTTTAAACAACATAAAAAGGGTTTTTACATTTTTTAAGGGATTTTTAGAAGAAAATGATGTGTGAGGGGTATTTTGAGGGTTTTTTGAGAGGGGATAAAAAGGATGGATGAGGGTGTATTTAAGATGATAAAAAATAAGGGAAACAAGCCTAGAATGGAGTTTTCTTTGTAGCAGTAGGGTAGCTTTGAGAAGGAAAAGATAGGAAAATTCAGTAGAAAAATTAGGTTTAGGATGATGAAAAAAGTGAGATTTCTTAGAACTCACAATGTTTCCTCAAATATTGTTTCTAGAAATCTAGGCCTTATAACTTAGTCATCTTCTGATATTAGCAAAATTTACTAATTACTAACAAGTTTCCAGTTTGATACAACAATGGAAGGGAACTCTTGACTTCAGTAAAAAAATCTACGTCTACGTACATATCAGATCACATACTTGAATGGAGACTTAGAAGACGTTTAGTGAAAGTTTTTATTCTAGATCAGATCTTGGCCGAATGGTTTAGTGAAAGAGCACTAGACTTAGAAGATGTATAGTGCTCTTCGTCACAAATCAAACAAGGGTACTTTGGTTTTCGCTGTGAACCATCATCAGCATGATATTTCTGAGAATCCTATTTCGGGGTATCGGCTTTTGCCTTACCTTTACCCTTCTTTTTTCCCTTGGAAGCTTTATCCGCTGGATTGGACTTAATGGCATTGACTTCCACGGTTTTACTCGAATTCACGATAGATTGAGAAGCAGTATCATTGGAAGGATTAGATTTTTGCTTCCTAGGGTTTGAAGGAGAAGAATTTAGAGAAGTTTGAGATACATAATCAATGATACTGTCGACGGATGGCGTCGCCGGTGCTTTAGAAGTTCGAGGTTGAGGAGCATCAGGCAAGATATCATACAACATGCCAGACTGGGAGTATGCAAGATCAAGGTATTGGGCACGAGCAATGGCCTATTCTTCGGTTACACATGCCCCCATAGCTATCTCTTTAGTGATTTTATTGAAAAATAAGGTAGTGAACCAATCAGTTAGAAGCTGATCAGGAATATCAAACTTGAACAAGCGACGATGACACCTCCATTCATGAATATGATCCGAGATATGAGTAGCTAGATATTTCTTCAAGGATGTGAGGAGGTGCGTCCTAATCTCATACTAAACCAGTAATTAAAAATGTGTGAGAAACACCATGGCTAAAGAGTTGAAATCTTGAAAACTAGCCCTCTAGCCCTGGAGTGGGTCTAGCAATAAGGGAACAAGATGATGTGTAGGTTCCTAGTTAACAAATGAAATAGGTTGAGGTAGATTGTCCTACCTGGAGTCCAACGCGATTGTCACAGCTATAGCAGTGGTGGCCTCTTTATCTCTGCCTCGACAGGTCGCGGTACTTCAACAATGGTACTCGGATTCCTGCACAAATATCAAAGGAAAACAACAGCGTGCGAGACAATAATTGTTGGGTATGTGTTATATTCTTTCCACGACTAGCCCGACGCGCTGTACGTTGCGCCAGGTGCAGCAGGGGGGTCACAGGGGGGGCGGCAGCGCCCTGGTGAAATTTTTTTTGGTATGCGGTCCCACTCATATGCAGACCCACCCATGTTTTGTGCATGATTTTGCACATGGTTTTGGGGTACGATGGTTTTCGGCCCCTGGTATTTTGTAGATCCGGTCAAGGGAACTACGGTTATGTTCTAATCCAGGGTTAATGGATTGGGGTTTTTGTATGCTTTGACATGTATATATATGTGTTGTAACACTAAAAGGAATATAATGAAAAATCAAGCTGGTCGTCCCGATTTGGGATCGAGGGGAAAATCTCAGTTTTTATCTGTTTTATGTTTTATGCTCTCGCTATTGTTTATTTTCTGTTATAATATTCATGTGTAGATAATTTCGATTCAGGGTTAAAACCTACAATAATTGCATTCATAACTAGCTAATCAATCAAGGAGGATTAGACATATTGCATCAAATAAACCATATTAATACAAGATGGGAACCATACAATAGTCATGTATATATAAATAGAAGAAAGAGATTATAACCGGAGCCTTAACGTCACAACCTCCTTCAGTGGGTTCAGTCAAAGCACGTCTCGAAGGATCGTCGGGAAATTGGGATGAGGCGAGGACACAAGCCTGAGATCTCTCTCGACAGAGGTCTCTTTCTGCTCTATCTCGTCAATAAGATGTTCAACAATTCTATTCAACTATTCTGCTATAATGTTCAACCGGTGTATCAATGGGAGATAGCTTTATTTATAGAGGGAGAAGAGGAGGTTGGGATCCCTACAATGGTGGAAGGGAGGCCTTATCCTTTGGGAGGTTTCCCTAAAAGGTGGAAACAAGAGGCCAAAGGAGGGTGGTCATGGTTATTCAGTTGAACCACCCAGGCTGACTCACCCATGAAGTTGTTATCATGGAAACTTCGCCTCTATTTTTAAAAAAAATTCCAAAAACAACTTGGTGTGGGTAGCCCACTGGGACAAAGCGCCAATGGGCGTGGGGCCCAGTGTTACTTTTCCTCATTGGCACGAGGGTATAATGGTCTACCAGCGCCAACCCAAAAACATGTTTTTTTGATGGTCTGCTCAAGGAATTGTCAATAGAAGGAATGTTTTCCTCATGGCAAGGGATGTAATGACGGTATATTCAAGGCATGACACTTCTTATTAGTCACAAAAATGATCCTCTAATGTGTAGGATGGGGATTGAAAGGACGGTGAAAAAATGTTGTGTAACACCTGCAAACATAAAAAACAAGTTACATTTCCTATAGATTTAGCCATCTAGTACTATCTTTATTCCATATCATAAAATCCCCTTGAGAGAGCCCTCTCAAACTGACGAGGCTAAGCTTCAGTTAGAAGTGGTTTGAAACAGTTACATAGAGTTGTTTGATAGGTAGCCAATCAAGTACAATTTTGTGATAACACACCATATGTGACCAATACGGGAATTACACCCACCATTTCCCAGAGATGCCTCGATATAGGGATGCATTGAAAGCCCTAGAGAAATCCAATCTTGAGGAGCCCTCTACAACATCCATGCAAATGGAAGAAGACGGGTCCAAAACCATCTTATATGTACGAGAAGATCCCGCATCATGCTCATACTCAACAAATCCAACAGCTCAAAGAAGGAAAAAAAAGGCCAAATCCCATGTCCTAGTTTGCACGTTGTGCGATGAACCTAATCACTTGATCATTCAATGGCCTGAATTAAGGGAATTCAACCGTTGGTACCAAATTCCACATGTTTCCCAAAGAAAATTATATCATCATAGACAACATACATGTCAGATTAGCCGAAGAAACCACCACGTGCACCATTGTCCCCATATCCATCGTTTCTGATCTATGTTAGACTTCATGCGACAAAGTTATTGTTGAAAACCCTAACTTAGAAAACTCAGACACTGAATTTGTGGACAACACACAAACCAAGGGACTGAAGCGACTAGGAAAATTTTATATATATCAGAAGAGAGATGACCACCACGACGGACACCTCCCCCCCATAACCATCCTTAACCTCAAGTCCCACTTTGTGCATTATGCGGCGAACGTGATCATTTGATCGCTCAATGCGCAAATTTGGAGTTGTTTCAAAGATGGTACCCGGTCACTCTGTTGGTCCAAAGAGATTGATGCTCTTTTTATATATTCTAGGGTAACTACCATATTCTTCATCGTCCCTACATTCCCTGATTATGCTTAGCGTAATATTATCTACGCATGTTCATAGCCAATAATGCCTACTTGGAATGTTTGGATTCAGAGTCCGTTAAAAGTTCCACAACCCAGGAGAATCAAGATCTAGGTCCATCCTCTGTGTATATGAGGAGAGAATACCAACAAAAATGCTACCTTCTTCTCGTCACCATCACCAAGCTAGATATGAGAAGGCGACCAGGTGCCACAGTAGGGTAGGGTGCAAACCTAACTTCTCATGTGCCCTATGGAATAAAAGTAACCACATGGTTAACCAATGTCATGAAATGAATAGGTTCATAGAAATTTTGCGGATACTAAACCCCATCCCAAAACACATCATGCTCATACTCAAAAAACCCAATGAATCAAAGAAGGAAAACAAAGGCCACACCCCATGTCCCATTTTGCGCGTTGTGCGATGAACCTGATCACTTGATCATTAAATGCCCCGAATTAAGGGCATTCAACCGTTGGTACCCAATTCCACACGTTTCCCAAAGAAAATTATCTCAGCACAGATGACATACATGCTAGATCTGCCGAAGAAACCACCATGTGCGGCATTGTCCCCATATCCATCATTTCTGATCTATGTTAGATTTCATGTGACACTTTATTTGCTGAAAACCCTAACTTAGCAAACTCGGACACTGAATCAGTGGACAACACCAAAACCCAAGCGACTGAAGCAGATAGTACCATTTTATATATATTGGAAGAAATAAAAACACTAGGACGAACACCTCCCCCCCATAACAATCCTCATTCTCAAGTCCCGCTTTGTGCATTATGCGATGAATGTGATCATTTGATCGCTCAATGCGCAAATTTGGAGTTGTTTCAAAGATGGTACCTAGTCACTCTAGTGGTTCAAAGAGATTTACTCAGATAATATTGACACTCTTGTTAGATCTTCTAGGGTAACCACCATCTTCGTCATTGTCCCTACGTTCCCCGATTTTACTTAGCATTAGATTCTCTACACCTCTTCATATCCAATAATGTCGAATTGGAAAGTTTAGATTCAGAGTTCGTAAAATTTTCCACAATCCAGGATAATCAAGCATCTAGGTCCATCCTCTGTGTATCTGAGGAGAGAATGCCAACGACAATACTACCTTTTGCTCGTCACCATCACCAGCCTAGATATGAGAAGGCCACCAGGCGCCCCGACAGGGTAGGGTGAAAACCTAACTTCTCATGTGCCCTATGAAATAAAAGTAACCACATGGTTAACCAATGCCTTGAACTGAAAAGGTTCATGCAAATTTTGCGCATAGTAAACCCCATCCCCAAATACATCTATCTAATCAAGAGAATATTACTCGTTGCTATTGCTGGATATGACCCCAATTTCATCACACGAAGAACTGTCAGTATCTTCCACGATTGAAAGCAGCTAGAACAATGTTAAAAAAAAAAATCTGAAGGGAGCCATATCACACAAAATCTAAGACTCATAGATGACAAAAACACATAAATACACACTATCACGATCATCACCAATCATCATCTTCTGACATCATGAGCAGTACTGGATCACATACCATCTACTCGGTGAGTACCTTTTTTCCATACTACATTTCAGGTACACCCTCTCTTATTACTTTGAATTCAAGTTATTTAAAATTATTTGTATGAAAAATATTCTTTTACTTGGGGTATTGGTGACATATGTTGCAGACACATCAAACCACCATACTTCCTAGACAACAAAAGTACAAGAGTAGGTATCATTATATTCTCAGCATGATAGGCTTCCCTCTAAAAAAATTTGCATATCCTGACATCATTTCCTCAGAAGAAAAAAACCATAGGTTTCATTCACCTGACCATGTTTATCATCACCTCACCTTGTACGTGATAAGAACCCTTGCAGGTCGGTAGAGCCACACCTTCCGTGGAATCCGTCACTTATTTAGACCATATGTCACTAACTGGATCCATGTTCACAAAATCTGGCCTAGGAACCAGTTCATGTTCATGCATAAATGATCAAACATCATTCAATTTTACTCATCGCATATCAAAACCCTGTTCCTGGGCCACCATTCTCTACAAGCAGATCAACAAAACCACATCACCGCATTTCACATTTGGACTACCACACCCTCATAAGAATAGCCCATTTGTGACATATCATCCGCCTCATCGCCCTTGCATCAAGAACAACCAATGGGGCCCCCACCCTCAACAAAACACACTCCTCGCATCATCATGCAAGATCATACATGTTAATGGGGCACCCATATCCATGCTTGTACATCCAAACCACCTTTATATTCTTTTGGAAAGTGTACAAATATTTTTAGGAGAAAAATTCCACCCATTTACTTACATTTCTTACTTGGCAGCAGTCCCTAATCACCCTTGGTCAGAGCTATGCATTCTTTACCACACCCAATCATGTCAATTGTAGCAAACATACACCCACCCTGGATGTCCTACCGACCCTAAGGATTCCCCCATCAGAAGTTGTTGTGACTACCACCACTCGCATTTACAGCTCCAACCTTAGGCTAGTTAACCATCATCATCAATTATAGCCATTTCTCACCATCATGTCTCACTAACCTATCACAATACATATTTCTTCATCAGAAACCCTGATCCCTCATATCAGTACTTGTTTCGATCGGTTGATTATTCCTTCTTGTCAAATTCAAAAACCTCTTTCCAGGAAGGAGGCGGTACCTTGGATGAGTCCTCACCACAATAGGGGCATCCTTGAATGGAACAATGGGAATTCACATTTCCCATTGATGTAATCGATCCACTTGACATTCGATATCAACACCATTTTTCATGTCAAGATGGTATCGTACTTCATAACCGTTGCACTCTATCAGAATTCATCTGAATACCCATATATCAGTGAGCATTTTTTTAGCAATGCTTACGCGAGAAGGTCCCTAGCAGTCAAAGACCCATGCATACATTGAGCACTTTCTCCAAAAGTAAGATACCAAGACAATGCATGTGGGTGCCACATTCAACCTTTTTTGTTCAAAGAAATAACGCCCTCGAGGGCATCAACAATCATCATCATCAACCAATAGTAGGTCACCTACCACAATGTGACATAACAAAACCAGTATATGTCAGATTAACTTAACTAGTTAGCATGGGACATGCCCGCCTTGTATAAATATCTCTTATTTTATTACTTGTAGGTTTCCTACAGAGCATGGTTTCTTTTTACTTCTGACAAGGGGTTCCCCACTTATTTCCAAAACAAGTTACTCTATATTTCCACAACAGAAAAGAAAAGGTAATGTATTTCGGCTATACGGTTTCTCCTAGACCTCATACATCAGGGGGAAACTATTAACACCATAAAATCGTATAGGAAAAAATACATTATAAAATGTCAATAAAACAATAAAAATAAATATTTTCAAGGAGAAATACATTAGGAAGGACAAAAATTTAATTATTTCCTAAGGTTCAGTCAGAATTGGCAGACAACATACCAACAACAAAGACTTTTTGTGCACGACGCACTTAATCCTTCGATAGCCACGCGATCCTGGGGATGGAAAGAAGTCACCACCTAGGACCATTTGACACACTTGGAAAAGATGATTCTTTGTCAATTGTAGTCAAGGAAAGCCAGATTCGAGCCACTTTGAGGAGGCATGCAAGCCATAAAGGAATCTCTTGTCCTACTCTTGGGTCATTATCAATCTTGGGCCAAGAGAGGGAACAGTGTTCAAAAAATTTCTATATAAAATAGCCATGGGAAGAGCAAAAGGAGACACATTGTTATGTTGGCCAAATTGCTACCATAGCAAACTAGCTTGCAAGTGTTCCAACAGAGGGATTGGAGAGACTAGCATGTTGGACACCCAATATCTTAGTCAAGAAGAGAGCTCCGTCATAAGAGAGTGATCACCATCCTTTTCACAGAGCGAGGAGATACTTGCAGGGAAATTGAGGAAATGAACCCCCCTTGTTTGAGTATTTGGGCTCCATAGCTCAAATGACTCATTGCAAGAGAGTTAGCATTGTATTCTTCATACCACCAACACCTAATAATGGGATATTTCTCCATTTGTTTCTATTGGGTTGTTGCTCGATTTGAGCATTGTTATCTTGTGTTTTTATGTTTAATTTCATGTTATTGTATGCATTACTTACCTTATGAGTTTTGTCTTACATTATCTAGTCTTCTCACTAACAACAACATCATCTTCTCTGTGACCTTCTGTGGGTAGCAACTGACTGCCAGAGAGGTGAATTTTGGTACACTTGTGTAGAAAAAATACCACCACAATTTTTCTCATATATATATAGGGAGCAGAATGGGCTAGAAGACAAACTTTCCAAATCAGGTCTAATTATGGAACAAGGTTTATGGCACATTCATGAGCACTGTGAAGGATCATCATATGAATTCTATCATCAACCGTTGATCAAACAAGTGATCCAAAAATTAGCAGTCTTTACCTAATGTGTATTTCTGCACATAATATGTTGATGTATTCATATCATATGTTTAGTTTTTCATCTCTTAAAATGGGTGATTTTTTTTTTTTTTACTTCATTGATTTTTTGATATAAAAATAAACTGTATATCTGAATATCTAATGGATCAATTGGATCTACTATGGTCAATTTTCCTGACAATACTTAGCAATAGGTTTCAAACCTATCCTTTTTCTTGAAATGCACTAGAGGTGCATATACAAAATGGAAATTTGTCTCTTTTTTTTTCAAAGAATGGAAATTACAGTTTTTTTCCTATGGAAAAAAGATGTATTCAAAATAATAGAATTTTCTCCTTACTAAGTTTGAATAATGGATTTGAAATGTACCAAGCATGTCTCAGCAATAGCAATTCTTCATGATATCACCAGGTTTCATATTTGGCAACTTTGGGTCATCAAATATTCGATCGATTATGATATCTCATTACAATTAAATGAACAAACTTTGGCTTGGGTAGTATGGTAATCTAAACTACAGTTTGTTGTGACAACTATGTAAACAGAATATTGTGGTTGGTCTTCCTCTTATTTCTTGTAGAAATGGTATTTGTTTGAGTTATGTTCATGGAAACATTGTCAAGACAATTTTGACAAATGTGTATTGAAACTCCTTAGCTATCTTGCAATTTATTCATAGTGACTTGTGTTATCCACATCCTTCTACTTATCTCTTTGGGTTCAATTACAGTCTTCATTAAATTACTTCTCATATCCATTTGGGTTAATTTCCTAAAACTTAAGAGTGATTTTTTTGGCCTACAAGGCCCTTATAAAAAGACAATATGGACATCAACTTCAAAAGTTCAAAATAAATAATAAGGGTGAATATCTTAATTTTTTTTTATAGCTTATTGCACTACATAGGGGATTCAAATGAAACTTATTGTTCCATACACACGACAACTAAATGGTGTTATGAGAGAAATAATAACATATTAAAATAAATGGCGAATTATATGATCCACTCTAAAGGATTAAGTGCTCATTTTTGGATGGAGACCATTAATTATGTCAATTACAAAATTAACTAGACTCCCACAAAGGATTTAAAAGATATAACATTGGAAGCATGAAGTAATATTAAACTAGATGTAAGCCACTTTCATGTGTTTGGTAGTGATTCAATTGTTATTTTTCCATGGGCCCTAGATCTGGACTATGACTGATCTAGTACATAAACACACTAGGAACCCTTAACTAGAAATTTATCACAACATAACCAAACAACATAGAAATCAATAATAATACATAGGAAAATTGACCCAAATTAGTCCTCTTGTTGGTCCGTTAACAAGAAAACACTAGGGCTCTCGTACCAAGGATCATGGCCCTTAAGATCTCTGATACAAAAACAATGTACAATCTGTCCAGACTAAAAATATAGGGCTTGAGATTTGATGCTTTAGATCTTCAATATTCCTAATGAAACAAATGCATACCTGAGCTAGTCCTTGAACTCATGGTCCTTGTATTGTTTTTAGTCTTTTGCAACCAATCCTGCTGCGATTACTTCAGTAGTAAATCTCCTTGTTGTTCATAACTCCTTTACCAAACATACTTCACAGATCTACTGGCGTTTCTCCTCAACTCACGGATATGACCCTCTTCTTCACAAATATCATCCTCTATGGCTAGATCTCCTTGAATCTCCTTAGATCTACACTAATACAAAATTATGATCACACTTTTAGTACAAATCTTCCCTCGAAGTCACACGTCCCTATTTAGTCCGCTTCTTGAGGCCCTTCACTTGCTATACAAGCCACCTAACCGCATCCTTTCAAGCTCGGTATGCACTGTTTGGAAGCCTCAACCTCAGCTAAATACTATCTGCCAAGTCTGTTATTGGATGTTCCTTGGCTACGACCCAAACCAGGGAATAACTAGTCCTGCGACCCCTTCACAAACAACTTGACGTGGCCTTATCAGGACATAACCAGTCTTGACCTCCCTTGAAATGCTTCTCGGCTTGTCGTAGACTAATTGGGCCCCTATTTTCTTGCAACGGATGGCCTAACCATGCCTCCTCCCCTTGCAACTGACCTATTGTATTCTTATCCAAAATGCAGAGGACTTTTGGCCTCCTTCAACGGATTATTCGACCTTCTCTTGGAGTATCTATGACACACTTCAAGACTGCATGGACTATGACTTTAACTCAACCTTCCTTGGTCTACAAAAGGCCTAACCTTCCTCTCTGTGACTGTATTAGACAAATCTCCCTCTCACTCATGAATGACTCTCATGAATGATATCTTGCACAAAAAAGTGTCTTTACGCCTCTCCTTCTATGGTTTTGTCCACTTACCCTTATAATATTAAGTTGAGTTCTTTTACCACCCACTTAGGGTTATAACCCATTACTTGGGTACTTTAGTCACCTCCTCACAGATAAATTACCCATGATCTATGGGAGTACCTCCCAAGCTACATAAATTAACATCAATGAATTATGGGTTCACATTCTCAATGAGAAAAATATAACATTACAACTTAAGTGTAAGAAACCCATTTTTGTTGAATACTTTGAAGATGTAATGTTTATGTACCTATTCAATGCCATTCAACATAATTTATTATTAGTAGATATGTCAAGTCTTATGAAGACCTATAGGCTTGCATGACTGAATCGTTGATTGTACCATCTTCAGTTTATGATCTATTCTCGATGAATGTTCCATTTTCTATTCCTAGTTTTTTTTGTTAATGCTCCTATTGTAGTTTCTTCTTCTTCAAGTGATGATAGTGATGATGAAAATACAACTCCTCTTACTCACCTCCCTCCAACCAAGTCCCTTAAACATGGATTTACATTAGGACCACAACTTTCTATATTGGTCTTTACAATATGAGAAGTGATTGGTGATCTTGTTGGCGATCCCTTAGATCAATAATGTACATATTCACAATTCTAACACACTTTCTCTCTTTTGTTATAAATTTGAGAAACACATGATTTAAAAACATTTGAAGAAGCTTATGGTCATGTATATTGGAATGAAATGATGAATGCATAATATCATTTTAATGGAAAATGGATCTTATATATTTTCTAAAAGGATTAAATATTGTCAAAAGTAAGTGGGTGTATAGGGCTAAGTATACAATAATGAAAGTAGATAAACCCAAAGTAGATAAAAGTGTTGAAAGACATAAACCCAAGTTAGTTTCCAAAGGATTTTATCAAATGAAAGGAATTTCTATACTCAAACCTTTGGCCCTATAGCCAAAAGGAATTCCATTCACCTTGTTCTATCCCTTGTTGCATCATCGAATGAGAGGTCCATCAAATGGATGTTAAATATACATTCTTGTATGGGGATTTGAATAAACTCTTGTGTGTTAAGAATGAATCTACTTTGGTTTTTCATCTTAAGAAATCTTTTTATGGATTTAAGCAAACTCCTTAGACTTGGTATGAAAAAATGGATAGATTTCTTCTTAATACCAACTTCTCTAGATGCCATTTTTATTCTAATATATATACCAAGAAAGTGGGTGACCATCTCATCATATTTAGTAGTGATCCCAAAATTTTAACCCATGTGAAATTTATTCCTAAGAAGGAATTTGAAATGAAAATATTAGGGCAACTATATTATTTTCTTGGCCTTCTAAGTCTTGCAATCCAAGGAAAGCATTTCCCTTTTCCCAATATAGGTATGCAAATGAACTTCTTTTGCCACTTTGACATGGAATATTGTAAACCAATCCCATTTCCCTTATAGTTTGGAGTCAAACTTATTTTCATCTATACCACATCGAAAGTAGATGTTACATTGTATCTACAATAATATAGATATCTATATAAATATAAATAATAATAAATGATAGCAATAATCAATAATTAATAATTAGTGAATAGACACATCCTAAGAAATGACTTGCCTCACCCAAAGGAGATGACTATTAATAAAAGAGTACTCCCACTTATAGGTGGCAATCATTATACTATCATCATCATCATCATCATCATATATATATATATATATATATATATATTCCTTATGTATTTCTTTATATTTTAGATATTTAATTAGTGAGCCATATTAGTTACCACATTTGGTATTAGAGCTTTGTCCACACTTAATTGAACCTCTATCTGATTAGGCTATTGGACCACCTCTTGTCTTTTGGCCATTTAAGATTGAAAATTTAGTTGAAGAAAAAAAACAAAAAAGAAAAGAAAAGAAAATAAAGAAGTAATTCAATATAAATGAAACCTAATATCAACCAAAAAAAAAAAAAAAAAACAACAACAACGTTGACTATTAAGGGTATGCCACTGTGAAATTCTTGGTACTAGAAGAATATATAAATAGACTAAGACTTAAAGAAAATAAAACTATATATTGCTTAAAGAATTTAACAATTAATTGCTTTACTTTTGAATAATGGTTTAGATTGAAACATTAACTCTTCAACAATAAGGTCCAAATCACTAGTTACCAACCATGTATCCAAGTTAATAACCTATATGGAATAGTGGTTATAGATTGAAACATTAGCTCTCTAGCAATAAGGGTCCAAATCACTAGTTACCACAATGTACCTAATTTAACAACCCATTTATCACTCCAAATACCCATCTCCTAAAGTCATAATTGTAGAGTATTCACTTCGTTTTAATTGTCACCATCAAAGAAAGGAACGTGCAAATCAAAGTAGGCATAATATAGAGCTTGAGTAAGACTAATAATTAAGAACATGTGTTTTCTCCTAAAAAATTACAAATTCAAAACCATAAAAAATTAAATATATATACCTTAAAATTAAATAATAATAATACTAAATCAGCTAAAAACAAGCTAACAAGCCATCTGCATCAGAAACCGTTGTAATTATGTCACTCGAATTTCCTAAATAGACAAACGACCCTCCAATCTAAAATCTCAAGATGAACCAATACTTATTTGTGTTGTAACCGACGCTGACCTTGCATCGAGATTAATAATAAATCGAGGGAAAAATGACCACGGGACGTTGAAATTTATTTCCACTTCACAAAAATTTACGGTACGGCCACTAGTTTTTATTAAAGAAGCAACTAATTTATTTCTAATTCAACAAAAAGGGGAATTATTTAATACAAGGGTTTTTTTTTTTTTTAACACACGTAAGGGGTATTTCAAATTTCAACTTAAAAAAGTTATTAAAGTAACTTCTACGTTCAATTATTATTCAAAGGGGGTATTTGAAGTTTATTCAAACCCTGTTCCTATATATAGAATTTTAAAAGAATTATAAGAAGTGAAAGTAAGAGAGCGAAGGAAACAATATTAATTTAATAGTGCAAGAAGAATTTTTAAAAGAAGGTAAGAAAGTGAAGGAAATAATATTAATTTAAAATTTCAAGTGGAAATAAGATATTATAAAGATGGATACATGTTTATAAATAATTTGATAAAGTTATATTAAAGTTTGAAAAAAATATTAAAAAAATAAAATAAAGATAGTCATTTAACATTAGAAGTAATAATTGATTAAAAAAAAAGAGTGTAGAGGAAAACCCAACTTGATTTGTACTCACTGTTTTTATAGGACAACATAATCTAATATGTTAAAAAGCTATATTGGAAGATTGCTATAACATCTTTTGCTACACTTATTATAAGATATATGTTTTGGCCTAAAGTTGTTTTTCCCTTTTCTTTTTGTAAACATTTTCCTTAGATGAACTCTTTAAACAACAAAATGCGAGTTCACATACACACCTTTTGCTATGGGATAATGTGTACATATGCAAATCTTATAAAATCAATGTGTATACACTCGAATCTCTTTCACACAACTAGCATATGTCTTCATTTTGCATCAAAAAATGATATGTGCACATTATTGCGTGTTTTAGGATGGGGTTTACGAGTTCTACTAAGACTTCACCTCATGTAGCCCATCCCCAATGACATAAACTAATTTTCAAGAGTATTTAATGATGTCATGGTGGAGGAGAGAAACAAGTACCCTTATGCTAACAATTTCTCTTATCATCCATTTGTCTGCAATCCCCTTGAGATTTTAGGTTATATCAATAGATAGTAAACCCTTGTTTCCTTATATTCTTATTATTATTCATATTGTGGAAAGAGACTCCTTTTCTTTCTCTCCCTTTGTTTGAAAGAAGAATACTTTGCAGTGGAGACATTAAGTGGCCTAGGGTAGAGAGACCCAGAGGACAATTTTGAGCAACATCTTTAGCAAGAACCAGGTGTCTTCTAAGCCTTGAATTGCCGAGAATTCTTTTAAAAAGAAGCTCACTCTTTTCCATTCCAATTCAATGTTTCCATAAAGTAGCTTTTTATAATGACTTGTTTTATTGATTTATTTCATTTAATACATCTAAGTTCTTTTTGAATATACTACTATCACATGTTTGTTTGCTTTGTGAGTGCAAATTATTTAGGAAAAGTCCAAAGGAAGAGGATTTTGAAAGCTAATCTTCATTAGACTTAAATTTTCTAGGTAAGTCTTATATCCTTATACAATAGTTAAGAAATATTTATTGTTTTCTTGTTGATTGGAATACATATTTCTTGTTTATGCTTTATTATGGTTGTAACCCTATCTTAAAAATTAGAGGAAACTCACAAATAAAAAAAATTAGAGGACAAACTCGCCAAACATTGACAAAAGAAGAAGGCATCACAACAAAAATATAGTTATCTTAAGGATATGCTTTACAAGGAACTAATATAAAAGCACAAACAATTTTCTTGATTAAAAGATAACAATCAAAAGCTACTTGCACAAATCAAGCCAAATAACACAAACTAGTGCATCCAAAAGCTGGAACCATAGAATCAAGACCATAGGAAGAAATTATAAGAAAAATATGAATAAAATTATTACTTAAGGAACCTTAATCAAGGGTTTTTGGAACAAATTAGGATTTTAAAATATGAGAAAATTTAGATTCCAGATACTAAAAATAAAATCAACTAATTAGAAAATGAATAACATTCTCACCTAAATAATCATAATAAAAAACTACTTACATAAATTGGGAAGCTTAAGAAAATTCTAAGGTTCAAGCAGTGGAAGATCACATCGAGCATCAACAACAAGTTATCCAACTCTTAAAGGATAACCTAAATTTGGCACAAAATCGAATGAAACAACAGGAAGATCAACATCGCAGTGAGAGAAGTTTTGATGTAGGAGACTGGGTATTTTTACAGCTACAACCATACAACAAATGTCCCTTAAGCAAGCTAAGAAGGATAATAAATTATTGCCAAAGTACTATGGTCCTTACAAGGTGTTGCAAAAGATTGGTACTATGGCATACAAATTGGAGCTTCATGCTTCTTCTCGAGCGCATCCAATTTTCCATGTTTCATGCTTAAAGAAGGTTATAGGAGACAAACTTCCAGTTCAAACAATATTTCTAGAACTTGATGAGGAAGGAAAAATCATATTGGAAACCGGATCAGTCATGGAAACAAGAACTCGACAACTACGAAATCGATCAATTTCAGTGTATCTCATCAAGTGCAAGAACTTACCCATTGAAGATTCTACATAGGAGGACGAGAATTTTATACAGAAGCATCCAGAGCTACTCAAGCGTTGAGGACTAACACTTTTTTGAAGGAGAGGGGCATGTTAGGTCCATATATTACTAGTGTAACCCCTTATTATTGTTAGTTTACCCCCTTATTGTTATTGTTGTACCCTTGTAACCCCCATATTGTTATTATTGTGCCCTTAAAATATTATTGTTAGGTCGCCTAGGATTATATTGTGACCCCAAGGACTCCTATATATAGAAAGGAGTTTTTTCATTCGTATCATCCAAGAATTGTTCATTTATGTAATGTAAAGGAGGGGTCCCCATCGAAGTGGCTTATTTCTAAGGCATCGATCTCTCTTTTCTTCTACTTTTGGAGTGGTTTCATAACATAAACCTGATGATTTCATGAAGAATATCAATTGTTAATACATGCTTGGTAATGGCCGAAGTGTCCTCAGACACGTAATTTTATTAATCAGAAAAACAATTACATTTGGAATTATGCAAGAGTTTACACCCGAACAACAAAAACACTCTTGCAATGAGCTATTTATATGCTCAATGTCCTAACTTCCACTAATTATGGATCACTTATTAAATAACAAGTGTCCACTTACATTAAACACTATTCCAAATAACTAGCTAACAAAAAGGCCTAAGATACGACACATTTGGAGAGTCATATCTTATTACAACAATATGCTAATTCTAAATGTCTCCATAAAATAATTAAATATTCTAGAATAATAATTATTAATTTAATATCTTAAATTAATAATTATTTTATTCAAACTTTATAACTTATGATAATATTTATTTTTGGATTATCTAACATTCCCCCCTATGGTCCAAATATACATTACAACAGATACCAAGTTCACCCCTGAACTTAGTAAATTTTATTCTACCAAGAGGTTTCGTGAAAATGTCGGAGGTCTGATCTTCTGAAGGACAATAAATCGGCTTGATGACATCCTTTGCAATGAGTGATCTGATATGATGATACTTGGTGTCCACATGCTTTGTCTTTGAATGAAAAACTGGATTCTTAGCAAGCTTTATTGCTGATTGATTGTCGATGAATAATGAAGTAGCTTCTGCTGGAGGAATTCCGAAGTCTTGTAAAACGCGACGTAACCAAACAATCTCACATGCTGCTTCCCATGCTGAAATGTACTCTACTTCTGTTGAAGAAGTGGCCACTGTAGCTTGCTTCTTGCAACTCCAGGAAACTGCAGCTGACCCCATGTTCATTAAGTAACCTGAGGTTGATGCCCTGTCATCAATACTGCCAGCAAAGTCGGCATCTGAAAATCCACCAAGTACAAAATTTTTAGTCTTTTTGTAAAGAAGACCAAAATCTTTTGTTCCTTGGATATATCGAAGAACTCTTTTGGCTGCATTCCAGTGGCTGTCTAGTGGTTCCTGCATAAAATGTGAAATAATACTGACTACATAAGATAGATTATGACAAGTGGTTGTTAAATAAATCAAGTTGCCAATCAACTGTCTGTAAGTAGTGTTGTCCACCTTTTCCCCCCTTCAAATTTTGAAAGTTTCAAGTTTTGTTCCATAGGGGTAAGGACAAGCTTGCAATCCTGCATTCCAAATCGTTGAAGAATTTATGCTGCATATTTACTCTGAGAAATGAAGATCTAATGTGGACGTTGGAATTCTTCAACTCCAAGATAGTAGTGAAGTAGTCCCAAATCTGTCATCTTAAAACCTGCATGTAACTCCTTTTTCACCTGTTCAATGTGATCATCATTGTTTCCTGTGATGATCAAATCATCGACATACATAATCAAAATCACCAGATTTTTACCTTGTTGGCATACATACAAGGTATCATCGTATTCACTGCGATGAAAACCAACTTTGCGAAGGTATTCATCCATTTTGGCATACCAAGCTCGGGGAGCTTGTTTTAACCCATATAAAGCCTTTATCAGTTTGCAGACTTTATCTTTTTGTCCTTCAATTTCAAAACCTGGTGGTTGTGTCATGTACACTTCTTCATGTAAATCTCCGTTGAGAAAAGCACTTTTTACATCCATTTGATGAACTTTCCATCCTTGTTGAGCTGCTAAGGCAAGTGTGAGGCGGATGGTGTTCCATTTAGCTATAGGAGCAAACGTTTCCTCATAATCTATCCCTTCCTGCTGCGCAAAACCTTTAGCAACAAGTCTTGCTTTATACTTGTCAATATCACCATTTTTCTTGTACTTAATTCGATAAACCCATTTGCATCCAATAGGTTTAACATGCTGAGGACAATCAACAAGTTGCCAAGTGTTATTGTCTTGAACTGCCTGATATTCATCAACCATTGCTTGTTGACATGCTTTATGTTTAACTGCCTCTTGATAAGAAGAAGGTTTAGTAAAATCATTTGCTATCAAAGAAAAATTGCCTTCATTTTGTTTTGATCCCCTTGTTCCTGTTTTATTTTGTTCATTAGGCCTTACATCTTTCAAGAGTTGAACCGCCCATTTCAGCAATTGATGTTCACTAGTTTGGGCTTGAGCAACCGTAGGTTCTGGGGGTGGAGAGTCATTGCCAGAAGAACTGCTGCTGCTAGGAGAGTTGGATGAACTGCTAGAAGACCTAGATGGCACTGATGAAGAAGACAGACTGCATGAATCATCGTCAGATGAAGGAAATTCAAGTTCATACCAACTTGGTGAATTTGGTTGACTTCGTAAATTTCCATGTCTTTTATTAGTTTTTATTTCTAACTTTTGAAGAAGACTTTCAACTTCTTCAGCACTCTTACTCTCATTTTCATCAAAGATCACATCTCTGCTTACAATAAATTTCCCATTCGACAAAATTTGGTACCCTTTCTTAAAATCAGAATACCCGATCATTGTGCACTTTAAGCTTCGTGCATCAAGCTTAGTTCATTTTTCCTTGGAAACTAAGGCATAACAGATAGATCCGAAAACTCTGAGATTCTTAACTCGTGGTTTGAATCCAAACCATGCTTCATAGGGTGTGATTCCGTCTAAAGAAGCTGTGGGAGATATGTTTCTCAAATAGACAGTGGTATGAACTGGTTCAGCCCAATATGAAGGACTTAACTTTTTGAAAGTTAACATAGATCGCGCCATTCCTAACAAGGTACGATTCATTCTTTCTACTACCCCATTTTGCTGCGGAGTGTAGACATTGGTAAGATGTTTTTTGATTCCATTTTCCATGCAATACTTTTTGAATTCATTTGAAGTGAATTCTTCGCCGTTGTCAGTTCAAAGAGTGCCAATCTTCTCCTTTACTTCATTTTCAATAAGCTTATGAAATTTTTTTCACTTTTCAAATGCTTCTGACTTTTGCTTCAAGAAATAAACCCATGTCATCTTGCTAAAATCGTCAATAAAAAGTAAAAAATATCTGCAACTTCCAAGTGAAGTTGGGAAGGGTTCACAAATATCACTGTGAACCAACTGCAAATGCCTGTCTACTCGCCAGGAGCTGGTGGGAAAATTCTCTCGATGTTGCTTTCCAAAAATGCAAGATTCACACTTTACATTTTCCCTTTTGAAGGTTGGAAGTCCTTTTACCATGCCCTGTTTTTGTAACTGAGAGAGACTGTCAAAGTTGAGATGGCCATATCTAACATGCCATAATCTGATTGGTGAAATATCTGTACTTGTTGCTCCTGCAAAGTCAGAATGTCTTGGAATAACTGTCACTTTCATCCTTAACAATTTTCCATCTTCATAACCTGTCATTACTATTTCCATGTTTTGTTTGACTGAGTTGATTTTAACTGAGCCATCTTCCATAATCACTGTATGCCCTGCTTGTCAAATTGTGACTAATGACAACAAAATTTGCTTGAATGTTGGGACATACCATACATTAGAAATCATTCTTTCTCCGATGCCCGGTAAAAAAACTTTAACTACACCTTTGCCTGAAGGAGTATGTTTGGTTTTGTCAGCAAGATAGATTGAATTCAGATGACATTCTTTGAAACTGCAGAAGAAGTCATGTCGAAATTTCATGTGTTGAGTTGCGCCTGTATCAAGAATCCATGCATATTCATAATCACTGCGGAGAAAGCTTGAAACCTGTAAAGCTGTTGCTTCTGTGTTTGTGAAAACATATTCGGAACTATCAGGATCATCTTTATCATTTTCAAACTGATCTGAGTTTGGATGAAACTTAGAAATTTTCTCAATAGAATTTCTACAATCTGTTGCATAATGACCAACTCTGTTACATCGCCTGCAAACAATTTGACTCAAATCAGTGCCTCTTCCCTAAGACTGTCCTCTGCCTTGAGACTGTCCTCGACCTCTGCTTTGTCCTCTGTTTTGAGTTCGTCCTCTTCCTGGATTCTGTCCTGTGCCTTGATGATATCCTCTATTTTGATTGTTGCCTCTGCCTTGAAAATTGTTTTTGCCTGAATTGGAGCCTCTGTTGGAATTGTTTCCTCTGTGTTGACTGCGACCATGACCTTGCGCTGCTTGATTTGGATTGAAATTACCTCTTCCTTTGTTTCTGGAACTGTCAGCTGAGGAGTTGCTTGAACTGGCTTCGGTAAGGAAGACATCTTCCCCAATCTGCTTCTTCTTCCCGAAGTTTTTATCATGCTGTGCTAACATGTCACTCATTTCATCAAATTTGATCTTCTCTAACTTGCCAGTGACTTGCAAAGTTTCCAAAAAATGAGTATATGATGATGGCAATCCAGAAATTAAAATTGTAGTTAAGAAGATTTCATCAACAACTTGAAAACGAGCATTGATGATTTCTTGCTTAATGTTTTTAAGTCGTGAAATGTACTCAAGGATATCACCACCTTCAGTTAATTTCTGTTGAAGCAATTTTAATTGAAGATCAACCTTCTTTGATTCAGGTTGTGTATCAAAGAGATCTTTGAATGTATGTAAAGCAGCCCATGCATTTGAAGAATTCTCAATGTGTATGTACATTTCATTAGTAACTGAAGCTTTTATAAGAGCTAATGCCTTGGCATCTTTTATTTCCCATTTTGCAAGTGAATCTGGATTTGTTGGTTTATTTGGCTTAATGTTGCCATCACAAATTCCATGCCACAATTCATTAAAAATAAGAGTGCTTTCAATTAGACGTCGCCATGTCTTATAGGATTTCACTCCTTCTAGCTTATCAGTTTCAGAGAAGAGATTAATTAATTTCGACATTGGAGTGTTGAAGCAGTGCACCAAAAGAATCAAGCACAAAAATTGAGCAATCCGTCACGCCACACAAAAAACGACACACGACGCAAAAAAATGATCTATCGGGGCTTGGCCTTGACCCTCGAATAGTCGTTGAAACAGGAGAAAAATTACTGAGATTTGCACTTGGCTCTAGTCAATTTCTCAAATATTTACAAGGAAAATTTCAAAATTTGACTTTTACAATGATGCTCTTGCACAATCTGGTAAAAAAAAAGTTACCCCCCCTCAAAGTAAAATTACTTTGAGTCACACTTATCTCTCCAGAAACAAATTACAAAAAAATTGCCTTATTACTCCAATAAAAATTACAAATAACCTTATTGCTCCAATAAAAAAATATTACAAACTCGAATAAAAAAAAATATATTACAATGTTCTTCAAAAAATACAAAGTGCTACTTCACCTTATTTCTCCAACAATTTTTTTTTTTGTCAATTTGCATCATTTATAAACCAATAAAATTTTGGTTTATACCACAAGTAATGTTCACATATGCATACACAGGTCTTTGCGCTAAGTTTCCAAGGCAGTCTGGCAGACCGATTCTTGGCAATGCAACGGATCTCCACCAACACACTGGGTAAAATGTTTCCAATCTGCTACACACTACATGTAATTTGAACATCACTCTCATTGAAAGACGCTCAAGAAACAATCGATAAGTAATCTGACGAAACCTCTTGAAACCGAGATTCTACTGGCAGCATGTGGGATTCTAGCAAACGCTGTGATTTAATTCCTGCATCTCAAGTGATAATCTGGAGGCACTTGAGCAGAGTAGATGGTATTACGCTGCAATGGTATTATTTTATTCTGCACAATGCGGAGGTATGTCTGTAAGGATTTGTTATGTCAACAGTGCTCTCCAGTGTGATTGAGCCATACCTTCTCTACTACGAACTGTTTGCCTTTGTCCATCAGACTCGCCATGTCAATCATTTGCATTTCAAAATCATGCATTAATAAAAAAAAACTCGATATTAACCAATCGCAAAGAGTACAAATAGGAATGGAACAATTAGGCCTGCCGTGCTACTTCTCTGGAATTTTGGGGGCCGAGAAAAGTTGTAAAGTCTATATTTAAGGTTGGAAATCTGTTGGCAGATTATTCATTTTGGAGCCCAAGTCACTTTTAGTTACGCAGCAGTTTTCGTTAATTCAATTCAACCTTCTTTCCGATCGGAAAGGTTCAATTTGGAGCAACATTTGACCAAATTGGGAAGCATTCCAAGTTTCAGTATATAAATAGGCAAGGGGACAACCCACTGAATTCAAACTTAGGAGACCGTGTAGAGTATGAAAATTGGATGAACATCAATGATGAATGTGGGCCAAATAGTTTTTAATGGGTAAATTTTGCATAATAGATTTTGCAGAAAACTATTTTGCAAAAAAAATGATTTTAGCATTTACAAATCTAAAATCAATAATAAATTTCTGTTCTTTTAGACAAAAAACTTGACAAATTCCATACCAATCATTTGCTGATCAATTCAATGGAGTTTTCCAAGAACTTGTAGAGCTGGAATCTCCTCCTCACATCTACTGCAACATTACCGTAGCTCTAATACCACAATAATGGCCGAAGTGTCCTCAGACATGTAATTTAATTAATAAAAAAAACAATTACATTTTGAATCATGCAAGAGTTTACACCCGAACAACAAAAACACTCTTGCAATGAGCTATTTATATGCTCAATGTCCTAACTTCCACTAATTATGGATCACTTATTAAATAACAAGTGTCCACTTACATTAAATACTATTCCAAATAACTAGCCAACAAAAAATCCTAGAGTCATATCTTGTTACAACAATAAGCTAATTCTAAATGTCTCCATAAACTAATTAAATATTATAGAATAATAATTATTAATTTAATATCTTAAATTAATAATTTTTTATTCAAACTTTATAACCTATGAAAATATTTATTTTTGGATCATCTAACACTTGGCACATTTTAAATCCTTGATTCAAACTTAGTAAGCTGAAAATTCTATTGTTTTGAATATACCTTTTTTCCATAGGAAAAAAACTTTAATTTTCATTCTTTCAAAAAGAAGAGACACTTCTACATTTTGTAAATGCACCCCTATTGCATTTCAAGCAAAAGGACAAGTTTGAAACCTATCACTGAGTATTCTCATAAAAATTGACCAGAGAAAATCTAGTTGAACCATTAGATATTCAAATATACAATTTATTTTTACATAAAAAAATAAATGAAGTAAAAACTTGTTTTCACCCATTTTAAGAGATGAAAAACTAAACATATGATATGAATACATCAACATATTCTGTGCAAAAATAAACATTAGATAAAGACAGATAAAATAACAATTTTTTTGTTTTGGTTCACTTGTTTCATTAATGGTTGATGATAGAATTCATATGATGATCCCTCACACTGCTCCTGAATGTGCCATAGACCCTGTTCCATAATTAAACTTGATTTGGAAAGTTTGTTTGCTAGCCCATTATGCTCCCTATATATATGAGAACATTCAAAGGAATTAAATGATTCTATAATCCACCATAATTCTTCCAAAATAGGAATTAAGAGTAGATTCTTGCAATCTTGAGTTCTATTTAACCAATTTATAACAAACATTGAGTCTATAAAAACTTGATGTTGTGTACATCCTTTTTATTTTTCATTAACTAATAAGTTTTTACATGCCGATATTCTTGATTATTTGTTCCCATACCGAAACCCATTTTTGCATGAAAAGGGTGTGTGGCAAACAAGAAAAGTACAAAACCTTCACCACTCTTATGTGTTTTGTCACAAGAAGCACCATCAAAATATTCCCATGTCTTAGTGGGATCAGAATTTTCATCTACTATAATTATGGGGGGGGGCAGGTACCATTTTCTTGAGGAAAATGGGCCAAAATTGCAAGAGCTTCAATAGTGATATGCTCAAGTACTAACCTTCTTATCATTCTTGGAGCGTACCACCAAGTAATTCTTGGAGTGTGGTAATTGGGATCTTGGAGCATTTCCTCCAAGGAGACTTATGAATAGGGGCGGTAGGTGTACTATTGGATGCAACTTACTTAGGATCAATGAGGACATTGTTAAGCATCCGGGGACACCTTGAGGGGGTTATCAACATATCCGAGGGGGAGAGAGGGTTGTGTTGAGATTCAGTAAGATGATGAGCTTAGTGAAAATGAAGCACCTTCACTAAGTGGGGCCTACGGGTTATTTTTAGGTGTATGTCTATTTTTAGACATGGTGAGAATATTCTATAAGTTGCAGGATGCTATTTGTAGATGGTTGGTCAAATGTGAAAAATAGATGGGATTCTATTTTTATAATATTGGGTGAAGTCTATTTATAGATTGTCAATCTAAAAATAGATGCATGTTGATTATTATTAGCCCTTAATAATAATCTGACAATAAATATCAACTTATTTTGTTGGAGCACTTTATTTCAGTGAACAAATTTGGAAAATCAGTGGGTTGAAGGAATTACACAATTCCTAGGGTGGTTGGTGACTCATGCATGGAGGAGTCAGTTAGAACTGAAGTGGCAAAGTTATGACAGAGTTGGAAGAGTAGTTATGGGAGTTGTTATTCAGTTTAACTCAGTTAAGTGAGTTAAACTCAGTTCTTCTAGTTGTATCTAGTTCTAACTGAAGATACACTAGTGAGAGTTTAGTGAATTAATTATTTAATTAATTCATAACTAGAGACTCACTTGCAAGTGAACAAATATAGCAACTAACTACTTGCATGTTAGTTCCAATGGAGACCCAGTGGAGAGATAGGTGAAAGGGTGAGATGGACTATCTGTTGTGACTATAGTGATGCATTCAAAGCATATGAAACACATTGGATATGCCAATGAGGATTGCGCAGTCAAGGCAAGGCCAATTTGAATTCATTCAGAGGTCTTCTTCAGCAGGGATTGCGCAGTGGAGGCATGCTGTCAGGAGGCAAGAAATTGGTGCATAGATATGCAAATTTCTGCATGACAGTGTGTAATTATTGTTGATTGTACTGAGAGCTCGATGTACTAAGCTCTATATGAGATTATTAAATGATCCATTGATATACATAATATATGATTGTTGGGGTTTTTAGCTTTAAGCTTTCCCGTTAAACAACTGTGTTTATGTGTGATTGATTTTATTCATATGTGTTTGCAATTGGCGATTGAATTTCCACAAAGAATTAAGTGGAAGGATTTTGTATTTAACATAAGATTAATTTGTTAGATCAGGAGAATTCGGTAATAATATCAGTATTAATAAATTTATATAGGTTTTCTGTAGGATTAGTCTTGAGAATTTCGGCAGATTCTTGATCATACTCTTTAGGACATACCCACCTATGATCCTTTAGTGTTGCTTAGAGTTTTAGAGAGTTTGGATCTTTCCCTTTGAAACTCTCCATTCAAGCAGCAGGGCATGGGAGGCTCACCCTAGGTAGTTGAATGAGACAACACATGTCATGGGCCGAGAGGAGACTCTCCAGTTGAGACACTTGGTAGGTGCATGAGTTGACAGTTACACGCTTATGGATGACATGGTTGACTGTTGAGGTAGCATATGTTCCACCCCTAGGCTCACACTTTGGGAGGTGACCGAGAGGGAGTTACATGGTGCTTTTTTAGTTGGACAGGTCGAGGTGCTAGGTGAGCATGAGGTGTAGAGGATGGTAGTCCTTGTTGGTAGGATGATGCCTAGGATTCCGACAATACCTGAGCACATCATCAGGATTTGGGATAACAAATCTTGTTGTGTGATTTGGTAGGAACATAACAACTAGATATTTGTGGCATTGGTGATTGATGCTCGATGCTTACCTATTAGATACCTACAGGAGGAAAAGATGAGGCATAGAGGAGTCCCAACAGCTAGCAACATATCACAATTACAGGCAGAGAGGATTGGGGGTTGTGGAACTCCAATATGGTTATGGGATCCAAGGATCCAGTGGATTGGTGGGATACTCCAATCCTTAGTGAGCATGGTCAGGATACCAAGAAGAATGATTCATTCATAGACATACACATGGGGGATCACCGAAGCCCTCAACATAAGATGATTCAAATTGTTTCTCAGGATTGGGGCTAGCCATGGAGTGATAGACGCTAACATTGTTGAATTGCTTTGGCGTGATTTTCCTAGCCTCAATCATCACATTGATTATGGCCGAGAGTTATGGGAGAGGAGGATCTGGTACAAGAATTATAGGCATTTATTCATGATCATAGTGTCACGATGTCATTAGGATAAGTTTCTTCTGCGACGAGTATAACAAGGCTGAGAAGTTCAACTACTCGTAGAGGTGAGCTGGTTTCTACAGGGGAGGGTCATCCAAAACTTCCATTTGGTTGTAGTGATTCGTTGATGGTGTGGGGAACTTCACCAATATGGAAACATGTTCAACAGGAGGAGATCAGGGGAGGCCTGGGTAGACTAGGGTTCTATCCCACCAGGATTGGATTACATCTTCATGAGTTTACTCTTGTAGTGCATGAAATGGACTAATCAGTAGCAAAATTTCAGGGGGAGTTGGACAGAGTTCTACATTATCATGATGCTCTACTTATTTCTAGTATGCATAGGGCTTCTAGTACCTGTATCTGGTTGGATAGTGATTGGAGAAAGGTGTAATTCACATTGATAATGATGGATTTGGATCCTGGTAATGAGGGATTCCTTCATGTGGGGACAGTGCTAAGATTGGGGATGAATCAATGGTACATTTGGGACCCTAATATTATTGGTGGTTACAGTGGTGATTAACAATCAAAGAGGGCACTTTTCAGGCATTGCTTGAGGACAAGAAATTTTTGGCGGGGAGGACCGTAATGTCCCTTCCTAAATTATTTTGGAACATGATTTATTTCTACATTTTGGGGGCCAATTTTGGTGAAGACGAGGCCCATTTGATTTTTGATAGAAGGCTTAGGAGTTAGAGGCACATTAATTTTATTTTATTTTGTTTTGTTAATGATATGTGGGGACCACCCACATAAGAAATACGCACTCCCTAAGCCAATTATTTGAAATGCATTAGAGGGAAGAAAAGGACGAAGGAAAGTCTCCACGAAAGTTATAAAAGGAAGGAAACACACTTCATTTCACATTCTTGGCTTATCGAATTTGATTCTGTTGCTTGAGCTATTTAGCTGGGCCACTCACTATTTAGAAAGAGTTTTCTAAGCGGGTAACTCACCCTTTCTTCGAGGGACTTTGTGTTCCACGCTAGAGAGGTTCATCCATTATCATCCAGAGGAGATTTGTAGAGAGATTTAAAAAATTTGTATTCAATTTCCCCCAAAAGTGCGTATTTCTGGAGGATGCAGTAGTGGATCTAGGGTGGCCATTGCAACATTCTTCTAGAGGGCTATTGTTGGGAGAAATGAAGAGAAGAAGGCTCAATATATTTGTTGGCTATTGGGTGAGTTTGAGGGTTGTAAGTGGCAACAATATTCAGGTGGTTTTGCAGACTCTGGGGCCAACGCAGAAGAGAGAAACTAGGCATACGTGGGAGACAAAGTATCAACCATTGGGGATATTACTTGCTGAGATAAATAAGGTAAGTATTGGTGAAGTTGATTTTTAAATTTTAGGAGTTTTTGGGGAGGATTTATCTTGTGGTTTGACAGACATTGTGCTTCAGTAGCTATTGGAGAGAGTAGGGATTTTGGGGGTCAATTTTAGAAGGTTAAAACCAGGCCAAACCATTTCTAGGGTTTTCTGGGTTTTTGACAAGGACCTAAAAAATAATTTTGCAGAATTTTCTTAGCATCGAAGGTGGGGATTTCAGCGATATATTTGTAGCAGACATTTTATATTTGCTGGGTAGCGCATAGTAACAGTTGGAAAATTTATGGGTTATCATTGCTTCACCTGGACATTGCTCCACTTGCCAAAAAGGAAATCCTTAGTGCATTCCTTCCATATATTTGTACTCTTGCACCAGTTTATAATAAAATGGCTCAACTTCTTCCATATTTCTGATTGTTCTGGGTGTTTACTAAATTGTATTTTCTGTGGTGTAAATTTTCTGTTTGCTTGCATATCATTGTTTTTCCTAGTTTGGAAAATTACATATGGAAATCAAAATTGCCAACAAAATCTAGAGTATTCATGTTCTGTCTTGTGGATAAGAAGGTTCCCACATTGGACATCCTTTAGAGGCGCTATGCCATAGGGCCAAGATGGTGATCCCTTTGTAAAAAGGATGAAGAAACCAATTGACACCAATTCAATCAATGCTCTTTCTTTAAGAACGTGTGGGATGTATGCAAGTCATTGATAGGTTTCAACCCTATGTGGGAAGGAAAAAACTTAGTAACAATAGGGAACTATTAGTACTCTGATTTGATCACTCGTGCATTTTAAGCACTTCCACTAATAATTTTTTGGAGTGTCTCGCTGGCATGCAAGCCATATTTCAATACAAATGGTTAGTACTTGAGCACATCACTATTGAAACTCTTGCAATTCTGGCCCATTTTCCTCAAGAAAATGGTACCTGCCCCCCCATAGTTATAGTAGATGAAAATTATGATCCCACTAAGACATGTGAATATTTTGATGGTGCTTCTTGTGACAAAACACACAAGAGTGGTGAAGGTTTTGTACTTTTCTTGTTTGCCACACACCCTTTTCATGCAAAAATGGGTTTCGGTTCGGGAAAAAATAATCAATATTATCGACCTGTAAAAACTTATTGGTTAATGCAAAATAAAAAGGATGTACCCAACATCAAGTTTTTAGAGACTCAATGTTTGTTATAAACTAGTTAAATAGAACTCAAGCTTGTAAGAATATAATCTTAATTCCTATTTTGGAAGAATTATGGTAGATTACAGACTCATTTAATTCCTTTGAATTTTCTCACATATATAGGGAGCATAGTGGGCTAGAAAACAAACTTTCCAAATAAGGTCTAATTATGGAACAAGGTCTATGGCACATTCAAGAGCAGTGTGAGGGATCATCATATGAATTCTATCATCAACCTTTAATGAAACAAATGAACCAAAATTGAAAAATCGTTATTTTATCTGTCTTTATCTAATGTTTATTTTTGCACAAAATATGTTGATGTATTCATAGCATATGTTTAGTTTTTCATCTCTTAAAATGGGTGAAAACAAGTTTTTACTTCATTGATTTTTTGATGTAAAAATAAATTGTATATCTGAATAACTAATGGCTCAATTGGATTTTCTCTGGTCAATTTTTATGAGAATAATCAACGATAGGTTTCAAACCTGTCCTTTTTCTTGAAATGCAATAGGGATGCATTTACAAAATGTAAAAGTGTCTCTTTCTTTTGAAAGAATGAAAATTACGGTTTTTTCCCTATGGAAAAAAGGTATATTCAAAACAATAGAATTTTCAGCTTACTAAGTTTGAATCAAGGATTTAAAATGTACCAAGCATGTCTTAACAATTTATATTCTTCATGACATCATAAGGTTTATGTTATGAAACCAAATCCAAAAATAGAAGAAAAGAGAGATCAACGCCTTAGAAATAAGCCACTTTGAGGGGGACCCCTCCTTTACATTACAAACGTGAACAATTATTGGATGATACAAATGACAAAAAATCCTTTCTATATATAAGAGTCCATGGGGTCACATTATAATCCTATACAACCTAAAAATAATATTGTAAGGGCACAATAATAACAATATGGGGGTTACAGAGGTACAACAATAACAATAAGGGGGTACACTAACAATAATAAGGGGCTACACTAGTAATATATGGACCTAACATGCCCCTCTCCTTCAAAAAAGTGTTGTCCTCAATGCTTGAGTAGCTTTGGATGCTTTTGTATAAAATTCTCATCCTCCCATGTAGAATCTTCAGTGGGTAAGTTCTTTCACTTGATGAGAACTCTGAAATTTATCAATTTCGTAGCTGTCGAGTTCTTGTTTCCATGACTGCTCCAGTTTCCAATATGATTTTTCCTTCCTCATCAAGTTCTGGCAATATTGTTTGAATTGGAAGTTTGTCACCTATAACCTTCTTTAAGCATGAAACATGGAAAACTGGATGCACTCGAGAAAAATCATGAAGCTCCAATTTGTATGCCATAGTACCAATCTTTTGCAACACCTTGTAAGGACCATAGTACTTTGGAGATAATTTATTATCCTTCTTAGCTTGCTTGAGGGACATTTTTTTGTATGGTTGTAACTGTAAAAATACCCAGTCTCCTACATCAAAACTTCTCTCACTGCGATGTTTATCTTCCTATTGTTTCATTCGATTTTGTGCCAAATTTAGGTTATCCTTTAAGAGTTGGATAAATTGTTGTTGATGCTCGATGCAATCTTCCACTCCTTGAACCTTAGAATTTTATCTTAAAGATGATGTGATGGATGGTGGATGATATGCATAAAGTGCCATAAATGGGGTCATTTTTGCTGCAGTATGGAAGGAAGTGTTATACCACCATTCAGCTAGAGGTAACCACTTAACCCATTATGTTTGTTTATCAGATACAAAACAATGAAGATATCATTCCAAACATTTGTTCACTATATCAGTTTTCCCGTCGGATTGAGGATGATAAGATGAGCTATGTGCTAGTTGAGTACCCAAACAAGAAAACAATCCCGTCCAAAAATTTCTAGTAAAAATGGGATCTCTGTCGCTTACAATAATCTTTGGGTTTCCATGTAGTTGTTTAATTGTTTCCATAAATGCAGTAGCACTTGTACTTGCTTTAAATGGATGAGGTAATGCAAAAAAGTGTGCATACTTGGTAAGTCTATCAATTACCACCATGATGACACTCATTCCTTCGATCTTAGGTAAACCTGTGATAAAATCCATTGAAATATCCTCCCAACGTTGAGTTGGAATGGATAAAGGCAGTAGAAGACTCAATGTCTTAATTGTCTTAACCTTATTTTATTGGAAAACCAAACATTCTGCCACAAAGTTTTGAATATCAGATTTAAGGCCATCCCAAACAAATTATTTCTTCACCCTGTGGTAAGTTTTTAAAAAACCCGAGTGTCCTCCTAAGGGAAAAGTGTGAAATTCCAAAATAATATTTTGTTTTAGTTTGTAATTCTTAGAAAGATATAAGTGATATTCGTACCAAAGGAATCATTTTTTTAACTAAATGTATTAGATGTACTAGGATCTTGCTGCAACTTTTTAATGAGTGTCCACACTTTTTCATCCTTTTTCTATTCTTCCCTTGCTTCGGTTATCCAATTTGGTTGGATAATAGAAATGGCACAAAGCAATGCTTCCACCTCTTCATCCTTTCTTGAGAGTGAATTTTCAACAACATTTAGCTTCCCTTTTTTGATTTAAAAATCATAACCCAACATCTTTGTAACCCATTTTTGCTGCTCTTTTGAAGATATTCTTTGTTCCAAAAATTAGTTAAGACTATCATGATCAATTTTTACCTTGAAGTGTCTTCCCATTAGGTAAGGTCACCATTTCTTTAGTATGTGTAGTATTGCCAACATTTCCTTCTCATAAATAGCTTTCTGTAAATACTTTCCTTTGATTGGACGAATTTAAAAAGCAATGGGTCTTCCTTCTTGCATTAAAACAATATGAATTCCATTTCCTGACATATCACATTCCACAATCAAGGTTTTTGTGAATTCTGGCGTAGCTAAGACCGGTGCTAGGCACATTGCCTCTTTACGATGTTCAAAGGACTTAGTTGCTTCAGGAGTCCATATTGAAACTAAATTATATATGTGACTTCATATCTTAAATATCTGAAATTAGGTCCTATAGTATCCCTATGAATCTTCTTTCGAATGCCATAGGTCTGACCTTATTTAGATTCTTTAAGGAAAAGTTATGCCCAATTTCCCACAATGACCTAATTATGGATGGGTTCAATAAAGAGAACTTGTACGACTTTCCAAGTGCCAATGTTTCCTCCTTCGACTTTGAAATTGATACAAAGGAAACTAAAGTCCATGTACTTTCGACCACTTTTTACAAAATTCCAATCTGATACTCAGAGAGAGAGTTATGACTATTTTCCCAAGGTCACCTCTTTTAGATGAAATTCGGGAGCCTGCAAAAACCCTAAATTCCACAAATCATATCTCTGAAAATATTGTGAACCAAGATCTGAAATTTTACACAAAGTGCCTTAGGATTTCTTCGAAATGGGTTATTTTTTAGTGTCTGAACCCTCGTGGAAAAAAAGTTATAGCGAAACTTCCATGATGACTTGTTTGAAACAATGAAACCCTAAAATCCAAAGCTCTGATACAAAATTTTATGAAACCAGCTCCAAAAATAGAAGAAAAGAGAGCTCCATTCCTTATAAATAAACCAATTCAAGGGGGAAACCTCCTTTACATTACATAAATGAACAATTCTTCGATGATACAAATGACAAAACCTCCTTTTTATATATAGGAGTCCATGGGGTCACAATATAGTCCTAGCTGACCTAACAATAATAATGTAAGGGCACAATAATAACAATATGGGGGTTAAAGAGATACACCAATAAAAATAGGGGGCCTACACTAACAATAATAAGGGGCTAAACTAGTAATATAGGGATCTAACAGTTTCAGATTTGGCAACTTTGGGTCATCAAATATTCGATCGATTATGATATTTCATTACAATTAAATGAGAAAACTTTGGCTTGAGTAGTATGGTCATCTAAACTAATGTTTGTTGCAGCAACTACGTAAATAGAATATTGTGGTTGGTCTTCCTCTTATTTCTTGTAGAAATGGTATTTGTTCCATTTATGTTCATTGAAACATTGTCAAGACAATTTTGACAAATGTGTATTGACACTCCTTAGCTATCTTACAATTTTTTCCGAGTGACTTGTGTTATCACTTCCTTCTACATATCTCTTTGGGTTCAATTACAATTTCATTAAATTACTTCTCTATATGCATTTGGGTCAATTTCCCAAAACTTAATATTGATTTTTTTTGGCCTACAAGGCCTTTGTAGAAAGACAATATAGACATCAACTTCAAAAGTTCAGTATAAATAATGGGGGTGAATATATATATATATATATATATATATTATAGCTTATTGCACTACACAGGGAATTCAAATGAAACTTATTGTTCCATACACACCACAACTAAATGGTGTTTTTTTTTCTATGTAATGCTAAATCTATTAATATGTAACATAAAAGTACAAAACTGCCACTGCCTCAGTTGAGAGAGCTTGAGCGCAGGGCTTGACTGCTGCGAGAAACAAGAGTTTGGACTACCCACAGAGGGGAAACCAGTTCTTGCAAATTAAGAATTGCCGCCCTCATAGGGGAAACCAGCCTTTTGTCCAAGGAGTTTAACAAAAATAAAGTAAGTAAAACTAACCACTCTGCAAGCAGAGGGTGAATAAACAGGAAAACCATAATTAACCTAGAAACATTGTGCATGAGAAACAAAAACCTCTGAGGGATTTTCGGGCTACTGATCATTAGTTGGAGAAGGTGGTTCTTCTACAATTCTGCATCTATACTCGTCACTGCTTCCGCCTTCATCGGTTGAGGGAAGATCTTTGCCTTTGTCCTCACCTTCCGTTGTCTGAACCTGCATTGAAACTTCATGGGAAATGTTTAATTGAGCCAAGGAGACCTTGGCGTTTTCAGCAGAAGCGGGGTCAGGAGCATTGGGGCTATGAAAAGCGACAGAGGGACCGGGGATTGCGGTCATAGGAGGCGCAAGTTGGGTAGACTCTTCACAGATGGTGACCGTGACATACGTCGTGAGGACCGGCCTTTCAAACACACAGTCAAATTTGAACTCCGCTCGTTGGGAGGTTTGGCACAAGGATGAGGAGGAAGTCGGAGGGGAACAGGAGGAGCAGCAGAAGGGTTGACATGAGGCGCAGAGGAGAGGACATAAGGAGGCGGAGGATGCGCAAATGGATGAGCGAAGTCAGGGGGGTGAGGCCTGCCTCTGCGACTTCTGGTTTTCAGAAGTGGTCGTAGGGGAAATCTTTAGAGGATGAGTCTGAAGTGGGAGAGGATTGAGGGCGAAAGACACGTCCACGACTGGAGCCATGGCGACATCGCATACGATGGCGCAGTCTGGGCATAGCGAGAGGGAGAGGTTGATGAAACGGATAGAGGAGAAGAGACAATTGAGGGCCGGAAGAAGAGCACAGAGAATTCGAACAACAGAGCTTACTATGCGAATGGTGGAACTCAGGAACAGTCTCCAAGCAGCAAAGGAGCTCACATCGTCTACCTGTCTGCGTTCAAGCGCTAGGCTCAGCGCAGGCGGGCGGGCAAGAACTTCGACGAAGCGCAATGGTGGTGTAGACAGAGAAATCGCCATACGGAAGACCAAAATCCATACCAGGAGCCAAAGTAGACCAGGTGAAATGCGCAGTGCGTCAACGGTTCCAGATAATGATATTAATGCATCACGGGGTGGCATATTGAATGCCCTCGTTAATGCATTTGTGGGAGGCCAGATTGCCAGCCCGAAACGATGGCCTCGGGATGCGGCAAGGGACGAGCGTCCCATCACATATGGGTGGAATCCACATCCAGAACAACTAAATGGTGTTATGAGAGAAATAATCACATATTGTTGGGTCTCCAAAATGTATTTAAAATGACATATATTTTCACTTCATTCACACCTCATTTCACCTTTATCACCTTCATTCCATCAATTTTTCACTATATAACCCTAAATATCTATCATCACATACAATGTGGCCTACACAGGGAATTCAAATGAAACTTATTGTTCCATACACACCACAACTATGTGGCCTCCAAGGACCAATTTAGAATTCTCTTCAAGATTGGAAGAAGATTTGGGATATGAATCAACCATATCTCATGGAGAAAAATCATGGATAAAGGGACATGTGTCTAATTGGTTGAGATTTTTAGGGATCTAGGGAGAGAATAGTGGATCCTCATTAATGAGGTAGCTTCTTCAGTTTTTGTATAAATAGGAGAGTCTTCTCCTCTCAAAGGCATTTGTAAAGTTTGGATTTATGTTCATGTTTTGAATAAAGAATTAGATTTTGCACCTTACTCATAGTGTTCTTTCAGTTTGAATTGGTTTTTCTTACATATGGAGCTTCTTCACTTGCCATCCTCATGCATCATTGGATTGACCACCTAAATGAGTGTGAGATTGTATCATAATTTCATTCATTTCTTTATGTTTAGTTTATTTTTCATTTTATCCTTTGTTATTATTTCCTTTATGTTCATTTACATGCTTTCATAAGTTAAGTTTTCATATGCTCATTTTTTGTGTGTGCTCTAACAGGTTTAGATGGATTGGTCACTTTGATTTCATTGTATTTAAGATTGTGTAGATTTCAATTCATGCTTTTCAATTCTTGCAAGAAGTTTAGATTTTGAATTCATGAAGTGTGTCTAGATTGGATTTTCCCATTCATGAAAGTATGTGTAGTAGATTAATATTTCAATTCTAGTAAATGTGTTTTGAATGCTTTCCTAGATTAGATTTCCTATTTTCATAGATTTCATTAGATTAAGTCTGATTTCAATTATGTAAGTATGTGTATAGATCAACTTTTCATTTCACACAAGTAGATTAGATTTATTTTTATTCCTATATTAAAAAATTCATTTTCAAGAGATTGTGTGCCCAACTTTTGTGAATAAGAGTTGAATTTCTTTTCATAGATTAAGTTTTTCCTTTACATAGATTGATTTCAGTTTCCTTATGTTTTTTTTATTTTTATTTTTCATCGTTTGATTTCATAGTTAGATTAATCTAAATTGAAGGATAATTTCTAGCATATACAATGCATGCATGCTTCACAAGTTTTACGAAACCCTCGGGTTGACAATTAAATGATAGGTAATTAAATTGCCTCAACATTTTGGCGTCGTTTCTGGGAAGTGTGCACAGAAACTAGCCTTCAATCTAGAGTTTATTTTCAGTTTTTATTTTATTTTAGTCCTAGATGCATGGTTAAACATGTACATGCATAAATAATTTAGCTGCGTACATTTCAATAATTTTTTATAGAATATTTTTTTTTCAATATTAACCATTTATGGATGAAAGATCTATAATGCATATCAAACATTCTTTGGAGCATAAAGACTATATTGAAGAGTGGTTTCAACAAGTAACTATGTCGCGAAATTCATTCAGCCTTCAACTAATCTTTGCGTCGTATCCAAAGATGAAAACGATTTCTCATGTCCTCACACGCAATCAGGTACATTTTGCAAATTTGAATATGAACATTTCAGAAATTTTAATCCGTAAATGGCTCAATTGGAAACATTCATATACTTAAATTTTTTTTTTCCTTTAAAATAACATAGGATAAAGTAGAAAAATAAAATCAGATTTGATTGCATTTATGTTCTTAATTTAGTTTTTGATTAATTTTTTTTAGAATTTTCATTACTTTCATTTGCTTTTATTTTTCTTGGATTTCTAGTGGTGTAGTAAGAGCCACACAGAAATATTTTCAATAAAAAAAATCACATTTATGAATAAGGAAAATGTAAAATTTGAAATAAAATAAATTCTCTTTTGTTTTTGTTTTCATTTCCAAGAGAATTGAAAAATTGATAATAGGCCGTGTATCAACCTTCAATCTATGAATGCTAAATGAGCTGAGAAGAAATCTATGTATCAATCTATGAGATGCAGTTTTATGGGCAGAAAAAATGGGATCAAAATTGGTGTTGGACGATGACATCGCCTTTGAGAGGGCCAATGATACCAATATTTGACCTTATGCCTCCAACCGACTCTTCAACAGTGCTATGGCCTGCACTGATAACAAGAGTAGCCCACGAACAACCCACGAAGAAGCGATTGATTTTGTTAACAAGAGCATTTACGAGAATGCGTAACAACCTGAAAATGAAATTTATAAAACACATTTTGTGACCAACTGAAAATGAATCTCAAAAAAATAAAACATGGGTTTTTCTCCGAACAGGGTGAATTATGTTTTTTTGAGTGATTTCCTCAATTTCGTAACCATTTGAGAGACATTCGAGGTTCTTTAGAGCCTTATTTACTAGAATGTGTAACAACCTAAAAACGTCATTTTTAAAACATTTTTTTTGATCAAATGAAAATGAAGCTTAGAGAAATAAAACATGGGTTTTTCTCAAAACATGGTGAATTATATTTATAATGAGAAATTTCCTCATATTCGTAACCATTTGAGAGATTTTTGAGGTTCTTTAGAGCCTTATTTACCAGATTGCGTGCGAAAAATAGTTTCTAATTTAATCCACTCATTCAGTTGCGACCATGATGGAAGGAGAAGATATGATCTGCCTTATCTACATGAGACATGGAGTGATGTTTTAATAGTTCATTTTTATTTTGTAAATATTTCATTAATTTTTAGCTTGTAATTTTATTATATGTTATTGCCATTAAAAAATAAAAAAATAAAAAAAAATGTGTCTTAAAAATTGATGTGAAATTCATGATTGGAGCAAATTGAGAAAAAATTGCTGTGATGGTTTATTTAAATACACTCGTCGAAGCAAGAAACAAAGGAAAAAAAATGAGAAAACAAAAGACAAAATTAATTGAATAAAGGTGCAGTAGCTCACCTTAACTAAATTTAATTGTAAACTAAATTTTGTTAACATTGAGTTTTTGTATTATCGAAATAATTTTGTCTAATATTACGTTTTCAAGCATGATGTAGGGAAGAAGAAGAACCATAAGAGCACTTTATCTACAGGGTCGATTGACGAATTTTGACTGAAGATTGTTTTGCAGGAATCATTAAGCATTTGAAAAATATTATTTCTTTATCTTTATGAAATGCTATGGTTCAAACATAAATTGAGGAAATTATGCATATCATCATTTTTTTAGAAATTGGATTTATTATCGCAATTGTGAAATTGGACTAACCATGATAATTTGAAACGAAGACATGCCATAAACCTGTTTTACTAAGCATTAATTATGCAAATATTTTTGCGTAGGTACCGAGAGAAATTGATTACTTCTCTTTGAACACACTTACATTTTATTGCAATGTTAGTGCCATGTTATTTTTTTCTTCAGGTTTCAGGACAATCGGAGAATTGAAGATAACCAATTTATGCATGATTGGTTTTCTACGAGCAATTTCAAGAAACATGAACAAATTAGATTCATTTCTACCATCCATAAATGCCATCACTTTTCCTCTCCAAACTCACAAGCTATTCAAGCATTTTCGCTAAACATCATCGTCACTAGTTTCCTTGTAAGTGTCACATGTTTCCTTCACATTTTCCATAATTTCCATTCATTTTCAGTAAGTCATTAATAACGACTTTCAACTCGCTTACATGCTGATTTGTCTTTTTTCTTTCTGTTCACTTCTTTACCTTCTTGTCATTTTCCTTTCCATTAAATAACTCCTTCTTGATGAAAATTTTCATCCATGGTCCTTCCAATATCATTATTCCATACTCATGTTAGATGATGGGGGATTCATTAATGCATCGCTTCTAACAAGTCTTGGCCTATCGACATCAACACATTATCTAGGATCAAGGCTAGAGTCCATATTAGTACCTGGAGGATTGTATGCATTAGTGACAAGTTCTTTCACTAAGAATCATGGGAATACATCAATGTCCCTTGATCGTTGGATCTTAAAAGTGGCTCGACATCAGCTCATCTATTCACACTTTGCAAGATGTACTTAGGTACCTTGACACTCGTTGACATTAATGACGAATTTTCCTCGCATTGGTTAACAAGATTCATTAATTTCCGGTAATCCAATGACTTCTCTTCATGCACGACAACAACACATTTTTTGCATGACTAGAATTGTACCATCGGGTTTTGTAGCACGTGAAGACTATATCACTTCAACATTTTGCAGTGAATACAACAGATTTAGCGGTAGAAATAAATAATCAATTTCATGACCTCATCCACCATTTATTCATCCAAGAAGCAGATGAAATTCTATATTATATTCCATGATTCAGTAGTAGAATCTACACTTCTCTACATATGCACAATTTTTCCACTTCTTAGGTAAGTAAAGGTACGCTATTTTTGTTGAAGTTTGCAACAATAAACAATGAAATTGGCATCCAGAAACAAAATTTAGCACCCACGCCTAGTGCATTAAGCACTTGGTTGCATTAAGGACCTACACTAGGGTGGGGCCCACATGGCTAAATTTCGTGCATGTCTATTTTTATTATCCCTTAATTAAGATGGACATTAAATTGTAATATATTCTCAATGTGGATTTGAATGAGTTAACTGAAGGTGATAAATTCAGTTAGCTAGTGGATTTCGAGTTAGAGGTTAGTTGGTGAGACATGCAGAGTAATTCTAGTTGTAATAGAGTTCGAAGTGCAGTGGTGCATTAGTTAATGCAAGTTGTAAATTGTTTAACTCATTTAAGTGAGTTAAAATCAATTGTGCTAGAGGTAAATAAAGATACAAGTAGTGAATTAAATATTAATTAATTCACAATCAGTGATCTCACATGAAACTGAGGATTTACTATTATTAGTTGCATGCATGTCAGTTCCAGTGGAGACCCAGTTGAGACAAGGTGAAAGGGAAGTGTAACTATCAATTGTGTTATTAGCAGGCTGCCCAGGTGTAGTTAAAACACCATAGGATGCCCATGATACTCAACGCATTTGAGGAAGGCTGAAATTATTTGTGATTAAGGAGTGCATTCATTAGGAACTGTGTGAGCAAGGCAGGCTATCTGGAGGCAGTAAATTGGCTGAGTATTGGCCCAACTTTATCTGAGACAGTGTGAGACAATTAGTTGAATACATGAGGATTCTTGTTAGAAGAATTGTATTTAATTGTTTCATGATTCCTTGTGGAATATACAATATATGATAGAGGGGTTTTGAGCATAAATCTTTCCCCGGGAATATCTAGTGTTGTGGTTTTGATCTATTCTTTCCTTGCTTTATGTGATTGGCGATTGTGTTTATTTTCCACAAGTGATTTGTAGAAGTGATTCAGTATTTAACTTTAGTACATTTTTAGATCGCGTGAATCCATATGTACATGCATGTTGTATAATTTATACATGGTATCAGAGCACAGGAAATTGCAGAAGTAAAGCAGGAGCTAGGTTTTTGACTAGATATAATTCAAATTTGCAGAAAGAAATTCTTGGTGCTACAACTGATTCAAGATCAAAATAGCTTTCAATGGCTTGAGATTGGAGTATGCACTGCAGGGAACATCTAATTATATTGCTTGGAGAGACATGATGGAGGCAGTACTCGAAGACAATGGCTTGAAGGAATTCATTGACAATGATGTTCCTAAATCCGCTATGACAAAAGCTACAAATCTTGATGCATAGAAAAAGAAAGTGGCAGGGGTGATGAGGATCCTATTGGAAGGAGTAAGAGACCATATTGTATCAAGCCTCCATGGAAAAATGAATCCATATGCGATGTGGAAGGCTTTGATGGATCTATTTCAGAGCAACAACGACCATAGGAAATTTCCGCTTAAGGATAAATTCAAGGAGATTAAATGGAAAAGGACGACACTATTCCGGTATACTTAAAAAAGTTTTTCCAATGTCGGGATGAGCTTGGGAGTGTAGGAATTACTGTTGCTAATGATGATTTGGTGAGCTTGTCTCTCCTAGGACTTCCTAAGAGTTTCCATAGTTATGAAGACTCTGTCAATGGATGGGAAAAATTTCCAGATTGGGAACGACTGTGGTTGGATTTGGTGCAGGAGGAGTTCAGATTGAATACCAGAAATGGATCTTCATCTAAGGAAGATGATGAAGAAGATAGTGCTTTGGCTGCCAAGGTGAAGAAAGGAAAAGGAAATAAATCTATTCTGAGACCAGTTAAGGCAAGGAGCACGACATGTCGAAAGTGAAGTGTTTTCACTGTCACGATCATGGACATTTTTCCACAAAATGTCCACAAAAGAAGAAGAAAAAAAAGGTTGTTGGATCTGCAGCTGGAGAGGCTTTGGCCTCACAATTTGAGCTTGACTTCTCACTTATTACATGCATGGTGTCAAGTGCAATAAGTTCGATGTGGTACTTTGATAGTGGTGCATCTTTCCACATGACGAGAGAGAGAAATTTTTAGTAGCTTGGAGGAGAAGGACCTTCAGATGAATTTCGAAATGGGAGATGACAAAATGTATAACGCTACCGTGATTGGTACTGTTGCTTGCCAGAGACAGTAAGGTAAACCCTTATTTTTAAAAGATGTAATGCATATACCAGGCTTAATGAAAAAACTAGTTTCAGTTGCAATGTTGGAAGATAAAGGCTATGATGTGGTCTTTAGTGAAGGTAAAGCCTTCCTTCAGCATAAAGCCACAAATCAAGTCAAGAAGATTGGGATTCATGTGAAGAATCTCTATATACTTGATGTAGATGTGATTTCTATAGAGATTCCAACCATGGGTAAGTGTGAGAAAGCCATGCAATTGACCCTTGAGAGGGAGATGGATTTACACGTAGGTAAGAATTAACCTCAAGATGTGGAGCAGCCACATGCGAAGGATCATGGATTGGGAGCAACCACTCAAGAAGAGAAATTTTGAGCCAGATGGGCAGAGGGAGTGCATGCAACTATACCACAAGTTGTGAGGTGGGGCGACAAGCATGATTAATCCCAAGAAGAAATTTGTGCAGGATTCATTGAGATGGTGTGGGTCTCATGGATCGAACTTGGCTATGAGGATCCCACAGTACAACAGTAGCAGGATCGGTTAAATTCATGCTGTCAAATGTCGGGAGGACATGAAATTAAAGTGACAGTGTCGGATACGGGAGCACAGATCAGAGTTGGTAGCAAGTGCATAATGCATGGATGCATATGTAAACATCGCAGAGGATCCAGTAGACATGTGTAGTAGCTAGCAACAGTCAGAAGAATTTGATGGCAGATGAATTATACTGATTTAGTTGTTTGGAGGCTATTCAGTTTCGGAACTGTTGCATGCAAAGGTTGCATGTGTGAGAAACACTGGAGAAATTTTGCATGCAAAGGTTGCATGTGCGAGAAAAACTAGAGAAGTGTTGCATGTCGCATGCATGGAGTTGCATGTTTCATGCAAGGACATTCATTTCTTGTTGAGAGGGGGTGTTGAAGTTTGCAGCAAGAAAAAATGAAATTGCCATCTAGAAACAACATTCAGCACCCACGCCTAGTGCATTAAACACTTGGTTGCATTAAGCACCTACGCTAGGGTGGGGCCCACATGGCTAAATTTGGTGCATGTCTATTTTTATTATCCCTTAATTAAGATGGACATTAAATTGTAATATATTCTCAATGTGGACTTGAATGAGTTAATTGAAAGTGATAAATTCAGTTTAGCTAGTGGATTTCGAGTTAGAGGCTAGTTGGTGAGACATGCAGAGTAATTCTAGTTGTAACAGAGCTCAAAGTGCAATGGTGCATTAGTTAATGCAAGTTGTATATAGTTTAACTCAGTTAAGTGAGTTAAACTCAGTTGTGCTAGTTGTAACTAAAGATACAAGTAGTGAGAGATCGAGTGAATTAAATATTAATTAATTCACAATCAGTGATCTCACATGCAACTAAGGATTTACTATTATTAGCTACATGCATGTCAGTTCCAGTGGAGACCCAGTTGAGACAAGGTTAAAGGGAAGTGTAACTATTGATTGTGATATTAGCAGGCTACCTAGGTGTTGGACAGATTAGTCATTCTTGCAGACAAGATAGACCTCCCAAGTGTCCTACGGACAGCTAGCAACAAAAGGACAAACAAAACTATCTTTCTCTAGATATATTGCGATTCATAACTAAATGCTATAAAGGTTTAATGATCTTACCTTTAATCCAACGCTTGTTTGTAGTAGTAGTCCTTCAGTCGCCCGAAAGAGTTATCTTCGAATATCTGCAATCACAAACAAACAAACATCAAATAGCACCTGCATAGCATATATTCATAAATCATATCCATTATGGTGATCAAGGAATCCATAAAATAAACCAATCAATTGATAGCTTATTGAGAAAAACAGATTTATTTGTATTAACTTAAATAAGGAAGAGCCTTACAACCGTGTCTGCCTTGATGTCATACAGGCCTTCATGGGGTCCAGAACAGACGTTTCCTTTACTCTGATCAGCCTTGCACTCTTCCAACCGAGATACATACAGGTATGTAATCCTTCCCACATGAAATCTCAGCTAAAAGGGTCTAAGTTTCAACAGCACTTCGCCTCCAACAATACTAAAACTTCAACTCATCAATTGTAACCCCTTGAGGCTGCCCTATGCCTCTTTTTATAGTGGAAAAGAAGAGGTTATAGCTCCATACAAGAAGGGATAGAATCCTCCTTCAAAGGGATTAGTTCCTTACATCAAGGGGTTAGCTCCTTATTGGATGGGATGCATGAACATGAAAGGAGTGGACTTTCCACCACAGGAATGTTTCCAGAAGCTTCTAAAAATTACTTTAACTGAGCTTATAGATTTTACTTGCGCCTTTTATAATATTTTATAGGGTTCCGCACTTTAATGAACAGGAAGTGTGCTTGGCTACGCATGATTTATAGCCAAAAAGTGTGGGACCGCAGGAAAAACTAGGAGAAAGTGCGGTACTAGAGTTTTAAGGATTTTATGAGCTTTTCTCTTAGTTTCAAGGCTTAACTTTGGGAATTTTGATATTGTATACTTTCAAGGGAGTATTAAAATGTCATGGTGACAAATTTCAGTGTAACAAATTTCCCCCTAAAGTGCTAAATCTGAGAATATTCGAAGAGTGACGTGCTTTATCATTTCAAGGATCAGCCTATGGACACCCCAGTCAGAACCCTGTAAAAACATTCAACGCAAAATATATATATGTAATCATATCATCGCTGAGGTAGGCATTCCCATACTCAGATCAAAAACTAACTAAACTTGTTCTGATACAGAAATGATTTTAATATTACATCAATAGTGTAGACACAGCATGGGCGCAGCCATCTGTAATGAATAGTCCACTGTATAATAATAAAACTCCTTGCAGCCTGGATGGTGGAAACTAGATCCGGGGTCTTGATTTCCACTTCCTGAACTAGTACGATTTTATCCATGCGATTAAATGTGTTGAAGTCAAACATGGTAGAAACCACTTGATTACCAGTCAATGATGCGAACTGTTAACAAGTGTGAGAGAAACCACCACAATGACAATGGGACTCCAGCACTCAAAGACAATCCAATTAAATGCAATATGTAATATGTTTGTAATTATGGAATCGTTCGGAATTTGTCAATATCAATGATGGTCCGTCGTCGATGTGTCAAACCCCACATTAAGGCATGCAGATTCCAAGGTACTGACGGATACTAGATCAACTTCCTAGATGATGAGTTGTCATTGATAGAAAGTGATCTGTCGTAAGCAAGCTCACGACATGAAACCATAGATCAAGTTTTGAAGAAATTTTTTGCAAGGAATGACTCAGGGATGGTCAACGCGAATGGAGAAAAATCTTTGCAGATGAATGGTTTGTTTGGCTGTCCTCTTGAACACATAATTCACACGGTGTGATGGTTTGGTGACAGTTGCCCTAAGCTAATACCCAAAAATTGGCTGAAGACTTTCAATGTGATTTGATTAACTGATAGGCAAAGGATTTCCCAACCCAGGTGGAAGTGCGACAAAAAGTGTCATGTTCAAGAGTGGTATAATGCTTTTTCAAATCAAAGTATAACAAACGAATCTATTTTTCTCTCTTTTCCCCCACCATTTCTGGCAAGTACCTCTTTATTTTTGACAAGTTTCATGAGGATAACATTTGCTTGTTTATAAGCTCATCCTTCGGATGAGTCCAACTTAGTTTAAAATCAAACCCCATAATGAGTGGTTCAGTTATCGCTTGTAATCGATAAACTCTTTATCAAGTAAATTTAATTTGAACAAAGAGAAGAGAAACTTTGTTTTTCTATTTTTAGGGAGTCAAGAAAAAACTTGGAAGAAACCCAGGTGTTTCAATTTTAGCCTCTTGTGCCTAAAAAGGATAAAATAATGCAAGAGGAGAACTCACACCATGATTAGTCAACGTATACCTTTTTCGTAAATAGTCCATTTCAGTCCGGAAAAGGGGTAAACTTATACTGAAGGAACGACCGTTCATTTAGTTTAACGAGTTCGAATAATCAAGTACTTGGCGATCTTTTCATTTTTAGAGAGTATAAAAAGGGCTTAAAAGAGGACTCCATGGTTTCGCTTTTTCGTAAAATTTAAAGAGCCCCAAAAAGTGATAAAAGTTTACTCTTCGTCAAAAATGACCATTTTTCCTGAAAAATCCGTTATTCTGCACAAAAACTCGAAAAATTAAACATACCTGTTTCAATAATAAAAATAGTTTGAAAAACCGACTTTTTAAAGTGAAAAATAAACAAATTTAAAATTCATCTATTCAAAAAAACTTATAAAAAGGAGTTTTTCAAGTTCATTTTTACCGTTTGAATTTGGAGTGAAGTTTTTAGGGCTCTGGGAAAAAAATGCTTCGGAGAAGATTCTGGGAAAACCGACCGTCAGAATCGAAAACCGTCTGATTCAAGTAATCGACAACCTCCTTATCTTGCTTTTCATCCGTTCAATTTTTTAATTTAGGGTCAAAATTTCATTTTTGAGAGGAAAATATGTTGAAAAATTTGCCCTCCAGGGTCTGCACCTAATGCATTAGGTACCTGCGGCCCCACACTTTTAACATAGGGCCCGTGCGTATCTACGCACTGTCCCTGAGCGTAAAGTGTGGAGGCACCGTGACCAATTCAAAAACATATTTTCTTCCTAAATTACCCAATTGTTTTGCTTGAAAATGATTCCAATCCTTTATTTTACTTGTTGTAGGATATCTACAATGCTTATTTGGCGAGAACGGGAGCACGAAGAGGTAGATGAAGCAACGATAAATCATCAACCTACTTTGCAAGCTTTAAGAGCATGTGGGCTTTACAAATTTGGGCTATCAGCGGCATGAGAGCTCAAGTGGATCTTCTTACTTGGCTGGTAAGTAAATGGGATGTTCAGGACCAGTGCTTTGTGATCGGAGGTCACTGGCTCGAGATTGAGCTGGAAGAAATCTATTTTTTGACTTGTTTGTCCAGGAGAGGCAAACCATTATCTCTATTTGGGGCTAGGCCAGGTGGCCAGTCTGTCGCCAGCCTACAATTAGAGTTCTACAATGATGAGGCCAATCCCCGAGACAAACGGATTGACATAAAAAATATCATCCGTCCAGAGATAAAAGTGATCTCTTTTACCATTGTCAAGCTGTGTGGAAGTGCAGCTTTGCATGTAGCCACTGGTTCTCAGATGCACATAGCAGTAGATTGCTTTCGAGGCACCATATTCAACTGGTGCGAGGCAGTGTTGGAAAATGTGAAAGGCCAACTTACCAGAGCAAAGAATGGGAAGCTAAACAACTTTGGATATGGGTCCATTGTAGTCACCTTTGCTCTAGAGAGGATCCCCATGTTAGCCTCGCAGCATATTAATGTCGATGATGGTCGACCTCGAGAGCCTAGGATGGTTCGTTGGGTTGCTTTGATGGCCCGCCACAGTGAGGGTGGGGAGATTGTGCGATTTCCCTCTACATATTTTTGTTGGCTGGAACGCCAAATTTTTGTTATAGAGGATTTTCCTTATGTTGGCATGGAATTTCGTGGCAACCGGGAGATACCCCTTCCTCCAGGAGCTCAGTGGGATGAGTCAGGTAAAAAATCTTTTTTGACATGTTCTAATTTCTAATTTTTATTTTGTTTTTTAATCGTCCAAAACTGATAACAAAAATTTTCAAATGAAGATGTGGGTCCAACTCGACCAGCCATTCTCCGCCCCTTTGACCGGAGGCAAAGGGATGCAGCAGCAGCAGCACCACCCCCACAGGATTAGACTGCAGAGTCCTCACTGACTTAGAGCACCATCTGGAGCGGCTCACTATAGATATTCCTGAGACTACTATAAATGATATCCCGCTCCGTCTACAGAGATATGTCATAGGTGTTCCTAGTCCATTCAGGAGGTTTTTGACTAGGGTGGCATGAGCAGTGGTGTATTATCATGATCATCACCACGGATAGTGGATGATTTACTTGTAGACTCATTTTTGTATCACTTTTTTCTGATCATAAGGCGTTTTGAGCCTAAGATCAAAGACGATGTACTATTTTTTGAACACTACATCTATACTATGATATACTATTATTTCAGTTTACCTGTTAAATCATGTTATGAAATGTTGATTTGTTACTTTGTTATTGCAAATGTCTATTTATAACATTAGAAGCAATTGCATCTGATAATGTATTTAAATTTCTTGAAATGTGTTGATATTCAATATAATCAAACTCTCATTCCAAGAGACGAACCCTTAAAAATAATCTTAATAATACTGGATTTCTAATGGCATATACTCGATTTAACTGTAATACAACGAGTTCAGAATCTAACTTAATGATCAAACTCTAAATTCCAAATGAAATTTATTCCGATAATAATTCAATAACTACACTATATTCGGCAATATTGTTCGTAGTTTGACCGAGACTTACCCCATGCATTGATACTAACTTGTCAGTGGGTGAGTAAATAACCCAAGCTGCGGAAGAGATGTTCCATGTACTACGACAAGCACCATCAGCAAAACCAATATACATTTGAAAAGATGTCGACATCTACGATATCAAAAGTATCCATATAAGTGGGAATAATAGTAAGAGCACACTTACGCTAGGCACACGTTTCTAATCTATAGTACACCAGCTAAAAAGTAACTAATATACATAGAAGATCTCCACACGAAGTCAAGCGTAATATCTCTTCAGATAAAGTCCATTTCTGGGTTTACCCAAAGAGACCCTGTCAAAATCAATCAATTCATAGGCCCCTTTTTCAAGCTATCGCTTGACGATATAAGGCCCATGCCACATGGGTTCAAATTTCCCAACCCCTAGTTTATCATTGGCTTTATCATAAATCAAAACTAGGTCTCCTTCTGAAAAATTACAAGGGGTAACACTTCTATCATACTGAGCTTTCATTCTTTTCGCATGAGCCTCGGTAGCTAATGCAGCAGTGTGCCGATTCTCATCTAATTGAGCCAAGTATAAAAAACGTTTCTCCTTTTTATAAGTGTTTGGTAGTAACTCTATGGCTAGTTGGAGTGACGGTATCTCGCATTCAATGGGTAATACCACTTCTAAACCGTAGACCAGTGGAAAAGGGGTAAAACCTGTCAATGTTTTTGTTGAGGTTCGATATGCCCAAAGTGCTGAAAAGAGCATGGTATGCCAATTCAACTTATGAATTCCAATGATTCGTTTGATCATGGTGACTAAAAAATTATTAATCACTTCAGCTTCACCATTGGCCTGTGGATAATATGGTGTAGAACTGTCATGGCGCAGGCCAAGCTGGTCTGTTAACTCGGTCATCATGATATTTCGAAAATGGCTCCCGTGATCAGTAATTATCGCTTGGGGTACACTGAAACGAGCAATCACATGATTGAATACGAAAGTAGCTACAATTTTTCCATCTTCCGCAAATGTAGGCATCACCTCAGCCCATTTGGTAAAATAGTCTATTGCTAGAATAATGTACCCATGCCCCCCGCCCGAGTGAGGGTTACCTGTAATGAAATCGATGCCCCATTTTGCAAAAGGACTGACAGCAATTATGGGGTGAAGAGGAGCAGGTGGTGCACGCATTTTTTGATTGAAGATTTGACAATTATGACATTTTCGGACCTCGTAAATACAATCTTTAAACATGGAAAACCAGAAATAACTTGCGCACAATATCTTTTTGGCTGTGGCGTACCCAGACATATGACCGCCACATGCTCCGGAGTGACAGTCATTTAAAACCTTTTTGGCTTCATCATGAGTTAGACAACGTCGAAAAACCGAGTCTACACCACGACGATAGAGTGTGTCGCCAACAATGTGATATTGTTGAGACTGGAAACGAATTTTTCGTCGTTGTGACCGTGAAAGATCAGGCCGAAAAGATTGGGTTTGAAGATATACAATAATATCTCCATACCATGGATCAATGGTACTAATAAGAAACAAGGATTCATCCGTGATTGGTTGTTCCACCATAGTTTTTGTATTAGTACGTGGGAAATCACACATAAGTTCAGCAAATATCAATGATTTCTTGGATTTGGAATTTTCAAACTCCAAATCAAACTCCTGTAGGATAACAATCCATTTGGAGTATTTTCCCCCTAGCAATTGTTTGGTCAAGATGTACATCATAGAGTTGCAATCAGAGATCACTGTCGTTTTGCGTAAAAGTATGTAGTGACGAAAACGTTGGACAACTTGAACAACTGCCAAGGCCAATTTCTCCACATGTGAGTATTTGATCTCAATCGGATGCAAATTTCGACTAGGATAGTAAATCACATGTTCACTATGGAATTCATCTTCCTGAACTAAAACCATCCCTATTGTGGAATTGGAGGCAGCGAGGTACAAAAAGTAATCTTGGTTGTAGTTGGGAGGATGCAGTAACGGTGCATGGGTCAACGCATTTTTCAAAGCATCAAAAGATCTATTAGCGAGCTCGTCCCAAAAGAAAGGAATGTTTTGTTTCAACAGCCTAGTGAAACCTTTCGTTAACTCGGTGTAGTCAGGAATGAATCGACGTAAAAAGTTTGCTTTCCCTTGCAAACTTTGGAGTTGGCGAAGAGTAGAAGGAGGAGGTAAATTGATGATTGCCTCAACCTTCGATGGATCGACACGAATTCCTGCCTTTGAGAAAATAAATCCCAATAATCGTCCGGATTCTACGTAGAAAACACATTTGTGAGGATTCAAACGAATCTTATAGTTCCTACATCGTATAAAAATGGCTCATAAATGAGTAATATGATCTTCTCTGTGTGAAGAATGAGTAGGAAAATCATTGAGGTAGGGTTTCACAATATGCTTAATGTCGTGAAATGCATAAGACATGGCCCTTTGAAAAGTGGCGCCAGCGTTCTTAAGGCCAAAAGGTAATTTGCGATAATCAAAATTTCCCCATGGACAAATGAAATCTGTTTTAGGTTGATCTACAGGGAGTATGTTTATTTGATTGTAGCTGAAAAATCCATCCATGAACAAGAACATTTCACTTCCAACACAATCGTCGATAATTTGATTGATGTAAGGGGTTGGATAATTGTCTTTAGGACAAGCTCGATTTATATCCCTATAGTCGATAGATACTCTTATTGCTCCTTGTTTTTTATTGACCGGAACAATATTAGATACCCAGTCTGTTAATGGGATCGGATAAATAAAACCCGCACGAAGTAATTTTTCAACTTCTGCTTTGATAGCGACAACTTTTCTCGGATGAATCTGACGTAATTTCTGTTTGACTGGTTTGGCATTCGGGTATGTCTTAATTTCATGTACAATGATTGACGGATCGATTCCTGGCATTTCTTCATATGACCAGGGAAATATGTCACGGAATTCCTAAAACAAGGCTTTATATGCTTGAATTTCTTCAGGCGTACAAGAAGCACCTATGTGAATGTTTTCAACAATCCCAGGTTTTACTGAAATGTCAAGAGGAACCGTCGTTGAAATATTTTCTAAATTCAATTCAGAATCGGCATGTGAGAGAGGATTCTGAGGTTCTTTGACGTAATTAGTGGTAAAAATGGAGGAAATTTCATTTTCAAAATGATCGAGATCAGGTAAAAATGAAGACCTATGGTGTAGATCTTCCCATGGTAATTCATCTATCGATAAGAATTCACGAATATGCTCATCAGTATGGAAAACTTGTTGAGCAGGATCCGAAATTGGTGTCAAAGCTAAACTCGATATTGAAAATGTCTCCTAATTGATCACATTCACTGGATCAGATTCGGTTGAAGGAGTATCAGAAAATGACTGTACTTGCTGATATGCTAATTCAAAAGGACTCAAAGGCATTGTGCCTTCAAAAGAATCCAATTCTGATTCTGAAGGTACTATCCAAGGATCATCAGAGGAAATAGTACTTGATGTAATCATATTGATATTATCAATAGGAGTTTGTACGTTGGGAGGAGGCAGGGAAAAATTTCCCATTAAAGCTAAATCTTTAATCAAACCTACTACGATATCCTTACAAGGGATAGTCGATTTCCTGATATGTTGGATACTATCAGTAGAGGCTGGGTTGGATGAATAATATGAGAGCTGATCTATCTTAACGATCTTTTCTTTATGAGGAAACATGATGAGATGAAAGATCGATGATACAACAATAGTCATAGCGTAAGACCAACTGCGACCTAGGAGAAGGTTATAATCCAGAGGGGCATCAACCACCTCCACATCTAGATTAACCACTTTGCCTTCGACCTCTATTGGTAGATGTTGTAAAATACCGTATGGTTGAAAACCTCTTCCATCGCAAGCTTTGAGAATAGTTGGTGATTGGTTGATTGTTGGAGAACCAAGTGATTTCCAACATTTAATCGAAATTATACACATAGAAGCCCCTTCATCAACAACAATACGAAAGATACGCTTGTTTTTGACTATTACCGGAATCTGAAAAGCCATTTGATGAGGTAGGCGTGGTGTAAAATTTTCTAAATCAAAGATCATGAGGTTCGAATCCTGGAGATCTACGGCTCCTAAGGCTGAAAAAGTAATTTTCTTTAGGATGGGCATGACTGCAATACTTCCAAAGCTGACATTGCTGAAGGGGAAATTTCCAAATCTTCAACAATGTTGTAATTCTGAGCAGCTCTCGCATGTGGATTAAAAGCTGATTTATGAAGTACACCTTTTGCAGGCGGTTTAATCACTAAGTTAGGATTTTTTTTTTCAATCTGTAATGGATCAGAAACTGAGGGAGATGTAGTCGATGCAGAATTGGATGTTTCTGCTTCTTTACCAGTATTTTTATTACCATAATCTTGCGATCGCGTTGAAACCATGAAAATATCCTCAACCAGATTGGAGGAAGATTCAACCATGTTACTATCTTGAGTGTGAAAGGGATCCTTCAAGACAGTAGGTATAGGCGAAACCTTAACTAATTTTGATACCTCGGCTCTATGCGGGCACTCTTTTGTAAAATGATCCTGGTCACAGATGAGACAAGGATATCGAGGTTTGCGTTTTTCGTCAGTTGGTTCAGTTTTATCAGTTTTCTCTTTTGAAGATTTATTCTTTTTATTCTTACCTTTCTTCTTACCACCAGTTTTAGATTTGGTCGTAGATGTGTCTACAACATGGATATCGGCGGAAGTTTCAAGGGAAGAATCTCTTTTGGGTGAATCGGGTAAAGTGATAATGGAGTGTAGAAATTTTAATAACTGATATATTATTCACCGATATTCTCCTGATCACACACTATTTGACTTCATGCACAATACAAAATCTCTTCTACCATTGATCATCACATGCGGAAATAAAATCAATTGCATGCACACATTAAAACCATAAAAATTCACACATATGAACACAGTATGTAATGGGAAAGCTTAAAGCTGAAAAGCCCCAACTATCTGTATATTATATATGTCATATAGATCATGTAACAATCATCATACAAAGCTCCTCACAAGCTCTCAATATAATCTCCACTTGCTACACACTAATCAGGCCCGATCTTCCAAATCCCATGCACCGATCTTTGCCAGCCTTTAGCTTGCCTCTATTGTGCAATCCCTGCTGAAGAATGCCTCTTGATGAGAATATGAATTACTCTAGCCTTGCTCACGTAGTCTTTATAAGCATCTCTACTAAGTGTTGGATGAAAACCATGCATCACTTATAGTCACAACTGATAGTCACACTTGCCCTTTCACCTATCTTTGCACTGGTCTCCACTGAAACTGTCCATGCACTGAAGTTAACTGATGTATTCTTTAGTTGATTAACGAGTTTATAATTAGTGAATTAATTAATAATTAATTCACACCACTCTCACTAATTGTATCAATCAGTTAAACTAGATACAAATAGCTCAACTATGTTTAGATTAGTTAAACTGAACACAACTCTATTAACTCCTCAATTAACTCCACCAAACTCTGTCACATGAGTTCTAATTGAAGTATCCATGCAATAGCTCCACTTAACCCTCAGGAATAGCGTAATTCCTTTTGTCAGCTCCTGTGCCACATCTGTGCACTTAACTGAAGTGCTCCAAGAGAATAAGATAATGTTTATAGTCCAAATATTATTAAGAGCTAATAATATTCGACATATCTATTTTAGACTGGCAATCTAAAAATAGATTCCGCCCAATATGTCTAAAAATAGAAGTCCATCTATTTTTCCAACTTGACCAACCATCCACAAATAGCATCCCGCAACTTATAGAACATGATCCATATGTCTAAAAATAGACTTTGTGACAAAAATCACCTGTGTGGCCCCCACCTAGTTTAGGTGATCACTTTCCAACTAGGATCAGGAATGATGTTTCAGGATGCCTCCTTCACTGTTTCTTGTTGCAATATTCAACACTCCCTCTCAACAAGAAAGGACTGTCTTTGCATGCGACATGTAACTCCATGCATTCGCCCTGCAACCTTCACAAGCGCCATGCAACTCCATGCATATGCTCTGCAACTCCTCTGAAACTGAATAGGCTCCAAACAACTCAATCAGTCTTGATGCATCTAGCATCTATCATCAAAGTCTTCGACTTCTGCTTGGCCAACTGCACATGTCATCAGGAACCACTACGCTATTGAACTCTTGCACCCATGCACTCTTGCACTTGCTGTCAACTCTGATCCGCGCTCCAGTATCCGACACTGTCACTTTGATCTGCCTGCATCAATCCAACTGATCTGCTACTGCTGCGCTATGGGCACCTCGTAGCCAGGTTCAATTCATGAGATCCACACTATCTCATGAATCCTGCCCAGAAATCTCCTCTTGGGATTATTCATGCATGTCGCCCCACCTCTCACCTGGTGGTATAGCTGCATGCACTCCCTCTGCCCATCTGGCACGAAATTTCTCTGCATGAGTGGTTTCTTCCACTCCATGATCCTCATCTTGTGGCTGCTCCACATCCCGAGGTTCACTATTACTTGCATGCAAAACTTTCTCCCTCTCAAGCATCAATTGCATGTATTTCTTGCACTTCCCAACAGTAGGAAGCTCCGTAGACATCTCATCTACTTCAAGTCTGTAGATATTCTTGGCTCGAATCCCAACCTTCTTGACTTGTCCTTCTTCATCCACACTAACTCCTACACTCCCAAGCTCATCCCTGCAGTGGAAATTTTTTTTCAAGTATACCAGAATAGTGTCATTCTTCTCCATTTTTATTTTCCTGAGTTTATCCTTGAGCGCCAACTTCCTCTGGTCGCTTCAATACAAAAACTCAACCGCTCCAATGCTTTGCAATTGCTCCAATGATCAATATCGCTCTGATACCATGTAGAAATTTGAATAACTGATATATTATTCACCGATATTCCTGATCACACACTATTTGACTTCATGCACAATACAAAATCTCTTCTACCATTGATCATCACATGCAGAAATAAAATCAATTGCATGCACACATTAAAACCATAAAAATTCACACATATGAACACATTATGTAATGGGAAAGCTTAAAGCTGAAAACCCCCAACTATTTGTATATTATATATGTCATAGAGATCATGTAACGATCATCATACAAAGCTCCTCACAAGCTCTCAGTATAATCTCCACTTGCTACACACTAATCAGGCCCGATCTTGCAAATCCCATGCACTGATCTTTGCCAGCCTTTAGCCTGCCTCTACTGCGCAATCCCTGCTGAAGAATGCCTCTTGATGAGAATATGAATTACCCCAGCCTTTCTCACGCAGTATTTATAGGCATCTCTACTAAGTGTTGTATGCAAACCATGCATCACTTATAGTCACAACTGATAGTCACACTTGCCCTTTCACCTATCTTTACACTGGTCTCCACTGAAACTGTCCATGCACTGAAGTTAAATGATGTATTCTTTAGTTGATTAATGAGTTTATAATTAGTGAATTAATTAATAATTAATTCACACCACTCTCACTAATTGTATCAATCAGTTAAACTGGATACAAATAGCTCAACTATATTTAGATTAGTTAAACTGAATACAACTCCACTAACTTCCTCAATCAACTCCACCAAACTCTGTCACATGAGTTCTAGCTGAAGTATCCATGCAATAGCTCCACATAACCCTTAGGAATAGCGTAATTCCTTCTGTCAGCTCCCGTGCCACATCTGTGCACTTAACTGAAGTGCTCCAGAAATAAGATAATGTTTATAGTCCAAATATTATTAAGAGCTAATAATATTCGACATATCTATTTTTAGCCTGGCAGTCTAAAAATAGAAACCACCCATATGTCTAAAAATAGAGGTCCATCTATTTTTACCAACACGACCAACCATCCATAAATAGCATCTCGCAACTTATAGATCATGATCCATATGTCTAAAAATAGACATAGTCTAAAAATAGACTTTGCGACAAAAATCACCTGTGTGGTCCCCCACCTAGTTTAGGTGATCACTTTCCAACTAGGATCAGGAAAGATGTTTCAGGATGCCTCCTTCACTGTTTCTTGTTGCAATCTTCAACATGGAGAAGTAGTCTTGGAAGACTTCTTCTTACTCTTACTAGTACTAACAGAACCAATTACACCATCAGTGGCATGAGAGCTAGAAGGAGTTGCAGTTAACTGACCAGGTCTTGGTAAATCGGGGATTTTATCATACAGAGTACCTGACTGAGTATAGACAAGGTCAAGGTACTGAGCTTGAGCAATAACTTTCTCTTCCGTAACAACGCCTCCTTTGGCCACATCTTCAGTAATTTTGGGCAATAATGATTTAATAAACCATTCAACCAAAATTTAATCAGGAATAAAGACTTTCACTAAACGCCTTCTACGTCTCCATTCATGAATGTGATCAAATATGTATGTAAACGTAGACTGCTTTAATGAAGTCAGTAGTTCTATGCCATTTTCGTATCTGACAGGAAACTAAAAATGGGTTAAGAAAGTTGTGGCTAACGCGTTAAAATTATTAAAAGAGTTGCGTGGTAACTCAATGTACCATTTGGTAGCTAGACCAATGAGAGTTCTCTGAAAAAGACGTAATCGAATAGAATCATCAACTAGCGAATTGGATGCGCACCAGAGGTGATAAGTCATAACGTGATTAGACGGTTCCTCTCCTGACTTACCTTCAAATTTCGGAATATCACTGGGAAACTTGTTAGGCATCGGCGGCCAATATGGAAGATAAAAAATGGGATCATTCGTAAGGCACAATAGATCTAGTAAATCTAAAGTTGCTATGAATGGTAACCGATGGCTAGGGTCTTGATAACCTTGAGTGATCAAATTAGTGCCAGGAGGAGGATAGCCAAGATATCCTCGAATCGGATGTGCATTTGGAATCGTGAAACCTCCTGGGTAACCAAGATTAACCGGACCATACTGGGGTTGTTGAGGTATTTGATAAGTATACCCAGGGTACGGTTGATACTGATACACTGGATTTTGCGTAGCTTGACCAATTTGATACTATCCCTGGTACGGTTGATAAGTAAACTAAGGTTGACTAGAAACAATCGTACTTGTACCAGCTTGTCCCGTAGGCATTTGGGTCGTAGTCTGACTTGTAGGTCCTGACTGTGGTATAGATACTTGAGGAATTTGCACGAATGCAGGGATATAAGAAATCGGAGCTACAGATACTCCAGAAACAGGTGTTGTAGGTTGAACAGAAGTTGCAGTAGTTGCAGCAGTCTGAGGCGGAGTCTAAGGCGTGCTAGGCCCAGGCTGCTGAACATAAGCAGGTGCAGGGGTTTGAACAGTAGGCTGGACAGGTTGCTGGGTTGGACCAGAAACTAAAGGTTGTCCAGGTTGATTAGGTAACTGCACATTAGATTGCATAGTCTGTTGAACTTGCGATGGATTCCACACCATGTTCATTCCGGGGTATTGACCCGTAGGAGGTTGTATATATGAAGGACCATAGCTTGGTTGAATGTAGTGTTGATAATTAAGTGTTAAATTTCTAGCTCCTTGTAAAAATGACTGACCAGAAGGCGGTTGGAAACCTTGAGTTGGGTACTGACCTTGAGGTTGATAACCTTGATGCATGTACTGAATCTGGGGTTGATAAGGACACTGAGGAATATACTGAGTCTGGGGTTGACCTTGGGGTATGTACTGTCCTTGAGGTTGATAACCTTGAGATATGTACTGTCCTTGAGGTTGTTCTCCAGGTAAATAATATTGTCCTACAATTTGTCCTGGTAAAAAATTACCTTGAGGTTGCCCCCCAGGCGGTAACTGACTACCTTGAGGTTGAGGATTAGGAATATTACCAGACATCATAAAATTTTTCTCTGCATTCGATGTTTCAGTTTTAGTTCCATTTATTCCAGATGATAACACTTGTTCAATTGGTCGAGGATTTTCTCCTGAGAAAGTACCGGAGAGTGACTAGTACCCCGAAGGAATAGAAGGACCACTATATAAAAAAATTTCCGGTGATTGGGAAAACATAGATGACTCACTTGACATGATTGATGAAGGATAATAATCCCTTGGTGTAGGATGAAAAGGAATTCGAGGTGGTGAAAAACTAAGACCCGGGTTCTCTAAAAAATCTGTCAATGACAAATACCAAGCGTCACTTCTAAAAGGACTGTAGAATATAGATTCACACTCCCTAAGATTAAAAGTCTCTTGGTTTTCAGGAAGAGTTACTTCTTCGTCTGGACCGACAAGTTCTTCAATGGAAATGAGGTCAGAAGGAAGATTTTCAGTAATAATATGTCTTACCCTAGGTGAACCAGGATCACTAAAAGTTGGAGTAACAAATCCTAAAGATGGTTCCAAAATAGCAGGTTCAGTGTCAGGTTCAGAAATTTCAAGTTCTTCAGCGAATTCACTGGAAGGAGAAATACTACCAGTAAGCTCGGAAACTGAAATCGGCTCTTGAATATGCTCTGTTGTTTGTAGTTGATAATCAGGATGAACAACTATAGATGACTCTCCTGCTTCTGTTGATCTAATTCTACTGTTAGTAGGCGATACTAAAGCTCGCAACCCTTCAAGTTGGCTTGGTGTATACTCAGGGGGTTTCCCTTGAAGTCTACATGATTGTCTCGGTAATTCAGCCACGATTAAAAATTATTAATCACACGCTATCAAATGAAAATTTCAATGAAAACTCCTAGAGTCACTAAGGAAACAAACAAATGAATCACATGCTTAAAAAATCTAGGAGATCAAACCACACACAAACAATAACTTCCCACACTAAAAACACTAGTTGGTGATGAAATCCAACATCGTAGTATTTAATGCAGAAAGGGCGGTTGGAACAGTTACCTCGACAACTTGCTTAATGAAACAGACCGTTGCAATTTTCTCCACTTAAACAACCTTGAGTGAAGATAACCCTCCGGAGAGTCCAAGTGAGTCTAGTCGACGTCTGCTCCAAGTACAGTGGGATCTTTCCACCACCATCACCTTAGGAAAAAACAATAAGATTATGGTAACTATGGTTACCAACAGGAACTAATATACTTTGGGGAACAGTCTACGGTCTGACACACGCGCAAGGGCAGAGTATCAAAGCTCAATCCCCTTGAAGGATCCTTGACATAATCCAAGGTATACCAACAAGTGACCCCAGGCTCCTCGACAATGGTCTATCTGAGGTTTACCGTTGTTAATACACGCAAATCTTCTATCGTTCCCAATGAGATAGAATTTATTATCTCACTGGTTCAGATATGACCTCGTGCTTGACTCCTTTAAGAGGAGCTTCCCAGAGCATACAAGCGACTATTGGATTTTTTCCTACCGCAAGATTAACTACTTGTTTGTTTTAACTGTCTTGGAGAGTTAATTACTCCCTACTCCAAGACACTAGCCTAAGCTATATTGGTGAAAAGAGCCCTAGAAATATAAAAGTTCCTAGATTAATTTTAATTTAAGCATTGATTTTATAAGGATGTTTCTTAAGACAATAGGTGCGAAAGTGAAACTGATGATATGAAGTGACCCGACTCAAATCATTCTAAAAAATGCATCTATAATGAGAAACAATCCGTTTTCTTTCAATGAATTCTAGCTAAAGGAAGAGTTGACAAATGAAATCTTTTAAAAACAAATCTTTCCTTCAAACGAGAATAAATGAAAAGAAATCTTATTTCAATGAGAACTCAAAATGATCTATGCTCAATAAAAATCCCTTTTTTTTCAAGATCAACACTACAAACTAATTTTTCTACAAAAGACACTACAATTTCTAGCAAAAGCACTCAAAGCTAAAAAACATTAAAATTGAGATCTAAAATTCTAAGACTAAATATGAATTAAAAATTCAAATATTTTAAGGATTCCTTACTTAGCTTGTGATCTAACTAAAAAATTCTTTGCTTGAATCAGAAAGAACTCGAAAAAACATCCAATTTTCGTTTTTTAAGTGAAATTCCAAACTTATTAACAAAAGCTTTAGCGATTTGCAAATGAGAAAAATAGGATCTAAAACTCATAAAACAATTTTTGCTATGATGTCAGACTCAGAAAGAAAACAAGAGAATACCAGTGATCTAAAGGCATACCAAGGTTTCTAATCTTGAAGCAGGATGTAAGACAAAGTAAAAATCATTATAACATGCAAATCTTTCAGAAAATCAATCAAAAATAAAAACGCTGAAACAAACTCTTAACCAAGGATTTCTGATAGAAGACGCAGGTCTGGGTAATCACTGTGAACCTAAAAAACTAATCCAGAAAAGAGGATTTTAAGATTTTTCAAAAATTTTGACAGGGTCCGCAGGGTGCAGTGCAATCCAGTGCGGTCCCGCACTGTGGGTACAGGAAAAGTGTGAAACTGCCCGCACTGTCTCTAAAGGAAAAGAGCGGACACAAGAAAACAAGAGAAAAAACAAAAAATTCTCAAAGATTTCTCAGGGATCCTACAAGTATTAACCACCCAAGCCAGTATAAATCAATCAAAATCAAGAAACATAAATTCAAAAATCAAAATTAAAAGAAATCAAAGCTCAAATCCTTCCCCAGTGGAGTCGCCCTTTTGTTGGACGGATAAGTCGTTCTTGTAGACAAGACAGACCTCCCAAGTGTCCTATGGACAACTAGCAACAAACAGACAAACAAAACTATCTTTCTCTATATATATTGCGATTCATAACTAAATGCTATAAAGGTTTAACGATCTTACCTTTAATCCAACACTTGTTTGTAGTAGTAGTCCTTCAGTCGCCTGAAAGAGTTATCTTCGAAGATCTGAAATCACAAACAAACAAACATCAAATAACACCTGCATAGCATGTATTCATAAATCATATCCATTATGGTGATCAAGGAATCCATAAAATAAACCAATCAATTGACAGCTTATTGAGAAAAACAAATTTATTTGTATTAACTTAAATAAGGAAGAGCCTTACAACCGTGTCCGCCTTGATGTCATACAGGCCTTCCTGGGGTCTAGAACAGGCATTTCATTTACTCTGATCAGCCTTGCACTCTTCCAACCAAGATACATACAGGTATGTAATCCTTCCCACATGAAATCTCAGCTAAAAGGGTCTAAGTTTCAACAGCACTTCGCCTCCAACAATACTAAAAATTCAACTCATCAATTGTAACCCCTTGAGGCTGCCCTATGCCTCTTTTTATAGTGTAAAAGAGGAGGTTACAGCTCCATACAAGAAGGGATAGAATCCTCCTTCAAAGGGTTTAGTTCCTTACATCAAGGGGTTAGCTCCTTATTGGATGGGATGCATGAACATGAAAGGAGTGGACTTTCCACCGCAGGAATGTTTCTAGAAGCTTCTAAAAATGAATTTAACTGAGCTTCTAGATTTTACTTGTGCCTTTTCTAATATTTTATAGGGGTCCGCACTTTTAATGAATAGAAAGTGCGCATGGCTATGCATGATTGGTAGCCAAAAAGTGCGGGACTGCAGGCAAAACTAGGAGAAAGTGCAGTACCAGAGTTTTAAGGCTTTTATGAGCTTTTCTCTTAGTTTCAAGGCTTGAATTTGGGAATTTTGATATTGTAGACTTTCAAGGGAGTACTAAAATGTCATGGTGACAAATTTCAATGTAACACTAGGTGTAGTTAAAACACCACAGGATTCCCATGATACTCAACACAGTTGAGGAAGGCTGAAATTCTTTATGATTAAGGAGTGCATTCATCAGGAACTACGTGAGCAAGGTAGGATGTCTGGAGGCAATAAATTGGATGAGTATTGGCCCAATTTTATTTGAGACAGTGTTAGACAATTAGCTAAATACAGGAGGATTCTTGTGAGAAGAATTGTATGTAATTGTTTCATGATTCCTTGTGGAATATACAATATACGATAGAGGTGTTTTGATAGAAAGCTTTCCCCGGGAATATATGGTGTTGTGGTTTTGATCTATTCTTTCCTTGTTTTATGTGATTGGCCATTGTGTTTATTTTCCGCAAGTGATTTGTAGAAGCGATTCAGTATTTAAATTTAGTACATTGTTAGATCGGGTGAATCCATGATATACATGCATGTTATATAATTTCTACAATTTTCTAGTTTTTAATCATAGAATTCCTTAAATACTGAAATTATAATTTTTGGAAAATACTTTAGCATATTTCCTTTCTCATTTAAAAACCGAAAACGCCTTTAGTTGGGGGGGGGGGGGGTGGAACATCCATTTATGATCACTTTTCATATCACTTCATTCTGTTTCACTTCATTTCATCCTAACATACTTGTCTTAATCAATTATTATTGCATTATGGTTTAAAAATTGTATGATTTTCAAAATGACGACTAAATAGTGAGCATATTATATGGCTTATTTAAAGATGCATTCTCAAAATGTTAAAGGAACCTTGCTACAACAAAAAGAAACAAGGTATTGATACACAAGAACCAATACAATAAAATTTGGTTGCCACACAAGAACCAACCAAACATGTTGCAATTCAATATATGACAAGGAATACTTTGCAAAAAGAAATGAAATTTTCAAATATAATTGAATGAAAAGTTTAAAGAGCATTGATATAAGCCAAGCTCATTCAAAAGCAAAGACATTGCTAGCAAATCAAAGGAATTAATGCAATATTTTCATTAGGACATTAAATCACTCTAGTTGGGGGGTATGTTGGGTCTCCATAATGTCTTTAAAATGACATATATTTTCACTTCATTCACACCTCATTTCACCTTTATCACCTTCATTCCATCAATTTGTCACTATATAACCCTACATCTCTATCATCATATGGGCTCATAATTGTATTTTCCTAAAGTTATACTTTTCAAGTGTTTAAAGTGAATTAATGGTTAAAAATTAGAAAAATGACATATACTCGCTAATATCTAAAAGTGGCTTGAGTTTCATGACAAGTTTAGGTCATTTGGAAGCTTCCAAGACACTCTTATGTGGCCTCCAAGGACCGATTTCGAATTCTCTTCAAGATTGGAAGAAGGTTTGGGATATGAATCAACCATATCTCATGGAGAAAAATCATGGATAAAGGGATATGTGTCAAACTATTTGAGATTTATAGGGATCTAGGGAGAGAATAGTGGATCCTCATTAATGAGGTAGCTTCTTATGTTTTTGTATAAATAGGAGAGTCTTCTCCTCTCAAAGGCATGTGTAAAGTTTGGAGTTATGCTCATGTTTTGAATGAAGAATTAGATTCGACACCTTACTCATGAGTGTTCTTTCACTTTTACTTGGTTTTGCTTACATATGGAGCTTCTTCACTTGCCATCCTTATGCATCATTGAATTGGACACCTAAATGAGTGTGAGATTGTATCATAATTTCATTCATTTCTTTATGTTTAGTTTAGTTTAGTTTTCATTTCATGCTTTGTTTTCATTTCCTTTATGTTCATTTACATGCTTTCATAAGTTAAGTTTTGATATGCTCATTTTGTTTGTGTGCTCTTGCAAGTTTAGATGGATTGGTTACTTTGCTTTCATTGTAGTTAAGATTGTTTAGATTTCAATTCATGCTTTTCAATTCTTGCAAGAAGTTTAGATTTTTAATTCATGAAGTGTGCCTAGATTAGATTTTCCCATTCATGCAAGTGTGTGTAGTAGATTAAGATTTCAATTTTAGTAAGTGTGTTTTGAATGCTTTCCTAGATTAGATTTCCTATTTTCATAGATTTCATTAGATTAAGTTTGATTTAAATCATTCAAGTATGTGTATAGATCAACTTTTCATTTCATGCAAGTAGATTATATTTATTTTTATTCCTAGATTAAAAGATTCATTTTCAAGAGATTATGTGCACAAATTTTGTGAATAAGATTTGAATTTCCTTTCATAGATTAAGTTTTTCCTTTACATAGATTGATTTCAGTTTCATTATGTTTTTGGTTTGTCATCATTTGGTTTCTTAGTTAGATTAATCTAAATTGAAGGATAATTTCTAGCATATACAGTGCACGCATGCTTCACGAGTTTTACAAAAACATCGGATTGACAATTAAATGATAGGTAATTAAATTGCCTGAACACATATTAAAATAAATGGAAAAATTTATGATCTACTCTAAAGGATTAAGTGCTCATTTTTGGATGGAAACCATTAATTATGTCAATTACACAATTAATTAGACTCCCACAAAGGATTTAAAAGATATAACATTGGAAGCATGAAGTATTATTAAAGTAGTTGTAAGCCACTTTCATGTGTTTGGTAGTGGTTCAATTGTTATTTTTTCATGGGCCCTATATCTAGTCTATGAATGATCTAATACATAAACACACTAGGAACCCTTAACTATAAATTTATCATAACATAATCAAATAAAAAAGAAATCAATAATAATACATAAGAAAATAGACCCAATTTAGTCCTCTTGATGATTCGCTATCAAGAAAACACTAGGGCTCCTGTACCAAGGATCATGGCCCTTAAGATCTCTGATACAAAAAAATGTACAATCTGTCCTTTGACTAAAAATACAGGGCTTGAGATCTGATACTTTATATCTTCAATCTGCCCAATGAAACAAATGCATACCTGAGCTAGTTCTTCAGCTCATGGTCCTTGTATTGTTTTCAGTCTTTTGCAACCAATCCTTCTAAAATTACTTCGATAGTCAATCATCTTGCTGTTCATAACTCCTTTACCAAACAAACTTCACAGATCTGCTAGATATGCTCCACAACTCACATATATGGCGCTCTTTTTCATAATTATGATCCTTTATGGCTATATCTCCTCGACCCTACTCATATATGCATTAATAAAAAATTATTATCACACTTTTAGTACTGATATTCCCTCTAAGTCACACGACCCTATTTTGTCCTCTTCTTGAGGCCCTTCACTTGCTATACAAGCTACCTAACTGCCTCCTTTCTAGATCGGTATGCACTGTTTGGCAGCCTCAGCCTCACCTAAAGAATCTCAGCCAAGTCTGTTATTGGTTGTTCTTGGCTATGACCCAAACTAGGGCATAACTAGTCCTGCAACCCCTTCACAAGCAACTTGGCGTGGCCTTATCAGGCCTTAACCAGCCTTGACCTCGATTGAAATGCTTGTTGACTTGTAGTAGAGTAATCATGCCCCTATTTTATTGCAGTAGATGGCCTAACCATGTATCCTCCCCTTGCGACTAACCTATTTTCTTCCTATCCACACTACAGGGGCCTTTTGGCCTCCTTCAACAGATTATTTGACATTCCCTTGGAGTATCTACGACATACTTCAAGACTACATGGACCGTGACTTTAACTCGACCTTCCTTGGTCTACCAAACATGGCCTGACCTTCCTCGTTGTGGCTGTCTTAGACAAATCTTCCTCTCACTCATGAATGACTCTCATGAATGATCTCTTGCAAAAAAATGTGTCTTTAGGCCTCTCCGTTGGCCTCTATTTATATTTCATTTTTAGGGTTTCTTAGGAAAAATCTAGATCCTTCTAGGGTTTTGTCCACTTACCGTTATAATATTAAGTTGAGTTATTTTCCCACTCACTTAGGGTTAGAACCCATAACTTGGGTACTTTAGTCACCTCCTCACTGATCAATTACCCATGATCTGTGGGAGTACCTCCCAAGCTACATAAAAAAAAATCAATGAAGTATGGGCTCACATTCTCGATGACAAAAATATAACATTAAAACTTAAGTGTAAGAAACACATTTTTGTTGGACACTTTGAAGATGTAATGTCTATGTACCTCTTCAATTCCATTCAACATAAATTATTATTAGGAGATATGTCAGGTTTTATAAAGGTCTATAGGCTTGCATGACTAAATCGTTGATTGTGCCATCTTTAGTTTATGATTCATCCTTGATGAATGTGCCATTTTCTATTCCTAGTTATTTTTGTTAATTCTCCTTCTGTAGTTTCTTATTCTTCAAGTGATGATAGTGATGATGAAAATACAACTCCTCTTACTCATCTTCCTTCAACCAAGTCCCTTAAACATGGATTTGCATTAGGACAACAACTTTCTTAATGGGTCTTTACAATATGAGAAGTGATTGGTGATCTTGTTGGTGATCCCTTGGATCAATAATGTACATATTCATAATTCTAACAAACCTTGTCTCTTTTGTTCTAACTTTGAGAAATACATGATTTAGAAACATCTGGAGAAACTTATGATCACGTATATTGGAATGCAATGATGAATGAAAAATATCATTTTAATGGAAAAGGGATCGTATATATTTTCCAAAGGGATTAAATCTTGTCAAAAGTAAGTGGGCGTATAGGGCTAAGTATACAATAGTGAAAGTATTGAAAGACATAAAACCAAGTTAGTTTCCAAAGGATTTTATCAATTGAAAGGAATTCCAATACTCAAACCTTTGGCCCTATAGCCAAAATAAATTCGATTCACCTTGTTCTATCCCTCGCCGCATCATCGAATGAGAGGTCCATCAAATGAATGTTAAATATACATTCTTGCATGGGGATTTGAATAACCTCTTGTGTGTTAACAATGAATCTATTTTTGTTTGTCATCCTAAGAAATCTGTTTATGGATTTAAGTAAACTCCTTAGACTATGCCAAAATGGATATATTTCTTCTTAATAACAACTTCTCTAGATGTCATTTGTATTCTAATATCTATACCAAGAAAGTCGGTGACCATCTCATCATATTTATTTTCTATGTTAATGACCTTGTACTCACTGGTAGTGATCCAAAATTTTTAACTCATGTGAAATCTATTCCTAAGAAGAAATTTGAAATGACAAGCTTAGAGTAACTACATTATTTTCTTGGCCTTCAAGTCTTGCAATCCAAGGAAAGCATTTCCCTTTCCCAATATAGGTATGCATATGAACTTCTTTTTCCACTTTGACATGGAATATTATAAACCAATCCCATTTACCTTATAGTTTGGAGTCAAACTTATTGTCATCTATACCACATCGAAAGTAGATGTTACATTTTATTTACAATAATATAAATATTTATATAAATAATAATAATAAATGATAGCAATAATCGATTATTAATAATTAGTAAATAGACACATCCTAAGAAAGGACATGTCTCAACCAAAGAAGATGACTATTAATTACATGGTACTCTCACTTATAAGAAGCAATCATTATATTATCATCATATCAATTTCTCGTACGCTATATATTTATTATCCTTGCAATTTTTTTTTTATATTCTAGATATTTTAAATATTTAATTAATGAACCATATTAGTTACCACATTTAGTACTAAACTTTATCCACACTTCATTGAACCTCTCTAATTAGGCTCTTGGCCAACCCGTTAGGAAAGTTTACCTACTCTTAGTACTTGACCACCTCTTGGCTTTTGGCCATTCAAGAAAAACTCATTTCGATGCAAACCCAAATGGCTGTAGTTATGTCACTCGAATTTGCTACATAGACAAACGACCCTCCAATCTAAAATCTCACTATGAATTTAGTAACCAACGGTGACGTTGCATTGGAAAAAATGATCAAGGGGTGTTGAAATTTATTTCCACTTAACAAAAATTTCTGTATGCCCACTAGTATTTATTAAAGAAGCAACTAATTTATTTCTAATTCAACCAAAAGGGGAATTATTTAATACAAGGTCCTTTTTTTTTTAAACACACGTCAACAACAAGATATTAAAAAGGGGCATTTCAAATTTCAACATAAAAAGGTTATTAAAATATTTTCCAAGTTTATTCAAATCCCGTTCCTATATAGAATTTTAAGAGAATCATAAGAAGTGAAAGTAAGAGAGTGAAGGAAAGAATATTAATTTAACATTTTAAGAAGTTTTTTTAAAAAAGTTATAAGAAGCGAAAATAAAAAAGTGAAGGAAAAAATATTAATCTAAAATTTTAAGAGGAAATAAGATATTATTATATTAAAAAGTTTTAGTAATCATTACAAGATGGATGGATATATATTTATAATAAATAATTTGATAAAGTTATATTAAAATTTGAGAAAAAAAAATAGTCATTTAACATAAGGAATAACAATTGACCAAAAAAAAAAGAAAATAAAGTGTAGTGAGGAAAACACAGTGTGATTTACAAATCATTTGACTTACAAATCAAGCACTAAAAAACTATAATTGGAAGATTGTTATAACATCTTTTGCCACACTTATTATAAGATACATGTTTTGGCCTAAAATTATCATTCCCTTTCCCTTTTGTAGACATTTTCCTCATATGAATTCTTTAAACAACAAAATGCGAGTTCACATACACACCCTTTGATCTGGTATAATGTGTACATATGCAACTCTTATAAAAACAATGTGTATACACTCTAGTCTCTTTCACACAACTAGCATATGTCTTCATTTTGCATCAAAAAAATATATGTGCACATTATTGTGTGTTTTAGGGTGGGTTTATGAGCTATACTAAGACTTCACCTCATGTAGCCCATCCCAAATGACCTTAACTAATTTTAAAGGGTATTTAATGATGCCATGGTGGAGGAGAGCAATAAGTACCCTTACGATAACAATTTCTCTTCTGATCCTTTTTTTTGCAATCCCCTTGAGATTTTAGGTTATCCCCTAGATAGTAAACCCTTGTTTCCTTATATTCTTATTATTATTCATATTTTGAAAAGAGACTCCTTCTCTTTCTCTCCCTTCGTTCGAAAGACGAATACTTTGCAGTGGAGACATTAAGTGGCCTAGGGTAGAGGGACCAAGAGAATAGTTTTGAGCAACATCTTTAGCAAGAACTAGGTGTCTTCTAAGCCTTGAATTGCTAAGAATTATTTGAAAAAGAAACTCATTCTTTTCCATTCCAATTCAATTTTTCCATAATATAACTTTCTATAATAACTTTTTTTATTGATTTATTTCATTTAATACATCTAAGTTCTTTTTGAATATATTACTATCACATGTTTGTTTGCTTTGTGAGTGCAAATTCTTTAGGAAAAGTCCAAATGAAGAGGATTTGGAAAACTAATCTTCATTAGACTTCGATTTTCTAGCTAAGTCTTCTATCCTTATAGAATATTTAAGAAATATTTATTGTTTGCTTGTTGATTGGAATGCATATTTCGTGTTTATGCTTTATTATGGTTGTAACCCTAGCTTAAAAATTAGAGGAAACTCACAAATCAAAATATTAGAGGATGAACTTGCCAAACATTGACAAAAGAAGAAGGCATCACAAAAAAAATATAATGATCTTAAGGATATGTTTTACAAGGAATTAATAGAAAAGAACAAGGAAATTTCTTGCTTAAAAGATCACAATCAAAAGCTACTTGCACAAATCAAGTCAAATAACACAAACTAGTGAATTCAAAAGTTGGAACCATAGAATCAATATCCTAGGAATAAATTATAAGAAAAATATGAAAAAAACTGTTACTTAAGGAACCTTAATCAAGGGTTTTTGGAACAAATTAGGAATTTAAAATATGAGAAAATTTAGATTCCAGATACTAAAAATAAAATCAAAAAATTAGAAAGTGAATAACATTCTCACCTAAAAAATCACAATAAAAAACTACTTACATAAATTGGGAAGCTTAAGAATGATAAGAAGGTTTTGGAAAACAAATTAGAACAACTTATCAAGAATGAAGCATCAAAGTCTCTGGGTGAAAAAATCCAAGTTTAGGGGAAGGGAAGAAATGTATATCTAGTTAATATCATGATTAAAGTAAAGACATACTCACACATTAGAGTACAAACAATGGAAATTTCGAGTGTACTTACTAATTCAACAATCAACAAGGAAGCATCATATCATGAAGAAGAAATAATACCAAAAATAACCCAGGAAAATGATACAAGCATGATAAGGAAAAGTCACGTTACAAAGACACCTTATCGACATCCCAGTCATAAGAGCAAGTATCTTAACTAGAGAGTGTATCAACATTTCTCAGAACGGGAGAAATTAGCCCATATTTTAAATAATGTTGATACCAATATCGTTAAGTGACATAATAACAATTCATCCTGGATGTCCTTTGAGAGAAAAGTTTCACAAAAGATTGAATTAGGATGGTTAGATCCTTTTACGATTCGAAAATGCTTGACACTTAGAGGTTCATATTGAATTGTATCATCAACTATGACAAATCCAAAAATAGCTAATGATGCCAAGACATTACAAGCCATTGAAAAAATTTTCACACTTTTTCCATAAATATGATTTGAGGAAAAAACATTTCTAAAGGAGAAGGTAATGTAATAAATATAAATATATATAAATACAAATAATAATAAATTATATTAAAAATAAATATTAATAATTAGTGACAAGAGACATCCTATGTATAATTACAAGAAATTTACTACTGCTAATGAAATCAAGCTGAAATTAAGAGACAATTTTTTTTCCTACTATTCTGCGGAAATGAAAACACACGATAGAAACACGTAATAACATGCAACCATCAAAACACAAGGGACACAATGATTTTAAAGGGGAACCTAACTGGGAAAAACCCATCAGCTGTTTTTCATTAATTCATATGAGAATATGGATCAATTACAATGTCTTGCTTCAATCTTGAAGCACACCCTGCACTGCAATTTTGATCTCCTGCTCATTGACCTGCTTTGATCAACACTTAGCCAATTCAAGGCTCAACCTTCCTCCTATTTCCTTGAAAAATCCTTGAGGAAATTAGCTCCTAAAAAATATGATAATTCCCTATTTCCTTTCTCAATCCTTGAGGAAATTAGCTCCTAAAAAATAGGAGAATTTCTTATTTCCTTGCACAAATCCTGAAGGAATTGACCACCTGCTCAATGCAAAAAAAAACCTGTACACTCAACTAGTATGAAATTGATAATTACAACGTGCCTTTTCCTCCACTCCAAGTAGGAAATTCGAATTCCATGCATGAATGAATCTATTTTTAGTAAATTGATAAGGTAATTTAGAGATCAGTGAGTTAACAACTGTTATAACTACTCAACTCAACTCCTACTGACTCCACTAAATACTAGAGCTCAGTTAATTGAGTTTAAATAACAATAACTCCACTAGATTTCTAAATTTTAGAAATCAAATCATGCACAACTCTACTCCTATCCTATAACTTGAATTTACTGACTTAACTAGGATATAAAGTCATCCCACTATAGCTAATGACAATCCAAGTCATCCTGTTGATGTGGAAAATCAAATTTCTCTATTTTACTAAGACACAAGTCAAATGAAGCCTTTTATTGCTGCGATTCCAACACTCCCTTTTAGCAAGAAAAGGTTTCTAGACAAACCTAATCCTGCTTCTATAGGAATGTATTGTAACACAACTCCCTCTAACTATTGTTGTTGCTACTGTAAAAACTACAAATGAGAAGTATCCAAAATACTGAATCAGCTATGTATCTGAGTTGCAACTGTCTCCTAAGGATTTAACTGCTACTATCCTCTACACTTTCGCTTAAGATCTGACTGCATCAACTGACACTAATCCTTCTGCTACTGAATACTATGGGCACCTGAAGCAAGGGTAATGATCCATGAGAAGAGTATATTGCAACTGTTGCTACTCTCCTATGGACCTTGCCCAAATCTTTGCAACTCTAGGACTAAGGGTCTACAACACCCCACCTCACTCTTAGAGGTATAACTACATGCATGATGCAATCTACCTCTATCTTGTAGATATTTTTAACTCAAACACAATTTTTTTTACTTGTCCAATATAAAAATTCTTCAAATAAGATTTGCCCTTACTGAACAACGCATCATATCCACGGTCTTCAAGTACAACAACAAAAATTAAGTTTTTCTTTAGCCTAGGAACATACATTACATTTTTTAGGTGAATATGGGAGCCTGACTCCCTCTTAAAAGTTATAGTGCCAATCCCTTTGGTATTATACCTTCCATCATCTCCAACATATATGTGTAATTGTAAGTCCTTCTCATCTAGGCTTCTAAAGAACTCCTTACTTCGTGTCATATGATATGAGGCACCAAAATATAAGCACTCACTCCCTCTTACTCTGCTTGACATGCAAGAAATGAGGGTGAAATAAAAATAGAATTGTGATGCAAGAGAATCTCTTGCTGATGTTGTTGTAGGATCCTTACTGGATTTCCTGTGTGGACACTTGGTGTTACAGTGTCCATACTCATAATAGTGAAAGAATTTAAATTTAATGAGGTATTTATTCTTGCCATGATTATGGCTGAATTCTCCCCCACCTTAGGCCTTCATGCCTTTGGCCTTCTTTCCTTTTCCAACAAGAGCACAATATTCTTCCTCATTTACAATGGATGTGACACCATCTCTAGTGTTTCTTCTGATCTCCTCCTACACCAAATCATATCAAAGTCTCTCCCAATCTGGTAGCTTGTCTCTTCCATTAACTTAATTCTAATAGTTGTGCTAGGATTTCAAAAGGCGAAGGAGTGCTAAGCTCACAAGTTTAGATGATGGAAAATTTTATCATACTCCTCCAAGTTCTTCTTGAACCTTAGTGAACCAGGATAGGTATTGTGGAATGGTTTCATTTTTCTGCATTCGAATGCTCCTAAGTTTATCTCTCAATGCCAATTTCCTAGCATCAATGCTACACTTGAATATATTTTTGAGAGTTTTCCACATTGCAAAAGGAGTCTCCTTTCCATGAAAGTTCGAAGCCACATGATATTTGACACCCTCCAGAATAATCCTCCTAGCTCTTGCTGTGTCTTTATTCCACTGAGCAAGTGCTTGTGCATTTGATGTTGCTAGTTTTGGAATATCAGTTTGTGGATATCCCCATACTCCATTGTCATCCACGACAAATTCCATCCTATCTTTCCAAGCAAAAAAGATTGAGGTGCCATCCAATGCATATTCAAGCCTCAATCCATCGAAAGCCATTTTTCCTGCATTAAAGAGAATCTGGACCAAAAAACTCTGCAAATCAAAATTTATCTGAGATAAGGTCTAGAACAAGGTTTCTATGTAGTCTTTCATAGCTTTGTTATCATGTAGAATTGAAACAGATTTACTACTTCCAATTAAATTGAGTTGAAATCAAGAGACAAAAATGTCTTCTACTATTCTACGGAAAGGAAAACACATGATAGAAACACATGAAATAACATGCAACCATCGAAACACAAGGGAAACAAATTATTTTACAAGGGAAACCAACTCGGAAAAACCCCTTTTCCGCTTTGTATTAATTTAGATGAGAATATGGATAAATTACAATGTCTTGCTTCAATCCTGAAGCACACCCTACACTGTAATTCTAATATCCTGCTTAATGACCTGCTCTAACCAACACTTAGCCAATTCAAGCCTCAACCTTCCTCCTATTTCCTTGTGCAATACTTGAGGAAATTATCTCCTAAAAAATAGGAGAATTCCATATTTCCTTTTGCAAATCCTGAAGGAATTGACCACCTGTTCAATGCAAAAAAAATTGTACACTCAATTAGTATACAATTGATAATTACAATACACCTTTTCGTGTACTCCAATTAGGCAATTCGAATTGCATCCATGATTGAGTCTATTTTAGTAAATTGATCAGTTAACTAAGAGATCAATGAGTTAGCAAATGTTGTAAATACTCAACTGAACTGACTCCAATAAATACTAGAGCTCAGTTAACTGAATTTAACTAACAATAAATCCACTAGATTGCTAAATTTTAGCAATTAACCCATGAAAAATTCTACTTCTAGCTTATAACTCGAATTTACTGACTTAACTAGGAGACAAATACATGTCACTCTAGCTAACTACAATCCAAGTCATCCAGCTGATGTAGAAAATCGAAATTTCTCCATTTGACTAAGCCGCAAGTCAAATGAAGTATTTTCTTGCTACAATTTCAACATCCTAAGATAGGGCATGACTATAAATGAAATGTCACTTCCTCTTAGAAATTTTTACAAGGCCCGCATTGTACTATCAACATACTAGTTTCTCATACATTTTATATCTATTTATTGTCCTTATTGATTTATTTATATTCCATATATTTTTGATATTTAATTGGTGAGCCATATTGGAAATATACATATAATGCATGAGAAGTTTTTATTATGATAATACAATGATGGCCTAATATAAATATATGAGCGAGAATTCTCTTCCATTAATAGTCACATCCTTTCTTTGAGACATGTCCTTTCTTAAGAGGTATCTTCTCACTAAATATTAATTATTGGTATTATTTGTTAATATTTATATTTATATATATTTATATTTATTACAACATCATTAGTTAGTTGGTAACTTTTTTTAGTCGACTCATACCCCACCTAATGTTTACTTTTCCATTGGCCTTGTTGCCCAATATATGCAAACAACCCTTATGATCCATTAGAAAGAATCAAAGAGCATACTTCAATATATCTAGGGTATAGTTTAGTGTAGGATCAATTATGGTTGACATGGAACTCCCTTGTTGGTTAGGTTCATTGTTTCTAATTAGGTTGACAACTTCGATGATCGGAACTCTCCTACAATTTATTGGTTTCAAGCCTATGACTTAAGATTGTAAGAAGCATTGATCCCATCCTCTTTTTTTCATAGAAGCATAGTATCGATCAATGATTAGTGCAAGTTATGTATCCATATTTCTTTGATGGATCCTTTAAAAGTTTGGATTTAACCAATTACATCTAACCAACAATTGGTGCTACTAGTTCCATCCATATCTCCAAATATTGAGTTCAACATCAATGTGACAAACACATTGTGCTACACATGAACTTCATTACGAATCTTCTTCAAGATCGCATTGTCAAAGTGCTCTATTGTTATACACATGATCAAGTTGCATAAATTTTCACAAAGACCCTTATAGAAGCTAAGTTTTCAAACCTTCAAGGTATGTTAGGAGTTTAGTAAGTTGTCATTAAAGGGGTATAGGATTTGATGCCTCCTTCCTTCTCCTATTGTGTCACCTTTGTAAATCCTTCAACCTATGCCAGGTCGTTCTTAAGGGGCTATGTTAGAATACTTATATAATTAAGAGTAAATTAGGTTCAACTTGCTCTAATTGTCTCTAGGTGAAGTGAATTTATTTAATGTACTTTCATAAATAACTAATATTATGGTCATGTTTATCTTCTAAACATAAAGTTAATTGATGGATTATCTTCTCCTTCATACTAATGACACTTTGTCATGGTTGGACACTCAATTGGTCCATGATATATTTGTAAACATCAAGGAGGGTCATTTGTTGATGATCGATAGTGAGAGATGCTCATGTAATTAATTTTTTTATTGCATTATAATATTGTCTCAAGTGGCTTTGTTGGTTGGGGTCATGGACCGTTTCTCACTTTGAGGGTTTTAATCAAATATACACTATGTATCAATATTGAATTGTTTGTGTAATTAGTTGTATTTAGGTGTTTGACCCATGTTGATATGTTTATAAAATATTAGTGGTGCAAACCCAATATTTGGGTCCATGACCACTTAGGATGCCTTCTTTTGGATCTAGTTGGGGGTATAAACCCCTTGATTAGGTCCATGACAACTTATGATGCCTTCTTTTGGGTCTAGTTGGGGGCACAAACCCATTGATTGGGTCCATGACCACTTAAGATGCCTTACTTTGTGTATATAGTTTCCAAAATATGTTTTGTAAATCCTATTTAAGTAGTCAATTTCCTACATATTTCCTTAGGGTGCTACTATTGTCACTGTAGAATTCTTGTAGCATAGGGTCATTTGGTCTCAAAACCCATGGTAACACTATATGAAATCCATGGCACACTATCAAAAGACATGATATGATAGTTTTGTATGATTTTGGGAACCTAAAAACTAATCCAACATTCACTTACACCTTGAGGTTACTATTTTCCCTATTTACACTCCATAATTCCTCTTTGTAAAGAATCTTGGATTATTCCAACCTATTTTACATTTTAAAACCTTTATTTATAATTACACGTAGATTAGTGATCAATCTTCTTGCAACTTTATCAAGCCCCTAGGGCCACTTACACCTACCATCCCTAGTACCATTATAAGGACTCCTTTGGTTCCAATCTTACTAGTTGGATTGATTCATACTATGACATTTTCATTTTCATAGTTTCTCTCATAACTTGGAAGCTTCAATTCTACAAAATCAAGGGACATTCCATCAGAACTGGGCAAGGGATGTATAATCTCCTCTAAGGGTACTAGGTTTCTCTAATTTGTACATTTCATTGATTTATGTTTATAGTAGTAGATATATTGTTTATTAATTATATTGCATACATATATACATACATACATACATACATACGTACATACATACATATATATTTGTATTGGAGATTATGAAAAGTGATCCTAAATGGATCTTGTATGTTAAGTTGAAATTTTCTAAAACGACCAAGATGGTCCCATGTAGAAATTTGTTTTCAACTTAAGCAGAAGATGGGAAGTTCCAGTTCAATCCGAAAATAGCATCAAGTTGAAGTTTCCATCGCTCTGAATCTGGTTCTTCTTACAGTTTCTCATTTGGGAATCGGATGACAGAGAAACAATCCGTTTAAGTTGAAATGTCAAAGAGTGCCTTTTCGACTATGTGACTTGTTGTAGTACAATAAGGCACAAAAATTTATCACCAGTATCCTGCAAAAGAATAGTGGTAAGAAACATATGTTGGTTAATGTTTTTGGCACATTTATATTTGGCATGGGGCATTTTTACCCTAATGCTATGGAGGTCATGGTGTATGTCAAGGGTTCATGGTTTTATGTCATGGTGTATGACATTGTAAAGACCTAAGGAATTAATCCTAAGTCTATATCATAAGTCGTAAACATAAAAACCTAAGTCTAAAGACCAAGCACATTATCACCATGGTGAAACATTGAAATGTTTTAAAAACATTTGCAAATATGGCATAACATTACAATATATGTTTCAAGAATATTGTAATAAAAACTTATATTAAAGTTTAAAACCCACAATAGTTAACTGCGTAAGGTAAACCGCAGCAGAACCGTGTCGAAAGAACATGAGAACAGACAAAGATAACCATCACAGTTAATTGTTGGATCAGATGACCACAACGGAACCGCAACGGAAAATTTTAATGTGAACAGATGTCGAGACCAAAGTAGGTTAACCACAACAGTTTCGGATGACCGCAACTGACCGATGTTTGTTGTCACATGGAACGGGGAGTTTGACCGCCAACAGATAATGTAGGTTGGAACCGCTAAAGCTAACTGCAACTGCCAGAGGTTCGAGTTGTCACATGTAAGCTGTTAGCTCATTCCACGCCAGTTGCTGACTGTTAGGGCTAAAATTATATCCCAAGGTTCTATTTTGGGTTTATGTTTTAAATGCGCCAAGGTGTAAATTTATCCACCTTATCACCTTATCCCTAGGTGTCACCTTAATACAAGACCGAAACCATGCACCATTTTAATCCATTCGATGCATGCTAAAGAAGCTCAAATAGCCAAGTGCATAATGTATTTGCACATATCAAGCCATAGAATTGGCCAACTTCTAAGTATGTTAATAACTAAGTGCATAATTTATTTTCACATATCGAGCCATATAATTGGCCAACTCCTTAATTAGTTAAAAAAAACTATGCTAAATGTGTCATTCATCCATACTATAAATGTTTCAGATGTTTAAAGTATAGGGGACACACTGGTGGAGATCACATATTCAGTGTCAGAGTTCTTCTTGAAGCTTTTCAGGAAGAAGGAAACATTATTTGAAGACAAGCTTTTGAAGCCATTTTTGTAGAGAGAGATTTGTAGAAGCCCTGTAAAGAAGAAGAAGAGTAGAAATCACCAGCCCATCAAGTCTTTTTCTAACGTAGAAGTGAAACCTTACAGGAAAGTGGTGAGCGAATCCAGGGCGAAAGTTGCACTTCAGAAGCTTCAGAATCAGACTTTGTACATGCCTACTATTTTGAGCATTTCTTGGCTATCATTGGGCCTATTCAAGAACAAATACATGCGTTGGAAAGATCTTGCAGAGATATTTCTTTCCGCATTGTCCAGTAGTGCCTGTGAGCACGAATCAACTGGAAAATTCAAATGTAACAAAGCTCTTGAAGCATTCCTAATAGAACGAACTCACAATTGAAGTGGACCCAGAGATGTAGTGCAAGAGGGATGGAATCCATCATCAAATTATTGTGACTTCAACTCTTTCGTTATCGCTTCTTTTGTATCATTTACTTTTGATGTTTTACAACATAACACTAGTTTAAGTTTCTTCTTACAATTTTCTTACATTCAATCGTAGTTCACTACTCAATTGCACTAAGTCAATCATAAATCAGTCCCATTCTAGTCTTGCACTTATTAAGAGGACGATCTAACTTCCACATTTATGATCAACAAGTATTTTCTTGTAAGAATTTGGAGCTAAGTGTGTAGGCCATTTTGGGACAAGTATCATTCTGATATTTTTTTCACAATTCTCCACTTTATATAAAATAGCTTGATCATCTACGATAAAGAATTATGGGTGATGATCCAGATCTTGAGGGGAGGCCCCCAAGATCTAAAAAATTGAAATGGATCTTGGGGGGGGGAGGCCCCCAAGATCTCCAAAATTAGAATGCAAGAAAAAGGAAATAACACACCATAACTAAAACCACAAAGAAATTTTTTATTAAAATAGAGAATAACTGTAAAAGCTACATTGTGGTGGACCATTTTTCCTTTTACAAAATGTGACTTGTTACTTATAGTCTTTTTAGTTACAATACCATAGTCAAATTTACCACAGGAAAATTCCATGGGTGGGTAAATACCATGGATGAATGAATACCATGGGTAGATGTCACTTACAATACCATGGGTCCATAAATACCATGGGTGGGTTCCACTTACAATACTATGGGTAAATTCCATGTGTGGATGGATACCATGGGTGAATCTCAAAAAGAGTCCAAGTTCAAAATTCAAAACTTAAACAAAACAAGCGCCCCCCAACATTATCACCATGGATATATGCCACTTACAATACCATGGAAAGATACATACCATGGGTGGATGAATACCATGGGTGTAGGTCACTTTCCATTCGGATCATTCCTCCCTCCTTAAGAAGCAATGGTACCCATTGTGTGAAGTTCCCTCTTGAGAAGCCTTTTTTGAATATGAATAGCCACTGAAGAGAAGAGTTTTGTGTGGTTAACCCATAACCGTATTGAACGAAGATCCGAGGAAAGAGATACCTTGTAATGTTTATGACCAACTGTGATACTGAAAACATGTGGCCTAGAAAATGGATTTCGATGAAGTGTGGGTTTGTGGATGATTCATAACCATGACAAACAAAGATCCAAGGATAGAGATACCTTGTAATGCTTGTGACCAATTGTGATGCTAACAATGTGTGGCCTAGAAAATGGAATTCGATGAAGTGTGGGTTTGTGGACGACCTAAAACCATGAAAAAAATATATATTTGGATAGGGATACCCTATAATTCTTGGGACCAACTATGATACTGACAGTGTGTGGACTAAAAAATGGACTTCGATGGCAAGGATTTTGTGTGGTTGACCCATAACAGTGATGCTGACTGTTGATGAAGTAGCATGTACCTACATACCCTAGGGTGGGAGGGCACGTCTTCAAAGAACCCAAGCCAGATGTCGCTATGCTAAAAATGATGAATGTGAATTAGATGCCTACTAAAGTGGCATGGGACGGAATGCCACCAAAGGGAACCTGCTCCGAATGCTGCTCCAGATATAAAATCTAATTTAAATGGGCGTAACTTGGTAAATATAACTCATAATATTTATTATAACCTATTTTTGGAAATAGAATGACCATTATGAATCTTCCTATGTGATTGAAATTCCTATCCAGACACTCTAGAAAGCCAAATTTGTGTTGCAACTGTCCCGTCGTCACAAAAGTTCTGAAAGAATAGCTGATTTTAAATCAGCGATATCTACGAACTCTGATTCGACCATTTTTTTTTTTAAATTGGGTGATTTTTCAAGAGGAGCTTAGATTGGCAATCCTTTTTCTGAAATACTACACAAAAACTGCAAAAATTGATAGGAGATCCGTCGTCCACAAATTTCCGTTAGAACAATTTATGCAATACAATTGATTTTAAATCAACAATATCTCCCTCATCCAGACTCTGATTCGACCAATTTTTTTTTTTGAATTTGGGTATATTTTCTCTAGGAATCCAGATAGGCCCCCAAGATTTGCACAATTAGAAAGCCAGAAAAAGGAAATAACACACCGTAACTAAAACCACAAAGAAATTTTTTATTAAAACAAAGAATAACTGTAAAAGCTACATTGTGGTGGACAATCTGTCATTTTCAAAAATGTGACTTGTTAATTATAGTATTTCTTAGTTACAATACCACAGTTAAATTCCATGGGTGGGTAAATACCATAGGTGAATGAATACCATGGGTAGATGTCACTTACAATACCATGGGTGCATAAATACCATGGGTGGATGCCACTTACAATACCATGGGTAAATTCCATGTGTGGATGAATACCATGGTGGATACATACCATGGGCAAATGAATACCATGGATAGATGCCACTTATAGTACCATGGATGGATAAATACCAGGGGTGGATGAATACTATGGGTGTTGTTAGGGTCTTATAATAATAAGGTTCATAATTTTTGAATTGACTTTAATAGTCTTGTAAATATGTACATACCTTGATTTCTATAAGTTGTTTTCCCATATTTGAAAATAATAAAAAAATGAAAAGAGGGTAAAAGTCCTAAAAGAAAAATCAAAGGGCTTAGAAAAGAATATACATCAAAAGAAAAAAGAGATAAAAATAAGACCTGAAAGTGAGCAAGTCAAAATGCCACTACTATTTACTTTTACTGCAAGAATAATAATTATGTGCAGATTTTCCAAAATGCCATAATCCATGATCAATTAAATAGTTTAATATTAACTTTTCATGCTTTGAAATTCATGTTTTAGATAAAGAATAAAGATATGTCAAACATTTTAAACTTGACAAATCAGTAGATAGTTAGAGAATAAATGAGGAGCTCAACAGTTTAATCTAAGCCCTTGGATGAAATAAGGTTATACTTAGATAGATTTATGCTTTGAAAGAAAAAATGAATTTAGGGTTGCAAGCTTAAATGCACCCATGAAAATGAAGTTAAAAATGTTAGAATAATGATGGGTAGGTAGAAAGCAGTAGTGCAAGGCATGTAATAAAGCATCATCGGGCAAAAATTTCTAATTTCCCCTCCCCCACAATGATCCACTATTCTAAACCTTTAGTCAAAGAGGCTCAGAGCATTTATCTGACTTATGTTGGGACCGAATGCAAGGCTTAATGAATAATTGGTTAAAAATATTGGATTCCCTACATAAAACCCATTTCATCAGCATATTCACCCTTTTCCAAAACTATGATCCCTTTTCCTAAGTTAAACACTTTTTTGCTTAGAAAAGTAAAAACCCCCCTTAATTAATTTCATTTTCATTCAAAAAACACTCATAAACCCACAAAATGCATTTTATCCTAAGTTTATGTGTAAAAAATCAAAATGGGACAAATTATGCTAAAATTGCCTATTTACACTTTACTTAGTTTAAATTCCATGTATTTTAATTCATTTTATTCATTAATTTCCATTTCATATTAATTTCTACCTATATTGCTAAATCCTTTATAAAATACCCCTTCCCGTATATATTAATTTCTTAATATATTAATAACCCCAAAAAACCCACTTATTTTAAGTTAAAACCTATGTTTATTTATCCCACATGATAAAATAAATCCCCGCTCTTTCCCATAGGTTTAAACATATTTTATATTCTAATCCTACCCCCTATGGTTTTAAAACACTTGTTAAAAATGTTTTCTATGCCATGTAATACCATACCCATGCCATTGGTTATTAACACTCGTTTAATGTTTTATTTAAACATTATAACATTACCCCCCGCCAATCAAATAATATAATGTTTTACGTTATAAATATACATATTTAAAATGTTTAAAATCTACCCCGCCACATATAAACAAACCCAGAACCCAACCTCTTACCGACAAGCAACTCCATGATACGATCGTAGCCGTTCGCATCAAAGCCCCCAGATCCGACGATCACCTGGCCATATCGCAAATTAGATTGCGCGAAAATAACACATTTCAAACCACGCGAAATAGGTGGTTTTACCTTTTTTATCCCTCCTCCATGCAGCTGAGCCCTATTGGATCGCATCCAATCCAACCAAAACCATTTACCACTTATTTCTTGCTCGATAACCGCCTATTATTTTCGCCTTCGAAAACCCAAAACCACTATTTGTCCGACGTGACCGCCATTTAATGCAGATTAGTTTAGACCTAAAACGTTTAATAAAACTTTCAAAACTGTACCATTAAGCCCTTTCCTGCGCTATTTCACTGTATTCGTCCTCCCGACTGAAAATAACAAAGCCTATACACTGATTCAAGACCATAACCTGCAAAAAAGCCATGCAGTTGATGTCAAGATTGCAAAAAGATCCCAGACTGCAGCTAAAGACCTGAAAAGTCCCAGATTGCCTTCAAAAGCAACCAGAAACTCATTCTGACACCTCACAAAATGTTACAAAGACCAATACCGGCACAAACATGTATTTTCTGAGAAAAACAAGCCTGTTATCATTCTAAAACGAATTTGCTAAAAGAATTGAGTATAGTAAAAGCTTATTTGCCCAAAGAAAGCTTCTACTTGCCCGAAAAGAGATAAAACCTTGTCAAAATTTGATTAAAAACCTCTGTTTAACTATTGCATTCAGTGTTAAAGGAAAAATAAATTTTATTTTAGCCTTTGCAGACTTTGAAAGACTCCAATCTTGCCCAAAAGTCCTTTGTAGGTAACCCCAACCCTCTGCGCCCAATTTGAATAAATTTTTAGCCCAAAATACACTGAAAAAAGTATAAGAAACCCTTGTTTCTTATTTCATAAACCTGTGAGAGTATGAAATCCAGTTGAAAACCAAAATTGAAGGTTGAAATCCAAGGAAATAACCAAGTTGTGCTTATTTTATCCAAAGAACCTCTGTAAAAGTCAAGAAACACTTGTGTAAACCATTTAATCTTACAGAAGAATTCAGAAAGCCCTGAAAACAGAGTTTCAGTTATCCAAGCCCTAAAAATGTCAAAATCCAATCCAACTATGTGATCCAAGACTGCAATCGTTGTGAATCCTCTACAACCTCCTGTTGTAGACATTGAACACACACCATTAGCAGATGTGGACTATAAAATAGTAGATCCAGTTGTTGAATTTAATTTTTTAGACCTCCACTACTGGAGCTATGAAAAGTCCTTTGATCAGGTTGAAGAAGTCCAAATTTGGGAATCAAACCTACCCAAATATGTTGTTCCAATCAATCATCAATGCCCAGAGGTTATTAGGTTGTGTCAGAGCTATTATTCACCTGAACATAGAGCAATGATGAATGCAAACAAAGAGGTACTGTTTACAATTATTGCTGAGACAACAATTGAGACAAGGTTTAAAATTAGATACAATAAAAAGCCTAAAATCAATTCAGTTGATAAAGGAAAAGTGACCATAGAAGTAGAAGACACAAATGTTCCAATGACAAATACAGATGCTACTACAGTCATTACAAATGAAGTAGTTACATAAATTCTAACTGAAGGATTGCTTGATAATTCCAATACATAGGTCATAGAGAAACAACAAAATTTGGAGGCATCTTCCTCACAGACAGCAGAAGAAAAAGATCTTGATATTAGAGAAAAATACAAGCAAATTAAGACAAAGAATGAAGAAATAAAAAATGAGATATATTCTCAGTATTTGAAGCAAACACCAGGCATTCGGAACAGACTTTTATCAACTTTTGACTATTCAAATAAAAATTTGATTATGTCAGTGCTACAACCAACAGTGAATACTCCTTAGACAGTTGCAGACTACAAGAAAATTGACCTTGAAGTGCCAACAGAAAGCATTCATGCACTAGATAAGATTGAGTTTCATAGGCAAAGTTCAGAGATGATATATTCTACCATAACTACCAAGGCTATGAGTATCAACAAGCTTCATAATACAATCATAAACATGAGAGATCAAATGAAGGTTGACAAAGCCTCATCATATGCTAAAGATCTTAGGATTAAGTCTTTAGAAGAGTAAGTTATCCAAATAGGATATGATCCTGCAAATGTCAAAGCTGCATAAGAATTAGTGAAGAAAAAGAATGTTGACATTGCATCATTAAAGAAACAACTCAAGCTTCCACCAACTGAACATCCACAGGCCAGAGAAATAGTACAAGAGAAAAATAAAAAAGATGATATGATGAACTTATTTTTTCAATTAACAGGACAGAAAAAAGAGATGGAGATTCAAATGGAAAGATTTTCCATGAAAGAGAAACTACACAAACACAGGAAACTACTACAGTAATTCCCATGGTTTCTACTGTTGTGCCTTCAACTTTGGCAGAAGAGTTGGCTCCAAAAGAACCACAAGCTACTGCAGTGCCAATGAAATCATCCACAACTTCAACCACATAATCATCTACTACATCAGCTCAACATTCAGATGAGGCTAGTAAACTAGTAAAAGCCATGGAAGAAATTTCACTTCAAACAAATGAGATTAATAGATTGAAGAAAGTGATTGATAATCTTGAAGACACCAAAAAGCTAGCTCAAATCAATGCTAAAACTCATGAACAAAGGGATAATAGGTTAAACACTGAGTTGAAGAATCTACAAAAAGATTTGACATTGAAAGAGCCAATTTCTTATGTAAAGAATCAGTTATGGATTAAAATCATTAAAGCCATCAATGATGTTTGGCCATCAATCCAAGTAATACATGAACAGAGGGATTTACTGAAGGCAGCACAAGCAGAGATTCAGAAAACAAAAGATGAGCTAGGTGACAAACCTAAGCAAGCCATAGAATTGATAAAGTTTCTCAACATTAAAAACAAGCAGGAGTTGGAAGAAATAGAAATCACTGATAGGACAGAGACAATCCTTGAAATAAGAAAAGTCCTTTCAAAGAAGAATCTGATGAAACAACTTGAAGAGAAATGTGAAAACATGAACATAGCCATAACCAAGTTTATGTTTAAATTTGAAAATTTGAGGCAAATAAGTTTGCCTAACATTTTGGTCATTAATGATAAACTCATGCCACAGGAGGACTACAATAAGAAAATTAGAGAGTATGCAAAAGAGTAGGTGGAAAAGACATATGGACAAGGTATTCCTATAGGGAAGGCCTTATTTAGAAGTTTCGAAGACTTGTTTTATCTGCAGCATGAGATAAGACATTTATTTGTCATAAAACCAACATTCGCTAGGTATACTGAGGCAAATGAGAATTTTAGCAGATACAAATTTCAAATGATGAAGCTTGGAAATCACTCACTGACTTTTGTAAAAGTCAAATTGCAAAAGGAAAATACATAAACAGTTTGCTGATTTTTTCAGTCAAAACAAAATTTATTATAGTAGTAAGGCATTTTTTACAAATATTAAAGAGTATCCGAGCTAAAGAGTATCAGAGGATAAAGAGAATCAGAGTTAAAAAGTATAAGATAACGAAGAGAATATTTCAAAACAGATTTGAAATATCTATTCCAGCAAAGAGGACACCAAGGCAGCCAGCTGCACCTAATCCACAAACAATTTTCTATTTTATTTGGGTAAATAGGACAACTTGCTAATTTTTTAAGCAGTTGTCACTATTTTGTTGTAAAGATATTTTATTTTTCCTCAGATAATTCCTAGAAGCATTCTAGGATATTTTGTAAACAATTTTGTATAAATACTTCATGCTTAGAAGTATTAGTGTGGAATAAATTGTTGAAGATTTCTATAGTCATTTTTGCTGTACTTGAAGGCTTTTGTTGCAAGTTCGAGTAGCAGACTGGATCATATCATATAGCATCATATTTTAGGATTCATGTGATGAGCCATTGAAGTGAAGTACTTTCTACTTGTCATTGTTTATCTTCTCATTTTTTCATGCATCCATTATGTATTCTAAATTTGAATGAATAAACAGGGGTATTATTTCAGGATTTGCTAAAAGAGCCCTGTCTTTACTGTTTATCATTTCTATGTTTTCTGCTGATTTCTAGAGTAGGGAACCCTTAATTGCTCCCTCTTTCAATTGACCTCTGTCTACTCCTTCCTTATCCGGATCAAAGAACCCTTCATTGCTCTTTATCCCGATCAAACCACTTCACCAAATCAACCTTCCAAGGTCTTCAAAGACTTATCTATCTTGCCCTGAAAACATTTGTCTTTTTGACCTTGATCCTAGTTCTGTCTGCTTGAATTTTGACTCCTTAGCCCAATGGACAAACAAATTTCCCACTATCCATCTCATTAAGTGATTTTTCCCACCAAACCAAACCAAATCAAAGCCAAATTGCACAATCATAACTGGCCTAATATCTTATAATCAAAACAAAGTTAAATCTTACAAAGAGAGCCGCTCTGAACCCTAGGAAGGCTAGATCCTAGAGTTTAAAAGTTGGTCTGTGGTTACCTCTAATTTTCTTAAACTTTAAATAAAAATATCACAACTGAAGAACTATTAGAGTGATAACAGGTGTCACGCCACTTTCCATTTGGATCAGGTGAGTTCTCTTCCTTCACCTTCTTCAATTCAAACATTAGGGTTTCTAGCTCATTAAAGGAATTGTTAGTTAATTAACCCTAGTTAGTTGGACATACTTATTCCTTTAACATTTTTTAAAAACTTGGTTTGAAACATATTCAAACTACCTTAAGAACTTACATCCATAGGTTATCATTAACATGATCTAAAGGTCCTAATCAATGTAGTGTATTTCCATCTTATTTTCACCTTCTTTTTTCTAACCCTAGGGTTTCTTAGTTTGTCCTTAAAATTGAGTGGTAATTCCACACTCTCCTTTCTCCATTTTAATAGTGTGTGTTTCTGGATGTGTGCTTGGGTTGTATCCCTTCAATTTCATTATGGTGTATGTGGTAGCATGAATCCATTCACATATTATGTTTTGGAAACTTTATTATGGAGTTCCTATCAATCCTTCCCCTCCTTTTCTAAGAGAGGGTAGGTTCCTCTACTCCCCCTCTTGCTCTTTTTTGGGCTACTTCTTGAAATAACCCCATCTCTAAATTTTCATCTCTCTACAATGAAATGTATCTAGGTTGGAACCATTGGCATGTTATATTATGTGGAATTTCATGACCCCCTTTCACATCCTTTTCATTTGACATACATTCATCATGATGAACTTGATTATGTTAAATATTTCACCTACTAACGAGGTTATTGTTTATCACCTTATATTTACTAGGGTAATTACCCTCCTCTTGTTAAATAACAAGCGGGATACTCCCATGATTTCTTGGAATAGGTAGAGAGTTCTTACTCCCTACATTTTGACTTCTTTCTCTTAGAATTGGATCCTAAGCTCCCCCTTTCTAGAGGCCCTTTTTAACATGGATGACCCCATTTTCTCTCCATCTCCTAGGTTATCTCCCCCCCCCCCCCACTTGTTAAGATCCAATATAATTTTGGATGCCTCCTCATATCACCTCACTATCCTCGAAGTCCCTAAGCATTAATACTTATGTGATGGTTGTTAGAATGTATCACTTTGAAAGTTAATAATGTCTAGGTTACGTCAGAAGAAACTTTAACCTTAAGTAAAAAAGGTATATCCCACATTCATCATGGAGTAAAGTACCCTTGTAATCATTTGTTATATAATAGGTGAAATTACACTATCCCACATGTATTATTGAGATGTAATTCATCCATATCTATCGATATATAATAGAGATTAGGGAATCCCATGAAACACAAAAAAAATGATAGTCTTATCATTGTAATGTGGTGAAGTATTTGTGGAGGTAACCTATGTAATATTAGATATTTTTGAAGATAATAAAGATGTTATTACCTTCTCATTGATTTTTCCCCTATTGGGGTTTTACCACATAAATATTGTGTGTCATTTCTTTTATATGGTGTCTCCTTTCTTTACATATTAAGTGTTATTATTATATGCGTAGAAGGTTATGATTATTTCAAGTTCTCAATATTTTAACAATGGTAACACATAACTTCTCAAAATCCAATTTACATTAGCTAAATATACACAATCTACAAGGAAAATACCTTCCAGTGGAGGCTATAACGAAGATTTTTAATGTTATAAAATTGGAAAAAAATGTCAAAAAAACATCCGCTAAAACATAAATTTGCGATAGCAGATGTTTTAGTGGATATTTTAATGCAACTTCATCACAACTGAAAAATCTGGGCGGCCGAAGTTTTTAGCGGATATATATAAACACATTGGGCCACATAAATAACTAAAATAACGAAGGTATTGAATCCAAAGAACACTGGTGTGTAATATATACCACACTGGTGCTAATAGATAAAAAAATCCCCAGGGCATTCATGTAAGGAATGGCACTAGGGCACACAAAAAATATTGTTGTGTCAGGGATTTTGTTTAAACCTGTAACACTGATGTGTATAGTTTGTATAAAAATCTCAGTACATTAGTTATATAAAAATACTAGTGTTGATATAGTTCATAATACAATAATGCAAATAGATAAAATATTACTCGGGGCGTTCATGTAAGGAACGACATCAGGGCACACAAAAACTATTTGCAGTCTCGGTGGTTTTTTTCAAAATCGCAGTGCCGATGCATATCGTTTGTATAAACGGACCGGTGTGTTTGTTATATGGAAGGACCGATGCTATTAATTTTAATAATGCACGGGCTGGAAATAATATTTTGTAGGATCGAGGTGTTAGTTCTATGAAAGCACTAGTGCATTAAGAATTACAATGCACTGGGGCGTTAATTGCAAACAATATTGATGCTTGAAGAAATAAACGCCTTGGTGCTCTTGTTTTATGAAAAGGCACTAGTCATTCAAAATGATGTCATCACGGTGATTTTATTTAACATAACACACTCATGCATTTTTATGTTATGGACACAATGATTTTTTGTATGAGATTTTCTCTTTTTTGGAAACATCAACCTGTGAAAGTGTAATTATTGTAATTTTCAAAATCCATTATTCATTAAAAAATCAACATATATCTTATAACAATATTCATATAAATTAAAATTTGATTAATGCTTTTGTATATGATGTTTGGATTAATTTTTTATATTATCATATTTCACATCTCTTCATTATAATATTTAATCAATGGTGTAACATTTCATAGCGACTTTGGATAACACATTAGAATAAATTAAAATGTATTTTATTATATATCAATAAGAGGCTCTTTTCCATACAAAATGGTATTGTTATTGGTAACCTCTTGTCTTTCAATTGGGATACTATGTCCATTACATTAAACAAAATGTTTTATTTTCACAGACAATTATTTCAAAAAATACAACATGTTGCATTGATATCCAAATAGATCATCATTCTTATTTGGAGTAATGTTTTTTTTATTGCATCGATTTTTTTTGTCTTCTTCAAGTTCCATCCACAAACATAAAAATAAAGTGTAATGAGTGTATCTACATTTTTGAGAACAATAAAGATTAAAATAAATAATACACATCAATGTAAAATGAATAGAAATGTACTGTAGTAAGAAGTGACTCATAAACTGTGCACATGGTTTCAAAACCAAGTCTCATGCCTTGTTGCAACAAGTCTTCTACTAGCGCAGTTCCATATTTTGTTTCTTGCATGTTTTAAACCCAATTATAAATCATAGATTTAATATAATTTTTTTTTTTGTTTTATTAATTATAAAATCAAAGAAGTAAAACAATATAGATACTTACAAATTACACAATTAATTTTTGATATGCCAACATATACTCACAACCCTTATTTAACCCAATGTCAATCAATTCTTCTGATTTAAAAAATTACCCTCTTCGAGGGGGAAACCTCCTTTACATTACATAAATGAACAATTTTTGAAGATTCAAATGATAAAACCTCATTTCTATATACAGGAGTATAAGGGTTCACAATATAATCAGCTCCGACATAACAATAATAATGTAAGAGAAAAACAATAACAATGGTGAGATTCTATGGGGCACAATAATAACAATATGGGGACTATATGGGCACAACAATAAAAATAAGGGGCTACACTAATAATAAGGGGATACACTGGTATTATACGGATCTAACATGCCCCTCTCTTTCAAAAAAGTGTTGTCCTCAATTTTTGAGTAGTTTTTGATGCTTCTGTACAAAATTATCATCCTCCCATGTGGAATATTCAGCAGGTAGATTCTTACACTTGATGAGATACTCTGAAATTGATTGATTTTGTAGCTATCGAGTTCATATTTCCATGATTGCTTCAATTTCCAATATGATTTTTCGTTCGTCGTCAAGTTATGGAAATATTTTTTGAATTGAGAGCTTGTCACTTATAACCTTCTTTAAGCATGAAACATGGAAAATGAGTGCACTTGGGAAGATGCACGATGCTTCAATTTGTATGCCATAGTACCAATATTTTGTAACACCTTGTAAGGACCATAATACTTTGGTGATAATTTATTATCCTTCTTAGCTTGATTGAGGGAAATTTGTTTGTATGTTTGTAGCCTTAAAAATACCCAGTCACCTACATCAAAACTTCTTTCACTGCGATGTTGATCTGCCTATTGTTTCATTTGATTGTGCACCAAAGTGAGTTATCCTTTAAGAGTAGGAGAACTTGTTGTTGTTGCTTGATGTGCTATTCCACTACTTGAACCTTAGAATTTTATCTTAAATATGATGTGATGGATGGTGGATGGTATCCATAAAGAGCCATAAATGGGGTGATTTTTGTTGCAGTATGGAAGGAAGTGTTATACCACCATTCAACCAGAGGTAACCACTTAACCCAATGTGTCTATTTATTAGAGACAAAGCAACAAATATATCCTTACAAAAATTTGTTCACTATCTCATTTTCCCCATTATATTGAGGATGATAAGATGAGCTATGATCTAATTGGGTACCCAGACAAGAAAATAATTATGTCCATAAATTTCCAGTGAAAATGGTATCTCCGTCGCTTACAATAATATTTGGGTTTCCATGTAGCTTTTAATTGTTTCCATAAATGTAGTAGAAACTGTACTGGCTTTAAATGGATGAGTTAATGCACAAAAGTGTACATACTTGGTTAGTCTATCAACTACCACCATGATGACACTCTTTCCTTTTGAATTGGATAAAACTATGATAAAATCCATTGAAACCTCCACCCAACGTTGACTTGGAATGGATAAGGGTTGTAACAGACTCGGGGTCTTAACTATCTCAACTTTATTTTGTTTGAAAACCAAACATTTTGCCACAAAATTTTGAATATAAGATTCAAGGCCATCCCAAAAAAAACCTTCTTAACGCAGTGGTTAGGTTTTAAAAATCTTGAGTGCCCTCCTAAGGGAGAGGTGTGCAATTCTAGAAGAACCCCATAATGAATGATTTTTATAGATAAACGTATCAGATGTACTGGAATCTTGCAACATCTTTTGAATGAGTTCCCACAAATCTTCATCATTCTTCCATTCCTCCCTTGTTTTGGTTATCCAATCTAGTTGGATAATAGAAATGGCACAAAGCAATGCTTCCACATCCTCATCTTTTCTTGAGAGTGCATCTGCAACAACATTTTACTTCTCTTTTTTGCAGATGATTTCAAATTCATATCCCAACATCTTTGTGACCCATTTATGCTTTTCTTCCGAAGATAATATTTTTTCTAAAAAGTATTTAAGACTATCATGATTTGTTTTTACCTTGAAGTGCCTTCCCATTAGGTAAGGTCTCCATTGCTTAAGTGCATGTAGTATTGCAAAAATTTCCTTCTCATAACTATCTTTGTATAAACACTTTACTTTTCTTGGACAAATTTCAAAAGAAATGGGTCTTCCTTCTTGCATTAAAACAACAGAAATTCCATTTCCTGAGGCATCACATTCCACAATAAAGGTTTTTGTGAAGTCTGGCATAGCTAAGACTGGTGCCTGAAACATTGCCTCTTTAAGATGTTCAAAGGCCTTAGCTGCTTCTGGAGTCCAAGAAAATGTATATTTTTTCAGTAATGCTATTATAGGTGCTGCTATTATCCCATAATTCTTAGCAAACTTGCGATAATACCCTGTCAACCCGAGAAATCCTAGCAGATGATTTATTGTTGCGGGGATTTTCCATTCCTTAATGGATTTAATTTTTTTAGGGTCTACCTTAGTACCCTCATGAGATACAATAAGTCCTAGATATTTCACCTCCTATACTCCAAAGAAATATTTGGAGGTTTTTGCATATAATTATTTCTCCTCCAATAGTTTGAGCACCCTGTCAACATGTTGAACATGATCCTTCCAAGACTTGTTGTAGATTAGTATATCATCAAAAAATACTAACAAAATTTTTCTAAGGGATTGAAAATGGAATTCATCAAACCTTGAAATGTCGAAGGTGCATTATTAAGGCCAAAAGGCATGACCAAAAATTCATAATGACCCGCATGAGTTCTAAATTTCATTTTGAGAATTTCTTTGGTCTTCATTCTGATTTGATTATATCCTAAACGAAGATCCAACTTGGTGAAGTAAATTTCTCCATGTAATTCATCCAACAATTCATCAATGAAAAGAATCGGAAATTTATCCTTAATAATGAGCTTGTTGATCTCCCTATAATCTGAACACATGCGCCATGATCCATCCTTCTTGTGCACCAATACTACTGGAGTAGAGAAAGAACTTTGAATAGGTTGAATAATACTGGCCTCTAGCATTTCTGCAACCATACATTCAATTTCACTCTTTTGGGCATAGGGATAACTGTAAGGCTTGATGTTTGGAGGAACAATTCCTGGCATCAAATGAATAGCATGATCATGATAAAAAATAGGTGGGAGGCCTTTGGGAGTCTCAAATACCTTGGAATGATTGTCCAAGACTTTTTGGAGATCTGGAGAAATAGAAGATTTCGATGTTTGAACCTCTAGTGAGCATAATTGTGCAATTACACCCCTTTGTTATTTATTTAGAAGATTTTTCATTCCATTAGAGATGATTATCTTTCATGATTTACTTGCAATAACCCTTAATTCAACTTCCTTTCCTTCCTAAAACAAATTCAAGAAAAGTTCTTGAAAATTAAAAGCTATCATACCCAAAGATTGTAACCATTGAACTCCTAGTACAACATCAACACCACCCATTGGAATGGAAAGCATTGGACTATTCAATACATATTCTCCCATGGATAGCTTGATATTATTGCACTTTCCATAGAAATTTATAGTTTCCTCCATTTGCAACCATTACTTGACACTCTGGTGTTGGATATAGGAAGAAATTCAATTCCTTGGATATCTTACAATGAATAAAATTATGGGCAGTACCCAAAACAATCAATGCTATTACCTTTTTATTCTTGATATGTCCTCATATAACAAGAGTTTGAGGAGTGGTAATTCCTACCATGCATTGCAAGATTTGGTCAAATTCATTTCTTCTTTCTCTAGGATTGGTTCCTAGTGTATATCCTCTTCTTTTGAAGTTTCTTGTTCCTTTTATTCCTCCTCTTCACAATCCATGTAAAATAATTTCTTCTCATCACACTTATGAACTTTAGTGTGTTTTCTATCACAGCTGTAAAAAATACCTTTTTCTCTTTTTTCCTCCAATTGTTGTGTTGTCAACCTTGTAGGTTGTGGAAGGCTAGGAGCAACAACACTTCCATATTTATAGTTGTGAGTGGTATACTTCCTTGTTGTAATAATTTTGATTTCAAATTTTATTTACACCTTGAATGCCTTCTCCAATGAATCAGGTTCCCAAAGGTGGACATCATGTTGGATTTTATCCTTTAAGGTCCCTATGAAGAAATAAATCCTATGCTCTTCTGGAATATTATTTACCTTGATATTCAATTTTTGAAAGTCCTCAATGTGCTCCACCATTGAACCCTTTTGTTTGAGATTTTTCAATTGGCTAAATAATGTGTTGCTCTTTTTATCCTCATAATGTGCTATCATTTCCTCTGTAAAATTTGACCAAGTGACAACTGGTTTATGAGAAAAAAATCCATTGATACCATACAAATTGATTTGGTTCTAAATATAAAGTTACAATGTGTACCTTTTGTGTATGTTGAACATTATGGAGATCAAAATATTGCTCCATCTGTAGTATCCATGTTTCCGGATCCTTGCCACCAAACTTCCTCATATCGATCTTTGGAATATGGTGGGTCTTCAATCCAAAGTTAGAGTCTATGGAATCATGATCAACAAGTCTTTTCTTCTCATCACGAGTTTCATCTAATACCTTTTCTTCATTAGGAAGAATTTCTTGTAGAAATTTTGTCAAACCTTCCTTCAAACCTTCCATGTTTGCTTTTAAACCATTCTTCAAATCTTCCATGTTGTCTTTCATTTTTTCTTATATACCATTCTTCAAATCTTCCATGTTGCCTTTCATTTGTGCTTCTATACAATTCTTCAAATATTCGATGTTTCCTTTCATTTTTGCTTCTATACCATTCTTCAAACCATGTATCTTAGCTTCCATTTCATTTTAGGTTACTCTTTGCGAGAGAGAAATTTCTTGCACTCGGTCTCGTAATTTAGATATATCATGTTTCATTTCTTCCTCTTCATGCGTCATAGTAGATATTTCTGAGGATTTAATGGGCAGAGAATTTTTTTGTTTGGGAGGCATATTAGAACCAAATATTGATATTTATGCTTCAATATGTGATCCGGACTTATGCAAGAATGCAATAAAATATAGAAATACACATAAACGCAGTGATGTAAAAAAATAAGACTTCATTTCATTAATATCACATAACTGAAATATGCTTATAGACAGAATGGAAATAAACTAGCTAGGGCGCTGGTAGCTTATCTCTAAGAAGAGATGTGCTAGATACGGGCCTCTAAAATGTGTTATAATGAGGCTCGAATTCTTATTTATTATTAAGAAACAATGGAAAACCCTAACCATATAAAAACCTAACCCGAGGATATGAAACACCAAACTATGGGCCCTGTTGGGGTAAATTGGTACACCAATTTCTTGGGGTCGTAACTTTGGCATACGATCTTTGTTTGATGCACATGATACCTCGTTAGAAATATCTATCCGAGAGATAAAATTAATGAAAATACATATCAATTCAAAGACTCATAATATCCTAGAGGCTATTTTCCCAAAAAACATCATTTAGGGCCTCAAAACGACTCCAAAAGTTTAGGACTTGAAAAATTTCCAAAAATTGTGCTACAATCAAGGAAACTGAAAAATGAAAGAAACAATGGTGGGGGTCCAAGTGGAATAGGTGAGTGGCCACCAATATCCACCTAGATAATTCCTTCCCCCTTAGGAAGAAATGGTCCCCATTGTGTTGAGTTCCTCCATGAGATGAGGAAACTTCTGCTGAACTTGGTCCTTGGTGAGCCACTTGCCTTGGTGAAGGAGTTGGCCTGCTTTGACAACTTGATATAGCTGTATCCTCTAGTAGTGGGTGTTACTGATTTGTGTGTCCATGATTTTATCAATTGTGGCTTGTTCAATGCAGTCTAGGTTTAAATCTGTTGGTCCAGGAGCTATTCTGCCATGTCAGATGTGTCCAGTAGATGTGGAAAGTAGGACACTTTGTCGCCGACTTGGATGTTGTGTGGCACCCGATGCTGATCATGTCGATGCTTGTACTTTGCCTTCACTCTATACAATATGTCATGAACCTATTGGTGGATGTGTTGAATACACTCAATGAAGTTTTTCACCTTGTTAGCTTTAGATTGGACATGAGCCGAATTGACCCGAGTAGCAGTTAATGACATGGCTACGTCAATGGGACATAGTGGATGGAATCCAAAGCCATCCTGAAAGGGGCTATGGTCAGTTGAGCTGTGGAGGGACCAGTTATAGATGTGCTATACATAGGGGAGGATCTCATCCCATGTGCATGGATGATTTGAGTTGTACATGCACAAAATGTGTACAATCATCCTATTGATGACCTCTGTGTGGCCATCAGTTTGGGGATGGAAAGTGCAGACTTAGTGAGCTTGCTTTCTAGCATTGACTAGAGGCTAGACCAAAATGTACTGAGGAACCTGCTGTCTTGATATGAGATGATAGATTGTGGGATCCCAAAGTGTACCCACACTCGTTCAAAGAAGATTTTAGTAGTGGCTTTTGCTATGATATTCTTCTTGCAGGCCTCCATAATGGCCATATTCGAGAATATATTGACGACCATGAAAACACAATCATTTCCATGCTTACTGAAAGGAAGGATCGACATGTAATCCTTCAATAAGGATTCCCAAGGTCGAATAGGGGTAGGAAACAAAGTATAGAGGCCTTGCTTCTTGATGATAGGTTTGGAAATGGTGCAAGTAGTGCAAGATCTAATGTACTTCTCGACATCCTATCAAAGGTTTGGAAAAGATAACCAATTCTGCAGTACTACCACTATTTTCTTAACCTCGAAATTCCCAGCGACCCGACTTTAGTGCACTTCCAAAATCATCTTGGTACGCTCGCTTAAGGGAACACAAAGGTGTCCCAGGTAACATAGAAGTGCATCTTGAAGGTGAAAATTTGGAACTTGGTGACCCTCCAAGAGTGTCTTGTATGTGCAGCCGAATTATGGATCGCTCTTATAGAGAAGTGGCCAATCATAAGTCTTGTGCCCATGAGAGTTGAGAATGGTGGTTAGAGCTATGATCGGTTGTTGGATGAGGAAGTATGAAACATTATTGGTGCTTCCCTTCTTGTACTTGATGTTCAAATGAAACTGTTGTAGATATGTGCACCACTTCTGATGGCGATCGTTCTGCAACTTCCCTTGTATTTGTATGAACTGGAGGGGTCGGTGGACTTCATGGATGACCATTTCCTTCCCCAGAATGTAATGCTTCCATTGTTGGTAAGCATGCATAATGGAATACATCTCTTTGTCATAAGTGGGATACTTCTAGACTGTGTCAGATAGTGTCTCACTATGATATGCCACTGGATACCCATGTTGAGTAAGAACTGCCCCAATAGCATAGTCAGAGGCATATGTCTTGATCTCAAATGGTTGTTGCTAGTATGGTAATGTGAGCACTAGGGCAGAGCATAGGCGATGTTTCAACTCTACGAATGCCTTCTGTTGAGATTCATACCAAAATAATTTTTATTTCGCTCTGCCCTTGGTGACTTGACTCAAGGGCCAAGTGACATGAGAGAATCCCAAGATGAACTTGCGGTAGAAATTAGGAAGACCTAGAAAGCTGCAGAGCTTTGTTAGATTGGTTGGGGCTGGCCAATACCGAATGAATTAGATCTTGGATGGATCCACATGCACCCCCTTCTCATCAATAATGTATCCCAGATACTGAACCTGTGTCAAGCCAAAAGTGCACTTCTCCAAATTTGCACACAACTTGTGTTATCACAGTGTTTGGAGGACTTGTTAGATGTGGTGGAGGTGCTCTTCCCAAGTCTGGCTAAATATTAGGATATCATCCAAATACAATACTATAAATGAGTTGGTGAATGGAAGAAAAATGTCAGCCATCAGCCTCATGAAGGTTGCAGGAGCATTCGTCAACACGAAAGGCATGACCAACCATTGGCTTTGAAGGTAGTCTTCCACACATTGGAGGGTTTGGTTGGTACCTGGGGATATCTAGACTTCATTCAGTCTTACTGAAATATTTTTTTCCCTTGAGTTGGTCCAGAAGGTCATCAATCCGTGAGATCAGGTAACTATTCAGGACAGTGATCTTTTTCAACACCTGATAGTCAATACAGAGTCTCCAAGTACCATCCTTCTTCTGCACCTACATGATCAGGGTCCCATGGGGTAATGAACTTAGCTAGATGTGACCTTTCTGAATTTTTTTTTGAATATGCCTCTTGATTTCATTGTTCTCCAAAACAGAGCACCGATATATTGGTCCATTTGGAATCAGCGCACCTGGGGAAAATCAATGGGGTGCTTGACCTGGTAGTGCAGAGGCACCCCTACGGGTGAGGTGAAGATGTCCCTGTAATCCTCCACAAACTTGTCCATTTATTATTTTCGTGCAGAGGATCTCTGTTTGGAGGTCGTGGCCAAAATATTATGCTTTCCCTAAGGGAAGATCACCAGGAAAAAAATTTCCCAGTTTTGGAAATGAGCTTACTGCATTATTTTGTAGTAACCGAAGATATGGTGGCAGACGGTGCTACCTCCGGTATCCTATACAAATTATTGCCCAAAGTTGGGACTCATACAAAAATATGTCACTTCCAAAAGTATGGTTGGCCTAAGAATACATCACAAACATCAAGAGGGGCAATGTCATATAATACCTCATCCATGAAGGGCTTGATGCTGTAGGGAAGGCAAAAATTTTGGCTGATGCGGAGATCCCGTCCTTGGTGAAGCCACATGATGGTGTACGACTGTGGGTGTGTTAAGGTCGACAAACCGAATGTAGGTTTTAACCCTGTACAGAAATTATCTGCAAATGAATTCTTAAAAATAGAAAATAAACAATAGCGAGAGAATAAAACATAAAAGATATGTACACAGATATTTTCCCCTGGATCCCAAACCGGGACTATCAGCTTGATTTTTCATTATATTATTTTTAGTGTTAGAACACATATATATACATGCTGAAGCATTCATAAACCCCAATCCATTAACCCTGGATTAGAAGATAACCATAGTTCCCTTGATTAGATCTACAAAATGCCAAGAGAAAAAAACCATCATGCCCAAAACCATGTGCAAACCCATGCACTAAACCATAGGCGGGTCCACCCACCTAATATAGGGTCCAATTTTTTTTTTCCTACCCCGGACCTTGTTGATACCCAATTTTATGCACAGGGTATGGAACATAATCGTCATCTCATGCACATCTTGATCCCTTTGCTGCTGCAGCGTAGTTCATTATATGTACTTGTCCTCATAGCTCCCCACGAGATAATATTGTTCCTTGATGGCATCTTAGAAATAATTCCAAGTGGGTGCACCTGGAAACAGAGAGGGTTACCTTTCATCCTTTTGCACACAATAGGTTTCCCACTAGTCCTTGACATGGGGGATGACTTTGAGAAATGAAAAAGTAATCTTTTCCCAGTTGGAAAAGTCATGAACCAAGAAATACCCTTCTAATAGATTTGACCACCTAGCTATGATGTCTACATCTATTTGGCCCTCAAATATGGGAATTTCAAAGTTTACTTGTACCTTAAAAGGAGTTGCACCTTCAGAGTGGCTGGTGGATGCAGATGCACCACCGGTGGGTAGTCATTGAAGAATCTGGGAAAATTTATCCATAATCGCATTCCTTTGTTTCTTGAGGGCATCCTTGAGCAATATTTTGATAGGATCTCTTGCTCCCTCATATTTGCTTTCGTCCCCCATGGACGACCATCAGGGTTTTTGAGGTTGATCTTGCAAAGTTTCAACAAGATCGATCCCTAACTCCTTATACCTCGACCTCGTTCAGTACATGCAAAGAAGGATCGAGAAAGAGAAGACCGCTTTGATACCACTGATTTGGACTTATGCGGGAACATAATAAAATACAGAAATACACATAAACATATATATGCACCATAAATAATACTTCATTTCATTAATATCACATAACTGAAATATGCTTACAGACATAATGTAAGTAAACTAGCTAGGATGCTCGTAACTCATCTCTGAGAAGAGATGTGGTGGCTACAGGCCTATAAATTGTGTTACAATGAGGCTCAAAGACCTATTTATTATTGAGAAACAATGGAAAACTCTAAACATCCAAAAACCTAACCCTAGGAGATGAAACACCAAACTATGGGCCCCTTTGGGGTAAATTGGGACATCAATTTCCCTGGGCCGTAACTTTGGCATACAATCTCCGTTTGATGCACATGATACATTATTATAAAGATCTATCTGAAGGATACAACTAATAATAATGAATATTTTGTTAAAGAATCATATTGACTTAGAGATGATTTTCCCAAAAAACATCGTTTAGGGCCTCAAAATGACTCTGGAAGTTCACGACTCGAAAAACTGCCAAAAATAGTAAATTGTGCCACAGTTAAGGAAACTAAAAATTTGAACAAAACAATGGTGGGCATCAAAGTGTAATAGGCGGGTGGCCACCAATATCCACTTGGATCAATAATCCCTTTAAATCACTTCAAAATTCTTTTTCAAACAAAAGTTATGAAAAATTATAAAATACACACTTTTTTCTTTTCTTTTTAGGAGCTCAATATTGAAACTGTTGTATCTCTGTGATTTCAAATCTCCAAGATTTGAAATTCAGTCCTGTGATATCCCTTTGAGTCTTATTTCCATTCCACAGGTTTGACCAGATTTGAATTCCTCAAGATAAAGTTATGCCAAATCTCCCACGATGACTTGATTATGGACTTCATGTTTAGTATAGCGAACTCGTACGGTGTGCCATGTGTCCCTTTTTTGACCTTCATCCTTGAAAAGGGTATAAAAGATACTACAGTCCATGCAATTTCGACCAATTTTTACTAAATTCAAATCCAATGCTCGTAGAGGAAGTTATGAAAATTTTCCAAAGGTCAGCTATTTGAGACAAAATTCTGGAGCATGCAAAAACCCTAATTTATTCGTACCATAACTTCGAAAATATAGCGAACAAAGATCTAAAATTTTACTGGGCGTTTCTCAGGATTTCGGCTTCTCATGGTAAAGAATTCAGCTTTTGAACTGTCGTAGAAAAAAGAGTTATAGCGAGAATTCCAAGATGACTTGTTTGTAGTAGTGAAACCCTAGAATCCAAAGCTCTGATACCAATTGTTGTGAAACCAACTCACAAAATAGAAGAAAAGATAGATCAAAGATTTAAAAATTATCCTCTTCAAGGCAGAAACCTCCATTACATTACATAAATGAACAATTCTTGATGATTCAAACAAAAAAACCTCCTTTCTATATATGAGTCTAAGGGGTCACAATATAATCAGGGCTGACATAACAACAATAATGTAAGGACATAACAATAACAATAGTGGGCTTCTATGGGGCACAATAATAACAATATGGGGACTACATGGGCGCAACAATAACAGCAAGGGGCTACACTAACAATAAAAATAAGGGGATACACCAGTATTATAGGGACGTAAAAAAATTAGCAGATTGTTTGAAACATGTTATCTAATATTCTTAAGTATATTATTAATGAAAAAAATCATATTTAATAGTATTTTTTTATTCACCTGATTCATTCTTCTGCAATTTTTGTATCAGGATTTTACGTTATGTTATCACCAAAATAACGCTGATGGGGCTGCTCAATAATCAATTCAATGTAACTGTCTCAAACCACTTAGGGTTGGAAGTTATCCCTTCCAAGGACAGTGGGCTCTCTCAAGAAAATGTATGATATTCAATAAACAATGCTTAGAAAAAATATGGCTAACTCTTCGATGTATTTTGGATGGTTATTTTCAAGTGAAGGATGTGAATTAATGACTAAAATTAGGCATGGAGTCAGAGTGAAACTCAATTACATAGAAAACATATTTCACGGAAGCTGAGGCATGTGTACTCTCATAAAAAACATAACTTGAAAAATAAACTAAATTCATAAAGGAAGTTGGAGCTTGTTTAACCATGAATTCCAAGTGATTATACATAAAGTAAACTGAATGGACATTAAAAAGGTAGATAAGACAAACACACATAAGAGTACATGAAGAATCTCAGGTATGAGAGAAGCTTTCTGCAACTATATATTATTGAATGGAAAATATTACAAAGTAGCATATAGCACAACATCGATCAACCCTCTCTAATTATCTCATATCCCTATTTATAGACTTAGACACCTTTACCTAAAGTCTGCCACCTTGGTTAGACCCTCGAAAATGCTGAAGACGCCTTATCCAAAAAGGAACTAATTACAAGGAGAAAATATAGAGATATTTATGTTTACAAAGAGTTTAAAACCTAAAAGGACTCTAACACCATTTACTTCACTAACAACCTTTAAATGAGCCATACATGATAATTCTTATCGAACAAGATAGCTTTTTATGAGGTGGTAATGACCATGACTAAGTAATGAAGAGCCATACTGGAATCTAGGGTCTGCTTCTCAGATATTTAGGATGTGTTGTTGTGCTTGATGAGGTGGCAAGAATGATGAGCTAGCAGCCCAATCATCTTACTTGTTGTTAGGTCCCTATATTATTAGTATAGTACCTTATTTTTGTTAGTGTAACCCCCTTATTTTTATTGTTGTACCCTTGTAACCCCAACATTGTTATTATTGTGCCCTTACATTATTATTGTTAGTTCGACTAGGATTATATTGTGACCCCATGGACTCCTATATATAGAAGGAGGTTTTGTAATTTGTATCATCCAAGAATTGTTCATTTATGTAATGTAAAGGAGGTTTCCCCCTCGAAGTGGCTTATTTCTAAGGTGTTGATCTCTCTTTTCTTCTATTTTTGGAGATGGTTTCATAACATTTGGTATCAGAGCTTTGGATTCTAGGGTTTCACTGCTCCAAACAGGTCATCATGAAATTTTCGCTATAAGTTTTTTTCTACGAAGGTTCAGAAGCTGCAATGTTTACAGAACAAAGTCGAAATCCTGAGGAACGTCATGTAACAATTTCAGATCTTTTTTCACAATATTTTTGGAGATATGATCTATGGAAGTTAGGGTTTTTTCAAGCTCTTGAATTTCACCTAAAATAGGTCATCGTGGAATTTGCGCTATAAATTTGTTTCTACGAAGGTGAAGAAGCTGAAATTTTTACAGAATGAATCTGAAATCCTGAGGAACTTCATGTAACATTTTTAGATCTTGGTTTACAATATTTTCGGAGATATGATCTGTGGAAGTTACGATTTTTTCCGGATCCCGAATTTCATCTCAAAGAGGTGATCATGGGAAAATCATCATAACTCTCTCTCTCTGAGTGTTAGATTGGAATTATGAAAAAAGCGGCCACAATTACACAGACTTTAGTTTCTTGTGTATCAATTTTAGAGCTGAAGGAGGAAACAGTGACACGTGGCACATAATACAATTTTTATCTACTGAACCAGTCCATAATTAGGTCATTGTGGGAGATTGGGTATAACTTTTCCTTGAAGAATCCAAATCCAGTCAGACCTATGGCATTCGAAAGAAGCTTCAGAGGGATACTGCAGGGCCGAATTTCAGATATTGAAGATCCAAATTCACAGAGATAATTCAATTTCAATATCGAGTTCCTCAAAAGAAAGAAAAAGGTGTGTATTTTTTTTCTTTTTGAATTTCATAATTCTTGTGTGAAAAATCAGTTTGAAGTGATTCCAAGGACATATTGAAGCATATGTATCAGTATTGAGTTCTAAAATTCCACCTAAAAATAATTCAACACCCATTAAGCCTTCAGAAGGCTCTACTATGACTCATGAAGAGGAAGAAGCACAACATGACATATCAAAATTACAAGAGCAAGTGCACCAAATTTTGCTCTCGCAAAGAGCAAAAAAAAATGAAATGTAAGTTTTGAAGAAAGGTGTGGAAGCTAAGATGGATGGTTTGAAGAAAGGCATGGAAGCTAAGATGGATGGCATGGAAGCTGGCATGGAAGCTAAGATGGATGAAAAGGAAGTTAAGATTGATGAAAAAATGAAAGACAACATGGAAGAAATGAAGAATGCTCTAAAAGCATACAAGGGAAGGTTTGATGACAAGGTTAATACACGAAATAATTCCTAATGGCGGAAAGATAGTAGAGGAAACTCATGATGAGAACAAAATAAATGTTAATCATCATTTCATAAACCCTAGTGTTGGATTGAATAACCACCATATTCCAAAGATGGATATGAGGAAGTTTAATGGCAAGGATCCCGTAACATGGATACTACAGATGGAGAAATATTTTGAACATTGCAACTTTAAATTTAGAACAAAATACATTTGTATGGTAACGATGGATTTTCTCCCATAAAAAATTGTCACTTGGTCAATTTTTACGGAGGAAATGATAACACATTATGAGGATACAAAGAGCAACACCTTCTTTAGCCAATTGATAAATCTCAAACAAAAGGGTTCAGTGGTGGAGCACATTGAGGACTTCCAAAATTGAATATAAGGGTAAATGATATTCCAAAAGAACACAATATTGATGTCTTCATAAGGACTTTAAAGGATAACATCCAACATGAAGTTCGTGTTTGGGAACCTGATTCATTAGAGAAGTAATTAAGGTTGGCAAGAAAATTTGAATGTATAATTATGGTGACAAGGAAGCCTACCACTCACATCTATAAAGATAGAAGTGTTGCTACTCCTAGAGGTCCACAACCTACAAGGTTGACACCACAACAATTGGAAGAAAAAATAGCAAAAGGGCTTTGCTACAGTTATGATAGAAAATACATTAAAGGTCATAAGTGTGCCGAGAAGAGATTATTTTACATAGATTGTGAAGAGGAGGAATAAAATGAAAAAGAAACTTCAAAAGAAGAAGATATACACCAGGAACCAACCCTAGAAGAAGAATAAATGAGTTTGACCGTATCGTGTAATGCATTGGCAGGAATTACCACTCCTCAAACTCTCAAGATAGAAGGAAATATCAAGAAGAAAAAGGTAATAGTGTTGATTGATTTGGGTAGTACCCATAATTTTATTCATTTTAGGTAGCCAAGGAATTGAATAGTCCAATGCTTTCCATTCCAATGGGAGGTGCTGATGTTGCAATAGGAGTACAATGGTTACAATCTTTGGAGACAATAAATTTTAATTTTTAAGAACTTTTCTTGAATTTTTTTTTTCAGAAGGAAAGGAAATTGAATTACGAGGTATCGTAGGGAAGACAGGAAAGATAATAAGCTCTAATGTCATGACAAAGCTTCTGAAGAAAGAACAATGACGCATAATTGCACAATTATTCTCACTAGAAGTTCCAACATCAAAATCATCTATTTCTCTAGATCTCCAAAAAGTCTTGGAAAATCATTCCAAGGTGTTTGAAACTCCCAAAGGACTTCCACCTATTCGTGATCATGATCATGCTATTCATTTGATTCCAGGAAGTGTTCCTCCAAACATCAGGCCTTACATATATCCTTATGTCCAAAAGAGCTAAATTGAACGTATGATTACAGAAATGTTATTGGTTGGTATAATTAAACCTAGTCAAAGTTCTTTCTCTCCTCCAGTAGTATTGGTCCACAAGAAGGATGGATCATGGCGCATGTGTCCAGATTATAGGGAGCTCAATAAGCTCACTATTAAAGATAAATTTCCCATTCCTATGATTGATGAATTATTGGATGAATTACATGGAGCAATTTATTTTACCAAGTTGGATCTTCATTCAAGATATCATCAAATTAGAATGAAGACTGAAGATATTCTGAAAATAGCATTTCTTACTCATGAGGGTCATTATGAATTTTTGGTCATGCCTTTTGACCTTACCAATGAACCTTCTACATTTCAAGGGTTGACGAATTCCATTTTCAAACCCTTCCTTAGAAAATTTGTGCTAGTATTTTTTGATGACATACTAATCTACAATAGGTATTGGAAGGATCATGTTCAACATGTTGACAGGGTGCTAAAACTATTGGAGGAGAGACAATTATATGCAAAAACATCCAAATGTTTCTTTGGAGTACAAGAGGTGGAATATATGGGTCATATTGTATCTCGCGAGGGTGTTAAGGTAGACCCTAACAAAATTAAAGCCATTAAGGAATGGAAAGTCCCCACAACCATAAAGAAGTTGCGAGGATTTTTCGGGTTAACGGGGTATTATCGCAAGTTTGTTAAGAATTATGGGAGAATAACAGCACCTCTAACAACATTATTGAAGAAAGATGCATTTTCATGGACTCCTGGAGCGACTAAGGCCTTTGAACATCTTAAAGAGGTAATGTGCCTAGCACCAGTCTTAGTTACGTCGTACTTCACAAAAACCTTTATTGTGGAATGTGATGCCTCGGGAAATGGAATTGGTGTTGTTTTAATGCAAGAAGGAAGACCCATTGCTTTTGAAAGCCGTCCAATCAAAGGAAAGTATTTACATAAAGCTATTTATGAGAAGGAAATGTTGGCAATACTACATGCACTAAAGAAATGGCGACCTTACCTAATGGGAAGACACTTCAAGGTAAAAACTGATCATGATAGTCTTAAACACTTTTTGGAACAAATACTATCTTCAGAAGAGTAGCAAAAGTGGGTCACAAATATGTTGGGTGATGACTTTGAAATCATCTACAAAAAATCAAAGCTAAATGTTGTTGCAGATGCACTCCCAAGAAAGGATGAAGAGACGGAAGCATTGCTTTGTGCCATTTCTATTATCCAACCATATTGGATAACCGAAGCAAGGGATGAATGGAAGACAGACGAAGAAGTGGGGACACTCATTCAAAAGTTGCAGCAAGATCCTAGTACATATGATACATTTAGTTGGAAAAATGATTCCTTATGGTACAAAGATCACTTATATAATTGCAATAATTCCCCATGAAAACAAAAGAGTCTTTTGGAATTGCACACTTCTCCTTTAGGAGGACACTCAGGATTTTTAAAAACTTACCACAGGGTGAAGAAATAACTTTTTTGGGATGGCCTTAAATCTGATATTCAAAATTTTGTGGCAATTTTTTTGGTTTTCTAGCAAAATAAAGTTGAGACAATTAAGACCCCGGGTCTCCTACAACCTTTATCCATTCCAAGTCAACGTTGGGAGGATATTTCAGTGGATTTTATCATAGGTTTACCTAATTCCAAAGGAAAGAGTGTCATCATGGTGGTAGTTGATAGACTTACCAAGTATGCACACTTTTGTGCATTATATCATCCATTTAAAGCAAGTACAGTTGCTATTGCATTTATGGAAACAATTCAAAAGCTACATGGAAACCCAAAGATTATTGTAAGTGACAAAGATCCCATTTTTACTGGAAATTTTTGGACGGAATTATTTTCTTGTTTGGGTACTCAACTAGCTCATAGCTCATCTTATCATCCTCAATCTGATGGTGAAACTGAGATAGTGAATAAATGTGTGGAAGTATATCTTCGTTGTTTTGTATCTGATAATCAAACACAATGGGTCAAATAGTTACCTCTCGCTGAATGGTGGTATAACACTTCCTTCCATACTGCAGCAAAAATGACCCCATTTATGGAACTTTATGGATATCATCCATCGTCCATCACATCTTCTTTAATATAAAATTCTAAGGTTCAAGAAGTGGACGATCACATCGAGCATCAACAAGAAGTTCTCCAACTGTTAAAGGATAACCTAAATTTGGCACAAAATCGAATGAAACAATAGGTAGATCAACATCACAGTGAGAGAAGTTTTGATGTAGGAGTCTGGGTATTTTTACGGCTACAACCATACAAACAAATGTCCCTCAAGAAAGCTAAGAAGGATAATAAATTATTGCCAAAGTACTATGGTCCTTACAAGGTGTTACAAAATATTGGTACTATGTCATACAAATTAGAGCTTCCTGCTTCTTCGTGAGTGCATCCAGTTTTCCATGTTTCATGCTTAAAGAAGGTTATAGGGGACAAACTTCCAGTTCAAACAATATTGCCAAAACTTGATGAGGAAGGAAAAATAATATTGGAGCTTGAAGCAGTCAAGGAAACAAGAACTTGACAGCTACGAAATCGATCAATTTCAGAGTATCTTATCAAATGGAAGAACTTACCCACTGAAGATTCTACATGGGAGGATGAGAATTTTATACAAAAGCATCCAGAGTTACTCAAGTGTTGAGGAGAAAATTTTTTGAAGGAGAGGGGCATGTTAGGTCACTATATTATTAGTATAGTCCCTTGTTGTTGTTATTGTAACCCAATTATTGTTATTGTTGTACCCATGTAACCCCAATATTGTTATTATTGTGTCCTTACATTATTATTGTTAGGTTGGCTAGGATTATATTGTGACCCCATGGACTCCTATATATAGAAGGAGGTTTTGTCATTTGTATCATCCAAGAATTGTTAATTTATGTAATGTAAAGGACATTTCCCCCTCGAAGTGGCTTATTTCTAAGGCGTTGATCTCTCTTTTCTTCTATTTTTGGAGTTGGTTTCATAACACTTGCTGAGTGGATTTACCCACTAGAGTCTCCACTGATACATTTAACATATTCTGATTGCTTATGTGCTCCCAAAAAACATTTAATGTTTCAAAATTATCAAAATTTCCCTTCACTGTAAAAGCATAGCACTTTAGGCAAGTCCGTAGCGAAGCATTTGTAGCATTCTCCACTTGGAAATTTATGCAACCATTTTGACTTCTCTGCTCATTGGAGGGTATTCATTAGGCCAAAGGACCTAAACACATGAATTTACCCACTCCTCTTATGAAAAACTTTGGAAATGATAACATAAGTAATATTCAATGAGTTCGTAGTGAAATCTCGGCTTTAAGCTTGGATTACGCTACGAATTTGCCTGATATTTTCCAGATTTTGAAATTTCCACTTCTTACCTCCAAAATAATCCAACGCTATATGAAATGATGAGAGGGAACATTTTAAAATAAAATTGGCTCAAAACATGTCTTACCCTCCTCAAGAGGCAGCAGGTTCATCCACAGTAGGTTCATCTACCACTATCATTTTCAAGCCTTTTTTCTTTAACTATGTCTATACCATTTCCATTTTAATTTCTATCTCTTTGAATTGATTTTGCAGCTTTCTCCTCTCTTCCTGTAGCCACCTGTTTCTCCTCATGGTGTGCTTCATCATCCTGTGCAGAGGTAGTGTTCTCTTTAGCATTTTCTTACACCTTTCTGCCAATTCATCATAAAAATTGATTTTCTTGCTGACTTTCCTTCTTGAAATCTGAAATTTCCTTCCTTTCTTGTTTAAAATCCTCCAACTCTAGATTGGTTTCTAAGACCTCATCTCTTGCTTCTTTAAGTTTCTCTCTAAGAAGGTCTACTTCAGATTTCTCTTTGAATTTCTATTTGCCTTTCTGTGACTTGGTGATTTATGCTTCAACTGGGGATAACTCAATAATCTCTTCCAGCATGGGCTACTTCCACTTTTCTGTCTCCTTGTGCTTCTTATCAGACTTAACACCCTTTGAGAGTTGTGAGCTAGTAAAAGGTTTTCTAGGCTTGAAGACAAAACCTGAATCCTCACTGGAGAAATCAAGATTTTTTGCTGTGAGACCCTTCTTCTACATTTTGGTTCCTTTAATCTTTGCAGATTTTACCATAGGGGTCTACTCAATGTCAATGGCCTATAGAATGTCTTCAAGTTTACCCTTTCCTTCTGTTTGACTCCTGGTGATTCTCTTATAAGCCCTTGTGTTAGATTTGAGGTTGCTTATTGTAGGTGTTGGCTGAGGTGCCAATGTTTCCTACAAATTTTCAATTTATGCCTCCATGGGTTCTGTTATAGGCTGCACTTCTTCTTCAGGTCCAACCTCTGCTTCAGCTATAGGCTCTTTATCCTTCTTGGGAGTGCTTGCCTTTGACTTGGGTTTCTTCTTTGGAGTAAGCACATCCACATCATAACCACTTAAAAATAGAAAGGTAGCCTAGTCCCTATTCAATTTCTTCAATTATTCTATTACCAAATACTTAATTAAGCCATGATGAAATATAGATGTGTCACTACTCTCAGGTTTGGCTTGCATTTTATCAGAAATCTTACCCAAGCTTTAGAAAAGAAAAAATGGAAGATCTAGGAGCTTTTTACCTGTGAAGTGGAGTAAGAGCCTAAAAATTATATTGGTAGATCATGTGAAATCTACCCTCACATGTAAAATACTTTAAGATTACCATCAACATCTTTGAGTAATTTTCCTTAAGGAAACTCCTGGGTATACCTGAGGTCATATCAACTCCTACATGCTCCTTCTTCAAAAATTCATCACAATTATGCAGTTTGAACTTGGTGGCCTTAAACCATTCTTCTCATGACCTCAGAATTTTTGTTGCTTAAGAAATAGTCTCAAGGGAAACTGTAAAAATTAGCATGCCAATCTTTGATGTTGTGCCAAAAAAGTTGACTGCAAAATATTTGGAGACTTGTGCATGGTACCCCTGCAGCTTTTGACAAAATCTCATGCAGCCAGCATTGGTGAAGGCTTGTGAAAAACTTGGATCATCCATAACTAGTTTCAGGTCTATAGGCTCATATATAACTACTAAACCTCCTTTGTTAGTATTCTTATGTGAAGCTATGTCCTCCAAAACAACGTTACCCTGCTTGAACTCTTGACACCTGCAAAAAATGTGTATGAAAACAAGTTGCTTGTTGACAGAGGTGGAAACTAACCTAAGACAATAACTAGACAAAAGCTAAAAGAGAAAAATGCTAGAAATGGATCAAGAAACTAAGAAGGATCGAAAGGTAAGTGATGTTGCTCGAATGGATGAAGGCTAAATTAAGAAATAGAAGTGGGGTGGAAATGAAATGATGGTGGTGTGTTGATTTCCAAGCATCCAATACATCGAATAATGACTCATATCAGATATGCACATGATGAAAAAATGACCTCTAACCACTAAAAAGATGACATCTCACCGATCCCCTTACCGCTTGCAAAAAAACACGAGTTCATAGCGAATTCAGTTAGTGGGCTGACAGATTCACTACAAAACTGTCAGGTAAGTTGGTAGCTAAAACAACCTGTTTTTCATAGATGTAATATCCCAAAAGGGAGAATGTAGTAATACCAAAACAAAATATGAGACATGAAACAATGTAACAAAATATTCTAAGTACACCATATAAATAGACAGAATAGATGAGCCTTTTTATTAATATGGAGGTGGATACAATAGTACAATAGTGCTCAAAATATGAGGCACTCAAGCCAAAGAGATGGCCTAGAATGACCCTGAAATGATCCCACAAGAGGGACTGCGTAACTGCTGGATTGCTGGAAGGAATACTGCATTGTCCCTGCTGCAAATGCTGAGGCTGCAATTGCTGACAAAATATAAAAGTGTATATCTAGTAGTTTTGGAGCATTGATGATCCTGAAACAATAGATCCAGGCTCTATGATGAATAACCAAGATAAACCAAAAAGAATTTCCAGATATGACAATCTTGGAAAATCACTCTCTTAGGCCCTACAACTATGTCTATTGGGTATGCAGATCTGAAGCATAATCTGATCAAAGATGGTTGAAATTTGATGTAAAATCAGATCTATGTTTTAGGGGATGATCCCTTCACTAGATCCTGAAGGTAGAAGCTCAAGATCTAGTCGCTATTTCCTCCTCCACTGAAAGTTGATGCTGAATAATCAAGAACTAAAGAAAACTGCACTGTTAAGGAGGGAGAGTCTCAAGCCTAATGCTAGTTAATGCAAATCAGCTCCTGAATGATGAAAATAGTGAATACAAGGTGAGGAGATGGCCCCTAATAGGATTTCTAGTTGAAATACTGGAAACTTCCTTACTCCTTCAGATATACAAGACTAGACTACGTAATCCCTTAAGGAATTTATGCTGCATGGAGGTATGAAATGATGGCCTCAATTTTGGATATGAATATACAACTCCTAGAATACTTAACTTGAAGAACAAGATGAAAGGATGAATCCTCCACCGGTTTCCTAGCTGAAGTGCTAGAACAACCGTCGCCTCACAAAACCCTCAAGCAGGAATGCGTTATTCCTGAGAATGAATGTGCATATGAGAGTGGCTAAATGTGGCACCAATACCTGATGATGTATGGAAGCTCAAAGAAACCTTCCCAGAGTATGCACTTGAAGTCCCCCGTGGGTAAGGGTGGGATTTCCGCTCGGAAATACTCGTGTGCTAAACAACATTGTAGACTTAGCTAAAAAGCATAAGTGTGCATATAAATGTCCTAAGACAAATCTAGATATAAACAAATCAGCAATAATAATCTAAAGCCTGCCTTCTATTGTGCCTTCATCTTCATTATATATATTATGAGCCTTCCATAGCCCTGGCCCACCTCATAACTGCACTACACATGTGGCCACTAGCCTCCATGAAGACTGTGTTGTCTCTCCATGTTCACCATCTTTGCATTTAATTCCTACTCTCTCCATCATGTGTGCATTAGATGCAAAACTTCCTCCACTATATCATCAATAGTGCTCTATGATCTTACTTTGAATGCACCATGATCTCAGTTGACCTCCTCCAAGATCCTCATGATTTTACATTAAAGATCCATGATCTCCACTCTTCCTTCATTTAAGAAGTTTCTCCACTACTCCATAATGTAAATATAGATATGAAATATCCACCTACACACATCAAAAGTGTATTTTATTCATCTATGCGGTTTGTGGGTCCCCCCGCCCTCTTATTTACTTATTTAATTATGAAAATTAAGAACTCTAATATTCCAATTATCTTGTGGAAAATTGGGAATATTAGAGTCCTCCCCGGAAAAATATTTCTTGTCCTCAAGTAACTGCAAAAGTGGATGCTACAAAAAACATCCTCCCTCCAAATGGCATCCTCTTATGGAAGTCCTCCCCATCTTCCAAAATGTGTAATGCATGCCTAGATCCAAAGTTGCCTCTCTATAATGTATAGAATGGCCTCCAACTGAAAATTTAGATGCCTCTCCTCATCAATGAATCTCCAAGTGGCAACCATATGATGTCAAAAGGTCTCCTCTATACATGAGGTACATGAAATGAAGTGGTTTCTTCCCAAAGTGGAAAGTCCCAACTCATGAACTATCTCTCCAACCCATGTCACATAGAGTAGATTGCATCTATCAATGCTCTCATAATTATCCCTGTTGGCCTTTTGGGATCTAAGAATCACATCAACATAGTGAAAAACAAGAATTTTAGACATATGGGTGAAAATTTACAATGTCAAACCATACTCTCCCAATAAAAACCACTGCAACAAATCCTTCTACTGCCATGATAGATCATCATGAAAACAAGTAAGAGAGCCTTACTCTCTTAATATAATCCACTGCAAAAATGCTTCTTGCTGCCATGCTAAACCAACATCAATATAAATGTGAGAGCCATACTCTCTCAAAAGAAGCCACTGCAACAATGCCTTTTGTTGCCACACGACATCATCATTGTACCAAATTTAGTGGTCATATTCTCTCAAGAGAACCAACCCTAGTAAGGCCTCTTATTGTCCCATCACATCATCATTATGCCAAGTACAATGAACCTAATCCCCCAATAGAAGCCAACACAGTAAGGCCTCCTATTGCCTTCCTCCATCAATGTCGTGCAATGTATGTTGAGAAATCAGCCCATAATCTCAGAATAGTAACCAAAGCAACAAGGATTCTTGTTTCCATCTTACATCATCATGATGCAAGTCATGGAGCAACAACATACTAATGGACATGTGGAATTTCACATCAGAACAATACAAATAAGCTCCCTTCTGCCAAATCATGTGAGTTTTTTCGCCATGTCCCAAACCCAAGTACATACATGAACATAAGATATATCCAAAACAGAAATACATGTAAAGACATGAGACATATCCAAAACAAGAGAAAATATATGGACATAAGATACATCATCATATGTCCAAACTCTCTCATCAATAACCAGTGCAACCATGCCTCTTGTTGTTGCATGTCATCAATGATATACATGGCAGTGATCCTGTAAATGTGAGATGTTGGGTAAAACCCATACTCACCCAAAATCAACCAACGCATCGAAGCTTCTTGCTGCTTGGTATCATATATCTACAAGAATGTAGGCAACCTCTTGCTCCTCATATGGATCCATTCATCCCAATGTGGATGATGAATCATTCCAAGCTCAATCTTAGTATCCACCCATTGTTGAATACCAAAATCATCCATATGAATAGCTTTGCACTCCATGAAATGTTGAAGTGCACCTCCATTGCGGTCTCTCCATGAGATCCTCTCATCATTGGCCCATTGGAACCCATAATGCTCCATGCATGCTATAGGTAGAGTCTCCTCTTTGAGCTGTGAGGAGCTCATCAAGAAAAAATCATCTTGAAAATGGAAAGTAATATCCATCACAAGATGTCTACCCTCTATCATCTGTCCCTCCAGTGCTTCATGAGTGAGGATACCTTCCGAATGCTCCAAGAATAATGGGCCCCTCTTTTCATCACTACTGCTAAGTGACATCGATGTAGATTTGCATGGTGATACATGTGTTGTCTCATGGCCAGGTAAAATGCTAAACTCATAGTCTAGCACTCTACTGAATAGGATTGTGCTCCTCCCATTTTCTACAACTCCACACTTCAACACAAAGTGTTGGGTGTAGCTCAACCATGAAAAAATGGGATAGCAATACATCTTCTCCTTTATCAAATCAAGGGTCCTTTTTGCAGTGATAATTTTCTGCTCCAAATCAGCAAGGTGCTCTAATCCTTGGTTATGCACTTTCCCTGATGGCATGGTCTCACAAATCTCAATATGAGGTACTGAAATAATATGAAATGAAAGTATATGCAAACCTTGGATAGGATGAATCTTTGGAACATCTTGCACATCTACAAGAGTTCCTCCAACCGGTGCTATGGCCTCTCCAACTGCTCGTAATGATGATGGTTGCATCTCCTCTACGGTACCAATGCTAGTATCTGCCTCCTCCTCCTCATGCATCTCATTAATCGTGCATGGGGATTCTAATGTCAAGAGCTCAATACCATCTTGCAAGGATCCAAGTGTTCCTCCTCCTAATGTGAGTACTTCTGCAGCTGGTGGGGGTGGTAGAGGCTCCTCCTCCTGAGTGATAAAGAGGACATCTTCCTGGGGCTCTTCATGTACTATCTCCTCAATGATGGGAGATGTCTCTATGTCAGATGTCTCTGGTTTCTTTCTACCAAACTTCTTCTTCAGTCTTTGAATAAAATATACATAAGTAGACACTTTCATGTGTGACAAATGAGTAAACCACCAATCTCCTACTTCACCTTCTAGGTGCATCACTACAATCTCCAAACCCTCTCTTTCTGCTACAGGATATTGCAGAAATAATGTATCTAATTCTTCCATCCAAGCCCTCAATGTGCTTGTGGAAGATCCATCAAATGTATAAAAAAATAATCTATGCCTCTTTCTTCTATTTCTGATATGGGATCTCCTTTTTGTTGAGATTCAACAAGATGACGAGCTTAGTGAAAATTAAGCACCTTCACTAAGTGGGGCCCATAGGCTATTTTTAGGTGTATGTATATTTTTAGAATGGTGAGCATATTCTAAAGTTAGCAGGATGCTTATTCTAGATGGTTGAGAAAATTCTATCTTTGGATGAATTTCCATTTTTAGAAGATTGGGTGAAGTATATTTATAGATCGCTAATCTAAAAAAATATGCATGTCGATTATTATTAGCCCTTAATAATAATCAGACTCTAAATATCAACTTATTCTCTTGGAGCAATTTATTTCATTGAACAGGTGTGGCACATCAGTGGGCTGAAGGAATTACACAATTCATAGGGTGGTTGGTGACTCATGCATGGAGGAATCAATTATAACTGATAGTGGCAAGTTGTGACAATGTTGGAAGAGTAGTTATGTGAGTTGTTATTTAGTTTAAATCAGTTAAGTGAGTTAAACTCAGTTGTGCTAGTTGTATCTAGTTGTAAATAAAGATACACTAGTGAGAGTTCAACGAATTAAATATTTAATTAATTCACAACTAGAGACTCACTTTCAACTGAACAAGTACAACAGTTAAGTACTTGCATGTCAGTTCCAGTGGAGACCCAGTGGAGAGATAGGTGAAAGGGTGAGATGGACTATCTTTTGTGACTATAGTGATGCATTAAATGCATCTACACAAACATTGGAGTTTCAAATGAGGATTGTATAGTGCAAGCAAGGCAAGATCGAATTCATTCAGGGGTCTTCTTCAGCAGGGATTGCGTAGTGGAGGCAGGCTGTCAGGAGGCAAGAAATTGGTGCACAGATATGCAAATTTTTGCATGAAAATGTGTGATGATTGTATATTGTACTGAGAGCTTGATGTACTAAGATTTGTATGAGATTGTTACATGATTCCATGATATACATAATATATGATAGTTAGGGTTTTTAGCTTTAATCTTTCCTGGTAAAACATCTTTTCTATTGGCAATTGATTTTCTTCATGTGTTTGCAATTGGCGATTTAATTTTCACAAAGAATTAAGTGGAAGGATTCTGTATTTAACATAAGATTAATTTGTTAGATCAGGAGAATCTGGTAATACATATCAGTATTAATAAATTTCTACATGGTATCAGAGTAGTGTTAATCACTGAATATTGCAATATTGAAGTGGTGCTGAGTTTTGTGCTGGTGGAAAATTTGAATTTGCTACAAGAATTTATTGGTGCGACAGTTGAGTATTCATTGAAATGGCTTTCAATGGGTTTCGGTTGAAGTATGCACTCAAAGGCAGCTCCAACTACATATCCTGGAAGGACAGGATGGAGGTGGTGCTTGAAGATAATGGTCTAAAGGAGTTCATCGATAGCGATGTTCCTAAGCCCACTTTGACGAATGTTGCATTACTTGACACCTGGCAAAAGAAGGTAGAAAAGACAAGAAGAATTATGTTGGATGGTGTGAAAGACCATATTGTGTCAAGACTTCACAGGAAAGCCACTCCATTTTCAATGTGGAAGGCTTTGACAGATATTTTCTAAAGCAGCAGTGACCATAGGAAGTTGGCACTGAAAGATAAGCTCAGAAAAATAAAAATGGAGAAGGGCGACAGTATTCAAAAATATCTCACGAAGTTTTTCCAATTTAGGGATGAGCTAGGGAGTGTGGGAATTACATTTGTGGATAATGAATTGGTGAGTTTGGCTCTCCTTGGGCTTCCGAAGAGTTGGCACAGATATGAAGACTCTGTCAATGGATGGGAGAAACTGCCGCATTGGGAGTGACTTTGGTCAGATCTTGTGCAGGAGGAGATAAGGCAGAATACCAGGGATGGCTCTTCATCAAAGAATGATGATGAAGAGAATCGCACTTTGGCTGCCAAAGCAAGGAAAGGGAAGGGGAAGAAATCCCATCCAAAATTCGAGGCTAAAGGCAAGAAGCTGGATTTGTCCAAGGTGAAGTGTTTTCATTGTCACGAACATGGGCATCTCACCACTAACTGTCCACAGAAAAAGAAGAACAAGAAGGCCGTTGGAGTTGTAGTTGGTGTTCCCTTGCCTCGTAATTTGAACTTGATTTCTCTTTGAAGGCATGCTTGGTTTCAAGCGCAATGGGATCAGTGTGGTATCTTCATAGTGGTGCTTCATTCCACATGACAGGAGACAAGCAATTGTTTAGTGACTTGGAGGACAAAGATCTCCAAATGCATATAGAGATGGGCGACAATGGTAGATATAGTGAGACCGGCATTGGAACCATTACCTTTGAGAGGGAGTCAGGTAAACCATTTCTGTTGAAATATGCTATCAATGTTCCAGGTCTAAAGAAGAACTTGGTCTCAGTCGCAATGTTGGAGGACAAAGGTTATGACATTGTTTTCAGTGAGGGAAACGCTTTCCTGTGACATAAAACAATTGGTCAAAACAAGAGGATAGGGATTTGAGTTAAGAATCTCTACAAGCTAGAGGTATATGGCTGCGTTGCAATGATGGGAAAAGCAGAAGAAGTGGCGAGCCAGGATGAGGGCGAATTATGGCATAGGAGATTGGGCCATCTTCACCGTGGCGCCCTGAAGATTTTGCAGCAGATTTCTACTGGACTTTCCAAGGGTACTCTTGTGAAATTATATCAGTGCAAGGGATGTACTATGGGTAAGTTTGTGAATACGACCTTTAATGAGAAGGAGAATCGTGCTTCGGTGATCCTGGAGAGAATTTACACAATCATGTGTGGACCTTTCTCAATTGCTTCAACAGAAAAACAAAAGTATTATGTTCTTTTTGTTGATGACTATTCTCGTAGATGTTGGATCTTCTTCATGCAAAAGAAGGATCAAACATTCTCAAAGTTCTATGAGTTTAAAGCATTGGTGGAGAAGGAGTCAGGGAAGCAAGTGAAGGTTCTGCGGAGCGATAATGGTGGTGAATATATCTCGAACGAATTCAAAGACTTCTATATAAAAGAAGGAATTAAAAGAGAACTCATAGCATCTCATAACCCACAGCAGAATGGGTTTGCGGAGAGGAAGAACAGAACTATCGTGGGTGCTGCACGAGATATGCTGCATGACCAGGGCCTACCGATGCACTTGTGGGTGGAAGCATGCAACACTTCGGTTTATGTGTAAAACCGTTGTCCTCATAGAGTACTTGGCATGAGTACACTTGAAGAAGATTTTACTGGTAAGAAGCCAGATGTTTCTCATTTAAATATGTTTGGCTCATCTGTTTATTTTATTGTGATCAAGGATGCCAGGAAGAAGCTGGAGTCGACTATAGAAGTTGGGATATTTGTGGGGTACACAGAAACACCCTATAATTATTATGTGTATTTTCCAAATAGTTGGATGACTGTGGTATGACGAGATATAAAATTCAATGAGGTGAAGGCCATGAAGTTGTTGCTTGAGAGGGAGCTACACTTGCATGCACAAGAGGAGCTACTTGCTCCCAAAGATGAGCCTCTAGATGTGGATCAACCATAGGAGGAGATTCATGGAGTGGAGGAGTCCACTCATGCAGAACCAAATATCAAACAGGCAGGAAGCGTACCACATAAGCTGAGAGGCTGAAGCTTGATGCGGTAGAGAATGTAGTTGTCCCTACATCACAGTGCAGATAGAAATAGTCACCTGACCGATTTACTGGATACATGGCTCTTATGAGAAAGTGTATCGTGATAGAGCCAAATTCATTTGAGGAAGCGGTGAAGGAGCCCACATGGGTAGATGCCATGGTGGAGGAGTATGACTCCATTGTCAGAAACAATGCTTGGGAGATTGTTCCAAGGCCAGTGGGTAAATCAGTGGTAGGTTCAAGATGGATTTACAAGGTAAAGCACGCTGCTTATGGACAAGATCGATCTCCCTAGTGTCAAAAGACAATCTAGCAACAAACGAACAAATAAGTTTGTCTTTCTCTAAATATATTCGTTTTACAAATAAATGCTATGAAGGTGTCGATCCTACCTTAGATCCAAATGCTTATTTGTGGTCGTAGTGCTTCTTCGCATCAATAATCCTTCCGTCGCAACAAGAGTTCTTTCGTCGCAACAATAATCCTTCCGTCGCAACAAGAGTTCTTTCGTCACAACAAAGTGTCGTCTTTTGTCGACCTACAATCAAAAACAAGAAAACATTAAATAGCACCTGTATAAAAAATAATTATAAAACATATCCATCATAGTGATCAAGGAATCTATGAAATAAATGATTAAACGACAGCTTATTGAAATAAACAATCGAACAACAATTTATTGAGAAAAACAAAACTTGATTGTATTAATCTTAAAATATATAGAATAACCTTACAACCTTAGCCTTGATGTTTGAAAGGCCTTCCTGGGGTCCGAAGCAGGAGTCTCCTCTACTTTGATAAGTCTTGCACTCTTCCTCCAAGAGCACAAAGAGGTATGTGATATTTCCTCTCAAAAGCTCAGCAGAAAGAAGTCTAAATCTCAACAGCACTTCAACTCAGTCACCCCTGAAGCTTGAACTCCAATTTTCAATCTCCAAAATCTAACCCTTTGAGGCTACCCAATGCCTCCTTTTATAGAGCAAATGAGGAGGTTAGGATTCCACCTTTGTAGGGATAGAATCCTCCTTCAAAGGGATAGACTCCTCACATCAAGGGATTAGTTCCTTAAGGTGAGGGATACATGCACCTTGTCAAAGCGTACTCATCACCAAAAATTCTCATCTAGAACCTTCTAGAATTGACCTCAAACCAACTTTTTAACTTTACTTTCTCACCTTTTTGAGTTTAGAGGGGGTACCCAGGCATTCTTAAGGAAAAATGCGTTCTAAAATGCAGGTAAGCCATGCATTACCTGCGTACCCAAGCCAGGAATGTAGGCATGCTTCATGTTACCTGCGTACCCATTCTTTCAGAGGTTTTTAGGGTTTTTCTTCTTGTTTCAGGGCTTGACATGAGGAGTAAAGGTTGTAAGACTTGCAGAGGAGGTATGTATGAGTGTTAATGAGCTCATACAGTTAGCAAAATGTCAAGGTGATAGTTTTTAGTGTAACAGATTGCCCCCTAAAGTGCGAAGTCTGAAATAGATGAAGATGAAGTTTGTCATATTTGAAGAGTGAAGTACTTTATCATTTCAAGGATCATCCTGTGGACACCCCAGTCAGAAACTGTAAAAAAATTCAATGCAAAATATATATATGTAAACATATCATTGCTGAGGTAGGCATTCCCATACTCAGATCAAAACTAACTAAACTTGTTCTGATACATAAATGATTTTAATATTACATCAATAGTGTAGACATAGCATGGGCGCAACCATCTGTAATGAATATTCTACTGTATAATAATAAAACTCCTCGCAGCTTGGATGGTGGAAAATAGATCTAGGGTCTTGATTTCCGCATCTCAAACTAGTACGATTCTATCCATGTGAATGAATGTGTCGAAGTCGAACATGGTAGAAACCACTTGATTACATGTCAATGATGTAAATTGTTAACAAGTGTGAGAGTAGCCACCAGTAATGTCAATGGCCCTCAAAGTACTCAGTACAATCCATGAAATGTGAATGAATGAGCTGAAGTCGAACATGTCACAGAATCATTCGATCGGAGGTCAATGATGCAATCTGTCATCGAAGGCGAGAAATCTGCCATTGACGCATGCAGATTTCAAGGTACTGACAATTTCTAGATCAACTTCCTAGATAATGAGTTGTCGTCGATAGAAAGAGATCCGTCGTAGGCAAGCCCACAACACGAAATCATAGATCAAGTTTTGAAGAAATATTGGCAAGGACTGACTCAGGGATGGTCAAAATGAATGAAAAATATTTTGCAGATGAATGGTTTATTTGAACTGTCCTCTTGAACACATAATGACACTGCAGATGGTTTGGTGACAATTGACCTAAAGATAATACCCAAAAACTGGCTGAAGACTTTCAAAATGGTTTGATTAACTGTTAGGCAAAGGATTTTCCAACCCAGGTGAACAAAAGTGTCATGTTCAAGAGTGGTTAACAGTTTTTTGAAAAATCAAAATATAACAAACAAGTCCATTTTTCTCTCTTTTCCCCCACCATTTTTGGCAAGTACCTCTTTATTTTTGACAATCTTGAGGAGGATAACATTTGCTTGTTTATAAGCTCATCCTTCGGATGAGTCCAACTTAGTTTAATATTTGAACCCCAAGAAGGAGTGGTTCGTTCCTGTTTAAAAATTGAACAGGTCCTTTATTGTTAAATTTTAACGAGTCCAGTATAGGAGAAACTCGATGTTTTTCAATTTTAGGGAGTCAAAAGAAAAAAACTTAAGAAAACTCCATGGGTGTAATTTTTCGTAAATTTAGTCTCTCAAGCCCGAAAAAGGATAAAATAATGCGGGAGAGAACTCTATTGAGTGTAATTAGTCAATGCATACCTTTTTCATAAATAGTCCATTTCAATCCGTAAAAGGGGTAAACTTATACTGAAAGGAAGATCATTCATTTACTTTAACGAGTTTGAATAATCAAGTGCTCACAATATTTTCATGTTTAGAGAGTCTGAAAAGGGCTTAAAAGAGGACTCCAGGGTTTCGCTTTTTTGTAAATTTTAACGAGTTCGAAAAAGGGATAAAAATATACTCCTATGGCTGACTTTCAATTTAATATACGAGCAGGAAAAGACGGAAATAACTCGGCATTTTCATGTGTTTTACGAGAATGAAAGATAGAAAAATAATCTCGAGATTTTCATGAGTTTAATGGGTCTTGAAAATAATAACCAAAATCGACTCAAGATAGGTTTCATTTTTACAAAAGCTTGAAATAGAGAAAAACTATGCTTCAGAGTGGTTTCATTTTTACACAATCTTGAAACAAAGAGAAAATTGTGCTTGATGCCCCCTAAGCGTAACTGCTAGAGCGTATGCCCCCCCAGCTTCATTTCATTCAACTAAGTACAGTGCCGGTAATTAATAGATGGATGGAATGAAGGTTCATTTACGAGATCATATGAAAGACCTGACCTAAAAATGTAAGAAAATTATGCAAAAAATGAAATAACTAACCTAAATATATGACTTAACATTTACGAGATCTATTCAAAGACTCGAGTCAATTAGGGGAGGATTTGTTTCATTTTTTAATGAGCTTGACACAGGAAAAGAACTATGCTCATGGCAACGTGTTTCATTTTTTAACGAGGTTGACACAGTAAAAGGAACTTTCCTCTTGATACACTGATTCATTTTTAACGAGGTTGACATAGTAAAAGGAACTTTCCTCATACCTGATTCATTTTTTACGAGGTTGACTCAGTAACAGGAACCATCCTCAAAAACTACTTATTTCTAATCTACCTACATAACTTACTGATTCATTTTTTAATGAGGTTGACACAGGAAAATAAATTTCCTCATACCTGATTCATTTTTTAACGAGGTTGACTCAGTAACAGGAACTATCCTCTGACCAGCTGATTCATTTTTTAACGAGGTTGATACAGGAAAAGAACTGTCCTCATACCTGCTTCATTTTTAACGAGGTTGACTCAGTAACATGAACTATCCTTAGAAACTTCTTAGTTGTAATCTATCAATCTACTCTCTAAAATCTACCTACTGATTCATTTTTTAATGAGGTTGACACAGGAAAAGAACTGTCCTCATTGCCGACTGATTCATTTTTTAACGAGGTTGACACTGTAAAAGGAACTCTCCTCAGAGACACCTGTTTCATTTTTTAACCAGGTTGGCACAGGAAAAGGAACTTTCCTCGTACCTGACTTGATCATGGCTTCCAAATGGAAGAAACACACGTCAATGGACATACCTTGATCACGGCTTCCAAGAGGTCTTCGTCAGATGGAAGAACAATTCGTTGGAAGGAACACATGTCAAGGGACTCAAAAGGGATAAGAACATCACGTTCAAATAATCCCATAGAGTTTTCCATGTCAATTACCGGATCTAAGTCAAAGGAAGACGAGAAAACAGTGAGAGGCTCGCTTCATCGGTAACTGAAAACATGGGACTAGCTGCCACATAATTAACCTGTGGCGGGGTAGATACCACTTGCGTATGAGGAACATTCAGGGATGTCGGATCATTGGTAGTCGAATCAAGACTAGGGAACGAAAGCTAGTCTACAGTCACAATATTACCATTGTGAGGGAAAGACATCACGCGAAAGAGTGTCGATACGACAGCTTTCATTGCATAGACATAGTCTCGCCCAAGGAGTAAATTGAAATCCAAGGGACCTTGAACTACCATAAGATAAATACAGACAGTTTTACCTTCCAAAGTAATAGAGAAATTAGGAAGGATCCCTTAGGGTTCAGTAATGGTTCTGTTAAAAGCTTTCAGATTCTGCGTAATAGGCACAAGCTGAGGGGAACCCAAAGCTTTCCAAGTAGTTGAGGATAAAATACTAACAAAAGCACCTTCATCTACCTGTGTGCGGTGTATGTCCCTGTCACCAAACTTCACAATGATTTGGAAAGGGATGGAGGAAGGAAGACGAGGTTCTGTGAGTCTATTCCAATCAAAGGAAAAGACCTTGGTACTTGGAGGGGGCTTTGTAGAAACAGGTGAAATGCCCCCCGGCGTAGAAGAATCTGATGTAACAAGAAGAACCTGAGCGGTATGAAGTTCACTCTCTACAGGGAGAATGGGATCGACCGAATGTGAAATTGAATCGACCACTTGATCAACTAATGGATCATCAACCTGAGTGATATGAGTTTCACTCTCCGATGAAAGAGTGGGATCGACTGTACTTGAAATTAGATCAATCACTCCGTCAGTTGATGGTAGGTTGGGAGAAAGTTTACGGTAACCAGTTGGAAGTTCTTGCTGTGGAACAGTAAGGTTTTCTAATAATTTTGAGGCTTCATCCATGTGAGGGAAAATGTGAGTTTGATGACTCCCTTTGCATAACTTACAAGGAAACCTAACTTTACCCTTTTTCCCAAGAACCTGACTATCACTAGTTGATGGATCAACGGAAAGTTGATGAGATTTTTCTGACCATACTTCCAAGACCTTTGGAATACCAGGACAATTGATAAGGAAGTGGTCACCCTTACAAAGCCTACAAGGGTATTTGGGTTTACGATGCATGTTGGAGGTTTCCTCAACACAACTAACACTTACAACCATGGTTGGTTGGTTGACTTCTTTCTTATCTTGCTTCTTATTCTGCTTCTTCTTCCCTTTCTTCTTCTTCTTAGCCACCTGGTTACTAGCGTCAAGGCTTTTACCAAGTGAAGAGGAAGAAATGGAGGAAGAAATATTAGGCGAAGAAGGTAAAGGGTCAACAAAAGGTTGGTGATGTTGAGATGGTGAACTCTGTTGAAGTGAAGCATCCGGTTGAGGTGGAACAATTGGAGTATTCGGGGCCAACGAAGTTGAAAATAACCATATTGGTAAACCTATTGTAAATCCAGGTAATGACAAAGTGGCCATATAAGGAGGACCAACATTTCCAAAGCAAGGAAAAGTACTAGGATTCTCATTAAGAGGGGTTCCTTGGTTGGTAAATTCTGGAACAGTTGCCATTATATTCAACTTTAGTGAATTTTATTAACAATTTAAAACTAAAATTAACAATTAATAATTCACACCTAACAATTAAAATTCACAATTCACACCTATGGTCTCTAAAAGTAAAAACAAAAAAATTAACACACGCAATCAAATCTAGGAGTCAAACCACACACAAACAGTAACTTCCCATAGTAAAAACATTAGTTGGTGATGAAATCCAACATCGCAGAATTTAATACAGAAAGGGCGGTTGGAACAGTTACCCCGAAAACCTACTTAATGAAACAGACTTGCACAAGTTTCTTCACAAAACCATTTCGTGTGAAGAGAACCCCCCAGAGAGTCCAAGTGAGTCTAGTCGACGTATGCTCCAGGTACAGTGAGATCTTTCCTTCACCGTCACCTTAGGAAATAATCTTAAGCTTATGGACACTAAGGTTACCAACAGTAACAAATACAACTGGGGGAACAATCTACAATCCGATTCCACGCGCAAGGGCAGAGTAACAAAGCTCAATCCCCTTGAAGGCTCCTCGACATGGTTAATCCGAGGTTTACCGACAAGTGACCCCAGGCTCCTCGATAATAGTTAATCTGAGGTTTACCATTTTTAATGCGCGCAAAATCTTATATCTTTCCCAATAAAATAGAATTGATTGTCTCAAAGGTTCGGACATGATCTCGTGATTAAATCCTTTAAGAGAAGCTTCCCAGATTGCACCAATTACAATTGGATTTATTTCCTACCGCAAGATTTATATACTTGTTTGTTTTAGTTTCTTTGGAAAGTTAACTAAAACCTATTCCAAAGCACTAATTCTGATCTAGATTGGTGGAAAGAACCCTAAAAATGTAAAAATTACTAGATGAATTTTAATTATGCGTTGTGTTATTTAGGCTGTTATTACTCAAAGGGTAAATGGATTTGAAACCAATGGTGTTATGACCCAACCCAAAACTGAATGCAATCGAATATGATAATGTAATCTTTTCAATTTGATGAATCCTAACTAAAGTAAGGAGAGAGTTTCCATTCACTTCCAACAATGCAAAAAATTGATCACTAAGAGAAAATATAACAAATTCTCTAATGCACTAATTTCATCAAGAAAAAATAATGCAAATCAATCCCAAAACAATTTTTATATTTTTGTGTTTTTAAAACAAGCATAAAAACATCTAAATTCAAATCAAAGAAAATTGATCTAAATCTACAATTGATTTTTCAGAATGTAAACTATGCAGTTGTATTCTATGCACAATTCATATTCTGAAAATGAGAATTCTAATTATGAAAATGTGATCTATGCAAGAGAATTCTCAAAGACAAGATGATTCTAATGTAATATAAGAACCAATCAGGTGCAAGTCAAGAAAATCAGGTGAGAGTTCCAAAGATAAAAAAACACTCAAAGGCGATTAACACTCATACACAATTTAGACCCCGCCGGTGAATGAGGGGGAATTTTTTTTGCAAAAACGAAAGCAAAAATATGTAAAATTGTGAAAATACTGAGACAAACCTCCAAGTAATGACCAAAGGAAAACAAATTAAGAATTTATCAAAAAAGAGACTCAAAACACCCAATTAACTTAATGGAGATTGATGAGATGAAAAATTTGCTGAAAGAAACTCATAAACAAGAGATTTTTGACAGAAAAATACAGATCTGAGTAGATGCTAAGAATACTAAATTAAATATAAACTAAACTGGAAAAAAGAAATATGGAGTTTTTCCAAAATTTTAACAGGGTCCGTAGGCTCCCGGAAGTAACAGGTGCGGTCCATGGTGGAGGAGTATGACTCCATTGTCAGAAACAATGCTTGGGAGATTGTTCCAAGGCCAGTGGATAAATCAGTGGTAGGTTCAAGATGGATTTACAAGGTAAAGCAAGCTGCTTATGGACAAGATCGATCTCCCTAGTGTCAGAAGACAATCTAGCAACAAACGAACAACTAAGTTTGTCTTTCTCTAAATATATTCGTTTTAAAAATAAATGCTATGAAGGTGTCGATCCTACCTTAGATCCAAATGCTTATTTGCAGTCGTAATGCTTTGTCGCATCAATAATCCTTCCGTCACAACAAGAGTTCTTTCTTCGCAACAATAATACTTCCGTCGCAACAAGAGTTCTTTCGTCGCAACAAAGTGTCGTCTTTTGTCGACCTACAATCACAAACAAGAAAACATTAAATAGCACCTGCATAACAAATAATTATAAAACATATCCATCATAGTGATCAAGGAATCTATGAAATAAATGATTAAACGATAACTTATTGAAATAAACAATCGAACAACAATTTATTGAGAAAAAAAAAACTTGATTGTATTAATCTTAAAATATACAGAAGAACCTTACAACCTTAGCCTTGATGTTTGAAAGGCCTCCCGGGGTCCGAAGCAGGAGTCTCCTCTACTTTGATAAGTCTTGCGCTCTTCCTCCAAGAGCACAAAGAGGTATGTGATCTTTCCTCTCAAAAGCTCACCAAAAAGAAGTCTAAATCTCAACAAAACTTCAACTCAGTCACACCTAAAGCTTGAACTCCAATTCTCAATCTCCAAAATCTAATCCTTTGAGGCTACCCAATGCCTCCTTTTATAGAGCAGATGAGGAGGTTAGGATTCCACCTTTGTAGGGATAGAATCCTCCTTCAAAGGGATAGACTCTTCACATCAAGGGATTAGTTCCTTAAGGTGAGGGATACATGCACCTTGTCAAAGCGCACTCATCCCCAAAAATTCTCATCTCGAACCTTCTAGAATTGACCTCAAACCAAATTTTTAACTTTACTTTCTCGCCTTTTTGAGTTTAGAGGAGGTACGCAGGAATTCTTAAGGAAAACTGCATTCTAAAATGCAGGTAAGCCATGCATTACCTGTGTACCCAAACAAGGAATGCAGGCAGGCTTCATGTTACCTGCGTACCCATTCTTTCAGAGGTTTTTAGGGGTTTTCTTCTTGTTTCAGGTCTTGACATGAGAATTAAAGGTTGTAAGACTTGCAGAGGAGGTATATATGAGTGTTAATGAGCTCATACAGTTAGCATAATGTCAAGGTGACAATTTTTAGTGTAACAGAGCGTTGAGAAGTATAAGGTAAGATTTGTTGCTCGGGGTTTCTCACAGATCGAGGGGATTGATTATGAAGAACCCTTTGCACCTATCGCACGATATTCTTCCATAAGGACCATCCTTGCTCTCTTGACACAGATGGGTTGGCACATTCATCAGATGGATGTGAAGACTGCGTTCCTTAATGGGATCATTGAGGAAGAAGTGTACATTGAGCAGGCTAAAGGATTTGAGATCTTCAGCAGTGAGTCGCATGTGTGCAGACTCAAAAGAGCGCTGCATGGGCTAAAGCAAGCACCCCGTGCTTGGTACAATCGGATTGAAAACTATTTCACTGGACTTGGATTCACCAAGAGCGAGGTAGATGCAAACCTATACCAAATTGTGGTGGAGGGTAAGCTTTTAATCATTGTTCTTTATGTTGATGATTTAATACTAACGGGTGATGAGCAGTTGATACACTCATGCAAGGAGGACCTTGCAAAGGAGTTTGAGATGAATGATTTGGGCCTCCTTCATTATTTCCTTGGATTGGAAATATGGCAGCGAGAAGTTGAATTGTTTGTGTCTCAATGCAAGTATGCTCGAGAGATACTTGGTAAGTTTCACATGGAGGACTGCAAGCCCATGGATACTCCTCTTACAAGAAATTGGAGGAAAGAGGATGCTACATTGGAAGAGGTAGTGAATTCCATTGTTTATTGACAGTTGGTGGGTTCACTCATGTATTTAGTTAATACACGACCGAGCATATGCTATGCGGTGAACCAGCTTATTCAAGCGATGGTTAAGCCTACCAAGCTCTTTTGGAAGGTTGGAAAGCATGTCCTAAGGTATCTCAGGGGCACATCTGAGTATGGCTTATGGTACAGATAGAAGGATGAGGTGAAGTTGCATGGCTTCATGGATGCAGATTGGGCAGGCAGCCCAACGGACAGAAAGAGCACATCAGGAGGGGTTTTTAATATTGAATCTACAACAATTTCCTGGTACAACAGGAAACAAATATCTGTGGCACTCAGTTCAGCGGAAGCAGAATACATGGCAGCAAGTCAAGCTGCATGTGAGGCTATCTAGATGAGGGAGATCTTGGTCAGTTTGTTTGGTTCTCATTTAGATCCTACAATGATTCATTGTGATAACCAGAGTCGCATTAAACTCTCGATTAATCCTGTGTTTCATGATAGATCTAAGCATATAGATATTTGGAATCATCATATAAGAGATTGTGTTCAATGGAAGATCATGTTGCTTCAGTACATTCCTACGAAAGATCAGAATGCAGATATTTTAACGAAGGCGCTTAGCAGGAGAAAATTCAAATACCATAGAGGCAGGATCAGGGTGAAGGATAACCCCTATCTTGTTGAGAGGGAGTGTTGAGATTCAACAAGATGATGAGCTTAGTGAAAATTAAGCACCTTCACTAAGTGGGGCCCACAGGATATTTTTAGGTGTATGTCTATTTTTAGAATGGTGAGCATATTCTAAAGTTAGCAGGATGCTGATTCTATATGGTTGAGAAAATTCTATCTTTGGATGGATTTCTATTTTTAGAAGATTGGGCGAAGTCTATTTATAGATCGCTAATCTCAAAATAGATGCATGTCAATTATTATTATCCCTTAATAATAATCAAACTCTAAATATCAATTTATTCTCTTGGAGCACTTCATTTCAGTGAACAGGTGTGGCACATAAGTGGGTTGAAGGAATTACACAATTCCTAGGGTGGTTGGTGACTCATGCATGGAGGACTCAGTTATAACTGATAGTGGCAAGTTGTGACAGAGTTGGAAGAGTAGTTACGTGAGTTGTTATTTAGTTTAACTTAGTTGTGCTAGCTGTATCTAGTTGTAACTAAAGATACACTATTGAGAATTCAGTGAATTAATTATTTGATTAATTCACAACTAGAGACTCACTTGCAATTGAACAAATACAATAGTTAACTAATTGCATGTCAGTTCCAGTGGAGACCCAGTGGAGAAATAGGTGAAAGGGTGAGATGGACTATCTGTTGTCACTATAGTGATGCATTCAATGCATCTACATAGACATTGAAGTTTCCAATGAGGATTGCGCATTGCAAGAAAGGAAATATCAAATCCATTCAAGGGTCTTCTTCAGCAGGGATTGCGCAGTGGAGGCAAGCTATCAGGAGGCGAGAAATTGGTGCATAGATATGCAAATTTCTGCACGACAGTGTGTGACGATTGTATATTGTACTGAGAGCTTGATGTGCTAAGATTTGTATGAGATTTTTACATGATTCCATGATATACATAATATATGATAGTTGGGGTTTTTAGCTTTAAGCTTTCCCGGTAAAACATCTTGTTTATGTGCGATTGATTTTCTTCATGTGTTTGCAATTGGTGATTTAATTTCTGCAGAGAATTAAGTGGAAGGATTCTGTATTTAACATAAGATTAATTTGTTTGATAAGGAGAATCCAATAATACATATCAATATTAATAAATTTCTACACTTTCTTCTTTGAGTTGCAAAAACTATTGGAGAGAGAGATTCTCCTTCAGTGCTGTAGGTTATGCTTTGTACTCGGACAAATATTTACTTAGGGTCTCATGCCCCAAGTCTCCTTCATATTCACACGATTCCCTTTCCTTCTCAAAGGAAGTGGATCTAGTAGAATGATGTGAAGCTCTTTTCTTCTCCGGTTGCTTCTTCTGCTAATAGGAAGTGTTGGGACCTTCCTCATCAAACCTTCTTGGATCCTTCATTTTCCTTTCTCTCTTCATTTAATTTGACCTCCTTGGAGAGATATTGCATAGATATAAAGAGAAGAGTGGAAAAACTACAATCCTTCTTCATGATATATCTCTACTACCTACTTCTTATTTTGATGAAAAAAATGAAGTTCCCACAAGCGGAGCCAAAGATCATGCTCTAATACCACTCTAATATCCCAAAAGGGAGGATGTAGTAATACTAAAACATAATATGAGACATGCAACAACGTAAAAAATTAATCTAAGTACACCATAAAAATAGACTGAATAGCTTAGCCTTTTTATTAATATGGATGTGGATAAACCAGTACAACAGTGCTCAAAATATGAGACACTCAAGCCAAAGAGATGGCCTAGAATGACACTGAAATGATCCCACAAGAGGGACTACGTAATTGCTGGATTGTTGGAAGGAATAATGCGTTGTCCCTACTGCAAATGTTGGGACGTCAACTACCGGAAAAATATAAAAGTGTAGATCTGGCAGTTTTGGAGCTCCAATGATGCTGAAACTATAGATCCAGGTTCTATGACGAATAACCAAGATAACCCAGAAAGGATTTCCAAATTTGACAATCTTGGAAAATAACCCTCTCAAGCCCTACAACTATTACTGCTGGGTATGCAAATTTGAAGCATAATATAATCAAATATGGCTGAAATGTGATGTACAATCAGATCTATGCTTGAAGGGTTGATCCCTTCACTAGATCCTCAATCTAGAAGCTCAAGATCTAGTCCCTCTTTCCTCCTCCACTGATTTTGCTGTTGAATACTCAACAACTAAAGAAAATTGCACTGTCAAGGAGGGAGAGTCTCAAGCCTACTGCTAGTTAATGTAAATCAGGTCCTGAATGATGGAAATAGTGAGTACAAGGTGAAGAGATGGCCCCTCACAGGATTTCCAGCTGAAATACTGGAAACTTCCTTCCTCCTTCAGATCTACAAGACTGGACTGTGCAATCCCTTGGGGAATTATTGCTGCATGGAGGTATGAAATGATGGCCTCAATGCAAAATATGAATATACAACTCCAAGAAGACTTAAATTGAAGAAAAATGTGAAAGGATGAATCCTACACCGGTTTCCTAGCTAAAGTGCTAGAAACAACCACCACCTCTCAAACCCTCAAGCATGAATGTGTTATTCCTGAGCCTGAATGTGCATATGAGAGTGGCTGATGATGTATGGAAGCTCAAGAAACCTTCCAAAAGTAGGCACTCGAAGTCCCCCATGGGTAAGGGTGGGATTTCCGCTCGGAAACACTCGTGTGCTAAACATCACTGCAGACTTAGCTAAACAACATAAGCGCACATAGAAATGTCCTAAGACAAATCCAGATCTAAAAATATAAAAAATAATCTAGATAATGCCTTCTATTGTACCTTCATCTTCATTATATAGATTATGATCCTTCCATAGCCCTGGCCCACCTCATAACTGCGCTACACATGTGGCCACTAGCCTCGATGAAGATTGCATTGTCTCTCCATGTTCTCCACCATCTTTGCATTTAATTCCCACTCTCTCCATCATGTGTGCATTAGATGCACAACTTCCTACACTATCTCATCATTAGTGCTCTATGATATTACTTTGAATGCACCATGATCTTAGTTTACCTCCTCCAAGATCCTCATGATTTTACATTAAAGATCCATGATCTCCACACTTCCTTCATTTAAGAAGCTGCTCCACTACTCCATAATGTAAATCTAGATCTGAAATATCCACCTACACACATCAAAAGTGTATTTTATTCATCTATGGGGTTTGTGGGTCCCTCCACCCTCTTATTTACTTAATTAATTATGAAAATTAAGAACTCTAATATTCCAATTATCTTCTGGAAAATTGGGAATATTACAACAGAAAATGCTGCAGACTCAGGTAAAATGTGCCAAGTGTAAAAAATGACTTAATTAACCTCACGCATTTAGATTTTTGAAATTTACATATGACAAGACCTTAGTCACATGACTCATAACCGCTTAAACCCTTTAGGACTATACACCAAACATGAAATTTGATCAATTTTCATGAATTTATTTGACCAAATCAACTTGACCTAACTCAAAATGACACTTATAATCAACCTAATTATTATTAATGATAACATGTGTTATCACTCATAAAAATGAAGCATCATTTGACAAAGTCCTAGAGGTTCATGTGTCAAAGTTCAGGTCATAGAATTCATTTTTCATTACTTGGTCAAAGAAATTTTTTAATTTAGTCTATCATAAGGTCTAAACCCACCCTCATTCAAATCCTCTCATGTTACATCAATCATGATTTTCTGATAGATTTCAATTTCCTAGGTTTCTTTATCAAAAATGTCTTTTAAGCCAAGAAACCATAGTTTCTTAGTGAAACACACTGAGAAAAGTCACTTTTCGCTACAAAAATGATGATAGTTTCGTAGCGAAAACAATCATATTTACACTAGATACGCTACGAAAGCACGGTTTCCTATCTGTCTTATCAGATTAGCGGTTAGGTTTCAAAATATCATTGGGAAAGGGTAAGTTAGATGTCATTCGAGTCATGGAGGGATAAAACCAAAGTACATGGTCAGGTCTGAAGTCATTATCATCAGTTTAGGTATGTATGGGTCATCATTGATTCATGAGAAGACATCGAAACTTCAAAATATTTCCTAATTCAGTAATTTCTCATTCTTCATTCCTCCTTTGTGGGATATTGAGCTCTAGAGAGATATTGCATTGAGCCAAAACTTTGGCTGGTGTTTTCAAATACTTACAAAGATTACTGATCAAGTGAGGCTGAATACTATCAAGCGAGACTGCAAATTATCAAGCGAGGCTGTGAAGACATTAAAGAAACCATGGCGGAAAAAAGAAGGAAAAGTAAGGCTGGAAAATGTTTGAGATGTGAACCAACAGATTTGAATTTGATCAATGAAGGCCCAACAACTGTGGAAGTCTTTAGAAGGACAGTTCTTGATAGTGAGTTTAAGACTTTAGATGACATGCAACACATACTAAAATTTACCCAGCCATTGAGGAAAGAAGTCAAACATGTCAGAAGGATGAATTTGCAAATGCAGTCTACTAACAGAAGGTTGAGAAATTAGGTTAAGGACCTCTAGGAGCAGCTTGAATTAATCCATGATGAATTGCAAAACAAAGGTTTAAAAATAACAATGCTTGAAGAGAAAATAGCTCAACCCATCATAAATGAGGAAGAAATGCCTCAAGGATCATAAGGTGAGTTGGTTTAAGGTTTTTAAGGCTAATTGCATGTTAGAAGCAATATTTTTGAACTTATTAGGTTTATTTTTCAAATTACACAAAAATCTGGAATTTCAGCACTTTTTAGCAGTTTCGTAGCATGCTTGGGCTTGAAGAACAACAAAACGCTACGAAAATGTCGTGTTTTCACCGTGAAATTTTTTTAAGGTTTTTGAGAAATTGAAAAGGAATTTTCAAAATATGAAAGAGGTTTTTCTTCATCACAGACCCAGATACAAAAACCTCTCTCATTTTTTTCAAATTCATTAGGAGGTGGCAGAAATTTATAAATTAAATTCTCTACGAAACCGTTGTTACGAAACTTTCTTGTACATGACTGTTTTAGCAGTCAACTTCAAGTTCAGTTTTTAGCCAAATTGATTTTTTTTTTGGAAATCAGAAAGAGGTTTTTCTTCATCATGGCCCTAGCTACAAAAACCTCTCTCATTTTCTGCAAACCCAGTAGGGTTTTGAAATTATACATTCATCTTGGAGGCCTATATTTTCAGAATTTTCACTAGCCAGAATGGTAAAAAAATTGTAAAATTCGACTTGGAGGAGGTCCAGCTCATCATTAACATGGCATAATGATACATTAGCACTCCAGCACACTCAGAAAGTTAGTTGGTTGAACTTTATAAGGGTTATTAAATGGATTTTTTGAGTTATTTAATGAAAGAAGAGCCCTTTTTGGATTCAAACTCTGCAAAATAGAAATATCTCTAGGAAGTCTCCAAGTAAGCTAATCCTATTTGAAATAGGTCTTTGAGGTGGAATTTAGAGGTTAGAAAGGTGGAAAATAATTTTTATGAGTCCAAATTCTATATAGGACTTAGTTTTAGAGTTAGAAGAGGTTGGGATATGTTATGGTTGACTTCTACTATTGTAAACAGGTTTTGATATCAGTAATATAGAGTGGTTTCCTTCCTGATAGACCTGAGATTTTAAAGGGGGTTTTTAATGCTTTATTGACCTACATCTTATGTTTTACTACTTGCATTAGATTTCATTGCTATTATTCAGAATTCATAACTCTATGCTCTGACTTCCTTTAGTAATGAGATGATTGTGTTTTTCTTTGTTTTATGAGTGAATTTCCTTTGAACCACTAGTAGTAGATTTCATTGCTATTACTCAGAATTCATAACTCTATTCTCTGACTTCCTTTAGTAATGAAATTAATGTGTTTACCTATGTTCTATGAGTGAATTGACTTTGTTAAATACCCCTATCTGCCTTAGCTTCCATGTCAAGAAACCTTGCCACTGAACCTACTGATTTGCTGACTCCATAGCCCAATGGTAGCAAGCCTTCATATTTTCCACCTGAAAATATACAAAGCCAAGACACGATTTCATAGAGTTAGCCATATATATTTATCATTAACCAATATCATAAATTACCTATGAGAGAGCCCTCTCAGACTGAAGAGGCTAAGCTTCAGTTAGAAGTGGTTTGAAATAGTTACTCCAAATTGACCATTGAAGCAGCCCAAGAGGACCCAATTTGGTGATAACAACATGTTCTTCTGCACTTAGATTATAAATACTCTTATTATTATCACAATGTATTTTCAAGATAATGGCTTAAGGGGTAATGACTAAGAGCAGTTGCTTAATTTTTTTCATAAAATATTCAGACGCGCTGAGAATTAATTTGTTAGCGCTTGTTCAAAAAATTTGAAACGGTGGTGCCGACAAATTAAATGTCAACAAATATTTAAATTTTCTCAAAGGCATGAACTACTAAATTAAAAGACTGCAATTATGTATAAAATTTCAAATGGTTTGTGTGATGCAGTTACACAAATTTTTGTGAGGTTGTATGAACAACATAGTGGTTTGGAATGTTGCACTATCCTCAGGAAAACATGGTTATGACATAAATGTTCCTAATATCATATTAAATAATAAGAAATATGGTTGATTTCTATTGAATTTCCAGTCTTCAAAATATTTTGTGGTGCCATCATTTGGTTACAAATGGTAACGGTCCCTTTTTAACTTCCAAACTTACATCGATGAGATGACAACTACAATAAACTCAAGTGTGATCTCTATGAGCATAATAGTCATTTTCCAAGTGTCAAAAATCTAAGGAAAGGAATGGCAATGAGGGGAATACAGTTTTTAAAAAGTGAAAATTAGTTCGGAGAAATGCGAGATGTTTATTTTAATTTACAATCTTCCCAAATTTACAAAACTCTATTTTTTACTTAGTTTTTTCCTATAAAATATAGTAACTTGGGGTGCAATTTAGGAACAACTGAAAATGAATGAAAACCGAAAGATTTTTTTGGTGGGAACATGCTCATGAAAAAATATCTCTCAAATTTTACACAACTATCATGATTTTCAGGATGCCAATGGATCTTTGAGGCCTATTTTACAGGAATTTTCCAAAAAAATCTCATGGACATTGGCTGATGAGCCACCTCATGAATTCGACTTCAACATCAGAACATACAAGTAGCAAATAAATTTTAACAAATCATGGTAATAAATAAGTTTTCAAAAGGACTTTTCAACTTGATGGTTATCCAAATTCCATTGTTGAAGAGTGATTTATCTTTTTGAGTGGTAGGTTGAAGATGAAACCCTTGTTTTAGGTACAAGTGGAAATTAAAGGAACACTTGGCAACAAAGATTGAATACTTGAATCCCTCCACATCTAACAACTTGAGGCTTTGAAACCATTCTGGATTTAGTTTTATTATTAAGTGATTTCCTTTCCAAGCAATTAGGAAGAGATTGTTAATATTGTTTTGTTATCTAAATCATTATTTTGTAATGAGAAGGGTTCAAATTTTTGGAATAAACCTTCTTTTGCACTGTATGTGTGTGATCAGATATTATTATACAACAGTTTTATGTGAGCAATGGTATAAAATCATGTGTTTGTGACTCCCTGTCTGTTTTCTGAGTTTTATATGTTATTCAATATTTAAATAAAAATTTGTTGAGTTGGAATTCATACCCATGTGCTCTAGATCTGTTTATTCAAGTATTTATTGTTTAGTAAATTTAATGTCTTAAATTTCTATCATAAATTATCGACCGATGTTAGTAATATGATGAAGTGTGGTGCACTATGTATGCTTAGATTCCCTTCTTTCTTACTTCGTTGTGTATTTTTATATATTTTTTTGGGGGTTTTGTATTTTATGCCTAATGTTAAGAACTAAAATTTATCTAAGGAATGAAATCTAAGCTTTTAAATGAAATATTTAAATGCTAAGAGACAACTAAATCTGAAAGAAATTTAATGATGAAAAATTAATCTTTAAGAAGGAAGAAAAGGAAATGTTATTTTTACTCTAAGAAAAGAAATTGATTTACAAATTACCCTTAATGAAATGAATGAAATATAAAATATAAAAGAAGGAAGAAAAGGAAATGTTATTTAACTAATCTATTTTGCATAAAAATAAATCAATCCTTGGATGGTTAAAATCTGAGGTATGTTAGACTATTCTATGTTAGCAAAACATCTATGGAAAACATCTAATTGAACATATTCTATTTTTAAACAAAGCATCATTATAAATTCTATTGAACTTTGAATTATGTTCTATTTATAAAAAATAAATCTATATTCTATCTATCAATTGAAAACACTAATTTTATGAAAACAGAGCATTTGATCTACTTTTTAAATCTATCTAAAATGATCGAAGTAAAATTCTAATCTAACTCTGTCCTAGTTTTAAATCTACCTAAGAATGATCAAAATATAACTCTAATCTAACTTTGTTCTACATTCCATGGAACGAAAGCATAAAATCTATTACTATGAAATTGAACTGACTGTGCTAATTAAATTCAAATTTAACTAAGGCAAGAAAAGAATGACATAGTATCTATTGCGCAAAACAATATGTCTAATCTAAATCCTATGGTTGTTATGTACTCAAATGCAAGAATTGATTTCAATTGGAATCTGACAGAGTCATGGTAACGAAACAATTCATGAGAGCATAAGATATAACAATCAATTGTGCATAAATGTAAACAACTAATTCAGAAAAAAATTAGAAACTAATTGACATGGAATTAAACTATGGAATGATGAGAAATTAAATTATGAATCGTCGAGAATTTAAACTACAAAATGATGAGAATTTAAGCTATGCAATGACAATAAATTAAACTACAAAATCACTATAAAAACCTCCTTTCCATGCAGGGGCCCTCTACAATAGAATGAGTGTAAATATACTTAGGCTATCCACACATCAATGGTCTGGAACTGGTCTTCTTCATTAACAAAGCATAGTTTAAAAATGTATCATAGTATTAACACAAAATCAAGCTTGTTCCCGGTTTCGACAAATCCATATTTATACAAGGTTTTAAATTAATTGTCTGAGACAATTTCACATATGGAAAGAAAAGTAAAGCTAAGACTAGAAGTCTAATCTGAAGGAAAGCCTTCATGGCTCTTTCTCGATTTGCTACGTAAGAGAAAATTGAGAATCTTCATCTGTTGATCTCATTCCTTATCTTGACTGAACTTTGACCGCGAGTGTAGGCATAATCCTTCTCAAAATTGAACAAGAAAGTAGGATATGATCCATATATGTGTTGGAAAAATACTGAGAGGGGGGATGAATTAATATTTAGAGCTGACTGACATTTTTTTAGTTTTCCTTTCTCTTAAAACCATATGTTACATTATTGCATCCAACTTGTATGTCCAGAGATCTTATTATGTCTTTACTTAGATCATTGCATCATTTATTCATCAGATAAGCAGTAAGCATGAACAAAAATAACAGAACAAACCATCAAACATAAGCAACACATATGAACACCAGGATTTAAGGTGGAAACCCAATTTGGGAGAAAACCACCGCTGCTGTTATCTCAGTCTTCAATATTTATTATAAAGAAAACTTCTTACAATTTTATGTTGGTGCAGACTTATACCAGCACGCAGACACCCACCTGCAGAAAGCTACAACCTTCTCTCATTTACCAGCCTCTCCTGGAAGGGAGCTACAACCCCCTGCTCTCATTTACCAGCTACCACTGGAAGGGAGCTACAACCCCCTCACCGAAGGCTTCGATCCTCAGATCTACTGCGGACCACGTTTCATCCACTTCCACACAACATATCTTGTAGGCCACCAGATTTATTTATTTTCTTCAGAGGTGCATCCTTAATTCAGTTTTCTCAGCAATCTGTTACCCATTCCATATAGATATGCTTCAGAGTGAAGTATTCATTCACAACCCTTACTCATGCATACGTTCTTCATGATTTTGTTAGTCAATTAAACCAGGAATTAATCATCATCTGATCTAGAGATCTTGATCAATCATCATATTCACAAGTGCACCATAGATTCAGATATATCAGAGTTTCTTCATACAGATATTTCTAAAAGAGAGTCGTTTATTATCAACCCTTTCGCATGCACACCATTCTTCATGATTCTCATCACCTTATATAGTTTTCGCCTTTATTAAAACCTTGGGTCAAAACCATTCAATTTCTAATGGTATTTTTGGACGGGGTCAAAATAGATAATCCAGCGGGGTTTCCATAACTCATACTTTTCTGTTGATCTTGGTAATTAATTTAATACTTTTGAACTTAACTTAAGGATTAAGGTTAACCCTTCGCATTTTGACGCTTTCAAACAATATGGTAAACCTTTGACCCCGGGCCCACAAATATAGTCAATAGCCAATCAAATACGTGCATGGTACCAAAGGTAAACTTCGCACAAGTCCAGCGTCTGATCACCGTTCGATAGCAAGCTTCCAGATCAACGACATATATGCATATCGCTTGACCTCCGATGCTGAACGTTAACGTGCGATGGCCCGCCGCACTTTGGTTATTCTTTGTGCACCTTCCTCATATGACCATTGTCCGATGGCTTCCCTCTAGATCAACGACGCACAACAATATCGCTGGGCGTCCTGGGTCAAACTATAACACGCGATGGCACACAGTGACAAGCATTTTTCCGTGGGTCCTCCTTGCCATGTGTCGAGTGATTTATGGAATCGCTCCCAACTCCTCAAATACCGCTCACTCCGCATAGGCGGTGCGATGACAACCGTAAACCACCTTCACTGTTCACTCGGTCATGGTTCCGCTCTTCCACGCAAGGTTCCGTCACCTTTTCAATGTATTATTATAATTAAGTTGCGCTTTAAGGTTTTTCCTTTTATTACAGTTCCATTGCTAAGTTTAACGCTTTGTTCACAATTTCGTTTGAGTCTTTATACATTCTTTACACCGGTTGCTACCTTCCGACCTTGACACAACACAATGTCACTCTGTCTTCAATTTTGCTATGATATATATAATATATCAACCTTTCAGAGTTCTATCCTGTGACAGTTCCGCTTCTAATTGCACATTCAAGTTCTTGATTCCGCAAACTGATCACTGTACTATGGTCCATCGCAATTATAATCTTCGCTACATTCATCATATCTCTGCAACCATTAATTCCTTCAACGGATCATAGATTACCATTCACTTATTCCTTATCACAGATTACCATTCACATATTATATATTTTTTATTTTATTCGATGGCCTTTTTCTCCTACTCTGTCTCTGGACAATTCTGCTTCAATTATGCATTCTAATTCTATTCACTGTCTCTACGTTGTCTACTACCTTAGTTCCTTATCTGCCTTGCTTCCTCTCTGCTTCTTTGCTCTTTCTGCTATCTCTCTGCTTCTTGTTTAATGCTGCTCCTTGCTTCTCTGTTTTCCTTGTTGCTGTTCAGATGCTCCTTCTTTGCTACTTCCTTTGCCATCAATGACAACATTTCCAACAATATGGACCATTTCAAAGCTACCCATATGACTTGCTTCCTAATTTTCTTCTTGAAACTCGTCAAACAATATCAGTGGTTGCAGAAAAAAAGTTAGCTACAAAATTGCACGAATTCTGTAGCTAATTAAAAAAATTCATCTAAATAACAAGAAACATTATAATATAAAATAGAGATCATTTAAATGCCTTCTCAGATGTAAAATATGTCAATTATCACTGATTTAGTTTATGGATTTGTGAAAAAGGAAGAAAATATGGTGGAAAAAGATGTCAAAATAGGAACAATTTTGAGGTTCTACATACCCCCACTAAGAGACCATTGAATGTCCTCATGCAATTTCCAAAATTGTGAGACTTCACCTTTTACTGCATTTGTTTTGATACCTCTGCCAGTACATCCAATTTCATATTATTTCCTTTCTTTGAAGTGATTGCCATTCTTGGTTTCTTCATGAGGAGTTTGTAATTCAAACTAATGACTTTTCTGTTCAGGTAGCCATTCCTTTTCTTCAGTTTCTTGTTCATTTTATACCATAGCCCCAAATTTAGAATAATATTGTCACTGATGAACTTTTCTAAGCGATTTTGTTCCTTCAGAGATTCATTTTCTTGCTTGATGTGTCTGTTAAGTATCTCTAGTTCATATATTTCTTGCTTCAAAGTGTTCACTAGAGGTTCTTGTGGACTGTTAGGCTTCTCTTCAACACTTGGATTTCCTTCTGCATGTCTCTTTTCTAAGGACTCAATGTATTCATAAATCCCTTGTTATTTTGGATCAATTTCTGGGGTCCTTCTGCTTGGATTGTTTATAGGAGAGGTAGTAATAGGTGATGGTACTTGGGGCTCTTCATCTAAATCAAAAAACTCTGCTTCATGTGGGGATGTATTCTTCAAGGGTTTATGAAGTCTGGAACTTCTCCTTGGCTGTGGAGGGCTTAATATTTATGAGTTTATAACTTTTCCCTTTTCCTTTACATTACCTCTCTTTTTGTAACCACTCTGTTTCTTATTCTTCAGTAGTTCTGCAATGGTGATTTCTTCATCTTCTGGTTGTGGTTGAGGTGAGAATTTGTCTTCAATGTAGGTATCAACCTTTCTCCTCCTACTTCTTTTGGCCTTATCATCCTGTTACACAACATTTTTTCACTGTTCCTTAAATCCACAACTCGCACATTGGAGGGTCGTTTCTGTGACCAATGCACAGTGTCATGCTTTGCAAATTACATCCTTGCATCCCTTTTGATGAAGGAAACATTCTTCTTGTTGACATTTCCTTAAGAAGAGCTGTTAAAATCCCTATTTTTTCCTTGGCGCGAGTAGCCCTTTACCTCCTCGCGCCGACCTGGGAATTTTACACTAAGCCCGCGCCACTTGGCGCTCTGTCCCAGTGTAATGCCTGCGCCAAGCTATTTATGAATTTAAAAAAAAAAATAGAGGTGGAGGTTCCACTCCAACCACCTCAGGGATGAGTCATTGGGAGTGGTTGAACAGAAACAACCACAGGCTCCCTCCTTTAGTTAGTAGTTTCCACCTCCCTTGGAACACTCCCAAAGGATAGGCCTCCCTCCCACCTTTGTAGGGATCCCAACCTCCTCCTTTGCCTCTATATAAACAAGCCTTCTCTCTTTATGAAAATTAGCTAAAGCTAAACAAAGAGAATTATACAGCTGAAGTGTTGAACTTGAAAGACCAAGCTATAGTTGAATAACTGAGTTATTGAGAAGGTAGAACAAGGGAAAAATCCATCGAGAGGGCCTTTACCCCGTCCGAATTCCCCGACAAGCTTTGAGACGTGCTTCACCCTAACCCCGCTAGAGGATACCACAACGTCAGAGCATGGTTGTATCTCTTCTTTCTACCTATTAATATAAGTGACTATTGTCTGGTTCCTGTCTTATGTTTTATCTTTATCGAATGCAATATGCTAGTCCTCTCTGACTGACTAGTAGATTTTGGATGAAATTAGTATGCAGAATGTGGTTGTTGTTTTCTGATCTTTGTGCAGGTGTCCAAGTGCAATAAGCGGAGGGATTTTGATTTTCCTTCGATCAGGAGTGAGAGGTTCCCATCACCACTATGATTTATAACAACAGCATTGGACCACAGGTAGGCTATATTTTCATGTCCTCTTTCATTCGAATATGTAGGAACCTAAACCTTAGCATGATTCCTTGTTACTAAACCCACCCTAGAGCTAGAGGGATCGTCTATGTCTGCAGAGAGCATTTACCTACATAACAAGTTGGCGACTCCGCTATGGATCAGTGTGAGTTTGTCTTTGATCTTGTTGAGTATTTTTTTGGGTTTTTGTCTTGTTGTTTACCTTTCTGGTTGTTTAACTATGCTTCAAACCCTTGTTCAGCCCAAAAGTGTCAAGATTGACCTCTGCTCTATTGAATTTTTTCCCTTTTCATTGGTTAATTGGCTTGGCATGGTTTTCCCCTGAATAGTCGCGCTGATTGGTGCATGTTGATTTTGTAGCACTTGTGCCATCCCTTGTTTGGCACGGAATACTGCCTCACAATTGCGCCGACCCCTGTGAGTTTTTGCGTGTCAAATTTTAATGAGTTTTTGGTCAGTTGTCTTTGTTTTTGGGTTCTTCTTGAGAGTAATTGAAGTGTTTTGGACTGTCTTTGATTGCTGGAAGCTCATTTTCCTCAGTTTTTTATCCATTTCTTATTAGTGTGATTTGAGGTCTTAGGGTTTCTGAGTGCCTTGGTGCACTGTGCCTTCTATTTGGAGATCGATTTTCTTAATAGTTGTCGAATTCGTTCCCTGTTCGATTGCTCTTGGTCTCTTTGATCTTGTTGAGTATGTTCATTGGTTGAATAATCATTACCTTGCTTGTTTGATTTTTCTTCCTCTTACTCCAAGCACCAATTACATTGCTTTCATGGGCCATTTTGGAGATTTCTCTTTGATTTGAAAAGATTGTAGCATTGGTTTGGGTATTGTTGTGTTTGTTTTATGTTGGAGGAGTCATTCCATTTCAACTTTTACATTTTCTCTCTCAAGCTAGTGTTTAGTTTTTGTTTTCATGTCATTTAGTGCATTGTTTTCTCTATTGCATTGAAAAAACCAAAATATTGCATTTATTTTTCTTTGAAAATGAAACGTTCTCTCGCATAACTAGCATTGCATCGACTAGGAAAGAGTTTTGGTTTTTTGTAGATTGCATTAGATGCATTAGTGGATGTTTTCACATGATTTTAGTATTTTCTATCGCTTGAAAGTTTTCTTTCCTTCTCGTAGATAGCTTTTATTGAACGAAAATGATATCCTTCTGCATATAGTTTTGCATTTAGGAATATTTCAGATCTAACATACGTTAAGGCCTGGAAATTGAAACTTAATCCAAGATCAACGTGAAAATATATTTCAGTTAACCTAAGGCAACATTGAAACCTAACGAAATATTCTAGTGGTCTAAGTTAAAGACGTGTTTCGGCGTCTTAAAACCTATTAGATGTCGTTTTCCATCTGGCTTCAGACAACGCTAGTATAGACTTGTGCTCCCTATACCATCGAGTATATAAAGGAAGACCCCTCTATGTTGCAATCCTTTTATCCATAGGAAGTAGAGTCTGCCGCCCTGTAACCGTGGTACACCGAACACATCATTCAGGGAGATTACCTACACGTACATGAAGTCCTTGGTCATTTCTCTTTCATTTGATCACCAAGGTGTATATGGTAGTTCACAAAAACTTGGCATACCCTCTTTCTTAGATTACCTGAGCAGTCATTTTTTATCTTTACTGACTCCTTAAATTTAAAAATATCATCGAGCACTTGTCCTTTCACGCTCGTTCAAAGTTGAAAGTGACTAGAGTCATCTTTTGTCTGTTTCCTGACTCTTAAAACATGAAACAAAAAAGTTTGGTTTTAGTGTCGTAAAATAAACTATTAATGATCACACACCCATAAAAGCTTCAGCACTTGGATTGTTTTCATTTGCCTCGGTTTTTTAGTCTTTTCTTAGATCTTTCTTTTTCCTTCTTGTTGAGATGCAGTCACGGTGGCGGAACCACTAGTTTCGTCATCCTCGCTCCCTTCTAGAGGTAGTCATTTACTGGACAGTTCATTTGAAACTCCTCAATCCTCTAGGTCAGACGAGCTTCAACAGCCTATTCTCCTGTCAGTCTTACCCCTTGCTACCTGGTCTCTCGTTGATGAGCTATTTGAGTTCAATTGGCCTCCCTCGGGTGCTTGGTCTGGTTTCAGGGACGAGGAAGAATTCCCTCCTCTTATGTTGGGATCACCATTTTTATCTGTTGTTATACCTCCTAGTCCCCATAGTCTTTTTGAAGATCTTACGCAGGAGTCAGACATGGACACATCAGGTCCTATTGGTAGTGATGGAATTCCTGTTTCTACAGAAGACTATCAAATTTTCCCTGAAAAAACCACTTATGTGTCTCCTCAATCTTCACCATCGGTGTCATTTCCTACTAGATATAGGTCTTTGGGTCAGATTATTGTTGGTGTTGCCTCCATGGTAGCATCTACTCCATCCAGGAGTCTAGTCCTTCCATCTTTAGGATTGTCACCGATGACACCTGCTTCATCAGTTGCTGTTACATCTGTCCCAGTTAAACCTACTGTCTATGCGGTTGCGTCTACGCCTATCACTCAGTCACTAGCAGCCTCGACTGAGATACTGGTGGCCTCACTTTTGAAGAGTATCTATTGGCTATTCATCAACAGAACTGTTAGGTTTCTAAATAGCCTCATGCTCCTGTTAATCTGCCACACCATTATGAGGAATATGGTAATCCTATTTATTTTCCCTATCTTACTCCTCATCACTATGATGTTGTCGATAACCCCATCTATGTGTTTCCTACTCCCCATAATTATGATGATCATGGTGTTCCTGTATATGAACCCTATAAAATCATTCCTGAGATTGAGAGGAATTATCAGGTGAAACCCCCTGGCCCACAAGGACATCCCTTTCAGGGACAACCTTCAGCTCAGTCGGGATTTACATACAGTCCTTAGGGACAACCTTATGGTCCATAGGGCCAACCTTTACAAGGCCAGCCCATGGTCCAACAAGGACAACCTCAGAGGCCTTCTGGTCAACCTTTGTATCAATGAGGACCTTTTTATGGTCCTGGGGGGAAAATCTATTCGTCTCAGGGACAACCTTTTGTCCAATAGTCGAGATCATATACTCAAACTGGTCCGAAATTTGGGAAACAGGACAAACCTACGGTCCTCCTCAGGGGCAACTTTGGACCATATGACTCCCATCAGGCCTTTGCTCAGGCTGAAGCACCCTGGTGGATCTCTGACATCTGGTTCAATGCAGCTGCGGAAGAAACCTACTCAACCATTAACGTGGCTCGGTTTTCTCCATGACAATTTTACTGCAGCTACAGTGGGGTTCTCCACACCAGCTAACACAATTGATCGCTGTTGAGGCGGTTCACCCTATTTATTCTTCTTGGACCCACTTATCAATAGCCAGCTCAACCCCAAGGTTGTTATCCTCGCCGGTCAATATCGACCCAGGTATATGGTGTACTCAGGTTTTGCTTATCACCCTCAATCTCGGTTCCGTGTAATCAACCTGCAAGGCCACACTTGTTCCACTGCAAAATCCTCAACAAGGACCTCCAATGGTATGCCAGATAGTCTCAATGTCAAGCAGTGCCCAGACCTATCACCCATATCATCCAAATCATGAATAATGAGAACCCATGGGGGCAGACTTTTTCTCAAACAGGATGGAATGCAAGTTCGGGTTCTTATCAAGGACCTGTTATGCCTTTTAGCCCTCAATTACCATTTCTCACCACGTTCGAGTTACCGGATGTGTCAAAGTTGACGAATGATCCTACTCTTCACAACCTGTATTGGCCTTTAGTTCTAACTAAGATTCCTGGTGATTGTCCCAAATTTGAGGGAAAATCCAGAGAAGACCCCCAAGCACATGTTATGACTTACCACTTGTGGTGTTCCTCTAACTCTTGGGTTGATGATTCCATTCGGCTTCATCTTTTCCAACGGAATCTTACTGGTGTTGCTGCTAAGTGGTATATCGAGCTCTCTCGTGGTATCTTTCAAGATTTAAAATCTCTCAGCTTCTTGACATTTCCTTACTCATTTCAGTTATTGGTTCATTAGAAGGTACAGGACAACTCTCCTCAACTCTGGGGATGTCATTGGGAGTGGTTGAACTGAAACAACCACAGGCTCCCTCCTTTAGTTAGTAGTTTCCACCTGCCTTGGAACACATCTAAAGGATAAGCCTCCCTCACACCTTTGTAGGGATCCCAACCTCCTCCTTTGCCTCTCTATAAACAAGCCTTCTCTCTTTATGAAAACTAGCTGAAGCTAAACAAAGAGAATTATATAGTTGAAGTGCTGAACTTGAAAGACCAAGCTATAGTTGAATAATTGAGTTATTAAGAAGGTAGACAAGGGAAAAATCCATCAAGAGGGCCTTTACCCCATCCGAATTCCCCGACGAGCTTTGAGACGTGCTTCACATAAGCCACACTGGAGGAGACTGCAACATCAGAGCATAGTTGTATTTCTTCTTTCTACCTATTAATATAAGTGACTATTTCCTGGTTCCCGTCTTGTGTTTTATCTTTATCGAATGCAATATGCTAGTCCTCTCTGAATGACTAGTAGGTTTTGGATGAAATTAGTATCTAGAATGTGGTTTTCATTTTATGATCTTTGTGCAGATGTCCAAGTGCGATAAGCAGAGGGATTTTGATTTTCCTTCGATCAGGAGTGAGAGGTTCCCATCACCACTACGATTGCCGATGACAGCATTGGACCACAGGTAGGCTATCTTATCGCGTCCTCTTTCATTTGAATATCTAAGAACCTACACCTTAGCATGATTCCTTGTTACTAGACCCACCTTGGGGCTAGAGGGATTGTCTCTGTCTGTAGAGAGGATTTACCTACATAACAAGTTGGCGACTCTGCTGGGGATCAGCGTGAGTTTGTCTTTGATCTTGTTGGGTTGTTTTTTTGGGTTTTTGTCTTGTTGTTTACCTTTTCTAGTTGTTTAACTATGCTTCAAACCCTTGCTTAGCCCTAGAGTGCCAAGATTGACCTCTACTCTGTTGAGTTTTTTTCCTTTCCATTGGTTAACTGGTTTGGCGCGGTTTTCCCCTGAATAGTCGCGTCGATTGGCGTATGTTGCTTTTGTAGCACTCGCGCCATCCCCTGTTTGGCGCTGAATACTGCCTCACAGTCGCGCCGAACCCTGTCAGTTTTTGGGTGTGATTTTTTCATGAGTTTTTGGTCAGTTGTCTTTGTTTCTGGGTTCTTCTAGAGTAATTTAAATGCTTTGGACTATTTTTGATTGTTGGAAGCTCATTTTCCTCAATTGTTTGTCCATTTCTTATTAGTGTGACTTGAGGTCTTAGGGTTTCTGAGTGCCTTGGTACACTGAGCCTTCTGTTTGGAGATCGAGTTTCTTGATAGTTGTCGAATTTGTTCCCTGTTCGATTGCTCTTGGTCTCCTTGATCCAGTTGAGTATGTTCATTGGTTGAATGATCATTGTCTTGCTTGTTTGATTTTTCTTCCTCCAAGCACCGATTACATTGCTTGCATGGGTCATTTTGGAGATTTCTCTTTGATTTGAAAAGATTGTAGCATTGGTTTGGGTATTGTTGTGTTTATTTTATGTTAGAGGAGTCATTCTGTTTCAAATTTTACATTCGCTCTCTCAAACTAGTGTTTAGGTTTGTTTTTCATGTCATTTAGTGCATTGTTTGCTCTATTGCATTGAAAAAACCAAAATATTGCATTTCTTTTTTCTTTGAAAATGAAACGTTCTCTTACATAACTAGCATTGCATAGGCTAGGAAAGAGTTTTTTGTTTTTTGTAGATTGCATTAGATGCATTAGTGGATGTTTTCACATAATTTCAGTATTCGCTATTGCTTGAAAGTTTTCTTTCCTTCTCGTAGATAGCTTTTATTGAACTAAAATGGTATCCTTCTGCATATAGTTTTGCATTTAGAAAGATTTTAGATCTGACATACGTTAAGGCCTGGAAATTGAAACTTAATCCAAGATCAACATTAAAATCTATTTCAATTAACCTAAGGCAACATTGAAACCTAACGAAATATTCTAGTAGTCTAAGTTAGAGACATGTTATGGCGTCTTAAAACCTAGTAGCTGTCATTTTCCATCTGGCTTCAAACAGTGCTAGTATGGACTTGTGCTCCTCGTATCGTCAAGTATATAAAGGGAGACCCCTCTAGGTTGCAATCCTTTTATCCATAGGAAGCCGAGTCTGCCGCCCTGTAACCATGATACACCGAACACAGCATTCGGGGAGATTACCTGCACATACGTCAAGTCCTTGGTCATTTATCTTTCATTTGATCACCAAGGTGTATATGGTAGTTCACGGAAACTTGGCATACCCTCTTGCTTAGATTACCTAAGCAGTCATTTTTGATCTTTATTGACTCCTTAAATTTGAAAATATGATCGAGCACTTGTCCTTTCACGCTTGTTCAAAATTGAAAGTGATTAGAGTCATTTTTTGTTTGTTTCTTGACTCTTAAAACATGAAACAACAAAGTATGGTTTCAGTGTCATAAAATAATCTACCCACGATCACACGCCCATAAAATTTTCAGCACTTGGCTTGTTTTTGTTTGCCTCAGTTTTTGAGTCTTTGCTCAGATATTTCTTTTTCCTTCTTGTTGAGAAGCAGTCACGGTGGCGGAACCACCGGTTTCATCGTCCTCGCTCCCTTCTAGAGGTAGTCCTTTACCGGAAAGTTCATTTGAAACTCCTCAATCCCCTAGGTCTGCCAAGCTTCAGCAGCCTATTCTCCCATCAGTCTTACCCCTTGCTACCTGGTCTCCCGCTGACGAGCCAGTTGAGTTCAATTGGCCTCCCTCGGGTGCTTGGTCTGGTTTCGAGGACGAGGAATAATTCCCTCCTCTTACGTCGGGATCACCATTTTTATCTGATGTTATACCTCCTAGTCTCCGTAGTCTTTTCAAAGATCTTACGAAGGAGTTAGACATGGACACATCAGGTCCTATTGGTAGTGATGGAATTCCTGTTTCTACAAAAGAGTATCAAATTTTCCCTGAAAACATCACTCAGGTGTCTACTCAATATTCACCATTGGTGTCACTTCTAGCTGGATATAGGTCTTTGGGTTAGATTATTGCTGGTGTTGCCTCCATGGCAGCATCTATTCCATCTAGGAGTCCAGTCCTTCCATCGTTAGGATTGTCACCGACGACACCTGCTTCATCGGTTGCTGTTACGTCTATCCCAGTTCAACCTATTGTCTGTGCGGCTGCGTCTGCGCTGGTCACTCAGTCACCAGTAGCCTCGACTGAGATTCCTGGTGGCCTCAATTTTGAAGAGTATATATTGGATATTCATCAACAGAACTCTCAGGTTTCTCAGCAGCCTCATGCTCGAGTTAATCTGCCACACCATTATGAAAAATATGGTAATCCTGTTTATTTGCCTTATCTTACTCCTCATCACTATGATGCAGTCAGTACCCCCATCTATGCATTTCCTACTCCCCATCATTATGATGAGCGTGGTGTTCCTGTTTATGACCCCTATGAAATCGTTCCTGAGATTGGGAGGACTTATCAGTTGCAACCCCCTGGCCCACAAGGACAACCCTTTCAGGGACAACCTTCAGCTCAGTCGGGATTTGCATATGGTCCTTCGGGACAACCTTACAGTCCACAGGGCCAACCTTTACAAGGCCAGCCCATGGTCCAACAAGGACAACCTCAGGGGATTTTCGGTCAACCTTTGTATCAACCAGGACCTTCTTACGGTCTTTGGGGGAAAATCTATTCATCTCAAGGTCAAAATTTTGTCCAAAAACTGGGATCATATACTCAAACTGGTCCAAACATTGGGCAACAAGGAGAACCCTCTGGTCCTCCTCCGGGGCAACCTGGACCATTGCAACCATCAAGCCAACCTACTCAGCCAAGGAAACCTAGTGGCTCTTAGCATCTATTTCAATCTACTCCGCAGGGACAACCTACTCACCCAGCCCAACAACTGGATCAGTCTGCTCAACATCAATTTTACTCTGCTTCACATCTGACGAGGTCCTGCACCTGATGTCCTGTTAGTGCACCAGTAGTAGAGTTCTACTGTTTATTCAGCTCAACAGGGACCCACTTATCAATAGCCCGCTCAACCCCAAGGAGTTTATTATCCTCGCGGACAATATCGACCGGTATATAGTGTGCCTCAAGGTTTTACTTATCACCCTCAATCTCAGTTCCCATATAATCAACCGCAAGGCCATACTTACATTCCACTGCAAAATCCTCAACAAGGACCTCGATATCCCCCATATCATTTGAATCCTTCGGGACAGAACCCATGGGGGAAGATTTTTTTCTCAAATAGGATGGAATGCAAGTTTGGGTTCTTGTCAAGGACCTGTTATGCCTTTTAACCCTCAATTACCATTTCTCGCCACATTGGAGTTACTGGATGTGTCAAAGTTGATGAATGATCCTATTCTTCACAACCTGTATTGGCCCCTGGTTATGACTAAGATTCCTATTGATTGTCCCAAATTTAAGGGCAAGTCCGAAGAAGACCCCCAAGCACATGTTATGACCTACCACTTGTGGTGTTCCTCTAACTCTTGGGTTGATGATTCCATACGGCTTCATCTTTTCCAACGGACTCTTACTGGTGCTGCTGCTAAGTGGTATATCGAGATCTCTCATGGTATCTTTCAAGATTTCAACTCTCTTTCTATGGCGTTCCTTACTTATTTTCGAGTTATGAGTCGTTAGTAGGATTGGACCATGGCATCTCCTCACCTCCTCGGGGATGAGTCATTGGGAGTGGTTGGGCCCAGTGCAACCACGGAGCTCCCTCCTACCGTTAGTGGTTTCACCTCCCTTGGAACACTCCTAAAGGGACAGACCTCCCTCCCACCTTTGTATGGATCAGCCTCTCTTTCCTCTATCATAAACAAGCCTTCTCTCTATTTATGAAAACTAGCTAAGGCAGAAAAAGAAGATTATGGTGAAGTAGTGAACTGAAGACCAAGCTATAGTTGAATAACTGAGTTATTGAGAAGGTAGAACAATGGAAAAATCCATCGAGAGGGCCATTACCCCGTCCGAATTCCCCAACGAGATTTGAGACATGCTTCACCCGAGCTCCGCTGGAGGAGACCGCAACGTCAGAGCATGGTTGTATCTCTTCTTTCTACCTATTAATATAAGTGACTATTGTCTGGTTCCTGTCTTGTGTTTTATCTTTATCGAATGAAATATGCTAGTCCTCTCTGACTGAATAGTAGATTTCGGATGAAATTAGTATGTGGAATGTGGTTGTCGTTTTTTGATCTTTGTGCAGGTGTCCAAGTGCGATAAGCGGAGGGATTGTGATTTGCCTTCGATAAGGAGCGAGAGGTTCCCATCACCACTACGATTGCCGACAACAGCATTGGACCACAAGTAGGCTATCTTATCGCATCCTCTTTCATTCGAATATCTAAGAACCTACACCTTAGCATGATTCCTTGTTACTAGACCCACCCTATGGCTAGAGGGATCGTCTCTGTCCAAAGAGAGGATTTACCTACATAACCCATCCTTAGGCTATTCTTGTGCTTCTTCTTGAAAATGATTCTTGATTAGGAAAGTTTCCTATGAGTCTCCTATACTCTTTAAATGAAATTCAATGAGTATCTTTATCAGTCCACGATGATACATGATATTTTCTATGGATTGGATTCTTTTCTGCACAATTCCTGACATTTTCTTTAAGTTGTTCAATAGGAAGTATCGGAGGTTTATTTCTCCATCCTCTAGGAAATTCATTAATATACTAGCATGGTAGACAAACATACAACCCAATCTACCCTCACAAGTAAAAAAAATTGAATAATTGACAGCATGTTCCTCCATTTTTTTTTAAGTGTCGTACTGAGAATTCCCTTCTTAAAAATAGTAGTGTCCATACCTGGATTTTTCAGAAAAATATTCCATTCTTCTCCATGAAATTTCCCATCCTTGAACCATCATTCACCAGTTTTCAGAAGTTTCGTGGCTTCTGCTATGAAGGACTCTATGTCACCTAAAAATTTATGTCCCCAATCTCTACCTCTGCTCTATCGAAGGCTCTCGCGAAGGATTTGGTGACCTCTTTGTGGAACCGATCGAAATTTTCTATGAACTGAAGCCATTGTACCTTCTATATAATTTCCTTCATCTGTGGATAACCTTCCATGAATTTTCCTCCCACATGCACGGTTCTTACTATTAGACCCATGTCTCTATTGTAAGGATTTTTCGCCTTCAAAATTGTTCCTCTTCGACCAGGTGTTTTGAGGGTTTGGCTCTGAGTTAAGAATATCGGAAGGAGATTGTAGAGACGTGCAGGTAAAATAGATATTCGGGTGAGGGTTTAGGAACATGAGTAAGCGGGTTATGGAATGAGATATGACCGTTAATCATTAATGGATGAAATCGGTCTTGATCATTATGGGATATGATACGGATGAAGTGGCGAACTATGGATTTGTGGTGTGAACTGAGTACAATCAATTTTAATGATGACAATTTGAGGTGGAAACATATGATCATCTAAATTATATACACTAATGTTTTTTAACCCTATTATTTAAAAAAAAATTGTAACATACCTTGGAACTAACCTTTGTTGATCTTCTTTCTTATTGATTTCTTAGGTGTCTTTTCAGCATGATCTTCAATGGAGTCTTCAATTTCTTCTGTTCAGTATGTCCTGCTTCAATAGGATGCAAAAGTGTAACACAGCTGCAAAATGTGATGACAACTGTAGATTATTCTGAGAGCTACAGAAATGTAACAATTCTGTAGCTAATCTCTTATTTCTTCTGAAAAAGAAAGGGAACAAAGAATTTGGGATTTTTAGAATGGGATAAAATATAAGATGTCAGAAATGATATCTGATTTTCACCTTGTATTTTCTGTATAAGGATGCCAATCATTGATTGGTTTTCATATTGATACAATTATTATTATTTTTCCTCTCTCTTTTTTTGAATAATATATATATATAATTATTTATTTATATATATATATGAAAAATTAAAAGAAGACTAAGTTGGGAAAGAAGGAGGATTCTTCTTCAACAACTTCATATCAGGATTGTCTTGAAAAAAATTGATAAATTCCTCCTTTGTAATTGGTTTATGATAGACCTTTATTTGATGTCAATTCACAAGAAGAGGTACCTTTTATTCATCAATTGCCCTTATCCTGACTGCCCCATTGTCAAAGACTTTTTCGATCTTGTAAGGCCCAAGCCAATGAGTCTAAAATTTTCCTTGGAAGTCTTTGAACTTTGAATCGAACAAAAGTGCCCAATCTCCTGCTTGAAATTTTCTTTCTTTTATGTATTTATCATGCCATCTGGACCTTTGTTGTTGAATTAGGCTGGTCTTTTGAACTGCATCTTGCCTGATCTCATCAAGCTCATTGAGTTTGTCCATTCTGTGCTTTTGGGCTTCTGATAAATCAAGTCCCAATTTGACTATTGTTTTGAAGGTTTTGATCTGGAACTCTATTGGAAACAAGACTTGCTTCTCATAAACAAGTTCATAGAGAGTATGTCATGTTTTATTCCTCGATGTAGTGCAGTAGGCCCATAAGGCTTCAGGAAGCCTTTCTGCCTAATCCTTCCTATGTAGATGTACAGTCTTTGTGAGGATTTCTTCGATCACTTTATTGGTGGACTCCACTTGTCCATTTTCCTGTGGATGATATGGAGTAGAATTTCTATGTTTGATCTTATATTTCTCCACAATCTTTTGCACTATCCTGGATGTAAACTGAGATCCCTGATTTGTCACAATTTCCCTTGGGACACCAAAATGACTGAAAATATCCTAAAAAATAAATGAAACTACAACACTTTCATTAGCAAAAGAAATTGCTTTAGCTTCTACCCATTTAGTGACATAATCAGTGCAAACCGGAATATACCTCTTTTGTTTTGATGTTGGATTGATTGGTCCAACAAAATCAAGAGCCCATTTTTCAAAGGGTTCGATGAGTACTTAAGGTTGTAAGGGCATTTCATCTGTAGGAACAAGTTTCCCCATTCTCTAATAATTGTCACACCTTTTGACATACTCCTTGGCATCTTTAAATATGGATGGCCAATAATATCCTAAATTAAGGATTTTATACGCGGTCCTCTTACCAGAAAAGTGTCCACCACAAGGTTCATCGTGGCATGCCTTCAGAATTTCAATTATTTCATCTTCTCGTACACATCTCCTGATGATGAGATCTGGACCTGTTTTATACAATTCATCATTTACCCATGAATATAATGCACTTTTTTGAATTATTTTTCTCTTTTCTCTAGGAAACAAGTATGCTGGTAATTTTCCTGTAGCTAAGTAGTTAGCAATGTCTGCAAACCATGAAGATTTAGTAGATATTGCAAAAAGATATTCATCAGGAAAATTATCCTCGACTGGAGTATCATTATTTTCATTTTGAATTCTAGACAAGAAATCAACAACTGTGTTTTTTTTTCCTGGTCGGTCTAGAATGGTGATGTCAAATTCTTGCAGGAGTAATAACCATATTGTGATTCTACCATTAGTGATTGATTTATTCATTAAATACCTAATTGCAGAATGATCTGTGTGAATAAAGGTTTCATAGCCAGTGATGTAGTGTCTAAACATTTTAATAGCATATGCAATAACTAGAAACTCTTTTTCAGTAACAATGTAATTTAACTCAACAGGAGTTAAATTTTTGCTTGTATAGTAGATGGAATAGGGGTTCAAATATTTTTGTCCTAATATAGCTCCAATTTTGTCCTCTTAAGATGGGTGCCTTAGATATTTTTGCTTTTAAGGTTTAAAATTTCATTTGGAAATCAAGATTCCAACTAAATTCACAATCTTTGGTAAGTAATTTGAAGAGTGGAGATGCAATTTTCGTGAATTTTTCTATAAATATTCTATAGTACCCTGTAAAACCAAGAAAAATTCTAACATCCTTTTGACAATTTGGAATTGATAATTTGGAGATGACTTCAACTTTGGATGAGTCTACTTTAATTCCATCCCTTGAAATGTGGTGTCCTAAAAAAATTCCTTCAGTAAACATCATAAAGAATTTTTCATGACTTAGTGAAAGATTTTCTTCTTTACAATTTTAAGAACTTTTTCAAAATTTTCAAGAGCCTCTTCAAAATAATTTCCATAAACTATAAAATCATCCACATACACTTCCACACAATCATGTATTAGATCAGATAAAATTCCTAATACTGCTCTTTGGAATTTTTTAGGTGCATTGCATAATCCAAAAGGAAGTACTCGGTAAGCATAGGTTCCCCATGGACGGTGAATGTGGGTTTATATTGGTCTTCAGGTGCTACTTGAATTTGATTGTAACCACTAAAACCACCCAAGAATGAGAAATATTTCTTCCGTGCTAATGTATCCAATACTTGATCTATGAAAGGCAATGGGAAATGATGTTTTATAGTAGCCTTATTCAATTCTCCATAATCAATGCATACCCTCCATTTACCATTATTTTTAGGGACAATCACCAAGAGAGAAACCCACTGACTGTCTGAAATTGGATAAATGAAGTTTACATTCAACAATTTTGCAATTCTTCTTTTACAAATTCCCTAATATTTGGATTCATCCTTCTGTGAGTTTGTCTAATAGGCCTAGAGTTTTCCTCAATATAGATATGATGTATGCAAGTCTTAGGATTAATTCCCTTCATGTCAGTGTACTCCCATGCATATGCAGAAGAATGTTTTTGTAATTTTTTTATTAACTCTTCTTGTTGGAATTTTTCCAAGATTTTATTTATGTTTAAATATTTTCCTGAAAATATTTCAACTACAGAGTTACAAAATACTTCCATAGAATATAAAGACATCTTTCTGGATGAAAAGTATTCAATATTACACTGTTCTTGAAAATTACGATCATCTTCACATTGTGAAGATGTGTCAAAATTTTCTATTGAATTTAAAATTTGACTTTCTTCACTAATATGAGAAATAGTAAAGATATTTTGTATATTATTGTAATCATCCATCCATTCTTCATTTTATATTTATGTAATTGTTTTTGTAGGAGGATATATAGTGATTTTCTTTGTTGAATTACCATAAGAAATAAACATATCACCAGATCTACAACCAATGAAAGCATCAACTATAGCTAACCAAGGTCTTCCTAATATCAATGGATGTCCCCCTAGGTTTCTCTTGGAAGTTAAGATCATAAATTCAATTGGATATTCCCAAGAGTCTAAGGACACATAAATGTCTTCTAATACACCATCTGGCTTGATTACTGACGTGTCTGCTAATTGTAGTAATGTTGGTGTATACTGAAGGTTTGGAAGCCTAAGTTGTTCCATGGTTTGTTTGCTCATAATTTTTATGGCTGCTCTTAAGTCAATCAATGTATTTGGAATCTCAATACCATTGATATGTGTTTTTTCCATTGGACTTCCTGGATCCAAATATTTTTGTATGGCTATTTTTCCCATCATAATGTTTTCCATTTTTCCTACTAACTATATCCTTTTTACTTATTTTGTTTTTCTTCCTGATTTTTTTATGCTAAACTCTCTTATTGTTTTAGCTAGGATAGGAATCACTTTAATGGCCTGTAACAAAGGGATTTTGATGCAAACATTTTTCAATTCATCTAGAAAATCATAGTTAGGCAACATAATTTGTTTTTCTACCCCTTTATCGTGTTAGGAATCTGTAATTTGCAATATTGGCGAAGTCAAACTGCAAAGACAACATTATTTCAACCACTTTGGGATTCTAGGATCTAGCCCTCCTGAATCTGGAGAGGGATCTCTCCAATAAAGTGCAAAGATTGGATTTATCTTTAAGGCTTTTGGGTAATGATATTAGGCTAGTTATTAAGGCCGAGGGTTTTTTTTTTTGTTTTAAATGGTTGAGCATGATTTATTAGTTGAGTGGAAAGTCCTAAATGGAAAGAGTTTCAAAGGTGTGAAGTTGCAAGCAATCAGAACAAGATTTTAGCTAAAAAGATAGATATAACGCTAGTTTTTAGTCCATTTGGGCTATGGAGTCATAGTAGGATTTAATTGAAACAACAAGGTTCAAGAGTGGTCCATGGGGCAAGTCATTTATGTCTAAGGATCTCTTTTAAAGTTGATTTTATGGAATGAAATGAGACAATAAGGAGGGGAAATAAACAAATGAAGAACAAAGAGCAACCTAAGATCAGGTAAGTACTTCTAAACTCGCCTGCTTTTGACATACACTTAAGAAAGACATAAAATTAATCTAAGATCAGGTAAGTACTTCTAAACTAGCCTGCTTTTGATGCGCTTTCAATAGAAAACATTTAAAACACGAAAATAAGACACATAGGATAACAAAGAACAGTCTAAGATCAGGTAAGGACTTTTAACCTAGCCTGCTTTCAACACATTCTTAGGGAAACTTTCAGATAGTTTTTGGGGATAAAACTAAAGGACAGGGCTCACCATAACTTCCTTAGTTCATATCTACTTAACATAAACTAAAAATAACATTCAAGAACAACATTTAACTTAGACAGTAGGACGAGGGAACGCCAACATTCCTAACTGCTTGAGCTGAATTAAATCAAACAACACAATTTGGAAGAAAACATGTACATAAAGCTTATCAGTCAGAGAAGGGTACTGATAAACAGTAAATCGTAACTTTATGCTTGTTTTTCTTTATCAGAGAAGATGGACAGAGTGAAAACAGAAATAAAATAACAATTTACAATAAGAAATAACATCACCGTTGACATAGACCAGGATCCCATAAATAAGCTTGTATTGATGCTTTAAACCAGTTACAACTTGAAGTCTAATGTTTCAGTTCAGCAATCATCTTCACTTCTCAGCCTAACTTATTAGATCACAAACAAAGCTTCAAGAGCTAGTGAACACTATTTACAAGTAGAAGTTTCGAGAACAAGTGTATTTCAAAGTTCTACAACCAACATTTTCTCATCTTCTACAGAAGTATTTATAGAAGAAATGAGGAGGTGGGATCTGATAAAAGATCCTCAAGGTCAATTAATACAGATTTAAGACTTCTCGGCCTTTGAGGGGCTCAATGGAGAAGTTTACAGATATTTGTTTGTATTAATTGTTTTACATTTAAGAGTTAATCTTGGTGGGAGCTTTTGTTGACTTTAAGGCTCTGTTTCATGATATAATAACTCTACTGATATTTTTTTCATTAAGTTCCTTTGGCAGAATTAACTATTCGGCTGCGTTGAGGAAAATATATTCCTTTTTTATCATTACTCGGCCTCTGTTGAATGCTTTGAGGCTACAGGTGGAAATCTGGTAGCTGAGAGGAATCAATTAGCCTCTGATGTGGCAGTGGAGGCATCCTCTGTTTGATAAATATCTTTGATTTGCCTTTAACTATGTTTAGTTTAGTGGATTAGGCTTTTGATAATCGATCTTAGCCGTAATCCATTAAACCATGGATTTAATCTTCAATCTTCAGTTCTGGCTTGATTTAATTCTTCAACGCTGATGCTCTTTGGCTTTGATTTGTTTGTCTGTCTTGTTGATGTGCAGGTGCGCATAGGCTTTATAATAGTATCAACACTCATGATGTACTGATAAACCTCGATGGGAACCTTTGCAAAAAGATCTCTTTAATAAAAAAATGCCTGGAGAGTTGTCACTCTCGGCTCTTTATTTCCTTTTAAAACATTTGAAAAACCTTTAAGGTCCTGCAAAAAACAAGGAATAATTAAGAAATCATGTGTTTATTGGGTAAAACTACTTTGGAGGTCTGCGTTTAAGTTGCGATTGTTGGATGAAAGCATCCAATGGTGGAGATTTGATTGTGGGGGTCAGAAGGAGGAGATTTGGAAGAATGGAGCAGAGGATTAAGTCCGGACCGTGGATCTGTTTTGATCGACAGTCAAGATCAATCGGGGGAAAACTATGTGAAGGGGTCACACATATTATGAAATGGTGGAATTTACAAAGAAATGAGGTTAAAAAACCTTTTGCGGAGAAAAATGCATTGAAAAGGCATTCGGGGTTTCAGGATGATCATGGGTCGTCAGATCTTATTGGAGCCCGAGATCAACGGCAGAGATTGCTTTTAAAATCCCCTTGGTGAAAGGCGGAGGGCGATGAAACAATACGGGAATGATCTGGGATCATCCGATCTGGACACGGGGATGGCCCAGATGTAATTGGGGCATCGCGATTTATAGGCTGCTGGCTACAAGCATCGGCCATCGTAACCCAGAAGCTTCTTAAAGGAGCGCAACCCAGTGAAATTTTGGCAGCCTGGTGTGATGGGGAACAGAAATGTTTCCGATCGTTGATTGGCCCAATGATCAACGGCGGAGATGGGTTCGGCCAATGAACGGGCGAGGCCATGTTATAATGTATGAAACCAAAAATTAAATGAAAAAACAAAGGTTTTAATGGTTTGGGGCGGGTTATATATATGAATTGACTTGGCGCCCATCTGCGGGGCCTGTGGATATATGAAATTTAAATAGAACTGGGGTTTAAACATAAAAAGGGCCAATCAAGATCGGGCCTTCGAGCTTTTCAATCTACCCATTTTAAATTTCTCCGATGCGATTAGCGCTTCAGGACTTTGACTCTTGGTCCCAGGTGCAGGTTTATGTGGAGTAAAAGCGGAGGGCAGGGGTTTATACAATGGGATTCAATCGCATCAGAAAAATTATGCGGGGCTTTTCAATCTACCCATTCATATTTAAAAACATTGCTCTGGCAGGTTTAGACCAAAACTTAGGAAAAAATGGGTTTAATGTTTTACAAAGGGAAATATGCATCGGGGATAGTTTATTGTAATTTTTAAGCACCGGATGTGGGCCCAAGGGTTATATGAAGCGGTGATTGGACTTATGTCATTCACTGGCGGCCAATCGCATCGCAGGTCCTTGGCCAGGCCAAAACGATTGCGGCGTTGTATTTTGTTCCGATGGAGGGCGTTTGGGACCATTAGCGCTTGGGCTCCAGCATCACGCGCGCGAGGGTGTATGGCCCAGCTTTCAGCTTCAAAGGGGCTTAAGCTACGCCCTCAAAAACACTTGTTTTTTATGAAAATTTTTCAAAACTTTTGATACCTTTGTTTCGTATAGTTGAAAAATGAGTTTAAACCATGTAAAAATGATTTCGAAGTGGATGAAGAAGCGGGAAATCACAGTGTCAGGGGAGGAACTCATGGGGGGCAGGGAAAAAATGAAGGTTAGTTTCTTTATGGGGGAGGAAAATGATTTTACAAAATAGCCTTTCCTCTATGAATCATGAGACAATTTCACAGCTTGAAAAGGTGAAACAGATGAAGACTTAGACAAAGGGATTGATGTCTTCATGAGTATTCAACAGATAACAGCTAGTAACAGTATTGTTTCTTAACACCAAAAATGATTTAGCCACCTTGATATAACAAAACCTATAGGTGGTCAATGCTGGCTCCACCTGGGGGATGGTGCCTTCCAAAGTACTGTCAACTCGTACCTGGCATCCGTATATTGATCAGTGCCTCATCCATTGGGTTGTCTTTCTTTACTTAGATGGTCTTATTTTGCTCTGAAAATGTTTAACAGCCATGAATAACAATGGACCTTCATCAACACAAGCTTTCTACCTACCCAATCCTACAGATCTAACATTTTTTCTTCTTTAGAGTGCACTTGGATTGGCAAACTCTCTTACAACATTTTATTCTTTTGAAAGAAAAAAATCTAATCTATTTCTACTTCTTATTTCTCCATGAACTCAAATTAAACAGTTGAGTTCATATGCTTCTCTACCTAGTCCACTATCTGTTAGGATTAAACAGTCTAACAGTTTTTTATTTGCTAATTTCTAAAACAAAAATTTAAAAACAGTCAATTTAGGATTAAGCTGTTTGACTTTCCGTGATCTATGGCATGAAAAAACAAGCTTCACATAGATATTATTTTGCAGAAAATTAAATCCAAATAGTGAAGGCATAAGATCTGAAAGTTTTAAGAACTTCCTTCATCCTTTTTCAGCTCTGTTATTACTTCTGTTCGAGTTGTTCTTTCCTTGTTCTCTGGTTCATATTTTGAGCTGTTTAGAACCAGTTTTACCTCTTTTTTGACTCAGAAATTGAAAGAGATTGGAGTCATTCTTCTTTTGGACACATAGGTTCAGATTTTGAGCATGTTTGAACCTTTGATTTCTAGCCTAATCTACCTACTGATAAGCCAAGATTTAGCTGTTTGGAAAATCGAATTATCTAACCTATCAGCAATAAATTTAAAACTAATTAGTCAAGATTAGGTTGTTTGACTAATTAGAAGTTTGTTTTTAGGAGTGGAATTTGAGCTTGCACACTTTCAGAATTTGTTCCTCTTTTTTGGTATGGGGTTGTACCTTTCTTGTTCTTACAATCTGCCCTCTTTTCTTTTTATGTTGTTTTTGTATTTTTGTGTTTTTTATTTTTCTTCGGAGACAAAAATCAACAACTATCTAACTGCTGAAAACTGAGCTATATTGACATTCCTATCTAACCTATTCTAACTTGAAGTATTTACATCCTCATATGATACAAAAGTGCCAATGTATCCAGTTGAGTAGTGTAAAAGAGAAGAAGAAACTCTAGCTATTTGTGAGGGGTATCCATAGCACATTTTGAAGATTACGCTTCAAAACCAAGACTATCACAGAAGGTGACAACTTTTCATGCATTTGGCTCTTGCAAAGGATCAATGCTTGATAACTTGAGCCAATTGGGACCTCCACACACTCTTACAAAGGATCAACAAAGAAAAGATGAAGATTCTCTTCTTTTTGGTCCTCCACAACTAGTAGATTATTTGCTTCCAAGACTTCAGCTTTGAGGACTATATCTTCAGTATGTTGCTTGGAAGCATCATCATTCTCAACCTGCAAAATAGCCGAACAGTGAAATATCTTCTTTCTCTAAATCTATGTTTGCTTCTGATATAAATTTAGGTTCTTTGAATGGTAGATTGATATCAATGATAGGAGAAGTTTCTTCTTGAAAAGATGGTATATCCACAGTAGGATAGTCTTGTATTTTTTTTTCTCCTTCAAAGTTTTGCCAGTATCTTTTATTGTTTGGGACAGCAGGTCTGAATTTTTCTTGAATTGTATATTGTCTGCTCTCCCAAGGTTTTAAACATGTACTAGCCACAAGGGCTAAACCACTAGAAAAACTGTTTTGGTCTTTAGGAACAAGTGTAAGTTGATATTTTTTGAAATATTTTAGCAAATCCATGGCATCATTCTTATAAGCTTTAAGTCTAGGATGCATAACCATGCATTCATATTTCACCTGCCTAATTACCAATTCTGCATTTCCATGAACTGTGATCTTCCGGGCTCCTAATTTTTTTAATAAGTGTAGTCCTAAAAGAAGTGCCTCATATTTTACTATGTCAGTTGTGCATTGAAAGTTAAGTCTATATGAATAGGCTTCAGAATAATTTTTCTCTATATCATAAAGCCATATTCCAGCACCTGCATTAGTTTTAGTAAATAACCCATCGAAATTCATGTTCCAAAGAGGACTAATTTCAGTTTTATCAATAATTTCTTTACTATCCTCTTTGTCTGGAGTGCCTTTGGATTGTTCTATGGAATAGGCACCATGTTCATGACTGTCTGGTTGAGATGATGGTTTAGAAGGTAGCTGTTTGCTTAGTATTTTCTCAATTTTTTCTTCTGTTAAAGGAGAGATTTTTCTTTCAGTATAAACAGAAAAAGAGCTACCCTATTTCTTATGACCAACAAAAGAACGTTCTGCATCTTTACAACAAAGTTCTCTATGTGAATGAGCAAGAGTATTTGTTTTGTGATAAGTTTTAGATACTGACTGTTTATTAATAGTATGATCTATCTATTTTTCTGTCAAAGGGGAAGATGTTTCTATGTTCCTTTGAACAGAAGTACAACAATTCTCTGTCTCTTGTAAAGGCTGATTTTGAGGCTGGATGTTTTCTTGAGCCTTTTCTACGAGATCTTGACTTGTGCTTGCAGTGAAACTTTGAGGATTTTCTATTGTTTCCTGATCTTCTTATGTTTTAAACAACTTCTCATGATTTTTATGATGCTCAATTTGAATACAAGGTTCATGAGTTGTTTCTTCTAGATTATCAGGATGACATTCTTGTTGTATAATCTGAAATGAGTTATAACACAAAGGAAGGGTTTCTATAGGTGTTGGTGTCTCCTCAATTTCAAGTTTCATGTTTTCCAAATGGCTACTTGTTTCCTCGAATCACTGCTCACTATATGTTTTTTCATTTTGATCATGAAGATCTCTTATCAGCATAGTACAAGACATAGGAAGGCAATCCAAATTTTCTTGATAACCTTCTTTATTGCTTCCTTTGTAGGTTTTCTCATCATCTTCTATAAGGTTTTGATCATGATACATATCTTGGTCACTGTCTTGGTCTTGAGGTGATTGAGCTTGTGTTTGATCAAGGGAAAGCATAGCTTGCTCTAGGTCATCGATATTCATATTAGCCATCAACCTATCCATTCTCTTTCCAAGCATATACATCATCTTTTCCATCATGATTAGAAAATTTTCTTGATTATTTTCTCTATTATCTTGTTGATCATACATGTCTTGTCGAGGTAGAGTTTGTGTTTGGTTAAGGAAAGGTATATGTTTTTCTGAATCACCTACATTTAGATTAGCCATAAACCTATCCACCCTTCTTCCAAGCATGTACATCAATTTCTCCATCATGAGCATATGTTTGTCTTATAGGTCAATATCTAAATCCATGTTTGTAAATCATAATAAGAGGTTACTGTGTCTGTTTAACCAGTTCAAGGTCTTCTACCAGTGGAGTCATTTGGTCTTTAGAGAATTGTGGAGTTGCCAGGTGGATGAATTTTAGCTTTGAAGGAGGTAAAATGTTTTATGGTCCACCACCATATACCAATCTGAAATATTTTTGGGTTTTTTCTGAGTTTTTATAGTAGTTTGGAAGATAAATGAGTCTATAAGAGCTTTCTAGGCAACTATGAACTCAGTATATCCCCAGTGGAGTCGCCAGAAATGTTAGGAATCTGTAATTTGCAAGATTGGCAAAGTCAAACTGCAGAGACAACATTATTTCAACCACTTTGGGATTCTAGGATCTAGCCCTCCTCAATCCGGAGAGGTATCTCTCCAATAAAGTGCAAAGATTGGATTTATCTTTAAGGCTTTTGGGTAATGATATTAGGCTAGTTATTAAGGCCAAGGGTTTTTGTTTGTTTTGGATGGTTGAGCATGATTTATTAGTTGAGTGGAAAGTCCTAAATGGAAAGAGTTTCAAAGGTGTGAAGTTGCAAGCAATCAGAACAAGCTTTTGGCTAAAAATATAGATATAACGCTGGTTTTTAGTCCATTTGGGCTATGGAGTCATAGTAGGATTTAATTGAAACAACAAGGTTCAAGAGTGGTCCATGGGGCAAGTCATCTATGTCTAAGGATCTCTTTTAGAGTTGATTTTATGGAATGAAATGAGACAATAAGGAGGGGAAATAAAAAAATGAAGAACAAAGAGCAGCCTAAGATCAGGTAAGTACTTCTAAACTAGCCTGCTTTTGATGCAATTTCAATAGAAAACATTTAAAACACGAAAAGAAGACACATAGGATAATAAAGAACAATCTAATATCAGGTAAGGACTTTTAACCTAGCCTACTTTCAACACATTCTTAGGGAAAATTTCAGATAGTTTTTGGGGATAAAACTAAAGGATAGGGCTCACCATAACTTCCTTAGGTCATCTCTACTTAACATAAAATGAAAATAACATTCAAGAACAACATTTAACTTAGACAGTAGGACGAGAGAATGCCAACATTCCTAACTGCTTGAGCTGAATTAAAGCATTCCTAAACAACACAATTTGGAAGAAAACATGTACATAAAGCTTATCAGTCAGAGAAGGGTACTGATAAACAGTAAATCCTAACTCTATGCTTGCTATTCTTTATCAGAGAAGATGGACAGAGCAAAAACAGAAATAAAATAACAATTTACAATAAGAAATAACATCACTGTTGACATAGACCATGATCCCATAAATCAGCTTGTATTGATGCTTCAAACCAGTTACAACTTCAAGTCCAATGTTTCGGTTCAGCAATCATCTTCACTTCTCAGCCTAACTTATTAGATCACAAACAAAGATTCAAGAGCCAGTGAACACTATTTACAAGTAGAAGTTTTGAGCACAAGTGTATTTCAAAGTTCTACAACCAACATTTTCTCATCTTCTACAGAAGTATTTATAGAAGAAATGAGGAGGTGGGATCTGATAAAAGATCCTCAAGGTCAATTAATACAGATTTAAGACTTCTCGGCCTTTGAGGGGCTCAATGGAGAAGTTTACAAATATTTGTTTGTATTAATTGTATTACATTTAAGAGTTAATCTTGGTGGGAGCTTTTGTTGACTTTAAGGCTCTGTTTCATGGTATAATAACTCTGCTGATATTTTTTGCATTTAGTTCCTTTGGCAGAATTAACTATTCGGCTGCGTTGAGGCAAATATATTTCTTTCTGATCATTAATCGACCTCTGTTGAATGCTTTGTGGCTACAGGTGGCAATCTGGTAGCTGAGAGGAATCAATTAGCCTCTGATGTGGTAGTGGAGGCATCCTCTGTTTGATAAATATCTTTGATTTTCCTTTAACTATGTTTAGTTTAGTGGATTAGGCTTTTGATAATCGATCTTAGCCGTAATCCATTAAACCGTGGATTTAATCTTTAATCTTCAGTTCTGGCTTGATTTAATTCTTCAACGCTGATACTCTTTGGCTTTGATTTAATTGTCTGTGTCTTGTTGATGTGCAGATGTGCAGAGGCTTTATAATAGTATTAGCGCTCATGATGTACTGATAAACCTCGATGGGAACCTTTGCAAAAATATCTCTTTAATAAACAAAGGCCTGGAGAGTCGTCACTCTCAGCTCTTCATTTGCTTTTAAAACATTTGAAAAACCTTTAAGGTCCTACACAAAACAAGAAATAATTAAGAAATCCTGAATTTATTGGGTAAAACTGCTTTGGAGGTCTGCGTTTAATTCACGACCATTGGATGAAAGCATCCAATGGTGGAGATTTTCTTGTGGGGTTCAGAAGGAGGAGATTTGGAAGAATGGAGTAGAGGATTAAGTCTGGGTCGTGGATCTGTTTTGATCCACGATCAAGATCAATCGGGGAAAACTATGTAAAGGGGTCACACATATTATGAAATGGCAGAATTTACAAATAAATGAGGTTAAAAAACCTTTCCTGGAGAAAAATGCATTGAAAATGCATTCGGGTTTCGGGATGATTGTGGGCTGTCAGATCTTATTGGAGCTCGAGATCAACGACAGAGATTACTTTTAAAATCCCCTTGGTGAAAGGTGGAGGGCGATGAAATAATGCGGGAATGATCTGGGACCGTCCGATCTGGACACGGGAATGGCCTAGATGTAATCGGGGCATCGCGATCGGAGGTGGGCTGATGCGACGGTTCGATCGAGCCATCGCAATCGAAAGTTTTTAAAGGAGCACAATCGGAAGAACTTTTGCAGAAGTTTCTGATGCGATGGGTGGGAAATAGGAAAGTGCGTTGATTGTCGGATTGGCCCAATGATCAACGGCGGAGATGGGTTCGGCCAATGAACGGGCGAGGCCATGTTATAATGTATGAAACCAAAAATTAAATGAAAAAACAAAGGTTTTAATGGTTTGGGGCGGGTTATATATATGAATTGACTTGGCGCCCATCTGCGGGGCCTGTGGATATATGAAATTTAAATAGAACTGGGGTTTAAACATAAAAAGGGCCAATCAAGATCGGGCCTTCGAGCTTTTCAATCTACCCATTTTAAATTTCTCCGATGCGATTAGCGCTTCAGGACTTTGACTCTTGGTCCCAGGTGCAGGTTTATGTGGAGTAAAAGCGGAGGGCAGGGGTTTATACAATGGGATTCAATCGCATCAGAAAAATTATGCGGGGCTTTTCAATCTACCCATTCATATTTAAAAACATTGCTCTGGCAGGTTTAGACCAAAACTTAGGAAAAAATGGGTTTAATGTTTTACAAAGGGAAATATGCATCGGGGATAGTTTATTGTAATTTTTAAGCACCGGATGTGGGCCCAAGGGTTATATGAAGCGGTGATTGGATTGGGGCTATATAATAAGGGGCCAATCGCATTGGAGGTCTTAATAAAGAAAAAAGACTTGCACGCTGTGTTTTGTTCCGATGCGATAAGCGCTTGGGACCATTAGCGCTTGGTTCTAGCACCAAGGCATATGTGGGGAAGTGGTTTAGGCTTAGCCCAAAGGGGCTTAATCTTACAGTCAAAATACTTGTTTTTATGAAAATTTTCAAAACTTTTGATAGAATTGGGGGTTTCGGTATAGTTTAAAAATGAGTTTTAAACTATGTAAAAATGATTTTCATGGATATAAGAAGGGAAATCATGAAAATAGAGGAATTTCATGGGGGGGAAAGGGGAACAAAATGAAGGTTAGTTTTTGAGTGGGGGAGGGGAAAAATGGGATTTTGCAGCAGTCTTCTCTCTATGAAATCAGCAAAATTTCAGAGTTTGAAATGGAAACAACAGTGAAGATTTAGACAAAGGGACTGATATCTTCATGAGTCTTCAAGAGATTGCATTTTTAGCAATAAAATTGTTTCATGAAGGCTCAAAAAATGATTTAGCCACCTTTTGATATAAAAATTTTTATAGGTGGCTAACGATTTGTAATTTCTCAGGGAAAGGAGGGTTAGAAACAAATACTAAAGGTTGCTTTATGAGAGTTGAGTTTATTGTATTTTCTTGTTTTTTATTTTGAAATTTTTGATTCTATTGAAGGGATGTCCCTTCTGCAGAATTTTTATTCTGCTGTAGAGAAATTTCTTCATCAAGATCATCTTTTTCTTGAATAACAATAGAGGGATTTTTCCTTTCTAATATCCTACTAGATCTAAGTTGGACATTGTTAAGATCTAGTGGAGTAATAATATTAGTTGGAAAATCATGTCCTTCTATGTTATAAGCAGATTGAGCATTTTTATTATTTGAGTTTGGTAATTTTTAGGCAGGTTGTTGATTTGGCCTTTGCGGAAATGGTAATGAAAGTTGTAGGTTATGATTTTGGAATTGAGGTTGTTGATTATGTTTTGGAAAATGTCGGGGAGGATAGTTTGGATAGGATTGTGGATATTGGTTATATTGAGAATATTTTCCATAAAGATTTTACATTCCTTGTGGCTAAGGTTGAGGCCGAGACCAAGGTTGCTGCCATGGCATTGATGCATTCCAATTGTTTTGTGGGGAATGAGCATACATTTGATTGTTAAAACCTTGAGTTTGTGGCCCTTGCCATGGTCTTCTAGAGACAAAACAAAGAGGTTCTACTGAATGTGGAGCTACTTATTCTTGGAAAACAACCTTAATACCTAGTATAGAGGGACATATTTTTGTTTCATGTTTTCCCGCACAAATAACAAAAGTCTCTATCACTTTTAAATCAAGAGGACATTCCCTTAAGGCATGTTTCTTTCTGCATTTAGGACAGAAAATAGTTAAGGAATCGGTTTCATCTTTCTGCTTGTTTTGTAATTTCAGGGTGTCTATTTGTTCACTAAGACTCCCTAAGATATCTATTTTAAATTAATCAAGCATATTTCCAATTTCTTCCCTACTTAATGTTCCAGTTGCAGATTTATTCACTCTAGAGAGAATAAGATCTCTTTCATTTTTCCCATTTCTTGATTTTCCTCTCGAAAGATGAATGCATAATTCAACAATTTTAGGTAATGATAGTTGAGAGATGTCTCCCTTTCCCATAATGTTAAGAATATATATCCATTAATCTCTTATGGCTTTCAACAAGAGAGCTTTTAAAGTATCTGTATGTAAGTTTTCCATTTTATCTCTTTTTATATTGTAATTGAATCTCTCAATTAAGTCTTCCAAGTTTTCATCCTCCCTTTGCATCATTTTAAATAATTCATCATTCTGACTAATAGGTGTGCAATAATCCAAATACCTTTTTTAAAATGCACTTTTCATCTCATCCCATGTCCTAATATATTGTGTTATCAATCCCATGAACCATTTTGAAGTTGCACCTTTGAGTGTTGCAGGAAATAGATTCAAATTTTTAGAGTCTTGTAAGTAGTCATATGATCTACATAAAACCTCAAATTCAAATAAAAATGTTTCAGGATCTTCATTCCTTAATCCAATTGAAATTGGGGACGATGGAAGGTGAAATATTTTTCATTGTGGCATTTGTATCCTCATCAACTGTAATATCCCAAATCTGGAACAACTAGAAAGCCATGACTGGAAAATGCATTTTCCAGTAATGGCTGCTACAGGAATTGAAACCAGGACCTAGATCCCTTAGAAAAATGTGTCTAAGCACTAAATCCAAGAGGAGGCTCCAAAAAAATCCATCTAGGCTGGTTAAAACAATCTCCCACACCTAGATGTCCTCTAATAGTGCCCGATGAAGGGACTGCAACAATGCATGAACATACAATGGAATGACATCGTTATTATTAGGGGCTATGATACATGAAGATACAAATATCCTTCCCTTTTGATATTATCGCAGTAAATGTGTACAATGCTTTGAGTAATCACTCACTCAATCTTGGATATGAAAGCCTCAATAGGACATGTACAAGATCATAGAGCAACACTGCTATGAAGAAATGTCGTAAGGCTAAAATAACACAGTTCATTTGAGACACTAAAACAAAATACCTGATAATAGAATGATATGACAATAATAGCTCAATAAATGTGGGGGAGCAAGCTCTCAACCCCTAAAAATAACAATACAACAATCCTCAAGAGGATTGGCTACAAAATAGATACAAAGGGAAAATCTGCAGAAATGCCAGAGTTGCTAGGTAGCAGCTGCAACTCAGAAAATAACTGGAGATGGCTGAAGATGATGTAAAATTTGAAATAAACCTCCTCCAACAAATCTCTCAAGTGATAGGCTGATCCTATCCCTGAATATCTCTTCCTCCAAGATGATGGTGCAAGCCCCCATTGCAGGTACTCATTGAAATAACGTAGTCGAGAGAAAGGACTGTGTTGTCTATGATGGGAGATGCTTGGCCTGATGCAAAAATATGAAAATCAGCCTTGGAAACCTTCCTCACTAATCTTCCCAAGGAATAGAAGATCCCTCCTATGAAAGATGAGACAAGGAATGGTGTTGTGGAACCCCTCCACTGCAACACCCAGCAACACTATGTTATACCTTAGTAGAAATAACACAGCGACTGAAGAAGTGGCTTTGGCCTTGAGCCAATATGTGGAGAAAATTAAGTGCAATCCTTCAAGAGGCCTCTCAATAAGGAGAGGAAATCCTAAATAGGAATCCCTCATGCTAAACAACACTGCAACTCAGCTGAACAGCCGGAGAATGTAAAGATAGTCTTCAGACCAAAATCAATATACTCCAAGATGTCTCAATATGGTTGCCTATTCCTCCTTTTATGCAAGTGAATGTATCTTTGCCCTGGACCCCAAACATTAGGGTTTCTTTCATAAAGAATCTTTCTCCCTCTAAAACTACATTTTCTTCCCAAGCAAGCTACACCTCTTAAGCAGCACTGTTGACTTGGTCAAAATTGACCTTATCCTTATGCAAATTGCCCCTTTTCACACTGGAAGGTGCAAAATAAGCTTCTCCAATGATCCCTTTCACACTTATGAGGGATTTATTCCTACTTAGGGGTCTCTTTACCCATTTTATTCACCTCCTAGATGATATAAGAAAAAATTAATATTCCAATTTGCTGCTTGAAAATTTTGGAATATTACAGTCCTCCCCTCTCAAAGATTGCTTGTCCTCAAGCAAGTGCAAGGATATACTAAGTCCTTTCCTCCTCCTCTTCCTGTAGCATCCATGTATGATGATCTCCTCCAAGGAAAGTGATGCTATCTCATCAATAAAGTCTCCACATTTCTCCTCCTTAGCATGTAAGTCAGCTTATCAAGCCATCATTATGTAAAGTTGAAATACTCAAGAGGATAGAAAAGTGATGTTTAGAGGTACATTGAGGAATGGGATCTGAAAGATGATGGGAACTATATTTCCCATATGGATCCTCCATCCCCAAGCTATTAGCCATGCAAAATGAGTCACCTCCCAACTAGGCAACTCCTGAAAATTGCCATCCACCTTTGGCTCTGGCAAAGTAGGTGGGATGAAAATCTGCACATGGTAGACAATGTAGCCTACCCCACGCTATCCATCTCTCCACTTAAGATAAGTGTAGAGTTTCTGCTGATCCTGGGCTGCAATAAGGTTTCCCTTCAGTGGCAAGATGAGAACTAGATCTCCAAAGATCTCTCCCCCAACATTGTAAATCAAGCTGGCCCAAATCCTCCCATATATGATGAGTCAGAAGTCACCATCATATGGAGTCCATCCAATCATATGACCCATCTCATAAAGAGACAAATGGGCTGTTGTGGTGGTCATATAATCTCCCATGCTCCCCTCAGAACATGTAGTGCAAAAAGTGTGGGAGGATTCTCCCTCAAAGGACACATTCACCTAATGTGTCTTTCTCTCAAGCATGCTCCTCATAAAGACAAAGACAATAGAACCATAAGGAGCAAAAATGAGAATCATACTTGCTGCCATGTGTAACAAGTGAGAAGGAAAATGGTACCTCAAGTGAAACCAACGCAGCTTGACCCTCAACTGCCATAGAGACTGTTAAAATGAGTGGCTTTTCAACCACTTGCCTGCTACTCCAATCTCCACATAAGTATGAAGGAAGTGAATAATGCAAGGTGTACAATGAGCATGTCCTCCATAATATCTATCTTCCCCAAGTCCTCCTAGGGAATGGCCATCAATCATGCTTATGGCCTCAACTAAACCATGAGGTCTAGAAAAAAGAATGCTCCTACTTGGAGCATCATCCCGCACATGTATGGTTAAGGGATGCATATATACATTATACAAATAATCATATAAACAAAAATGAATACCCTTACCATATATCCTGCTCATACAAAGGGAGTGGCTCATAAATGAGTCCCCTCTCATCCTCAAAGAGAAAAGAGGTGGTTGTGCTAACTCCTCCATCTCCATATGATCCATGCATCTACTCATATGCTGATATATCTCCTCATCAAAAACCCTCAAAAAATACCCCTCCATGATGGTGTGGTATGCTCTCATGGAATAAGTGGGACTGAAAAGGAAATCCTCATGAGTTGCTTGTAGCAACTTCTTCTTGAGCTTGGAAGCTCTAGATAAGAAGATCCTACCATGATAGAAGATGACCCCATCTCTGATTGAATACTCCTTCTCATGCAACTAGTCATCCAATATCATGCAAGTGAAAATATCCTTGGAATACTCCACCAATAGCTAGGAGATCCAATATGGATCTATCCTCCATAGTGACAGTGTTAATGATCTCTCATGAAGAACATCTTTCATATGGCTGCCCTCTTCTTTGACATCTCGCATGTCACAGATGCAAGTTGGAAGGCTTCTATCCTTCCCTTGCTGCTTCTGCCACAACACATAATCTAAAATGTGAGTGGGTAAAAGTGAAGTTGAGAGAATCTCTCTCTCCTCCTTGAGTCTACCCCAGACTCTTGGTGCTACACCCAGCTCTCCCAAGGTCTCCACCCTACTGAAATCAATGAGTGGTGCCCCAACATGTGAAGCATCTATCCTCCTCTACTGATCTAGTGGTTTCCCTGGAAAAATGTCTTTATGCAATGAGGAATTATCATCAAGAGATGAATACATATATGAATGGAGAAAACTCTCCATGATTCCACTGCTAAATCCAATCACCTTCTTAGGTGGATCAACCTCCTGAAGTGGATAGGGATGTGTACATCTCATCTCATGATATTGGTTCTCCTCCCTACCTTCTCCTTGTGTTTCCATGGTTCCACACCTTCTCGACAATGGCACATGAGTTGTGCCTTGATCTCCACTCATGAGATCCTGGGGACTTCCTTGCAAAGATGCATGAATCCCTCTCCTTGGAGCAAGAGCTCCTTCTTCCTCTACATGAGGCACTAGATAATCTCTAGATGAGACTGAGCTATTGCCCCCAATATTTGCAACATGAATGGGAAACCTCCCAATGATTGGACCTCCCTTTGAAAAAGAGATCTCCATGCTTCCTTGATCAAAGGTGTGAGATGGAAAACTTTCTTCCGGTAAGGTATGGTGCAAGTTCTCAGCCTCCTCCATGGTTCTATGAAGTGGAATTGTGTTTTCATGCAAGGGTTTTGTTTGAGTTTCCTTGTTTTGATCCACCATGTGTGTCTCATGAATCCTTCTATCAAATCTTTCCACTAATGCCTTAGTGAAACTTGAATAAGATGCAATGTCTACATTTTTCAAAGAAAAGGATTCAAAGATCCACCAGGCATAAGCCTTACCTCTCAAATGCAATGCTGCAACTTTGATGGCTTCATCTTCAAGAATGTGATGCTGCTACAAAAAGGTATCTAACTCCTCCACCCAAGCTTTGGCTGAAAATGTAGGTGAACCCTCAAAGATAGAGAGAAGAAATCTATCTTGTTGCTCTCTTCCTTCCACCTTCATCTTGCAAAACTCTGAAAAACTGAGATGATCTTAGAATTTCTGAGTTTGAAATTCATACTCTTCCAAGAAATCACTAAGGGTTTCCTTCCTAGCAACCTCTTCTTCTCTTTCCATCTCTCTTCCGGCAATCCTGGGCATGTGATTGCGTTGTGTATTAGGGTGTGTAGCTGCTTGCTCACACTCATATGTCAATCTAGAGTTTGCTTTAAATTCAAACTCTTGTGGAGATTCTCCATGCATCTCCTTCCTTATCTTCCTAAAGTCTTCATGAATATTATGTATAGATTTAGGAAGAAGCTTTGTAAGCTTATCCCCTTTTTCTCCTTCAGAAAATGGAGTCTTTTTCTTGCTTATTTCTCTGTCTCCTTTTTTATGAGAATAGGAAGTGCAGGGTTCTTCCTCTTCTATTTGCTTATCCTCCTTGGGGAGGTTCTTCATGGATCTGAAATATGATGAGATAAAACCCATCCTATTCAATCTTCTGATCTTCTTGGGCTGAGACTCATAGGCCGAGCCAAGAAAGTTGCTCTGATACCACTGTAATATCCCAAATCTGGAACAGCTAGCAAGGCATGATGGGAAAATGCATTTTCTAGTAATGACTGCTACAGGAATTGAAACCAGGACATGGATCCCTTAGAAAAATGCGTCTAAGTGCTAAATCCAAGAGGAGGCTCCAAAGAAATCCTTCTAGGGTGGTTAAACAGATCTCCCACACCTAGATGTCCTCTAAAAGTGCCCGATGAAGGGACTGCAACAATGCATGAACATACAATGGAATGACAACGTTATTATTAGGGCCTGTGAGACATGAAGATACAAATAGCCTTCCCTTTTGATATTATAGCAGCAAATGTGTACAATTATTCGAGGAATCACTCAGTCAAGCTTGGCTATGAAAGCCTCAATAGGACATGTACAAGATCATAGAGAAACATTGCTATGCAGAAATGTCATAAGGCTAAAATAACGCAGTTCATTGGAGACACTGAAACAAAATAAATGATAATATAATGATATGAAAATAATAGCTCAAGAAATGTGGGGGATAAAGCTCTCAACCCCTGAAAATAAAAATACAACAATCCTCAAGAGTATTGGCTACAATATAGATACAAAGGGAAAATCTGCAGAAATGCCGGAGTTGTTGGGTAGCAGCTGTAACTCAGAAAATAACTGGAGATAGCTGAAGATGATGTACAATTTGAAATAAAACTGCTCCAATATATCTCTCAAGTGATAGGCTGATCCTATCCCTGAAGATCTCTTCCTTCAAGATGATGGTGCAAGCCCCCACTGTAGGTACTCACTGAAATAACGTAGTCGAGAGAAAGGACTGCGTTGTTTATGATGGGAGATGCTTGGCCTGATGCCAAAATATGAAAATCAGCCCTGGAAACCTTCCTCACTAATCTTCTCTAGGAATAGAAGCTCCCTCCTCTAAAAGATGAGAGAAGGAATGTTGTTGTGGAACCCCTCCACTGCAACACCCAGCAGCACTACGTTATACTTCAGCAGAAATAACACAGTGACTGAAGAAGTGGTTTTGGCCTTGAGCCAAGATGTGGAGAAAATGAAGTGAAATCCTTCAAGAGGCCTCTCAACAAGGAGAGGAAATCATAAATAGGAATCCCTCGTGCTAAACAGGACTGCAACTCAGTTGAACAGCTGGAGAATGCAAAGATAGTCTTCAGACCAAAATCAATATACTCCAAGATGTCTCACTATGGCTGCCTCTTCCTCCTTTTATGCAAGTGAATGTCTCTTTGCCCTGGACTCTGTTATCACTCAGTAATTTCTCCAGGTTCAAGAGAAATATTCTGAGGTAACCACAAACCAAATTTTAGGTACAAAATCTAGCCAATCTATACCGAGAGAGGGCTCTCTCTGTAAGATTTAGCCTTTTTTTGAAAGATATTAGGCTAGTTATAAAAGTCCAGGGATTTTGATTGAGTTTGGGTGATGAAATTCTATAGCTGAGGGTAATACTGAGTAGTTTAGGCCATTGGGCTAATGGAGTCAAAGGAGATGGCTTAACTAGATTAAGTTTCTTAACAAGAGATGGTTTCACAGGGCAAGGTAATCAAATAGGGAACAATTATAGACCTAAAGTGAATGGAATGGACTCGAAATGGGTGAAGGGAATTTAAGAATCCTTAAAATTTTTTGAAAGAGGGAACTTGAATGATTATTAATAAAGAGAAATTAAGAATTCTTTACTAAATAATCAAAATGCATAAACTAGAAAACAGGAGCAATTAAGAATTCATAGTTTAAGGTAGTTTAGAAGAAAACATTTAGAATAACAACAATTGAAAACAGATTGCACTCAAGCACTTTCTGAATTATTATTTTTCATTTATCATTCAGATATGAAACATGGATGGTATCATAAACAAATATAAAACTTTAGAACATAAGAGATAAAATACTTATTGATCCGGTGTCTGACTCAAGAATCCTGTGAAAAGTCCTTTGCATCAATTATTTATCCGGCTAGCCATGCGAAATTTTTCCAACAACACTTTGTTCCAAAATAATTAGTATTACAGAAAAGTCTAAGAATCCACCCCCAAAATACTCTCTCCAACTGTTCACAAATCTCTCCAATTGTTTTACATAAATAGAACTTAAGTGAAGGACACTCAAACTAATGCATATATTTGGAACTATTTTTTATGTATAGGTGATGATAAAGAGGAGAATTTGAATTTGATCCAACTCTCAGTTGATGATGAGGCATCCAAGTCACTAACTGCTTCCTTTCTTTGTGCATTCTACTCCAACAATTCTGCAAACTTGGGGTCCAATGATATCTTTTTATTTCCCAATCCGTAATAGATATGTAAAAAGGGAAAGATATTATTGTGGATTAATATTTTGGTGAGATAACCCTCTTTTAGTTTCCTAAAATTCCTCTCCAGCTATGCACAATAGGCTCTGTAAAAATATGTGTAAAACAGAGTTTTACAGAGTCTGAAAAATAGCCTGTAAAGATGTGCATGTATCTCTGATTTTGAAATCACTGTGAAAAATGTGAGATAGGTTTTTGTATATGGGTCTCTTAGGAACAAAAACGTCCTTCAGCTTTGTATGATGTATTTCTTATTGGCCAAAATATTCTCTACCAAATGATGACTTAACTAGAATTTTCTGCAAAAAGTGCTTTCCAACATTGTTTAATATTTCCAAAACCATAATAGCTGTTAGAAAAGTGAGAGAGGTTTTTGTAGATGTTCCTCTTAAGAACATAAACCTCCTTCAGTTTTGAAAAATTCATCTTGGATTGATCACAATAGTTTTTGCAAGACAATGACTAAAACATGAAATTTCTGCAAAAATGTTCCTTATTGTTGTGTTTTTCATCTTTTCACTTTTTTGTTATTTTGACTGTTTTATTTTCACTTTAGACAAACTTAAATGTTGGTGAAAGTATTTTCATTTATTTTTACCATTTTACTGCCTCTGTATTTACTTTTACTGTTTACCTTTGACTGCTCTGTAACTTCATTTTAACTTTCACTCTGACTTTTACCTGATACACTTTAACCACTGATACTCTTTAACTGTTATGCTCTCTGTTTATTTTTTGTTTATCCTTTTTACCATTAATTACTGTAGTAAATAAACAAAATTCATCCAAGGATATTTTGTATAAAAGGTCCAACATGTCTTCACACCATTGTGCTTCTGGTATTTTGGTCTTGTGGATTCATAAAAGAATTTGGGTTTTTAGTGGAAAAATGGGCAAAATTACAAGTCTAGGAACTTATGGGGTGAAAAAATACCGAATTGTACTGTTTTTTAGTCTTTTTCTATGGAATTAAAGTAAAAACCAAGACTTGCAGGGTTCGACGGAAATTGGATAAATACCTATTTCAGGAAGTGAATAGTGAGGAAACAGGTGCAGATAATAACTGACTGGTTCAGCTGAAAATCGTTTGGCAAAGTGGCGGTTGGAAATCTTCAGCAGCTGATTTCGACGTTTTTTGCATGGAAGCACTGGTCGTAGGATAAAATGATGAAAATAATGTGCATTTTTTGTTTTATTCACAAATTCAAGGTTGGCAAGGGTTTTATTATTTCGAACGGATGACGTATGCGGGAAAAGGTTTTTTGTCGTATGCGGAGGGCGGTAAGCGGTATGTATCGCACCGCTTTTGGGGATGGGTGGTATTCAGCCGGGAGCCAGCGATTCCATACATGTTGTGACGCGTGGCGAGGCACTGTTTGCAAAACCACTCCGCGATCGCGTGCTATCGTTCGGTCGTGGAGGGCCATGCAATATGAATGACAGCAGTTGGTTGTGTTGGGAAAAATACTGAGAGGGGGGGTGAATCAGTATTTAGATCTGACTGAACACTTTTTAGTTTTTCTTTTTTCTAAAAACCCATACGCTACTTTACTTAACCCAACTCGCGTATACACGCGAATATTCTTAACAAAACTTGCATATTGCCAGAGATCTCATTATGCAGATAATTCTTTACTTAAATCATTGCATTATTCATTCATTAGATTTTTAGTAAGAAGTAAACATGTGTAGTAAGAACATAATAAATCATCACACATGAACACCAGGATTTAAGGTGAAACCCAATTCGAGAGAAAACCACCACTGCCGTCATCTCAGTCTTCAATATTTATTATAAAGAAAACTTCTTACAACATTGTACTGGCGCAGACTCATACCAGCACGCAGGCACCCATCTGCAGAAGGCTACAACCTTCTCTCGTTTACCAGCCTCTCCTGGAAGGGAGCTACTACCCCCTGCTCTCGTTTACCAAATACCACTGGAAGGGAGCTACTACCCCCTCACTGAAGGCTTCGACCCTCAGCACTACTGCAGACCACGTTTCATCAATTTTCATACTGGATCAAACAGCTTCAACACAACCCTTCACTTAACATCAACAAACATACTTTGCCCAATACTTCAAATAGAACAGTGAGACTACTGTAACCAAAATATCAGAAATAACCCAGACTTCAGAATAGATATGCAGATGTAAACTCAACCCTGATCATTCATTGAATCAAATATCATACGCTACTTCTCTTTACTAAAACCTCATGTATACGTGCTCCCCTGCTTACCAACCTGCGTATGCCTCTGTGCATGCATACGCCACTTCTCTTCACTAAAGACGCATGTATACGCGCTTCTCTTCGTATCAACCTGCGTATACTTCTGAGAACACTGATTTTCAGAATGTGATCAAACTTAGATTGAAATCAGATTTTTGTTCAGACAATCTATCAACCTGATCCAGGTGGATATTGGTGGTCACCCGCCTATTCCACTTGGGGCTCCACCATTGTCTATTTCAGTTTTTCAGTTTCAACACAGTTTACTATTTTTAGCAGTTTTTCGGGTCCTAAACTTCCGGAGCCGTTTTGAGGCCCTAAACGACGTTTTTTGGGAAAACGGAGAGCAACATGGGTCCATGGACTGATGTTGCTCGTTCCAAATTTGTAGTCCTTGGATAGATCTTTCTAACGAGGTATGGTACGCGTCAAACGTAGATCGTATGCCAAAGTTACGCCCCTGGGAAGTTGAAACACCAATTTACCCAAACGGGGCCCATAGTTTTGGCGCTTCATCTCCTAGGGTTAGGGTTTTGGCTGTTTAGGATTTCCCATTGTTTCTAAATAATAAATAGGCCCTCGAGCCTCATTATAACTCAGTTTAGAGGCCTGTAGCCGCCACATCTCTTCTCAGAGATAGCTACCAGCGCCCTAGCTAGTTTTATTTCCATTCTGTCTGTAAGCAAATTTCAGTTCTTTGATATTAATGAAATGAAGTGTTATTTCCGCTGCATCTCTATATTTATGGTTATATGTTTATTCTGTTGCGTTCCTGCATAAATCCGGATCAGTGGTATCAGAGCGGTCTGCTTTTTCTCGATCCTTCTTTGCATGTCCCCAACGAGGTCGGGGTATAAGGAGCTAGGGCTTGATCTGGTGGAACTTTTGCAAGATCAGCCTCGCAAACCTCGACGGACGCCCATGGGGGACGAAAAGAAAGATGAGGGAGCAGGAGATCCTATCAAAATATTGCTCGAGGAGGCCCTCGAAAGACAAAGGAACGTGATGATGGATAACTTTGCTCAGATCCTTCAACGGCTACCCACCGGTGGCGCATCTGCATCCAGCAGCCACTCTGGAGGCGCGACTCCTTTTAAGGTACAAGTAAATTTTGACATTCCCATATTTGAGGGTCAAATAGACGCAGATGCCGTAGATAGATGGTTGAATCTGTTAGAAGGATATTTCTCGGTTCATGACTTTTCAGACCCGGAGAAGATTATTTTTGCACTCCTCAAAGCTACCCCCCATGTTAAGGACTGGTGGGAAACCTACTGTGAGAACAAGGACCAGACAGAACCCTCTCTGTTCTCGGCTGTACCAACTTGGAATTCTTTCCCAGACGCCGTCAAGGAACAGTACTATCCCGTGGGGAGCTATGAGGACAAGTACATACAATGGACCACGCTGCGACAACAAAGGGATCAAGATGTGCACGAGCTGACGAATCTGTTCCATACCCTGAGCACAAAGTTGGGTATCAAAGATTCAGAGAAACATTTGGTGCTAAAGTATCGCAGTTGTCTGCACAGATACATTCAGGAGGAAATGGAGTTCCTCGACATCTCCTCGCTTGGTACTGCATACCGGTATGCTGCCAAGATTGAGCAGAAATTCAAACAGAAGAAGCGAGACTTTGGATCTGCGAATCAAAAGCAAGGAAAAGGTGCTTCCAAACCGCAGAACAAAGGATAGATCCAAGGCATGGCGGCTAAAGACAACCCGTCAAAGCCACAAGAAAAGAACAACACCGTAAAGCCAAAGAAGGACACGGGAAAGTGGTGTGAGTTCCATAAGAGCTCCACTCACAACACAAGTGAGTGTCGGGCCAAGCAGTCGCTAGTGGTCGAGATGAGGGCTTCTGAGTCAGATGCATGCTCTGACTCCGAATCAGAACCTGAAAAGGGGAATGAAAAAGGGAAACAGATTATTGATGCGGAGCCCAACGCCATTGTTGCCACTACAAAGGTCCAGAAGGAGGAACCGGAAGATCCAGAGGAGGAGGAACGTCTCTTCCACTCCCAGATGTGGGTAAAGGGCTCCCCTGTATAGTTCATTGTCGAAAATGGGAGCCAAAAGAACCTCATTTCAGCAGACGCCGTGAAGCGGTTGGGCTTGCCGACCACAGCTCACCCACATCCATACACCATCGGGTGGCTTCACCAAGGACGAGATCTCCGCGTCAGCCAGCAGTGTCGCCTTCCCTATAGCATCAAGCCCTTCACTGATGAGGTATTATGTGATGTTGCTCCTATTGATGTTTCTGATGTATTATTAGGACAACCATACTTGTGGAAGCGTCATGCTGTGTATGAGTCTCGACCTCGTGCTGTTATTATTACTTTGGGAAATAAGTTGTACAGGATACCAGAGGTACCACCTCCTACGACTATCTCTTTGGTTACCGCAAAACAATGTAGTAAGCTCATTTCCCAAACCAGGAAATTCGTTTTCCTGATGATCCGCCCCCAGGGCAAGAAGAAGACTGTGGCCACGACCTCAGACAGGGCTCCTCCGCACAACAACAACAAATGGATAAGGTTGTGGAGGAGTACGGGGACATATTCACCTCACCCACAGGGGTTCCTCTGCACTGTCAGGTCAAGCACCCGATTGATCTAACCCCCGGTGCGCCGCTACCTAATGGACCGATCTATCGGCGCTCTGTTCTGGAGAATGATGAAATCAAGAGGCAGATTCAGGAGCTGTTGCAGAAAGGTCACATCAGACCAAGTTCATCGCCCCGTGGGAGCCCGATCGTGTTGGTACAGAAGAAGGATGGGACGTGGAGACTCTGTATTGACTATCGGGCGCTGAACAAGATCACTGTCCGGAATAGGTACCCAATCCCACGGATTGATGACCTTCTGGACCAACTCAAAGGTGTAAAATATTTCAGCAAGATCGACCTGAAGTCTGGGTATCACCAGGTACCGATTGAACCCTCCGATGTGTGGAAGACTGCCTTCAAAGCCAAGGAAGGCCTTTTCGAATGGCTGGTCATGCCTTTCGGGTTGACGAATGCTCCCGCCACCTTCATGAGGATGATGGATGACATCCTGCGGCCATTCACCAACTCATTTGTAGTGGTGTACTTGGATGACATTCTGATCTTCAGCCAGACTTGGGAAGAGCACCTTCACCACATCCGACAAGTCCTCCAAACACTGCGGCAACACAAGTTGTGTGCCAATTTGGAGAAGTGCACTTTTGGCATGACCCAGGTTCAATATCTTGGATACATTATTGATGAAAGGGGGTGCATGTGGATCCAACCAAGATCCAAGTCATTCGGGATTGGCCAGCCCCAACCACTATAACAGAGCTTCGCAGCTTTCTGGGTCTTGCTAATTTCTATCGGAGGTTCGTGTTGGGATTCTCTCATATCACTTGGCCCTTGAGTCAAGTCACTAAGGGAGGAGCGAGAGCAAAATTTTTTTGGTCGAAACCTCAACAGAAGGCGTTCACAGAACTGAAAACCCGCCTCTGTTCTGCCCCAGTGCTCACTTTACCAGACTTGCAACAGCCATTTGAGATCGAGACAGATGCCTCTGACTATGCTATTGGGGCAGTTCTTACTCAACAGGGACATCCAGTGGCATTTCACAAGGAGACATTGTCTGACACAGTTCGCAAGTACCCCACATATGACAAAGAAATGTACTCCATTGTGCAAGCTTGTCAACAATGGAAGCATTACATTTTGGGAAAGGAAACAATCATCCACACAGACCACAGGCCCCTGCAGTTCATACAGACACAAGGGAAGTTGCAGAATGATCGCCATCAGAAGTGGTCTACATATCTGCAACAGTTTCATTTGAACATCAAATATAAGAAGGGTAGCACCAATCATGTTGCAGACTGCCTCAGCCGACCACCGATCATGGCGCTCACCACTGTGCTCAACTCTTGTGGGCACGAGACTTCTGATTGGCCGCTTCTCTATGAGAGTGACCCAGAATTCGGCCACACTTACAAGGCACTCTTGGGGGGTACGCAAGTTCTAAATTTTCACCTCCAAGATGCACTTTTATGTCACCTGGGACACCTTTGTGTTCCTTCAAGCGAGCGTGCCAAGATGATATGGGAAGCACAATACAGTCGAGTCGCTGGGCATTTCGGGGTCGAGAAAACAGTAGCAATACTACAGAAGTATTTCTATTGGCCGAACCTTCGAAAGGATGTCGAGAAGCACATCAGATCCTGCACTGCTTGTGCCATTGCCAAACCGACCATCAAGAAGCAAGGCCTATATACTCCTCTACCTACCCCTAGTCGGCCTTGGGAATCCATCTCCATGGATTACATGTCGGGCCTGCCTTCTACTAAGCAGGGAAATGACTGTGTTTTTGTGGTCGTCGACAGATTCTCGAAGATGGCCATTATGGCGGCCTACAAGAAGAATATCACAACAGAAGCCACTGCTAAACTCTTCTTTGAATGAGTGTGGGTGCACTTTGGGATCCCACAGTCTATCATATCAGATCAGGATAGCAGGTTCCTCAGCACATTTTGGTCCAGCCTCTGGTCGATGTTGGATACCAAGCTCACCAAGTCCACAGCTTTCCATCCCCAAACAAATGGCCAGACAGAGGTCGTCAACAGAATGATTGTACACATTCTGCGCATGTACAATTCAAAGCATCCATGCACATGGGACGAGAGCCTCCCCTATGTACAACATAGTTATAACTGGGCTCTCCACAGTTCAATTGGCCATAGCCCCTTTCAGGTGGGCTTGGGATTCCAGCCACTATGTCCCATTGACGTAGCCATGCCATTTGCAGCTGCTCAGGCCGATTCAGCTCATGTCCAGTCTGAAGTTGACAAAGCAAGTAGCTTCATCGAGCGCATTCAACACATCTGCCAACAAGTTCATGATATATTGGACAGAGCCAATGCCAAGTACAAGCAACGCCATGATCAACACCGGGTGCCACACAACTTCCAGGTGGGTGACAAAGTATGGCTACATTTGCAGAAGGAGCGCCTCACTGGACCCCACCGCAAGCTTCGCCCGTTCCAATACGGGTCGTACACCATCACCAAGGCTGTAGGGAACAATGCATTCGAGCTCAGTATTCCACCATTCCTTGGTCTGCACCCAGTCTTCAATGTGGATCGCCTTCGTCCTTACTTCTTACCTCTACTGGACACCTCGGACATTGCAGAACAACTCACACCAACCGAGTTAAATCTAGACTGCATGGAACAGGCCACCACAGATTGCATCATGGACATGCAAATCAAGAACACTCGCCAGCAGAAGATCCAACTATATCGGGTTGTCAAAGCTGGCCAACTCCTGCACCAAGGAAAGTGGTTCACCAGGGACCAAGTTCAGCAGAAATTTCCTCATCTCATGGAGGAACTTAACGCACTGGGGACCATTGCTTCCTAAGGGGGGAGGAATGATCCAGGTGGATATTGGTGGTCACCCGCCTATTCCACTTGGGGCTCCACCATTGTCTATTTCAGTTTTTTAGTTTTGGCACAGTTTACTATTTTTAGCAGTTTTTCGGGTCCTAAACTTCCGGAGCCGTTTTGAGGCCCTAAACGACGTTTTTTGGGAAAACGGAGGGCAACATGGGTCCATGGACCGATGTTGCCCGTTCCAAATTTGTAGTCCTCTGATAGATCTTTCTAACGAGGTATGGTACGCGTCAAACGGAGATCGTATGCCAAAGTTACGCCCCTGGGAAGTTGAAACACCAATTTACCCAAACGGGGCCCATAGTTTTGGCGCTTCATCTCCTAGGGTTAGGGTTTTGGCTGTTTAGGATTTCCCATTGTTTCTAAATGAAAAATAGGCCCTCGAGCCTCATTGTAACACAGTTCAGAGGCCTGTAGCCGCCACATCTCTTCTCAGAGATAGCTACCAGCGCCCTAGCTAGTTTTATTTCCATAATTATAGGTCGCACCCAGGCCTCTGATATTAATGAAATGAAGTGTTATTTCCACTGCATCTCTGTATTTATGTTTATATGTTTATTCTGTTGCGTTCCTGCATAAATCCGGATCACAACCATGCAGAACTGTTTATACAGTCATTCTTCCTTCATTGAATCATCAACCAACAACTTGATCTTTAATCAACATAATTAGCAGCACAATCAACATTCAAACAACCCAGATCTGTATGAATACATCCTTGACAGATAGCAGTAAAACAACATAACATATCAGAAATTTCATTCCACACATTTAAGCAAAACCCTAGATTCCATACGCGCTTTTACGTCACTAAACCTATGTATATACATGCTTTCACAGAGACAAACCTGTGTATACTTTAGTGCATTTTATTCTTCAGAAACCCTGACTGCCATACGCGCTTTTCTTTAAGCGAACCCGCGTATATATGCGCTTTTACCGAGACAAACTAGTGTATAGATCTATAAAAGATAAACTGTGCAGAACAGACCAGATCTATAAACTTACCCAGATTTCTTCAATTTCTTCATCAAACTTGCGCCAGGTCTTCATCATTTCTTTTCCAGATCATCCCAGAGATTCATCATTTCTAGATCTAGAGATCTTGAACCTTCATCATATCTATAGGTGCATCATAGATTCAGATCTAACAATTAAGACCAGAGTTCATTCATATAGATATTCCTTAGAGGAATTTATTCATCAACAACCCTTGCACCTCCACCTTGCACTATGATCCTCTTCTCCTTATATAGTTTTAGCCTTTATCAATACCATGAGTCAAAACCATTCAACCGCTGATGGTATTCCTGGATGGGATCAAATAGATAATCCAACGCTCAATACTATAGGCCAATACCATGGTAATGTCCCCTGGTTTTATAAATTTAGAGAGCAAATAGGCATACGCTACTTGGTACGTAATTTTCCACGTACATACGCTACTCCGCCTTTACAAACCCGCGTATGCATTGTGACATACCATTTTTATCATTATTCTGTCCCTTACTGGAATTTCTTTCTTTGTTACTTCTGAGCTGCTCTGTAAATACATCAGATTTACATCATTAATAAACTCATCAAGTCAGTTTCCATTAAGGACAACTTCATCAAGTAGGTTGCCATCAACTTCATCAAGTAGGTTGCCATCAAGGACAACACATTGCATCATATTGCCAACAATCTCCCCCTTTATACTTGATGGCAACCATGATGGTGTTTGATCACCACAACAGATAGATACATTGAATATAACCATTATGCAAGCACCATGATACTCTCCCCCTATTCAAACACCATGATACTCTCCCCCTTTGACATCAAGGGCAAAGGGCAGATCAAAACCAAAACAAGGTTTGTCTTCTCATGTAGAAAGAAGAGCTCTGTAGATTTGATGTGCACTGAAGTTACCATGCTCCCCATGAGTTCATGCTGAATCTTCAAACATATGACTCTATGACCTTTCCTATCACCAAGGACTCATACTTACATCAAGGATCCAACCAAGTGGATTTACGTATATGACTCAAGTACCCAACCAAGTGGGTTTACACATTTTGACTCAACTACCCAACCAAGTGGGTTTACAAATTTGATCAATGTCCTTACATGACTGAATATTACAATTTTATATCTTAGGTCTCACCATGACCTTTTCATCAAATTACAAATATGACCTTAAATACCAAAAAGACCTCAAGAGAGAGATCATATTTCAGAACCATCATAATGCCAACAATGCATTATTCTCAGCAAGGCTAATGCTCCCCCTGAACCTGGACACCTACTCTTGAGCCATTTCAACATACGCTTCTGTCTCCATTGGAGCTTGCGTGTATACGTGGCTTTAGTTCATGAAACCTGCGTATATAAAGTGAGATACAGAAAAATTTCACTCCTTCATCTCCCCCTTAGCTTGTGCATCCTGAACACTTTCAACAGCAAATCATCAAGGCATCTTCATTAAATATCAGAGAATGAAATAGAAATATGAGAGCTGAAACATCACCAGAGATACCCAATAGCACCATAGCTGTGCTGAAGAATGCTAACCCAGAAAAATTTGTCAACAACCACCCATACGCAGTTTTCTTTGTATAAACTCGCGTATATACGTGACTGTATTTCAGGAAATCTGCGTATCCAATTTAATCTTCTGAATTTAAGCAGATCTGATCTTCTGCATGGCAGAGACTAATCCCAGCTTTTGTCTGAGATATTCGAATGCTTCCCTGGGTAGAGGTTTGGTAAATATATCAGAAACTTGTTCTTTGGAGGGAACGTACTCCAACTTCACCTTTTGTTCAAGCACTTGTTCACATAAGAAGTGATACTTGATGGGAATGTGCTTGGTCTTGGAATGCATAATAGGATTCTTTGAGATACTAATGGCACTTGTATTATCACACATAATGGAGATAGGAGGTGAACACTTGATTTGAAAGTCTTGTAAGGTTTGCATCATCCAAAGAAGTTGAGTGCAACATGATGCGGCAGCCACATATTCTGCTTCTGTTGTAGATAAGGCAATAGATTTTTGCTTCTTGCTGAACCAAGATACTAACCGGGGCCCCATATAGAATGCGCCACCACTAGTGCTTTTCCGATCATCAATATTTCCAGCCCAATCTGCATCAGTGTAAGCATGAAGAGTGAGATCAACATTCTTTGGATACCATAGTCCAAAGTCTTGAGTTCCTTGTAGATATTTGAATATTATTTTGACTGCCTGAAGATGAGACTCTTTTGGATTAGCTTGGAATCGTCCAACAATACCAACTGCATGCATAATGTCTGGTCTAGTCCCAGTGAGATAAAGTAGACTTCCTATCATAGATATGTATTCTGGTTGATTCACTGTGGGAGAATCATCATGAGAACTGAGATTACATCCGGTTATCATTGGTGTACTTACAGGTTTGCACTCTTCCATGCCATAATTCTTCAGAATTTGCTTAAGGTATTTTTCTTGTGATAAGAATATGCCAACTGTTGTTTGATGCACTTGCAAGCCAAGAAAGAATGTTAGTTCCCCAAGTAAAGACATTTAAAATTCTTGATGCATAGCAGAAGAAAATTTCTGACTCATAGATTCTTCATTACTTCCAAAAATGATATCATCAACATATACAACCACAATCAATAGTTTATCATTTTCAGTTTTTGTGTATAAGTTGCTATCAGCAGACCCCTTTGAAAATCCTTGTTGATGAAGATATTTGTCAAGACGATAATACCATGCCCTTGGAGCTTGTTTGAGACCATACAGAGCCTTTTTAAGTCTACAAACAAGATTTTCATCATTTCCCAAAATGAATCCTTCTGGTTGTTCTATATAAACTTCTTCTTCTAGATCTCCATTAAGAAAAGCAGATTTAACATCCATTTGATAAACTTTGATTTGTTGGAAGCTTGAAAAAGCAAGAAACATTCTTATGGCTTCAAGTCTGGCTACAGGAGCAAAAGTTTCTTCAAAGTATATACCTTCTTGTTGAGCATACCCCTTGCAAACAAGTCTAGCTTTATTTCTTATAACATCCCCATTCTCATTTAACTTGTTTTTGAATATCCATTTAGTTCCAATGACATTTTTGTCATGAGGTCTTGGTACTAATTCCCAAGTGTGATTCTTTTCAATTTGATAAAGCTCTTCATTCGTGGCTTGAATCCAACATTCATCTTTTCTAGCTTGATTGACATTGTGTGGTTCAATAGTGGATAGAAATTCCAGATAGCTAGAATATCCCACAAAAGTCCTTCTTGTTTGTACACTTGATCCCTTATCTCCCAAAATTTGAAATTCTGAATGATTCTTTTGAACATATCTGGATGGAGCTTTTTCAGATAAATCATCTTCAGGTTCTTCATTGGGTTCACTGTTTATATCATTACTATTTGATGTAGAAGGACATATGTCACCATCGTCTTCATTTGTTGTTTTTTTTTCTTCTTTTGGGGCTGCAGGAGACTCATCAATAACAACATCAATACATTAAACAATATTCCAAAGTCTTTTATTGTAACATTTATATGCTCTACTCCTAGAGGAGTAACCAAGAAGTATTCCTTCATCTGCTCTGGGTTCAAACTTGCCAAGTTTTTCATCATTATTTTTGATAAAGCATCTGCTTCCAAAAACTCTAAAATGCTTCACAGTGGGAGGATTACCATACCAGAGTTCATATGGAGTTTTATCACTATTTACTCTAACATGTGTCTTGTTAATAATATTTACCGCTGTATGTGCTGCTTCTCCCAAAAATGTGTCAGGTGTTCCAGAATCATCAAGCATAGCTCTAGCCATTTGTTGAACTGTTATATTCATTCTTTCTGCTACACCATTTTGTTGTGGAGTGCCCGCTATAGTAAACTGTCTTTTTATGCCATGTTGTTCACAAAATTCAAGGAATTCATCTGATGTATATTCTCCTCCTCGATCAGATCTAAGACACTTTATTTTTAGATCTAATTCATTTTCAACCAGTGCTTTGAAGATCTGAAATTTCTCAAATGCTTCATCTTTGTGTTTAATCAACCCAATCCAACACATTATAGAGAAATAATCAATAAATAAGATATAGTATTGTTCACCACGTGGTGAATTTTTTCTCACAGGTCCACATATGTTAGTATGAATGAGTTCAAGAGGCTTACTTGATGATCCTTCCTTGGCATTAAACTGTACTCTGGTTTGCTTACCAAATTGGCAAGACTTGCATATGATATTTTCGGGTAGAGTAATATTGGGAAGATCACGGACAACTTTAAGTCTGCTTGATCTTTTGATCTGAGAGAAGCTCAGATGCCCCAACCTTCTATGCCATAGCCAGTTTTCTGAAGATTTACTCAAGTAACATTGTTCTTTGAAGTTCTTTTTCCTTTTATAATTGTTTTACTTGTATCAAGATGACGTACCACACATTCTTTTGAACTAAAGACAACTTCAGTTCCTTGATCACACATTTGACTTACACTTAACAGGTTATGCTTTAATCCATCCACATACATGACATCATTAGCTTTCACCTTTTCTTTTAGAAAAACAAACCCTTTTCCCTTAATGACCGCAGGAGTATCATTTCCAAATGTAACATTCTTTTCCTTTTCTAGAGCACTATATGCAAGAAGTTTGTTTTTGTCACCCGTCATGTGTCTTGAGCATCCACTATCAATGTACCATTGATTTTCTTCATCTTCTGCAAATAACGCTATGCCACAATTTTCAACCTGTAATTCCTTCTTTTTCCATACTTTGGAGCTTGAAGGATCATGTTCTTTTGGTTGAACTTTGCTCCTGCATTCAGATTCTTCATGGCCAAAGTTATTGCAATAAGCACATTCAACTTCATTTTGAAGAGGAGAAAAGTTGTTATAAGTATTATTCTTTGTTTCAATATCAATCCTTTTCTTTCTTGCTTCTCTTGTCATGATGGTTTTATATGCAACACATTGAACAAATTTATGACCAAAATTGTGACATGAGAAACATTGTCCATTGAAGAAGAAATTTCTGCGATCATGAAATCTTCTACTTGAATTTACCTGTTGATTGGTGTTTCTTTGAAATATATTCATGTTAGTGTTCTTTGAATTGAGATGATTATGCTTTACCTGTAAAGATTCTTTATTCCCTTGCTGAGTGGCAGAATGTTGTAAACCAGTTGTAGCTGCTTTTAGATAATTTGGTGCTGAAGCCTGAGAAGATTCTCCGATATATCCAAGACCTGTCTTTATAAGAGGAGAATGTTGTCCTTGATAATCTCATCTAAGGTTTCAGATCCTTTAGCAAATCTAATATTTGGAGTCTTTACTTTCTCAAGTTCTTTTCTTAGACTTACCACTTCACATTCTAATTTCTCATTGTGTTTCTTCTCTTCTTCAATCTGATTTTTTAGAGTCTCTATGATTATTTTACTTTCTTCTAAGCATATTTTGAGTTGATTGTTTTCATCAAGAAAATCATTGTCCTCTAGAGCATCCATAAAAGTATCCTTTTCTTCTCTAGATTCTTTTTCAAATTCCATGAGAAGTCTAAGATCTTGTTCACATTCTTCCTCACTATTAGATAACCCATCACTGTCTTCATGAGTATAGTAACTTTTTCTAGTGCTAGACCGATTCTTATTCCTTCTTGCTACTTCCTTCCCTTTTGTAGGTGTTTCTTTATGAGGACACTTAGCAGCATAATGACCAACTCTTCCACAATCAAAACATTTGAAAGGAAGCTTACCTCTGAACCATCCTGTGCCAAGTTGAAGTTTCTTTACAAAATTTACCTCATCTTCTTCTGAGATATATCTTGATCCTTCTGCTTCTTGTACTTCTTTCCCTTTTGTAAAAGCTCTAAAGATGGCTTCTTTGACTTCAGATGGTCCTCCTCTTCTCATTTCATATGAAGTTAGTATGCCATGAAGTTGCACCACAGTAAGATTTTGAAGATCCTGCTTTTCTTCAAGAGCCGAAACTTTTGACTCAAATTTTGCCGTTAGTGATCTTAAAATTTTATCAACTAAAGTAGATTCAGTTATTTTTTCTCCCAGATTTCTCATACGATTTACAATATCATCAAGACGTAAAAATAATTTGGCAATGCTCTCCTCATTATCCATTTTTAGATTCTCATATTGAATTCAGAGAGTTTGGAGTTTAGCACTTTTTACCTTTGCATCACCTTCATAACTTAGAATGATTTTGTCCCATATTGCCTTTGCTGTATTCAGCTGCATGAATTTGACAAATTCTGATTCAGTTAGACTTCCCAATAGAGCATTGACCGCTTTTTCATTTGTTTCATAATCCTTCTTTTCCGTCGGATCTGTTGGTACTGCGGCTAGATATTGATATCCTCCTTCAACAATAGCCCATACATCTGCTCCCAGATACTGAAGATAGGATCTCATCCTTGTTTTCCAGAAGATTAAATTGTTTTTGTTAAAGAGCAGAGGCCTGATAGATGCTATTCCATCTTGATTTCTCATCTTGCTTGATCTTCCTTCTAGCAGTTAAAATTTTTCAGAAGGACCTACTCTGATACCAATTGTTGGGAAAAATACTGAGAGGGGGGGTGAATCAGTATTTAGATCTGACTGAACACTTTTTAGTTTTTCCTTTTCTAAAAACCCATATGCTACTTTACTGAACCCAACTCGCATATACACGCGGATATTCTTAACAAAACTTGCGTATTTCCAGAGATCTCATTATGCAGATAATTCTTTACTTAGATCATTGAATTATTCATTCATTAGATGTTTAGTAAGTAGTAAACATGTGCAGTAAGAACAGAATAAATCATCACACATAAGCATCACACATGAACACCAGGATTTAAGGTGGAAACCCAATTCGCGAGAAAACCACCGTTGCCCTCGTCTCAGTCTTCAATATTTATTATAAAGAAAACTTCTTACAACATTGTACTGGTGCAGACTCATACCAGCACGTAGGCACCCATCTGCAAAAGGCTACAACCTTCTCTCGTTTACCAGCCTCTCCTGGAAGGGAGCTACTACCCCCTGCTCTCGTTTACCAGCTACCACTGGAAGGGAGCTACTACCCCCTCACTGAAGGCTTCAAACCTCAGCACTCATCGCACTACGTTTCATCAATTTTCATATTGATAAAACAAATAACACAGTCCTTGACTTAACATCAACAAACATACTTTGCCCAATACTTCAAACAGAACAATGAGACCACTGTAACCAAGATATCAGAAATAACCTAGACTTTAGAATAGATATGAAAATGTAAACTCAACCCTGAACATTCATTGAATCAAATATCATATGCTACTTCTCTTTACTGAAACCGCATGTATACACACATCCCTGCTTACCAACCTGCGTATGCCTCTTTTGACGATACGCCACTTCTCTTCAATGAAGACGCGTGTATACGTGCTTCTCTTCGTATCAACCTGCGTATACTTCTGAGAACACTGATTTTCAGAATGTGATCACACTCAGATTGAAATTAGATTTCTTTTCAGACAATCTATCAACCATGCAGAACTGTTTAGACAATCATTCTTCCTTCATTGAATCATAAACCAACAACTTGATCTTTAATCAACATAATTAGTAGCACAATCAACATTCAAACAACCCAGATCTGTATGAATACATCCTTGACAGATAGCAGTAAAACAACATAATAGATCAGACATTTCATTCCACACATTTCAGCAAAACCCTAGATTCCATACACGCTTTTACTTCACTGAACCTGCGTATATATGCGCTTTCATAGAGACAAACCTGCGTATACTTCAGTACATTTTATTCTTCAGAAACCCTAACTGCCATACGCGCTTTTATTTAAGCAGACCCTCGTATATACGTGCTTTTACCGAGACAAACTAGCGTATAGATCTATAGAAGATAAACTGTGCAGAACAGACCAGATCTATAAACTTACCCATATTTCTTCAATTTCTTCATCAGACTTGTGCCAGGTCTTCATCATTTATTTTCCAGATCATCCTAGAGATTCAACATTTCTAGATCTAGAGATATTGAACCTTCATCATATCTATAGGTGCATCATAGATTCAAATCTAAAAATTAAGACTAGAGTTCATCCATACAGATATTCATTAGAGGAATTTATTCATCAACAACCCTTGCACCTACACTCTTGCACTATGATCCTCTTCTCCTTATATAGTTTTAGCGTTTATCAATACCATGAGTCAAAACCATTCAACCGCTGATGGTATTCCTGGACGGGATCAAATAGATAATCCAACGCTCAATACTATAGGCCAATACCATGGTAATGTCCCCTGGTTTTATAAATTTAGAGCGCAAATAGGCATACGCTACTTGGTACGTACTTTTCCGCATACATACGCTACTCCGCCTTTACAAACCTGCGTATGCATTGTGACATACCATTTTTATCATTATTTTGGCACTTAATGGAATTTCTTTCTCTGTTACTTCTGAGCTGCTCTGTAAATACATCAGATTTACATCATTAATAAACTCATCAATTCAGTTTCCATCAAGGACAACTTCATCAAGTAGGTTGCCATCAACTTCATCAAGTAGGTTTTCATCAAGGACAACACATTGCATCATATTGCCAACAGGTTGTGGAAGGGTTAATCAGATGACTATCAGGGAAGTGAGATGAGGAGATTTTAATGAGGGCGGGTCCAACATAATTAAATATTTTATAATTATATCGGGAGCAATATGATTGGTCGGGTAAGTTATTAATTAACTGTGAGGGTTAATTAATCCTTTTTTAATGTGGCAGGGAGTTGGGGCTCTTAATTAGTTGCAGATTTAACTAATTAATCCCAATTAACACGGTATTATGGTTATATTTTAACCAAGGGGCGGGATATGTAATAATTTGGAAGTTTTATAAAGTTAAAATAATACGGGAATGGGTTGATTCATATAGGGAATTAAATAATAAAGTTAAAGTTAATATGAAAATGAATGAAAAGCGCTAAGTATAAAAACATTAGAAGTATGTGTTTAACTCATGCTTGAATGAAAAAAAAGGGTTTTTATTAGATATTGTGAAATTTCCCTAAGTAAAATAGGATTTTACTTAGGAAAAGATTTTTTGGAAGTGAATGAATGACTTAAGAGTGGTTTTAAGTACTTAGGCTTTTTCACTTATTGGGCCGAGGGTCCAGTCCCTCCAAAAGTCAAGGAAATGCCTTGAGCCCCTTTAATTTTCAAATGCCTTAGCACTTAGGGGAAATTAGTGAAATTTTTAGGGAAAAAATGAGAAAGGAAGTTAATAATTTGACTTTGGTTTGCTTGAAATTGTTCCAGTGTAGTGTCTGCCTTGCACTTTGTGATGAAAGTAAATATTAACACATTTAGAGTCATTATCCATCACATGTAATTCTGCAACAACATCTACCTACCCTACCTACTTTAACCTACCATTTTTTCTTCTTTATTAGGGTGCACTTAGACTGGCAAACCCTTATCACACTTTTTTTCTTTTACATGTAGAAATGTATCTAAGTCTAACCTTATTACATCCAAGGGCTCAGATTAAACTGTTGAGCTCCTTTTATTTACTCTACCTATCTACTTATCTGCTGTTAGTATGAATTCTTCGTCGAAGTGTACGAAAAAGAACCACTTTAGCTACGCATAACTAATAGCCCTAACAAAAATAGAGGCTGCAAAACATCTTCAGATCTGCAATTAGTAGTTAAAGTGCTGCAACAAACAGATCTATAAATGGAAAGACATTAAGCAGTAAAGTAAAGAGTTTGCTCCATGCATCCAACAGACAAGACAAGAACACGATTTTTGAATGAATTTTATATTACAGGGCACCTGGGAGGAAACAAGAAGGTGTATCCAGATCTCCTCAATGGGATGGGTTCTTTGTAGTCCTCAGCACTTCAGATCTAAGCTTTCTCTCTCTTGTAGGTGTAGAAAACCCAATGCAAAAATGAAGCTCAATGGGAGCAAATGATGAAAAATGAGACCAAGTGTATAGATCCAGAGTGATCTAATAGGCAACAAAAGGTGAAGAATGATGGGGAAAACCCTCCTATTTATTACAAAATATTGGGTCATTCTAGATCTTGGTGCATGATTAAAATAATGTTAACCAAATCTAGATCCACCTCTATGGAATATTTTATTATTATTTGTTGGAGGGAAAGGGTGTTTGACTTGGGTCAAATCCCTTGATTAGTGAGGAATAAATAAATAAATGATTTATTTATCCTTTTAAGGAAGTGGTTGGGATATAATCAAATAAATAATGATTTATTTAATTAATAATGGTTGATTTGGTCATATTTAACAAGGAATATTATTTAAATAATTATTCCTAGAAAATAATAAGATAACTATGGGTGTATCTCATTAATTTCTTTGTTTTTGGGTTAAACATGACTGGGAATAATAATTAAATTATAGTTTAATTAATTATTCCTTTTGGGGTTTCCTAATTAACATAGTGAAAGCAGTTTTACTTGGGGTAAAACTGGTCTTACATGGTGTACTTGGGTCCATCTAATGATGAAATGTTAGATGACCAAAAAATGGTGTAACAGATTGCCCCCCAGCGTGCGAGTGTCAGGAGCAAATCGTATGACCGAAGTACGTTGTAAGAACACAATCACCAGACAACAAAAGGGATGTCAGAGAGAGAAATGTGAGGTAGATAGTGTGCTGAAGGACTAGACCCTGAGGAGATGAGACTCGCAGGTGCAACAAGTCTCTTTTTATGAGAGGGTACCTGTGCTGAAGGCCGCGGGGGAGGCATACCTATGCCCGCCGAGACAAAGTACAAAAGAATAGTGTGTCCAGTAAACAAGGGACCGAACCATAAAATACAGCTGGCATAATCATGAGCCAGATAAAAATACAATGAGGAATCCCACATACATGTTGTGCCTCGGATAACAGCCAGGACTTGTACAATAACATCTGAGTACATGAGATACAAATACAACCCAAATGCCCCCTGCAAATGGGGAAGGGCTCACAAAATCTGACTGATACATGCAAATCGAAGAGGCGCTGCAAGTGGCTATGGCCAACATCATCAAATATCTGGAGTTGCATCGAAGGCTGCAAAGAAGAGGTCATCCGGGCATGTGGGGGGCTACCTGCAGGGCCACCCCCTCATGAGGGCTGAGACATCTCACACGCCGGGGAATCATCGGGGAAATTTCTTCTTGGAGTCTAGTGGGCCCCATCCCGATATACACCTGTTACGAATCTCGATCATCTTGAAAGGAGCTGGAGAAGCAATCAAGTCAGAGGGAGGTAAGGGATCCCCCTGCCTGATCCGAGGCACCGAACAAAAGTGGAAGCTGGAACCAAAGTACACCGCCCTCTAGACCTTGCTTCTGGAATAAATGTGCTGATGTCGACAGAAGGAGGTCCGCCGTAGGTGAGGCAATGAGAGATCCTCAACTTAAGGCACGAGAGAAGAACAATAGAGCGACAGACAGACTGACACCAATGATGATAGTGGAAATGGGAAGGATGGAGTGGCGAATGGACGACTTCCCTTGTTAGAGCATAAAGGGCATGAATGACATGGCAGCGACTGACACAATATCGGAAGGGACAGGGGACAGTGGGGCTGAAGGTCATAATGTGCGACGCAAGAGAGGGGCCAAGCAATGAAGGATGGAGGGCTATAGTGGGGTGTAAAAGGACGCAGGATAGACTCCATGAATGCAATGATGACTCGACTTGGATGCTCTAAACAAGGGCGACTGTAGAGTGCTGCCACACAGTAAAGGCCCCAATGGGGGGTCATAGAAACATGAGTACAAAGTGGGCACTCATGACGAAAATCAACACGAACATGGACAAGTAAGGGGGCGATGTGGTGCCCCAAGTAAAAGTGTCGTAAGTGAGGAAATTCGATTTTAAGGAGTGGTGAAGTGACCCTTCGTGGAAAAAATGTGTCCGGGTGAAGTATCAAATCACCAAAAACTAACTAAAACCCATTTGAGAGCTCGGTGAGATCTGTCCAACGGTGCTGACGGTTCGTCGAACGGGGCTACGGTGTGGTCGCAGCAGTCGAAAGGAGAAACATGGGTTCTCTTTAATGAGGCAGTTTTCCCTCCAAAATCATTCATTTGCTATTGTTGCTGTGGTGAATGTGGAGAGGAGAGAAGGCCCTAAATCTTGCGGCGAACGTAGCGGACAAACCGACCGTTGGATTCGAGATCTGTCAGTTGGAGATAAGAGGCCTAACCTTGCTCTTGCATTTTGATGGATTAGATTTGCAGTTTAGGGCCCAACACCCCAGAAACAGCCCCTCCCTCCTCTCTACGGCCGGGTCGCACCATTTGGGGCAAAAGGTGCGACCCAGGACCCAGGTTTTGGGGCAAAAGGTGCGACCTGGTCCAGAAATGGGCAGAAAGCTGCGACCTGGGAGGGGAGGGGAGCTTGATGCTGTTTGATGGCTGGGAGGTGGGTTTTTGTGTGTGGTTATGGGTTGCCCGATCTGTACCCTGACAAAAAGAATGTGTTTTTGCAGGTATGGCAGAGTTACGAGTCAACTGGAGAGAGAGGGATCTGGGAACACTTCGGGCAGAGATCCAGGCGGATCAGGGCATCCGTCGTGTATTGGCCAGATTTGGGGTTCTCAAGTTTGTGGAGAACCCGTTGATGAGAGCAGGGGAATCATTGCGGCCGGATTATCGATTCTTGGGATCCAGATCAGGAGATCTTTGTAGTGCAGGGGCACAGGATCGAACTGACGGTCCAGGATGTGTACTTCCTGACCGGCCTCCCACCATTGGGGATAGTGGGAGACACGCAGCCAGTGTTGCCGCGGGGGTGGCATATCATGGAGTTTGCGGAACGCCATTGTCGACCGGGTTTCCAAGTCAAGGGGACTCGGATATCGATCGGGGATCTAGAGAGGCTAGAAACCCGTGCAGTGGCCGCAGCTGTGCTGCGAATCCTGGGCACCCAGGCGTTCCATCACATCACCGGTGGGCAGATGATGATAGTGGAGAGTGTGTTGAGTGGGACCTAATTTGGGTGGGCCCAAATGATGTTGGTGTCGCTAAAGCGACAGTTGTCGCTATGCAGGCGGCAGGTGAATCATGATTGCTCATATGGGACTTTGTTGTGCGCCTTCTTCTTTGAGAAGATCCCGACCTTGAGGCCTCGTGTGCATCTTCCGGATGGGGGCCCGAGAGAGCCCAGGATGCGTCGTTGGGGACGACTACTCTGCAAAGGAGGAGGAGGGGCGGTCGGGCGAACATTTCGACCGGAGTTCTTTGCCCATTGGGATCGGATGCCGTTGTACATAGACGACTACCCTTATAGTGGGATGAGCTACTATGGGGATCCGGATTTGCCACTTCCGGCTGGTCGAGTTTGGGGGCCCGATGGTAAGTGACAAATTGCTATTCTTATATGGGCATGTTTAAAGTTTTGGAATAGTACATAGTGATACTGATTCAGGGACTTTTGGTATGCAGATATAGCACCGGTAAAACCGGCCGGATATATGGGACGACCGGCAGCGTCTGGAGCTACGGGTCCGAGTGGATCGAGAGCAGCGCAAAATGATGGTGCAGCCGCCCTGCTGGAGGACATCCGCCGTAGATGTGAGCAGCTGTTGACCGGAGTATCAGAGCGCGGGTGGCAGGATTTAGACGACCAGTACATAGAGCCATGTGTTGGTCTCCCCTCGGAGTGGCGAGGTATCATGCGGCGCATGGCGATGGCCGGTCAAACTATGCGGGATCTACATGCTGCAGGGGCGGAGCCATTGGCCCGGGAGCCTCCAGATAGTGATTAGGGGCATATGGTGCCCCTTCTGATGTATGTAGGGGCAGGTGGTGCCCCCTAGAATGTATGGAGGGGCATATGGTGCCCCCAGTTTTTGTTTGTAACATGCTATGGGCATGTCATATGTATATGTATGGGGGGGCGTATGGTGCCCCCAGTTTTTGGAACATGATATGGGCATGTCATGTGTATCAGAGTAGATGGACTCATCAATATATGGTTTGCGACACATATTATGGATATGCATCGTCTTTTGATGGTTGATTTAATGTTATTGTCTTGTATGAATTGTGTGTGATAAATTCCAATCTAGAACATGGTTTGCAATACTATCTACGTAGTGATTCTGGTCTCTGGGTACATGGTTAAAAGTTATGGTGTCAAACGCACGTATTAAGACTTTTACTCGTAAATAGCGTCTAAACAGCACAGGGTTATGCACACGATAAACACCATTTAGTTGCATGACAAGAAGCAAGGAATCCAAACGAACGTGCAGATGGCGAATGTGATGCATCAAGGCATCAACTAGTAGGCCACGCACTGCATCGTATTCGGCCTGATTGTTGGTGGCAGAACCAATGCATACCCCGTTAGACAGAACGAGGTCATGCAAGGGGGTGAAGATGGCCCACCCTGTCGAGGCAAGATTCCTGGAGTAGCGACTTGCACCATCGGCGTAACCAATAAAGGATGTGGACGGGGGGATGTGCAAGGTGGTGTGACAAGACAATACAGGAGGGGATGAAAGGAAATGACGGCAGCGTGAGGGGACAGAAGTCATCGAGCGGTAATGGCGGGGAAAAAGGGCAGGATGAACAAAACTCAAACAAGATGGTGTATGCGAGCTATCGGGAACATGACGAGGACTCGGGCTGCAAAGGTCAACAGAGACACAAGTGGAGTGATCTCGAGTATCAAGGGACACAACGGGGGAGGTTGCAGACGGGCTAGGCTCCGAAGGTCGTGCAGAGGAGGATAGGTAAAGAATGGTGACTGTAGACTCCGTCATCTGAACATCAGGGGGGGGAATGTGGATGGGAGCGGGGGGATCCTCAGGCTGGTCGGCAGCATACTGCGCGAGAATGGGAGAGGCGGATTGATTTTGTTCAACCTCATACTCGCGGATCACCTCAAGGGAGGCACGGTAATGCGTCAGGTGAGGACAATGATGGGAGTAGTGGCCATGGACACCGCACAAAGCACAAGGCTTGTTGGTGCGAAGAGTCTTGGGGTTCTTGGAGACGGTCGAAGCAGGAGTGGGAGTTTCAGGGACCGTAGTGTCGGGGAACGCAACTTTTACCATGGGGCGAATACGGGGTAACTCGGGACAAGCATGGGTGGCGTGACCGATGATATCACATAAGGCACAAGGCTTCGAGGGTGGGGGAGGAGCCGAGGTGGTTGTGGTGGGTTGGTCTGTGGTTGCCCCCTTGCGGGCTTTTCCTTTCTTCCCGGGAGCCGACTCAACAGGAGAAGGGTCCTGTGGAGGTGCTGGGGGCACAGTGGCTATAGAGGAAGCGAGGGGAACCGGTTGAACCGGTGTCAAAGCCATGTAAGGTTTGGAGTGACCAGGGGGGGTGGCGGCTGGGGGGTCAAGGTACCAAACCGGAATACCCAAGGTCAAGTTAGGGAGAGAAAGGGTGGCCATGACGGGGACAGAATATACTCCGAGAGGGGGAGCCAAGAAGGGGATCTGTCCAGCAGGGTAATGACCAGGAGGTACGGCTCCAAGATGGTTAAGGCCAGGGGGGACCGAGCCTGGAGGATAAAGAGGTTCGGGGACACCAGCTGTAGGGGGAGGGCCAGAAGGAGGAGGTCCGGCTGGCTGAGATGGATGGCTAGGAGCGGGTCGCGGAGGGCGGGGGGGAGGGTGCGGACTAGCCGAGGCAGGCCGTTTATGGGCAGCCTGAGACGATTGCATCATGCAAACATTCGACAAGCTGGGATCAGTAACAAGAGGGGGGGGGAGGTGAGGAAAAATACCAAGCAGGGCGGAATCTTTATAAACGCCGGGGGAGACACTGGTCAAGGAATCAACGGTTTGCTTGTTGGCTACAGAAGAGATGGTCGTCTCGGAGGCGGATGGAGACGGAGGCTCATGATACGATAGCTGGTCAATGGTGACTATCTTCCCATTATGGGGAAAAGACATCTTGCGGAAGACCGCGGATGGGACAACAGACATGGCATAGGTGTAGCTTCGCCCCAATAGAATGTTGTAGTCTAGAGGGGCGTCAATGACTTCGACATCAACGCAAACAGTTTTACCGGCGAGGGTGATGGGGCAGTTACGAAACAGGCCAATAGGCTGGGAGGCATGGCCGTCCCACGCTCGAAGGGTGATCGTGGAAGGGGCCAGTTCAGGGGATCCGAGTTGCTTCCAAACCAAAGCAGACATTACACAGGTGGATGCCCCCTCATCAATTATACACCGGGATACAGTGGCGTTCCGGATTTTGACTGGGATTTGGAAAGCAACGGAAGGGGGAAGAGGAGGGTGGTCCGATTGGGTGGCGTCGAAAACAATCATTTGGTCATCAGCAGGATCAACAGCGCCCACGGCATATAGTAGAGCCTTCCTCTGAGAAGGGCACGACTGGAGGAGTTCCAGTGTGGAAATGGCAGCAGGGGATTGTGCCAAATCATCTGCGCCTGGCCGATGACGCAGCAGGCGCTGAACGGCATTTCGACGTAATGGTCCTTTGGAAATCTTTGGATGAACCTCAACTTTGGGTTGAGGAGGGTGAGAGACCCCTTTGGATGTGAAAAATTTCTGTAGAACACGAAGATGGAGAAGCTGGGAATAGGCGGCAGGAAGCTTGAAGTCCAACGTGGAACCCCGGGGTAAGTGTGGAAGAGGAAGGATCGGGTGCATCATGGAATCTGGTAGTCGGGCCAGTATGGACGAGGGGGTTACATGGCTGTTAGGGGGTTGGGGAGCCACGAATCCCTGTTGAGGGAAAGGATCGGTGAACACAGCTGGCTGGGTAGTGGCCACATTAGGAGGAGCGTGAGGGGAGGCGTGTTGTCCGCGCAATGTGGCTTGAGACTCCCACATCTGTCGCATCTGGGGTAAGAGAGGACAATCGTGAGTGTAGTGACCGTAAACACCGCAACACGAACGGGGCTTGTTTGTGTGAAGCGGCCTGTCCGGCACAGAGGCGCGATAATACGAAAGTGGTTGCTAGTGTTAGGATCCATAACGGTGGGTCCTCGGTTGCGGGGGCGATGGGTTCGTTTTGCCTCGCGCCTTCTTTGAGAAGAAGGGGATTAATCGCACCTGCGTACGAATGCGCACGGACACAGTTGTATGTCATTGCGGAGGCACTGAGGAGGCAAGGGAGGCGGCAGCGCATATGCTGGAGGAGCTGGCGCACTAGGCTGAGGATCAAAGTAAGGGTTGGGTTGGGCGACATTGAGGTAAGCAGGAGGTTGGGCAAAAGGGGGAGGCATGCCGTATCCTGGATACATGTTGCCGGGAGGGGGAAGAGTGCTTGAGGTGCTGGCCCCTCCCTGAGGGAGACCATGGCTCATAGGGGGGTGAGCAGATGGGTGGGAAAGAGATCCAACAATACCGTCGGCGGAATGAGATGCCCCCGGGGTGTTAGCGCCACCGGGCCTGGGGATGTCAGGGAGAACGGTATAAACATAACCAGATTGAGCGTAGATCAGGTCATATTTTAAAGCTATTTGGAGGGCGGCTTCTTCGGATTGAGGAAAGTGAGAGGCGACATCTTTGCCGATGGGAGACGGGAGGGTGCGAAGGAACCAGTCCATGTAAACCCGATCTTCAAAGGGAGGGGCTCGACAAAAGCTCCGTCTTCGTCGCCATTCCTGAACATGGGCAGAAAGGCGTGTGGAAGAGGATTGCTTAAATGAAGTCAAGAGCTCCGTACCAGTGTCGTATCGGGGAGGGAGCTGGAAGTACGACAAGAAGGCTTGGGCAAGAGTCTCGAACGTGGTATGGGAGGAAGTGGCCTGTTCGACATACCATTTAGAAGCTTCGCCGGTAAGCGTGCGTTGGAACAAACGAAGACGGATGGAGTCATCGGTAATGGAATTGGAGGAACACCACATGTGGAAAGATCGGACGTGATTGGTTGGATCTTCGCCATTAAGGCCCTCGAACTTAGGGATATCGGAGGGTAGTTTGGTGGGCATAGCGGGCCAGGTAGTATTATGGTGAATTGGGTCGTTAATCAACTGATGGAAATCGGGGAGGCTGAGGCCTGCAATGTACGGCAGCACAGGGGTGGCCGGAGTAGTGGTTGTGACGGTTCCGCTAGAAGTAGGGCCGGCATTGGGGCCGGGAGAACCGCTAGCGTTAGGCCCTGGTCCAGACATGGTGAAGGTAAAAGGGGGAGAACCGGAAAGAGAAGGGGGACCCGATGAATCAGGAGAGGAGTCGGAGTGCGGACTCGAAGGTGGACTGGCTCGACGACGGCGGTGCGGAGCAGGTCGATCAACCGGAAACTGAGGGTGAAGGCCAAGAAGTCTCCGGGAAAGGCGCCTTGTGGGCGCAATGATGACAGGAAGAAGGAAACCGACAGGGGCAACAAGGGGACAGAATCAATTACGGTCAAGGGCAGAAAAGGTGCAGTGACAATTGATTTTAGAGTCTTTGCCGGGCGGTGTTAACCAGGCGCTTCTTCACTTAGGGTCAGTGTGTGGCGTGCGTTAATTTTAATTTTTAAACCCTTTCCGTTGTTTGAGAGCAAGAAAAAGTGTGCGACGTAGCTGAAAATAAACCTACAGAGAACAGAATAAAATGCTGAAATAACAGAAAAATAACAGCTACGTATGTATCTATCTAAACCAAGAAGGTGGGTCTCTCACAACTATGCTGAAAAGAAAGGGAAAAACTATGGAAACACACACAAAGGAAGCTCGACAGATCTAGGGTCAAAGGGGACAGAGATCTGGAGGATAAAGCTGCAGACAAGGGGTGCGGATCACAGCCAAGAGACAGAGGCAAGGTGGCTGGAAAAAGGGAAATACACTACCAAAAGACATGGGGGGGGGGGGGCAAGGCGAGAGGCCTTTTAGGAGGTCAAAACAAAACGACAAGAGGTGATTTGAAAGGAAAAGAGGTGATTTCGATGGATACGAAATGGAGTAACGGTCTGGAAAAAGGGGAACTGAAGCTGCGAAATGAAGCGGTAGGCTTGACTGAAACTCTTCCCACAAAAAAAGTGGAGGGTACTAAAGCCCTATAAGGAATCTGGGTTCCCACTTTAGATGAGTAAAACGAATCGAGATCTTAGTCGGCGGGGGTGAGACGGTGGAAAACTGGCGGGGGGTGCGGCGGAACCCGGGCGTGGCAGAAAAATCTTGGAAAAAGGCGGGTCGCGGGTTCGGCCCCCGGTTTTTGGTCGCGGGTTCTGAGGGGTGAAAAGGTGCGTCCAGGTCGCAGGTTTTGGCCCAAAAGGTGCGACCCCCCCGTTCCGGCTGTTTCGGCGGCAGATTTTCTGAAAAATTGCCGTCTCAGGTGCGGCTGGTGTCGCTTACCTGCGCAATAGGGCGAGAAACACACGGAAGTTAGAAATTTTAGGTTTTTAGGGTTTTATGTGAGAAAAATGACATGAAAAGAGAAAAACTAAGCAGCTAAAAAAGAAGCCCTAGGGCCTGAAGTAGCTGGATATGCAGGAATATGAAAAACGACAGCGGTCGTAATTTAAAAACCGTGTGGAGTCGCCATTTGTTAGTATGAATTCTTTGTCGAAGCGTACGAAAAAGAACCACTTTAGCTACGCATAACTAATAGCCCTAACAACAATAATGGCTGCAAAACATCTTCAGATCTGCAATTAGTAGTTAAAGTGCTGCAACAAACGGATCTATAAATGGAAAGACATTAAGCAGTAAAGTAAAGAGTTTGCTCCATGCATCCAACAGACAAGACAAGAACACGATTTTTGAATGAATTTTTATATTACAGGGCACCTGGGAGGAAACAAGAAGGTGTATCCATATCTCCTCAATGGGATGGGTTCTTTGTAGTCCTCAGCACTTCAGATCTAAGCTTTCTCTCTCTTGTAGATGTAGAAAACCCAATGTAGAAGGTAGAGCTCAATGGGAGCAAAATGGCGGAAAATGAGACCAAGTGTATAGATCCAGAGTGATCTAGTATGCAACAAAAGGTGAAGAATGAAGGGGAAAACCCTCCTATTTATAACAAAATATTGGGTCATTCTAGATCTTGGTGCATGCTTAAAATAATGTTAATCAAATCTAGATTCACCTCTATGGAATATTTTATTATTATTTGTTGGAGGGAAAGGGACTTTGACTTGGGTCAAATCCCTTGATTAGTGAGGAATAAATAAATAAATGATTTATTTATCCTTTTAGGGAAGTGGTTGGGATATAATCAAATAAATAATGATTTATTTAATTAATAGTGGTTGATTTGGTCATATTTAACAAGGAATATTATTTAAATAATTATTCCTAGAAAACAATAAGATAATTATGGGTGTATCTCATTAATTTCTTTGTTTTTGGGTTAAACATGACTGGGAATAATAATTAAATTATGGTTTAATTAATTATTCCTTTTGGGGTTTCTTTAATTAACATAGTGAAAGCAGTTTTACTTGGGGTGAAACTGGTCTTACATGGTGTACTTGGGTCCATCTAATGATAAAAGGTTAGATGACCAAAAAATGGTGTAACATCTGCCAAGATTAAACAGTTTGGTCAGATTTTATTCTCTATCTGTAAAACATAAAATTCAAAGATGAACTAGCCAAGCTTAAACTGTTTGACTGTTCATAAATTGTGGCATAAGATACAAGTTGCACACAATTTGTTTATTACATAAGAGAAAAAAGTAGTGGCATTTAGACTTGCACACTTTCCTTGGCCTTTCTTTTGGTGGGGTTCATTTTCTTTTACTTTTTTGGCCATTTTTTATTCTTTTCACCCTTTGATTTTTATTTTAGGGTATACCCTCTTTACATTTTTTAAATTTTTCGATTTTTTGACAATATGAAAAAACCTTTGCAACAAGGAAAGGTATGAACATATTACATAGCCCATCAAGTCAATCATGATATATGACACCTATTGGTATAGGAGCATAACACTGGCTCCACTTGGGGATGGCTTTTCCTGGTGAAAAGTCAAGAACAATAGGTCTGTTGCCTTCATCTTTGACCTTTGATGATCTTAGTAAGTTTCTTCTGTCTTTTGCAAACTGTAATCTGATCTGAAACTAAAACAACACACAAAAATTTTTCAAACCAACTTAATGAAAAACTAGCTGAAAATTGAAACCTAAAAAAAATGCTCAAAATTCTGAGCTTATTAGCACTCATATACCTACTCAATTTACTGTTCAAATGCTGTTTAGGTAAAATGAAATAGCCAATGCAACCATTCAAGCATTATGTACTTTGATAGATTTTGTTTCATTTTCTTGTTGATTATCAAAACTGTACTTCTGCAACCTATTAGAAACTTGTCAACAAATGAGAGGATAAGGAAACACTTGATTTCCTTTGTTGACTCTAGAAACTGTACAAAAGGATGTTCCAAAATATATACACTGATGTTTAACTGATCTAAACAACTATACATCTGTTCTGGATGGCCTCCATGCCATGAATCTGAAATGTTATTTTCGTCTTTATCTCTCTCCAAACTTTCAGATAAGATTTGTGATGATATTCCTACTGATTGTAATGTTTGACTGTTGAATCCTTTATCATCTTGATTCTGAAAATCATAGTTAGTTAAAAGAGGAATGCTTTGAATGCCTTCAATATTCAACATATCTTCTATTGGATCCTGAAAAACTTGGGAAAATGGCTGCAACCTATAGCATACAGGTTTCCATGAGACTTCATAAACTTCAACAAGTTTCTCATCCTTTTCATTAAATATGTTATACCATATTTCCTTTAAAAGCTGAAATGGTTCAAAACATAGTGGTATGGAACTTTATTGTGTCATTTGATCATTTATTTCAATGGGAACTGATAATTGCAATTGTGAAACCAAAAAATCTTGATCAATAGTTTCATTATCTTCTTTGTTGTCAATCACAATTCCTAAAGATTGCTGATTATTGATGGCATGATAGTTGTCTCTAATGAACTGAAATGAAGCAAAACAAAGAGGTAAAGAATATTTACTTATTTCCACATTTTCTGCTTTTTCTTCCTCACTCTCATGGTTTATCTGTATTGGTTGATCATTGTCTTCAATCTGCTGAAACTGATTTTCTTCATCCCATAAACTAGCTTCTGATTGCTCTGTAAAGTTATCTTGAGTTTGGAGAACATAACTATCATCATAATTATCATACTTAGGAAAATCATCGAAAGAAAGAATGTCATCAAACAGACACATCATATCAACAAATTCCTCTTCCTCATATTGATTTGTAATTTCATTTTCTGATCTATGATAATTGGAATTAGCAGGAATTTTTTCATGGATATCAACCTCTTCTATTTCTTCATGGTGATTTTGAATAAAAAAATTCATCTTTCATAGTGATCTCCTGTGTTCTTTCATCTAGTTTTCTTACCAAAAGGTTGAGTTTTACCTCTGCAATGTTTTTCTTTTCCTCTTCTTCTGCTTTCCACTTTTCCTGTCTGATTTGCAGATTAACTTCTATATCAAATGCAATGTTCTGCATCTGTACAAGTGTTTTTGGATCTCTTTCTCTTAACCGAAATTCTATTTCTGGATCAAAGGCACTTGGATAATGCAAGAGAGTTGAATCATGAGGAGGTCTAATATCTTCTGGCATTGAATAATAAACTTGATTAAATCTGTCAGAAAATTGTTGTATTGTTTCATTTGGATGTCCTTTTAACTGATTATATTCTTCCATGATCACAAAAGGGTTAACTTTGATTATCCATCTATCAAGGAAAATTTTGATAAACTGCTGGAAATTTGAGATGCTAGCATTAGGCAGATTTTTGAACCAATTCTTTATTCTATTTTGAAAAGAAAGAGAAAAAAGTATGATTTTAAAATCATCTTCATCAATCTCAAATAAATCCAAATAATTCTCAAAACCTTGAATATGTTTTTTAGGTAGTGATACCATTCTCTCCATCAAATCTAGGAAGATACTTGTAGTATTTTTTAGGAAAATCATGGAGTATAGGAGGTAAAATAAGGGGCTTATATCTATCTGGAACTTTATATGGAACAGGGATATGTACAAGGATTGTAAGATCAGTCTTGATTATTTGAGGCTTCTTAATTGGAAAATGATCATCATTAGATTCATAAGAAAGCTGCTCAAAGAGATTAGGAGAATTATTACTTATAATCTTCAAAGGAAAAAAATTAAAAACTAATCTAAGATCTTCTATAAAATACAATATACATTGAAAAAATTTCTTAATGAGAAAGAACATAATGTATTGGATTAAGATCCAAGTTGAAAGCTTGATCTTTCCATATTGTTCTTTGAGGTTCATTCCTCCAGTGGAGTCTTGATTGTGAAATTGAGTTGGAGTCGCCAGGTGGATGATTTTAACCTTTGTGTGTCTGATCACTGTCCACCATCATAGATCAGATCTGAACCTGTAAAATATTTCTGAAGAAAAAGGTTAGTCTCCCCAGTATGGTCACCACTATGTTATCACTCAGTAATTTCTCCAGGTTCAAGAGAAATAGTCCGAGGTAACCACAAACCAACTTTTAGGTATAGAATCTAGCCAATCTATACCCAGAGAGGGCTCTCTCTGTAAGATTTAGCTTTGTTTTGAAAGATATTAGGCTAGTTATAAAAGTCCAGGGATTTTGATTGAGTTTGGGTGATGAAATTCTATGGCTGAGGGTAAGACTGAGTAGTTTAGGCCATTGGGCTAATGGAGTCAAAGGAGATGGCTTAACTAGATTAAGTTTCTTAACAAGAGATGTTTTTCATAGGGCAAGGTAATCAAATAGGGAACAGTTATAGATATAAAGTGAATGGAATGGACTCGAAATGGGTGAAGGGAATTTAAGAATCCTTCAACATTTTCGAAAGAGGGAACTTGAATGATTATTAATAAAGAGAAATTAAGAATTCTTTACTAAATAATCAAAATTCATAAACTAGAAAACAGGAGCAATTAAGAATTCACTATTTAAGCTAGTTTAGAATAAAACATTTAGAATAACAACGATTGAAAACAGATTGCACTCAAGCACTTTCTGAATTATTCTTTTTCGTTTATCATTCAGAAATGAAACATAGATGGTATCATAAACAAATATAAAACTTTAGAACATAAGAGATAAAAGACTTATTGATCCGGTGTCTGACTCAAGAATCCTGTGAAAAGTCCTTTGCATCAATTCTTTATCCAGCTAGCCATGCGAAATTTTTCCAACAACACTTTATTCCAAAATAATCAGTATTATAGAAAAATCTAAGAATCCACCCCCAAAATACTTCCATGAGTGAAGTATTTACACAAATTCTAAACTAAAATATCTTGAAAAAATATCAAGATTAGTTCACAAATCTCTCCAACTGTTTTACATAAATAGAGCTTAAGTAAAGGAAACTCAAAATAATGCATCTATTTGGCACTATTTTTTATGGATAGGTGATGAAAAATAGGAGACTTTGAATTTTATCCAACTCTTAGTTGCTGACGAGGCATCCAAGTCACTAACTGCTTCCTTTCTTTGTGCATTTTGCTCCAACAATTCGGCAAACTTGGGGTCCAATGATATATTTTTATTTCCCAATCCGTAATAGATATGTAAAAAGTGAAAGAGGTTATTGTGTATTAATATTTTGGTGAGCTAAAACTCTTTTAGTTTCCTAAAATTCCTCTCCTGCTATGCACAATAGGCTCTGTAAACATATGTGTAAAACAGAGCTTTACAGAGTCTGAAAAATAGCCTGTAAAGATGTGCATGTATCTCTGATTCTGAAATCACTGTGAAAAAAGTGAGATAGGTTTTTGTAGATGGGTCTCATAGGAACACAAAACTCCTTTAGATTTGTATGATGTATTTCGTATTGGCCACAATATTCTCTACAAAATGATGACTTAACTGGAATTTTCTGCAAAAAGTGCTTTCCAACATTGTTTAATATTTCCAAAACCATAATAGATGTTAGAAAAGTGAGAGAGGTTTTTGTAGATGGTCCTCTTAAGAACATAAACCTCCTTTAGTTTTGAAAAATTCATCTTGGATTGATCCCAATAGTTTCTGCAAGACAATGACTAAAACATGAAATTTCTGCAAAAATGTTCCTTCTTGTTGTGTTTTTCATCTTTTCACTTTTTTGTTATTTTGACTATTTTACTTTCACTTTAGAAAAAATTCAATGTTGGTGAACGTATTTTCATTTCTTTTTACCATTTTACTGCCTCTGTATTTACTTTTACTGTTTACCTTTGACTGCTTTGTAACTTCATTTTAACTTTCACTCTGACTTTTACCTGATACACTTTAACCACTGATACTCTTTAACTGTTATGCTCTCTGTTTATTTTCTGTTTATCCTTTTTACCATTACTTACTGTAGTAAATAACCAAAATTCATCCAAGGATATTTTGTATAAAAGGTCCAACATGTCTTCACACCATTGTGCTTCTGGTATTCTAGTCTTGTGGATTCATAAAAGAATTTGGGTTTTCAGTGGAAAAATGGGCAAAATTACAAGTCTGGGAACTTATGGGGTGAAAAAAAGACCGAATTGTACTGTTTTTTAGTCTTTTTCTGTGGAATTAAAGTAAAAACCAAGACTTGTAGGGTTCGACGGAAATTGGATAAATACCTGTTTCAGGAAGTGAATAGTGAGGAAACAGGTGCAGATAATAATTGACTGGTTCAGCCGAAAATCATTTGGCAAAGTGGCAGTTGGAAATCTTCAGTAGCTGATTTTGAAGTTTTTTGCAGGAAGCACTGCTTGCAGGATAAAATGATGAAAATAACGTGCATTTTTTGTTTTATTCACAAAGTCAAGATTGGCGGGGGTTTTATTATTTCGGACGGATGACGTACGCTGGAAAAGGTTTTTTGTCGTATTCGGAGGGCGGTAAGAAGTATGTATCGCACCACTTTTGGGGATGGGTGGTATTCAGCCAGGAGCCAACGATTCCATACATGTTGTGACGCGTGGCGAGGCACTGTTCGCAAAAACACTCCGCGATCGCGCGCTATCGTTCGGTCGTGGATGGCCATGCGATATGAATGACAACAGTTGGTTATGGAAGGGTTAATCGGACAGCTATCAGGGAAGTGAGATGAGGAGATTTTAATGAGGGTGGGCCCAACATAATTAAAGATTTTATAATTATATCGGGAGAAATACGATTGGTCGGGTAAGTTATTAATTAACCGTGAGGGTTAATTAATCCTTTTTTAATGTGGCGGGGATTCGGGTCTCTTAATTAGTTGCAGATTTAACTAATTAATCCCAATTAACACGGTATTATTGTTATATTTTAACCAAGGGGCGGGATATGTAATAATTTGGGAGTTTTATAAAGTTAAAATAATACGGGAATGGGTTGATTCATATAGGGAATTAAATAATAAAGTTAAAGTTAATATGACAATGAATGAAAAGCGCTAAGTATAAAAACATTAGAAGTATGTGTTTAACTCATGATTGAATGAAAAAAAAGGGTTTTTATTAGATATTGTGAAATATCCCTAAGTAAAATAGGATTTTACTTAGGAAAAGATTTTTTGGAAGTGAATGAATGACTTAAGAATGGTTTTAAGTACTTAGGCTTTTTCAATTATTGGGCCGAGGGTCCGGTCCCTCCAAAAGTCAAGGAAATGCCTTGAGCCCCTCTAATTTTCAAATGCCTTAGCACTTAGGGGAAATTAGTGAAATTTTTAGGGAAAAAATGAGAAAGGAAGTTAATAATTTGACTTTGGTTTGCTTGAAATTCTTCCAGTGTAGTGTCTGCCTTGCACTTTGTGATGAAAGTAAATATTAACACATTTAGAGTCATTATCCATCACATGTAATTCTGCAACAACATCTACCTACCCTACCTACTTTAACCTACCATTTTTTCTTCTTTATTAGGGTGCACTTAGACTGGCAAACCCTTATCACACTTTTTTTCTTTTACATGTAGAAATGTATCTAAGTCTAACCTTATTACATCCAAGGGCTCAGATTAAACTGTTGAGCTCCTTTTATTTATTCTACCTATCTACTTATCTGCCAAGATTAAACAGTTTGGTCAGATTTTATTCTCTATCTGTAAAACATAAAATTCAAATATGAATAAGCCAAGCTTAAGCTGTTTGACTGTTCACTAATTGTGGCATAAGATACAAGTTGCACACAATTTGTTTATTACATAAGAGCAAAAAGTAGTGACATTTAGACTTGCACACTTTCCTTGGCCTTTCTTTTAGTGGGGTTCATTTTCTTTCACTTTTTTGGTCATTTTATTCTTTTCACCCTTTGATTTTTCTTTTAGGGTAATACCCTCTTTACATTTTTAAAATTTTTCAATTTTTTGACAATATGGAAAACCTTTGCAACAAGGAAAGGTATGAACATATTACATAGCCCATCAAGTCAATCATGATATATGACACCTATTGGTATAGGAGCATAAGATGTGGAGAAAATGAAGTGCAATCCTTCAAAAGACCTCTCAACAAGGAGAGTAAATCCTAAACAGGAATCCCTTGTGCTAAATAGCACTACAACTCAGCTGAACAGTTGGAGAATGCAAAGATAGTCTTCAGACCAAAATCAATATACTCCAAGATGTCTCACTATGGCTGCCTCTTCCTCCTTTTATGCAAGTGAATGCCCTGGACTCCACACATTAGGGTTTCTTCCACAAAGAATCTTTCTCCCTCTCAAACTGCATTGTCTTCCCAAGCAAGCTACACCTCTTAGGCAACGTTGTTGACTTGGTCAAACTTGACCTTATCCTCATGAAAATTGCCCCTTTTCACACTGGACGGTGCAAAATAAGCTACTCCAATGATCCCTTTCACACTTATGAGGGATTTATTCCTACTTAGGGGTCTCTTTACCCATTTTATTCACCTCCTAGATGATATAAGCAAAAATTAATATTCCAATTTGCTGCTTGCAAATTTTGGAATATTACATCAACTATAGGAATTCCAACAGAGTTATGGTCCTCCCTATTTTCTTCTCTTCCTCTACCTCATCCTCCACCTCTTCTTCCTCCTCCTATTCTTAAGGCTTCTCCATTCAGAACTTCTCCTTCTCCTTCTCCTTCTCTAGCCATTGTATATTCCTCAGAGCTAATGTAGGGTTGTAACTGTAGAGTTATTTGTTCTTCATATGGTTCTTCTATCAATCAGATATTGAAGAAAGTTTCTTATTCTTCCTCACTAGAGATATCTAACTCTTGAGCTAGAATCTGTTCTCCTATAGAGGTGGAAAATGTTACTCCTTCTATTGGAGATCTAGGATATTCCTCTTCTAAGACTGCCTCAGTAGATGAAGTTGGAGAGTCTTCTGATTGGATTTATAACCTTAATACTTCAGGGAGTCTATGTCTTGTTGTGAAAAATGGAATATGAGTTTGAGATGGTGGTGTGGCACTTCATGGTCTTGGTGGAGTGAGTGGTGTTGCTGGAATCAAACTGTTACTTCTAGCTATGAATCCACCTTTAGAGTCTCTTTCTCTATGCATATCATTTTTTTTAGATATAAGAAATAAGGCTTCATAATTACACTTCCCTGGAAATGGTGCCAAAATGTTTAGTCAATTTAATGTCTTAAATTGCCATCATAAATTATCGATCGAGGTTAGTAATCTAATGAAGTGTGGTGCACTATATGTACTTAGATGGCCTTATTTCTTACTTCGTTGTGTGTGTATATATATATATATATATATATATATATATATATATATATATATATATGTTTTTTGGGGGTTTGTATTTTATGCCTAATGTTAAGAACTAAAATTTATCTAAGGAATGAAATCTAAGCTTTTAAATGAAATCTTTAAATGCTAAGAGACAACTAAATCTGAAATAAATTTAATGATGAAAACTTGATCTTTAAAAAGGACGAAAAGGAAACGTTATTTTTACTCTAAGAAAAGAAATTGATTTACAAATTACTCTTAATGAAATGAATGAAATATAAAATCTAAAAGAAGGAAGAAAAAGAAATGTTATTTAACTAATCTATTTTGCATAAAAATAAATCAATCTTTGGATGGTTAAAATCTAAGCTATGTTAGACTATTCTATGTCGGAAAAACATCTATGGAAAACATCTAATTTAACTTATTCTATATTTAGACAAAGCATCATCCTAAATTCTATTGAACTCTGAATTATGTTCTATTTATCAAAAATAAATCTATATTCTATCTATCAATTGAAAATACTAATTTTATGAAAACAGAGCATTATATCTACTTTCTAAATCTATCTAAAATGATCAAAGTAAAATTCTAATCTAACTCTATCCTAGTTTTAAATATATCTAAGAATGATGAAAATATAACTCTAATCTAACTCTGTTCTAAATTCCATGGAACAAAAGCATAAATTCTATTACTATGAAATTGAACTGAATGAAATTAAGAATGACAGAGTATCTATTTCACAAAACAAGATGTCTAATCTAAATCCTATGGTTGCTATGAAATCAAATGCAAGAATCGATTTCAATTGGAAGCTGACAGAGTCATGGTAACGAAACAATTAAAGAGAGCATAAGATAAAATAATCAACCGTGCGTAAATGTAAAAAACTGACTCATAAAACATTTAGAAACTAATTGACATGGAATTAAACTATGGAATGATGAGAAATTAGATTACGAATCGACGAGAATTTAAACTATGAAATGATGAGAATTTAAGCTATGAAATGACAATAAATTAAACTATGAAATGAATATAAAAACCTCCTTTTCGTGCAGGGGCCCTCTGCAACAGAACGAGCATAAATCTACTTAGGCTATCTGCACATCAATGGTTTGGAACTGGTCTTCTTCATTAACAAATCAGAGTTTAAAAATGTATCACAGTATTATCACAAAATCAAGCTTGTTCCCGGTTTCGACAGACCGATATTTATACAAGGTTTTAAATTATCTGTCTGAGATAATTTCACCTATGGAAAGAAAAATAAAGCTAAGACCAGAAGTCTAATCAGAAGCAAAGTCTTCATGGCTCTTTCTCGATTTTCTACATAAGAGAAAATCGAGAATCTTCGTCTGCTGATCTCGTTCCTTACCTTGACTGGTCTTTGACCGTGAGTGTAGGCATAATCCTTCTCGAAATTTAACAGGTAAGTAGGATACGATCCATATATGGACCATTTCAAAGCTACCCATATGACTCGCTTCTTCATTTTCTTCTTGAAACCTGTCAAACAATATCAGTGGCTGCAGAAACAAAGGTTAGCTACAAAATTGCACGAATTATGTAGCTAACAAAAATTCATCTAAATAACAAGAAACAATATAATATAAAATAGAGTTCATTTAAATTCCTTCTCAGATGTAAAATATGTCAATTATCACTGATTGAGTTTATGGATTTTTGAAAAAGGAAGAAAACATGGTGGAAAAATGTCAAAATAGGAATAGTTTTGAGGTTCAACATTTATTACCTATTTTTCATCCAAAATATTACATTAGTTACTCATGGTACTCTGTCATTGAGGTTTCTGTTATTTTTTTCTATTCTTTGATTCCTAAAACTTGTTAAAGGAGTTACTACTATCTTGATTTTTCTTATACTTTCTCACTAAACCTGTGGTTAACATAAAACTGATTGGGTTAGCCTCCATGCCCAATGGTTAAATTTCATACAGCCCAACCAACCTTAGTTCTTCTCAAAATATGGCCACAAATCATATCACAGACCTTATACCAGTATGAGCTAGGGTAGTTGAGTTTGAAGAGATATCCCTCTCTAGGTTAAAGGGCCAACTTTCAACCTTAAAGTGGTTTAAAGGTTACCTTATATTGTGGCTTTGCATGACACACACCGATAATACATATTAGTTAAACTTGCATATAGTTCAAACATATTAATTTTGTAAAGAATTTACAAAGAACTTGCCTTCTCTGCTTTTTTTGATGTGTTATCACTGTGTCGGTCAATATTTTTGTTACTTGACACTTTCTGAGAATTTTTTTTTATCAATATACAACTTGTACCATTCAATACAAAAGCCATTAAATATATTTTACAAATAAATCAAATAATTTTAAGCCAAAAAGAGATCTGGTAACTAGTGTGTTTATCTGAATAAACACACTAGTGCATTTATCCCTATAAATGCACCAAGCGTTTAATTGTTCAACATCATCACGGAAAAATAAAATTTTAAAATAATTGTAAATTATAATAGTGCGATTTGTAATGCTAAATGCACCACAATGATTTAACGGTTCTATTTGGAAGAGGCACTCTGATGTGTTATATTACACTGGGAGCAACGATGAACAAAATTGACAACGTTAAAATATATTGGTGCATTGCATTACACAGGGAGCATCGCAAAACATAGCCATTTAAAAAAAATAAAGAGGGTCAACAAGGTTTGGATCTAATTCAATAAGTTATTCCCCTACTTTACATGTCAAAAACCCTATATATAGTAAGTACATAAACCCATTTAATATTAAATTCCTAAAATGAAAAACCTTAATTATGAAGTGGTAGAGGAAGTTAAACCCTAAGGTGAAATTTTGTAGGAATAAGCAAGGGTTTAAGGTAAGTATTCATTTTTTTTCTTAATTTTAATTAAATTTAAATGGGAACAAAGATCGTCCATGGGGTCTTGGATAGACGGTGATTAGACGCTCTGTTAATACACTCCTTGATGTGAAGTCATTGGTTCAATTACCCACCCCAATCAGGGTGATATATTGGACATGATGAAGATGTAGTCCCACCAAGCTTATAGAAAAAAATAGGAACAAAGATCGTAAAAAATTTTACTAGTAAAATCTATAGTAAATTTTTTATTATATTTTTTTTTGTTGCTAAATTGTGAATAAATCTAACATAAATTATAGAAGAATTTAACAACAAAATTTGAGTTTTTTTCTATCCAAGGTTTTGAGTGAATCACCATAAATTTCAAATTCTCATCTTTCTGTTGTTCTAAAATATTTTTCTGCTCCACAATGCTCTTAGTGTATCTCTTGAAAATGATCTCCCTTTCAATAAAACCATAACATAAATTGTAAATTTTTTTATTAGTAAAATAAACAATAAAATTTAATTTTTTTACTATGCATAGTTTTGAGTGAATCACCATACCTTTCAGTGTCTGATCTTCTGAATAGTTCCATTGCTCCAAAATATCCTGCTGCTGCATTGTTTTCCTGGTATGTCTCTCTTACAAATCATTCCCTTGAAATTTTGGCTAAAATAATGAAATAATGAATAAATTTTTACTATTTAAAAGACTTTATGAAATTAGATTTCGAAAAATCAATTTCCACTCATTTTTGAATTTTTAAAAAACGAGAAAAAACTGCATTTATTTATTTATTTATTATTATTTCGCACATCGGTGCGTTCGATATTAAATCACACAGACATTCCCAGGGCACCAAATTTTTTCAACCCGCCCGCATGATACATTTTTTTTTCAAAATCCCGAAACGGTGTGATTATTTTTTTTAACGCAACGATGTGGTTTCTATTTAAAACCATTGATGGTCTAATTGTTATAAGAGGACCGACTTGGTTGAATTCATTTTTGTTTACTAAAATTCTAGAAATAGGTGCGTAGAAGTGTTGTTTTTTTTTAAATGCATTGGTGTTTTTTTGTAGAAGAGCACCAATATGATAACATTTTTTTTGTTAGAAATGATGGAAACTGGTGCAGGTATTATTTGAACGCCCTAGTGCTGATATTCTGATAAGCATATTGGTTGGGTTTAAAATATGTTTGAAATTTTATTTTCACATAACATGACGTATTAATCTCAAATTATCCTTCAGGACACATCCACATGAATTACAATAGTTCATAGTATACATTTTCCACTTAAAGTTTCCTTATTCTTGAAAAATGGTTTGAAAACTATATTGAAATTTATTGTGGTTATATGGTTCTCGAGATTAATTTTAGATTTTTTTTCCACAAAAAAAATAAAACTTTTTATAAAAATTCACAAGAATTTACATCGTAGATGCCACAACATTCCATTAGAGATCAATGCCCACAGAGTAGGGCCAAACCAATAGGTGCGTTCAACAAAAAAACTGAAAGACCAAAGACCAACAGTTGCACATGTGTCACTTTCCAAATAACAGGAAGAGAGAAAACAACATGTCAGATGGAGTTGAAGCATCAACAAGAGATCAAAAAATGAACTAGAATGGCCTCCATATGCAGAGAAACACCCTACAGTAAGAACCACAAGAAATATATATACACAGGCCTCTCGAATGAGAAAAAAATCCAAAAATATAGTCCAGTAGAAACAATATATGTCCAAAAAATAACCATAGCAAAATAAAAGTTTTTTAGAGTTAAAAATATTTATGTTTTGTACAAAAAAGCCTCCGGGAGATTTAACATGGCTCGAGGAAAATCAAAATAAACAACATGTAGATGAAGGAAAAAGAGCAACAATCAGTATGGTCTGGTGTTCAACACACGAACCACCAATACCATCCCTCTCCTCTATTTTCCATGCGCCTCGATCATGTCGAATACCAAGTTTAGAAAAATGGTCAGCCTCCCCATTGCGTTCCTTATAAATATGGCATACAAAAATCAATATGAAATGAGATTTTAGAGCCTATATTTCTTCAAGAATAGAAAGTAATAAAAAGTCTTGACATCTCTGAGAGTTATTAAACCAGTTTATAACATTCACAGAATCCCCAAATATTTGGATTAAGTGAATGCCCAGTTGAATAAGCTATTAGATAAGAAGTTTTAGCATTTGAAGTTCAGTAAAATTGTTTGTGCCATCACCAAGACCCACATAAGTGGCCAGTGAAGAGTTGTGATTTTTGTGAATGATCATCCCAGCACCACATGCACCATTATCCGTAGCGCCATCAAAATAACCCTAGAGAATATCATAATCAATAATCTAGATCTGAACCCTCTTAGGATTTTTTGGGGCATTGGACAGGGACGAGAAAGATAAGATGACAGCGCAATTGGTCGCCATAGGAGCAAGAAGTGTTAAAATATCCCTGAAAACCCATTTATTTCTAGTGAGCCAAATACCCCAAGAGAAAATGAGGGGATACATATGTTAACTTGATCTTTACAATTATCCCACCAACCTTTCCACGCCTCATAACAATTGTCACCTTCCAACTACCATCTACGTTGGAGAGGGTCAAAGTGAAATCCCAAACCTTTCTGGAGAAAGGACAAAAGATGAACATGTTGTGAAACTAGCTCCAAAAAGAGAAGAAAAGAGATATCAATGCCTTAGAAATAAACCACTTCGAGGGGGAAACCTCCAATACATTACATGAATGAACAATTCTTGGGTGATACAAATGACAAAACCTCCTCTCTATATATAGGAGTCCATGGGGCTACAATGTAATCCTAGTGGGGCCACAATGTAATCCTATCCGACCTAACAATAATAATGTAAGGGCACAATAATAACAATATGGGGGTTACAGGGGTACAACAATAACAATAAGGGGGTTACACTAACAACAATAAGGGACTATAGTAGTAATATAAGGACCTAACATGCTCCTCTCCTTCAACAAAGTGTTGTCCTCAATGCTTGAGTAGCTCCGGGTGCTTCTGTATAAAGTTCTCATCCTCCCATGTAGAATATTTAGTGGGTACGTTCTTCCATTTGATGAGATACTCTGAAATTGATCGATTTCGTAGTTGTCGAGTTCTTATTTCCGTGACTGCTTCAGGTTCCAATATGGTTTTTCCTTCCTCATCAAGTTCTGGAAATATTGTTTGAACTGGAATTTTGTCCCCTATAACCTTTTTTAAGCATGAAACATGGAAAACTAGATGCACTCATGAAGAAGTAGGAAGCTCCAATTTGTATGCCATAATACCAATATTTTGCAACACCTTGTAAGGACCATAGTACTTTGGCGATAATTTATCATCCTTCTTAGCTTGCTTGAGGAACATTTTTTTGTATGGTTGTAGCCGTAAAAATACCCAGTCTTCCACATCAAAACTTCTCTCACTGCAATGTTGATCTGCCTGTTGTTTCATTCGATTTTGTGCCAAATTTAGGTTATCCTTTAATATTTGGAGAACTTCTTGTTGATTTTCAATGTGATCCTCCACTGCTTGAACCCTAGAATTTTCCCTTAAAGAATATGTGATGGACGGTGGATGATATCCATAAAGTGCCATAAATGGGGTCATTTTTGCTGCAGTATGGAAGGAAGTGTTATACCACCATTCAGCGAGAGGTAACCACTTGACCCATTCTGTTTGTTTATCAGATACAAAACAACGAAGATATCCTTCCAAACATTTATTTACTATCTCAGTTTGACCATCAGATTGAGGATGATAAGATGGTCTATGAGCTAATTGAGTACCCAAACAAGAAAATAACTCCGTCCAAAAATTTCCCGTAAAAATGGGATCTCTGTCGCTCACAATAACCCTTGGGCTTCCATGTAGCTTTGAATTCTGTCCATAAATGTAGTAGCAACTGTACTTGCTTTAAATGGATGAGATAATGCACAAAAGTGTGCATACTTGGTAAGTCTATCAACTACCACCATGATGACACTCTTTCCTTCAGACTTAGGTAAACCTGTGATAAAATCCATTGAAATCTCCTCCCAACTTTGACTTGGAATGGATAAAGGTTGTAGAAGTCCTGGGGTCTTAATTGTTTCCACTTTATTCTGCTGGCAAACCAAACATTCCGCCAAAAAATTTTGAATATCAGATTTAAGGCCATCCCAAAAAAATTCTTTCTTCACCCTGTGGTAAGTTTTTAAAAATCCTGAGTGTCCTCCTAAAGGAGAAGTGTGCAATTCCAAAAGAATATTTTGTTTTAGTTGGGAATTCTTGCAAATATATAAGCAATATTTGTACCATAAGGAATCATTTTTCCAACTAAATGTATCAGATGTACTAGGATCTTGCTGCAACTTTTGAATGAGTGTCCAAACTTCTTCGTCCTTCTTCCATTCATCCCTTGCTTCGGTTATCCAATCTAGTTGGATAATAGAAATGGCACAAAGCAATGCTTCCACCTCTTCATCCTTTCTTGAGAGTGCATCTGCAACAACATTTAGCTTCCCTTTTTTGTATATGATTTCAAAGTCATAACCCAACATCTTTGCGACCCACTTTTTCTGCTCTTCCAAAGATAGTCGTTGTTCCAAAAAGTGTTTAAGACTATCATGATCAGTTTTTACCTTGGAGTGTCTTCCCATTACGTAAGGTCTCCATTTCTTTAGTGCATGTATTATTTCCAACATTTCCTTCTCATAAATATCCTTTTGTAAATACTTTCCTTTGATTGAACGACTTTCAAAAGCAATGGGTCTTCCTTCTTGCATTAAAACAACACCAATTCCATTTCTTGAGGAATCACATTCCAAAATAAAGGTTTTTGTGAAGTTTGGCATAGCTAAGACTGGTGCTAGGCACATTGCCTCTTTAAGATGTTCAAACACCCTAGTTTCTTCAGGAGTTCATTAAAATGCATCTTTCTTCAATAATGTTGTTAGAGGTGCTGCTATTCTCCCATAATTCTTAACAAACTTGCGATAATACCCCATTAACCCGAGAAATCCACACAACTGCTTTATGGTTGTGGGGACTTTCCATTCCTTAATGGCTTTAATTTTGTTAGGGTCTACCTTAACAGCCTTGTGAGATATAATATGACCCAGATATTCCACCTCTTGTACTCCAAAGAAACATTTGGATATTTTTGCATATAATTGTTTCTCCTCCAATAGTTTGAGCACCCTGTCAACATGTTGAACATGATCCTTTCAAGACCTGTTGTAGATTAGTATATCATCAAATACTAGCACAAATTTTCTAAGAAAGGGTTTGAAAATTGAATTCATCAACCCTTGAAATGTAGAAGGTGCATTGGTAAGGCCAAAAGGCATGACCAAAAATTCATAATGACCCTCATGAGTTCGAAATTTTGTTTTCACAATATCTTCAACCTTCATTCTAATTTGATGATATCCTGAATGAAGATCCAACTTGGCAAAATAAATTTCTCCATGTAATTCATCTAATAATTCATCAATCACAGGGATGGGAAATTTATCTTTAATAGTGAGCTTATTGAGCTCCCTATAATCTGGACACATGTGCCATGATCCATCCTTCTTGTGCACCGATACTACTGGAGCAGAGAAAGAACTTTGACTAGGTTGAATTATACCAGCCTCTAACATTTCTGCAATCATACGTTCAATTTCACTCTTTTGGACATAAGGATATTTGTAAGGCCGGATTTTTGGAGGAACACTTCTTGGAATCAAATGAATAGCATGATCATGATCACGAATAGGTGGGAGTCCTTTGGGAGTATCAAACACCTTGGAATGATTGTCCAAGACTCTTTGGAGATCTGGAGAAATAGATTATTTTGATGTTGGAACTTCTAGTAAGAATAATTGTGCAATTACACCTCGTTGTTCTTTCTTCAGAAGCTTTGTCATGAAATTAGAGCTTATTATCTTTCCTGGCTTTCCTGTGATACCCCGTAATTTGATTTTCTTTCCTTCCAAAAAAAATTTCAAGAAAAGTTCTTGAAAATTAAAATCTATTGTCCCCAAAGATTGTAACCATTATACTCCTAGTACGACATCAACACCTCCCATTGGGATGGAAATCATTGGAATATTCAATACATATTCCCCCATGGATAACTTGATATTATGGCATTTTCCAGAGAAATTTATAGTTCCTCCATTTGCAACCGTCACTTGACATTCTGGTGCTGGGTATATGAAAAAATTCAATTCCTTGGCTACCTTACAATGAATAAAATTATGGGTACTACCCGAATAAATCAACACTATTACTTTTTTCTTCTTGATATGTCCTTCTATCTTGAGAGTTTGAGGAGTGGTAATTCCTGCCAATGCATTACATGATATGGTTAGACTCATTTCTTCTTCTTCTAGGGTTGCTTCCTGGTGTATATCCTCTTCTTTTGAATTTTCTTGTTCATTTTCTTCCTCCTCTTGACAATCTGTGTAAAATAATTTCTTCTCAACACACTTATGAACTTTAGTGTATTTGCTATCAAAACTGTAGCAAAGCCCTTTTTCTCTTTTTTCTTCCAATTGTTGTGGTTGTTAGGGTCCCGTGATTTGGCCGATTGGCTAGCCAAATGACGATGTAACATCAAACCAAGCTTTGGAGCCCAAGGACCTAGCCTTCCTGGACTCAGAGAGGGCTCTCTCTATAAGTGCAAAAGATGTCGGTGTGTTTACTTGCGATGTTCTGCTATTAGGCTAGTTATGAAGTATGTTTTTAGTTTTTTAGTTAGTGCTCGTGAGGGATAAAACTGATCAAATACATAAACTGGATAACAAGATGTAGATAAATTGGGCTATGGGGTCAAACAGGTCAAGGAAGCTATGAGGTGATGATGTAAGGCTGCTGTAGGGCCGATTTGATTCACGGTAGAAGGGGTCTTTCGGCAAAATGGGTTAAATGGACAACAAGTTGGTGAAAGACAAGGGATTTCAAGTGTAACTAGTTTATAGCAGACATAAACATGTTATAGCAAGCCATTAATCATGTTAAATGTAACTATGAGCTAATTAATACATAGAAATCAAACATTCCAGCCATACATAGAGGTATAAGACCCTCTAACTTCGGGAAATGGCTATCAGACTTTGGGGAAAACACATAAGACAAACTAACAACTCATAAACTACGCCGGAACGCCTAAACATAGTCTCTAAGTCATTGGGCACTTTGACAAACAAGCTTTTATAGTTTTAGGCAAAGGGCTAGATCGGGACTAGGCCTCCTTGGTTCAACAAGATGATCAACAAATCAGTCAAAGAGAAAGTTTTATGGACAGAAATATGGGCAGCTTGTAGGTAGGTAGGGCAAACCATACATCCTACTTAACATACATAGAACTGATGAATAAAACTTAGCAACAATACCTTAGGTTACTAAAGAGCAGCTAAGAATTCTTTAGCATAACTAAGGGAGAAGAAAACATCAAGCTATGAAGATTCAGGGATTTTGAGGTGCCTCCATGGGCATATCTCAAAATCAATCTCTACTGATCTATAGCAGCAAGAAATATGTATTATGAATGAAAACTAGAAGACAAAAACATATAAAGAAGCACTATACCATTCTACCATGTCAAGGAATCCATCAACAATCCTTCATCATTCCTCAAAAGAATCCAAGAGGCAGTCCAAAAATCATAACTCAAGTGTATTCTTCAAAGCTCATATGACCAATGTATTAATTCTTCTCTCAAGTTCAGCCTCTGATTTACAATGAAACCCATGGAATAAAAAGGCTTGAGGGAGGAAAACCTCATGGAGCAACTAGCTATCCCATTGGCCAAGTCAAAATATCTAAACTTGTCCTTGAGGCTTTGCAAAGCCCAAGGCACAAAATATCCCATAAAATATCTAAAACACTGCTAAAAACGGAAATTATATTGACTTTACATCATTTCCCAAGGATAAAAATAGCTTAACGCACATTTGGGAAAAGCAGATTTTTGGGGTTCAAAAATTACAAAAATACTCCATAGTTATGCCTGAAAAAGGTCCCCTGACTTGCTGGATGCAATTGGCAGCCTTCCCGATGTCGAAATGGGGCTCATGAGGGCTCGCTGGAAAGCTCTCTGTGTCTACTTTCCGGTGCAACTAAAACCATCTCAATCTGATCTCTGGAAGTCCCTCAAAACTGTACCTGTGTGCAAAAACCCAGAAAATAGCAGACTGCTGATATGGCGGGCAGAATGTGCAAAAAGAGGGTGTTTTTCGCCAATTTGAGGGGGCGAATGATCTTCAAATGCCCTGAAAATCGCTGGAGAGATGCTCATGGAATTATGGCATCCATTGGTATCATCCTCCTCCCTTGACAACTCATCAAACTGAAATGGCGAAATTATGAGTTTTCGGCCAAAAACCCAAAAAATGCCAAAAAACAAAAAGTTGTCGAAAAAGGCCCAAAATTGGCATGCATGACCCTCAAGGGTCCATAGCAACATGCTCCGAAGCTGAGGCTAAAATATCAAGGGCTGATATTCTTTTCCCTTCCTTCCGTGCCAGGCGCTTCCCCTTCAACTTCTTCAATTTCTCTTGTGCTACCTTTAATTTTCGCCTGGCAAACTGATTTAGCTTCTGAAAGTGAAGAGTCCTCTTTCTTTGTAGCTTAAGATCCCTGTTCGCCCTCTCAAGCTTCATTTCCAAATGCTGGTTAGCTCTCTCAAGCCATGCTTCTCTGTTTTCCTCAATTTCCTGCTCAAGGAGGGCAGTGAGAGGAAAGGCTTGGAAATGGGCTTGTTCTTCTGCTCTCTGCTTTTCCAAGGCTCTTCTAAGCCCAATGGTCCTAGGCCTCTTCCACCTAGACTGGTCTTCCTCCTCTTCATCATCAAAATCACCAATGAGCTCTACAATTCTTGCTTGCGCCTTTTCTGCCTCTTTCTTATACTTAATTGCCCTTGCCTCATGAATAGCTGCATGAAACTTCATCTGTTTGTTTTCAACCTCCAAAAAGTGGTTGAAATTCCTCGCCCTTTGAAGATCTTCCTGTAATACCTCAATTTTCCTCTCTTTGTGAATGAGGAGGTTTTCAAGGATGCGGGCCTCATCATCACTGTCATCGCTTGGGATAGGGATGACAGCTAATTCACCTCCATGCTTGGCACTTTCCCCAACTATGCTTTTGCCTTTGAAAGCCAATCTGGCGCTTTTCCTCCGTGGCAAGCTAGAAGGTGTCTTTTTGGGTAATTTCCTCTTGCTGGGAACAATCTTTGTCACTGTTAAGGTGGCAGCTTTAGCTTGTTGTTCTTCCTCAATATCTTGTCCAGTTTGTGGCTCAAAAGGTGTTTCAATTGCCTGCCCAACTTGCTGCTCCTCAACTGCTGTCTGCTGCTGTCCCTCATTCTGTATCTGCTGCTGTCCCTCATTCTGTATCTGCTGCTGTCCCTCAATATCCAACTGCTACTCATCTTGGACCTGCTGTCCTTCACTTTCTATTTGCTGCTGTCCCTCAATCTCTAACTGCTGCTGTCCTTCAATATCTGCCTGCTGGTGTTCACTGCCCTCTCCTTCTTCCTGTTGACTTGGTTGTCCCTCAACATCCAACAGCTGCTGTTCACTGCCCTGTCCTTCTTGCTGCTTTTCACTGCCCTCTCCTTCTCCCTGTTGACTTGGCTGCCCAGTAGTCATTTTGAGTCTTCTAGGTGTAGGCCTACTAGACAAAGGCACTGGGCGATGGACAGGCTGAGTAGGAGACACATGAACAGGAGGGACAGTGGCAAAATCTGAATGGCTGATGAATAAATCCCATGAAACCCCCTTCTTCTCTAGCTGGTGTAAGAAGATAATCTTGATTAAGGAATGATGAAAGAGAGAAGGGATTTGCTGAGGTGGAGCTTTCTTTTGGATAGTAGATGCCATTTTCTCTATGCTCTTGGACAAAAAGTAAGGAAGGTTTAGTTGCCTGCTTCTGGTAAAATGCATCAATAAGCGGACATGGTAGGCATAAATTCGATTAAACCTCCCTTCACAAGTGAAATATTTCATTATGGCTTTCATAAGCGGAGCATAACTGTCAAGGAGATATGAAAAAGGGAAGATAGCAGTGATACCCTCTCTATGTTCAGGCTTGATGAAAGGTTTGTAATCCTCTAAATCAAGATGAGCTTGTTTAAACCACTTTTCACCATGATACGGGATCTTGGTAGCCTTGGACACATACCTTGGAGAAATTTTGAAATCAAGACCTGCCAATTGGAAGTGTTTTTCCTTGAATCTCAAAGCGCACAAATGTGTTAGTGGCGAAAAACTCTTGACTTCTTCTATCTTCTGGCAGAAATCAAGACAACCTACTTCATGGAAATTGAAAAGCACAGATGGGTGAGCATTGATTTCTTCTGTGGAGATAGGCTCATATCTCTTATGTGGACCGCTCCTGTGGTCTTGCTTTGGAGGCATTCTGACTTGAACAAGCTTTGGAAGAGGCAAACTGCCTTCACTGTATGTAAAATGTTCTTCTGGATTGAAACTGTGGCAATATGCTGTTTGGACAGATAAACAATGTGGTTAGGATAGATTGCAACAATGTTTCTTTGAATAAACAACCTCTGCTCTCCTTAAAACCAGCCCTTCACCTCTGGATGCGCCTCAGCCAGGTAAATTCCTCAATAGGACACCATCAGTAAAGATGAGACAAAATGCTGTGTAGATTTCCTGTGCACAGTATTGAAAAATTACTTTTCCTTTGGATTTTTTAGAGGCCAATCAACACACCTGTATTTGGTCTTCAAGACAAATATTAATCATAAAAACTCTGCTCTTCAGAAAAGGTCTTCCACCTTGAAAATACCTTTGTCAACAGATTTCTATAGAAGAGTCCATACAGTGAAAGAGAAAGGAGACTTAGGTTAAGTGGAATGTCAGTGCACAGTGTTTGGGAAAAACACTCTTTACTTGTAGATTTTAAGAGATCAACCACCACATTTATATCTCTGTCTCAATGTTAAATTCCCATCAGAACACCTTGCTCTTCAGAAAAAGGCCCTGTACCTTAAAAAATATCTCAGTCAACACTTTTCAGTAGGAAATAATACAGTGAGAGATGGGCAGTCTGCTAGAAAGAGTGTGCTGTGAGAAAATGCTAAAATCAATCTGTTCTTGAAGCCTTAGATGTCAACCAATACACCTTACTCTTTGCTCGAGGAGACTTTCAGTCATTAACACTTCTGCCCTGTATAAGTGTGCCCACTTTCCACTGATCTTGCATATGTGAAATCAACCCTTAGTCTTTAGACAGTCAATACACAGTATTGGAGCAAAAATGACAGAGTTTTTAGAAGACTGTAAAGCTTTTAGACAGAGGTTAAAGCTGGTGGGCAGACCAATAAGGCTTAAGCTAGATAGGATAGTGATAATGAGTTTTTGATTTCGACAGGGGTGGACTGAAAAGTAGAAGGGCGAAAAAGTTTTAGGAGGGTTTTCTGGATGACATATTGACATAAGGAAATCAGTTTCTAGAAAACTCAGCTGTAGATATAGTCATCACTAACATGTAAAAAATACTGATGGCTAACAGTGGTGTCAACCTTATAGGTTGTGGAAGTTTAGGAGTAGCAACATTTCCATATTTATAGATGTGAGTGGTAGGCTTCCTTGTCGCCATAATTTTACATTCAATTTTTTTTGCCAACCTGAATGCCTTCTCTAATGAATCCAGTTCCCAAATTCAAAATTCATGTTGGATGTTATCTTTTAAAGTCCGTATGAAGACATCAATCCCGTGTTCCTCTGGAATATCAGTTACCCTTATATTCAATTTTTTTAAGTCCTCAATGTGCTCCGCCAATAAACCCTTTTGTTTGAGATTGATCAATTGGCTAAAGAAGGTGTTGCTCTTTGTATCCTCATAATGTGGTATCATTTCCTCCGTAAAAATTGACCAAGTGACAATTTTTTTACGGGAGCAAAGCCATCAATACCATACAAATGTATTTTGTTCTAAATGTATAGTTGCAATGCGTACCTTTTGTGTGTTTTGCACATTATTGAGATCAAAATATTTCTCCATCTGTAGTATCCATGTTACGGGATCTTTGCCATAAAACTTCCTCATATCCATATTTGGATTATGGTGGTTCTTTAATCCAACATTAGATTTTATGAAATCACTGTTAACATTTATTTTTTTCTCATCATGAGTTTCCTCTACTATCTTTTCGCCATTAGGAAACATTTCTTGTATCAAATATGCCAAACCTTCGATGTCTACTTTTAGATCATTCTTCATGTTTTCCATTTTTTCATCGATCTTAGCTTCCATGCCAACTTCCCTGCCATCCATCTTAGCTTCCAAACCATTCATCTTAGCTTCCATGTCTTTCTTCAAACCATCCATCTTAGTTTCCATGAGTTTCTTCAAAACTTCCATTTCATTTTTTGTTGCTCTTTGCGTTAATGAAATTTGGTGCACTTGCTCATGGGCTTTTGATATCTCATGTTGCATTTCTTCGTCTTAATGAGTCATAGTAGAGCCTTCTAAAGGCTTAATGGGTGTTGAATTCTTTTTAGGAGGCATTTTAGAACCCAATACTGATATTTATGCTCAATAGGCCTTTGGAATCACCTAGAACATATTTTTCAAACAAGACTTATGCAATTTGAAAAAACATACACACCTTTTTCTTGATTTTTAGGAGCTCGATATTGAAACTAAATTATCTCAGTGATTTCAGATCTTCAATATCTAAAATTTGGCCCTGAATTAGCCCTCTAAATCTTCTTTCGAATGCCACATTTATGAACTGATTTGGATTCTTGAAGACAAAGTTATGCCCAATCTCCTACGATGACCTAATTATGGACTGGTTCAGTAGAGAAAACTTGTATGACCTGCCACGTGTCACTGTTTCCTCCTTCGGCTCTGAAATTGATATAAAAAAACTACAACATTCTATGTGCTTGTGGCCACTTTTTACAGAATTCCAATCCGATGCTCAGAGAGAGAGTTATGAAGATTTTCCCATGATCACCTCTTTGAGATGAAATTTGGGAGCCTGCAAAATACCTAACTTACACAGATCATATCTTTAAAAATATTGCGAACCAAGATCTAGAATTTTGCGATGATGTTCCCCAGGATTTCTTCTTCACTCCCTAAAATTTTTAGCTTTTGAACCTTCTTATAAAAAATGTTATAGTGAAAATTTCATGATGACCTGTTTAGGTTAAATTCAGGAGCCTGCAAAAAGACCTAACTTCCACAGATCATATCTCTAACAATATTATGAACCAAGCTATGAAATGTTGCAACGATGTTCCTCTGGATTTCGACTTCCTACTCTAAAAATTTTAGCTTCTGAACCTTCGTATAAAAATCATTATAGCAAAAATTTCACAATGACCTGTTTGGGGAAGCGAAACCCTAGAATCCAAAGCTTTGATAACAAATGTTGTGAAACCAGCTCCAAAAAGAGAAGAAAAGGGATATCAACACCTTAGAAATAAGCCACTTCAAGGGGGAAACCTCCAATACATTACATGAATGAAAAATTCTTGGATGATACAAATGTCAAAACCTCCTCTCTATATATAGGAGTCCATGGGGCCACAATGCAATCCTAGTGGGGCCACAATGTAATCCTAGCTGGCCTAACAATAATAATGTAAGAGCACAATAATAACAATATGGGGGTTTCAGGGGTAAGAAAATAAAAATAAGGGGGTTACACTAACAACAATAAGGGACTATACTAGTAATATAAGGACCTAACAGAACATATGGTCAATACTTTCCTTAGCCTATTTGCAAAGAAAACACTAGCCAGGACCATACAGGAACCTCTTTTGGAGGATATCCCAGGTAGGGACCTTCTGCCTCAAAATGCACTAGAAATTTTTTTTAGATTTAGTCGAACCCTCCAATTTCCATAGTGCCTTGAACCACCATTCGAAATTCCCCCTCTCATTTATTTTCATGATTTGAGCATAACCTTCTTTAGGGGAATATATTCCAGATTTTGAGTAGACCCAACAAAGAGCATCTTTAGATTCTTTAAGGTGGACACCTGTACGCTCCAACTCCAAGATAAAACCCTGCAATTCCTGCTTCCACTGGTCATCAAGACCCATATCCTCTGCATTTTTCTAGGCCTATGCCAAAATAGTGGTGCCCTCTGGATTACTGATCTGATTCAGTGTTATAAACTCTTTGTGTTGAAGGGTTTCCATTAAGCCTTCCGAAATAATGTACCTGTTGTTGCAACCCACCCAGGGGTCCAGATGGATGTGACACCTCTCACCATTTCCAATTCTCCAAGTTAGACCATTTTCCACCAAACCAAGTGACGACAATATAGTGTTCAAGATCGGGGATACTTTGCAAGTGATTTTATCCGGAATCCTAATCCAATCATCAACTGGGAAGGGGTCAATATATTTTCTCTTTACCACCGAAGTCCATAAGTTATTTGTTGTAAGAACTCACCAGTTAGATTTTGTAGCCAGAGATGCTACAAAGTGTCTGATGTTTTTTATACCCCAACCTCCCCATTCCTTAGGTTTGGAAAAATTTTCCCAGGCCACCCAAGGGAGTATCTTCTTATCCTCTTTTCCAGGCCATAAAAAACTACTGCAAATACTTCTGATTTTGTTAATAATACCTATGGGAACCCATGCCAGAGCAATCCAATACACCAGAATAGCCATCAAAATAGATTTAATAAGAACCAATCTCAAAACCCTGGATAGCCACTTGTGGATCCAAACATTAATTCATTTTTCAATATTTGAAACCAGCTAGAACCAATCTTGTTTACGATAGGAATCCAGTTTGAGAAAAAAACCCAGATATTTAATGCAAGAGCCGAAACAGGACTGGTTAAAAGGGAGGATGTTGAATGTCCAAACTAGATCTACCTCCAAAATGCCCTCATGAGTGAGGGAATAATTTTGATAGTTGAGAGTCATGCATGTAGCCTTCATGAGGAGGTCCAACATATTTTTTAGGAATTGAATCTCCAGTCTGCTCCCATTACAGAACAAGAGGATGTCGTCCACGAAAAGGAGATGAGATATATAGAGATTTGTGGCCACTTCAACACCTCCAAAATCCCCGACCCTCCTAGCCTGATGAAGCAATTGACTAAGACCCTAACCATCTAGGAGAAACAACAACGATGAGAGGGGACAAACTTGTCTCAACCCTCTTTTATTGAGTAAGAAGGGGGAAGCTGCCCATTAATAATAACAATGAAGGACACATTTGTAATACAACTCTGTTGAAGATTGCAAAAAGAAACAGTGAAGGAGGCATCCTAAAACATCATTCCTGATCCTAGTTGGAAAAGTGATCACCAAAACTAGGTGGGGGGCCACACAGGTGATTTTTGTCACAAAGTCTATTTTTAGACTATGTCTATTTTTGGACATATGGAGCATATTCTATAAGTTGAGGGATGCTATTTATGGATGGTTGGTCAAGTTGGAAAAATATATGGATTTATATTTTTAGAAATATTGGGCGGAATCTATTTTTAGATTGCCAGTCTAAAAATAGATATGTCGAATATTATTAGCTCTTAATAATATTTGGACTATAAACATTATCTTATTCTCTTGGAGCACTTCAGTTAAGTGCACAGATGTGGCACAGGAGCTGACAGAAGGAATTGCGTTATTCCTGAGGGTTAAGTGGAGCTATTGCATGGATACTTCAGTTAGAACTCATGTGACAGAGTTTGGTGGAGTTGATTGAGGAAGTTAATGGAGTTGTGTTCAGTTTAACTAATTTAAACATAGTTGAGCTATTTGTATCTAGTTTAACTGATTGATACAATTAGTGAGAGTGGTGTGAATTAATTATTAATTAATTCACTAATTATAAACTCATTAATCAACTAAAGAATACATCAATTAACTTCAGTGCATGGACAGTTTCAGTGGAGACCAGTGCAAAGATAGGTGAAAGGGCAAGTGTGACTATCAGTTGTGACTATAAGTGATGCATGGTTTGCATCCAACACTTATTAGAGATGCCTATAAAGACTGCGTGAGCAAGGCTGTGGCAATGAAGTCTCATCAAGAGGCATTCTTCAGCAGGGATTGCGCAGTAGAGGCAGGCTATCAAGTGGCAGAGATTGGAGCATGTGTTTTGCTAGATCTAGCTTGATTAGTGTGTAGCAAGTGGAGATTATACTGAGAGCTTGTGAGGAGATTTGTATGATGATTGTTACATGATCTCTATGACATATATAATATACAGATAGTTGGGGGTTTTTAGCTTTAAGCTTTCCCATTACATACTGTGTTCATATGTGTGAATTTTTATGGTTTTAATGTGTGCATGCAATTGATTTTATTTCCGCATGTGATGATCAATGGTAGAAGAGATTCTGTATTGTGCATGAAGATAAAATAGTGTGTGATCAGGAGAATATTGGTGGATAACATATCAGTTATTCAAATTTCTAAATGGTATCAGAGTGATATTTATCATTGGAGCAATTGCAAAACATTGAAGCGGTTGAGTTTTTGTATTGAAGTGACTATAGGAAGTTGGCGCTCAAGGATAAAATCAGGAAAATAAAAATGGAGAAGAATGACACTATTCTGGTATACTTAACAAAGTTTTTCCACTGCAGGGATGAGCTTGGGAGTGTAGGAGTTAGTGTGGATGAAGAAGGAAAATTCAAGAAGGTTGGGATTCGAGCAAAGAATCTCTACAAACTTGAAGTATATGGGATGTCTACGGAGCTTCCTACTGTTGGGAAGTGAAAGAAAGACATGAAATTGATGCTTGAGAGGGAGAAAGTTTTGCATGTAGGTAAGAGTGAACCTCGGGATGTGGAGCAGCCACAAGATGAGGATCATGGAGTGGGAGAAACCACTCTTGCAGAGAAATTTCGTGCCAGATGGGCAGAGGGAGTGCATGCAGCTATACCACCAGGTGAGAGGTGGGGCGACATGCATGAGTAATCCCAAGAGGATATTTCTGGGCAAGATTCATGAGATGGTGTGGATCTCATGAATTGAACCTAGCTACGAGGTGCCCATAGCATAGCAATAGCATGATTAGTTGGATTGATGCAGGCAGATCAAAGTGATAGTGTCGGATATTGGAGAGCGGATCAGAGTTGACAGTAAGTGCAAGAGTGCATGGGTGCAAGAGTTCAATAGCGCAGTGGTTCCTGATGACATAAGTAGTTGGTATCAGCAGAATTTGAAGACTTTTATGATAGATGCATCAGACTGATGGTATCAGAGCGATATTGATCATTGGAGCAATTGCAAAACATTGAAGTGGTTGAGTTTTAGGATAAACTCAGGAAAATAAAAATGGAGAAGAATGACACTATTCCGGTATACTTGACAAATTTTGTCCACTGCAGGGATGAGCTTGAGAGTGTAGGAGTTAGCGTGGATGAGGAAGGAAAAGTTAAGAAGATTGGGATTCGAGCAAATAATATCTACATACTTGAAGTAGATGGGATGTCTACGAAGCTTCCTACTGTTGGGAAGTGCGAGAAAGACATGCAATTGATGCTTGAGAGGGAGCAAGTTTTGCATGCAGGTAAAAGTGAACCTCGAGATGTGGAGCAGCCACAAGATGAGGATCATGGAGTGGAAGAAACCACTCATGCAGAGAAATTTCGTGCCAGATGGGCAGAGGGAGTGCATGCAGCTATACCACCAAGTGAGAGGTGGGGCGACATGCATGATTAATCCCAAGAGGAGATTTCTGGCTAGGATTCATGAGATGGTGTCGATCTCATGAATTGAACCTAGATACGAGGTGCCCATAGTGTAGAAGTATCATGATCAATTGGATTGATGCAGGCATATCAAAGTGACAATGTCGGATACTAGAGCATGGATCAGAGTTGACAGCAAGTGCAAGAGTGCATGGGTGCAAGAGTTCAATAGCGCAGTGGTTCCCGATGACATGTGTAGTTGGTACCAGAAAAATTCGAAGACTTTGATTATATATGCATTAGACTGATTGATTTTTTTGGAGCCTATTCAATTTCAGAGGAGTTGCAGAGCAGATGCATGGAGTTGCATGGCGCTTGTGAAGGTTGCAGGGCGAATGCATGGAGTTGCATGTTGCATGCAAAGACAATCCTTTCTTGTTGAGAGGGAGTGTTGAAGATTGCAACAAGAAATAGTGAAGGAGGCATCCTAAAACATCATTCTTGATCCTAGTTGGAAAAGTGATCACCAAAACTAGGTGGGGGGCCACACAGGTGATTTTTGTCGCAAAGTCTATTTTTAGACTATGTCTATTTTTAGACATATGGAGCATATTATATAAGTTGTGAGATGCTATTTATGGATGGTTGGTCAAGTTGGAAAAAGAGAGTGGTGTGAATTAATTATTAATTAATTCACTAATTATAAACTCATTAATTAACTAAATAATACATCAATTAACTTCAGTGCATGGACAGTTTCAGTGGAGACCAGTGCAAAGATAGGTGACAGGGCAAGTGTGACTATCAGTTGTGACTATAAGTGATGCATGGTTTGCATCCAACACTTAGTAGAGATGCCTATAAAGACTGCGTGAGCAAGGCTGGGGAAATGAAGTCTCATCACGAGGCATTCTTCAGCAGGGATTGCGCAGTAGAGGCAGGCTATCAAGTGGCAGAGATTGGAGCATGTGTTTTGCTAGATCTAGCTTGATTAGTGTGTAGCAAGTGGAGATTATACTGAGAGCTTGTGAGGAGATTTGTATGATGATTGTTACATGATATCTATGACATATATAATATACAGATAGTTGGGGGTTTTCAGCTTTAAGCTTTCCCATTACATACTGTGTTCATATGTGTGAATTTTTATGGTTTTAATATGTGCATGCAATTGATTTTATTTCCGCATGTAATGATCAATGGTAGAAGAGATTTTGTATTGTGCATGAAGATAAAATAGTGTGTGATCAGGAGAATCTCGGTGGATAAAATATCAGTTATTTAAATTTCTACATGGTATCAGAGTGATATTGATCATTGGAGCAATTGCAAAACATTGAAGCGGTTGAGTTTTTGTATTGAAGTGACCAGAGGAAGTTGGCGCTCAAGGATAAACTCAGGAAAATAAAAATGGAGAAGAATGACACTATTCCGGTATACTTAACAAAGTTTTTCCACTACAGGGATGAGCTTGGGAATGTAGGAGTTAGTGTGGATGAAGAAGGAAAAGTCAAGAAGGTTGGGATTTGAGCAAAGAATCTCTACAAACTTGAAGTATATGGGATGTCTACGGAGCTTCCTATTGTTAGGAAGTGCAAGAAAGACATGCAATTGATGCTTGAGAGGGAGCAAGTTTTGCATGCAGGTAAGAGTGAACCTCGGGATGTGGAGCAGCCACAAGATGAGGATCATGGAGTGGGAAAAACCACTCATGCAGAGAAATTTCGTGCCAGATGGGCAGAGGGAGTGCATGCAGCTATACCACCAGGTGAGAGGTGGGGCGACATGCATGAGTAATCCCAAGAGGAGATTTCTGGGAAGGATTCATGAGATGGTGTGGATCTAATGAATTGAACCTAGCTACAGGGTGCCCATAGCACAGCAGTAGCATGATCAGTTGGATTGATGCAGGCAGATCGAAGTGACAATGTCAGATACTGGAGCGCGGATCAGAGTTGACAGCAAGTGCAAGAGTGCATGGGTGAAAGTGTTCAACAGCGCAATGGTTCCTGATGACATGTGTAGTTGGTACCAGCAGAATTTGAAGACTTTGATGATAGATGCATCAGACTGATGGTATCAGAGTGATATTGATCATTGGAGCAATTGCAAAACATTGAAGTGGTTGAGTTTTAGGATAAACTCAGGAAAATAAAAATGGAGAAGAAAGACACTATTCCGGTATACTTGACAAAGTTTGTCTACTGCAGGGATGAGCTTGGGAGTGTAGGAGTTAGTTTGGATGAGGAAGGAAAAGTCAAGAAGGTTGGGATTCGAGCAAAGAATCTCTACAGACTTGAAGTAGATGGGATGTCTACGGAGCTTCCTACTGTTGGGAAGTGCGAGAAAGACATGCAATTGATGCTTGAGAGGGAGCAAAGCCATGATGTGTAAAGTGAACCTTTGGGATAAGCAACGCATACAACCGTGAATATCTGGAGGGAAGAAACCACTCATGCAGAGAAATTTCGCAAAGCGTATGGGCAGAGGGGAGGATGTGCCTATACCACCAAGAGGTGGGGCGACATGCATGGATAATCCAAGAAGAAACTTCTGGGCAGGATTCATTGAGATGGTGTGGATCTCATGAATTGAACCTGGCTACAAGGTGCCCACAGAGTAGCAGTAGCATGATCATTTGGATTGATGCAAGCAGATCAAAGTGACAGTGTCGGATACTGGAGCGCAGTTCAAAGTTGACAGTAAGTGCAGAGTGCATGGGTGCAGATTTCAACAGCGCAGTGGTTCCTGAAGACATGTGCAGTAGCTAAGCAGAAGTCGAAGACTTTGATGATAGATGCATTAGATTGATTGAGTTGTTTGAGCCATATTTAGTTTAGGAGGAGCTGGTGTGAGCGTATGCATGGAGTCAGCATGGCGTCGTGAAGGCTAATGTATGAATGCATGGAGCGCTTGCGTGCGGGAACAAAATTCTTTCTTGTTGAGAGGGAGTGTTAAGATTGCAACAAGAAAACAGAAGGAGGCATCCCGAAACATCATTCCCGATTCCATTGGAAAAAGGATCACTAAAACTAGGTGGGGGGGCCACAAGGTGTGATTTGTCGCAAAGTCTATTTTTTAGACTATGTCTATTTAGACATATGGAGTATATTATATAAGTATGGATGATATTTATGTATTTATTGGTCAAGTTGGAAAAATAGATGGATTTATATTTTTAGACATATTGGGCAGAATCTATTTTTAGATTGCCAGTCTAAAAATAGATATGTCAAATATTATTAGCTCTTAATAATATTTGGACTCTAAACATTATCTTATTCTTTTGGAGCACTTCAGTTAAGTGCACAGATGTGGCATAGGAGCTGACAGGAGGAATTATGCTATTCCTGTGGGTTATGTGGAGCTATTGCATGGATACTTCAGTTAGAACTCATGTGACAGAGTTTGGTGGAGTTGATTGAGGAAGTTAATGGAGTTGTGTTACGTTTAACTAATCTAAACATAGTTGAGCTATTTGTATCTAGTTTAACTGATTGATACAATTAGTGAGAGTGGTGTGAATTAATTATTAATTAATTCACTAATTATAAACTCATTAATCAACTAAAGAATACATCAATTAACTTGCATGGATTAGCTTTAGTGGAGGACTGCAAAGATAGTGAAAGGGAAAGTGGATTATTTGTCCCCATAAGATGTGACATGTGGCCTGTGATTCAACACTTCTCAGAGATGTCGAGCAACACGTCCACAAAAGGTCAGCAATGAAGTTCACCAAAGAGCATTTCAGGGATTGCGCAGTAGAGGCAGGCTATCAAGTGGCAGAGATTGGAGCATGTGTTTTGCTAGATCTAGCTTGATTAGTGTGTAGCAAGTGGAGATTATACCGAGAGCTTGTGAGGAGCTTTGTATGATGATTGTTACATGATCTCTATGACATATATAATATACAGATAGTTGGGGGTTTTCAGCTTTAAGCTTTCCCATTACATATTGTGTTCATATGTGTGAATTTTTATGGTTTTAATGTGTGCATGCAATTGATTTTATTTCCGCATGTAATGATCAATGGTAGAAGAGATTTTGTATTGTGCATGAAGATAAAATAGTGTGTGATCAGGAGAATCTCGGTGGATAACATATCAGTTATTCAAATTTCTACAAACTCATGATCCAGTTAATGAAATCAATGTGAAAGCCCAGATGCATAAGGATAAGCCTTAAGTAGAGCCAGTTGATACGATCATAAGCCTTTGAGAGGTCAATCTTCACAATCATAAATTTTTTCTGAGATAATTTAATATTGTGAAGAGTCTCTTGAGCCACACCAATGGCTTCATGAATTTTCCTGCCATCTAGGAAACCAAAATTTTCTTTAGATATAGAGTTAGATAATATGGGTTTTGGCCTATTAGTAATAGTTTTTTTCAATGACTTTGTAAATACAGCTACAAAGGGATATAGGTCTAAAATCATCGAAAGAGATAGGAGAGCCTTTATTCAGAATGAGAGCCAAGAAAGTCGACTTGAGAGCATCATGGATGTGACCTAGGGTCCTTGATTATTCCACCACATTCGTGATGGTGTCCCCCATTAGATCGAAGAAATGTTGGAAAAATTCCACCGTCTAGCCATCCAGACCAGGGCTTTTATCTTTTTGCATGGATTTTAAGATTAGATCAACTTATTTTTTCTCCACCAGAGCTAAGAGATAGTTATTTTCCTCCTTGTCCACATAATGAGGAAAACGTTGAGCTACTCAAATGATTTCCCCAATCAAGACCCCGCCCTTGTCATCATAAAGATTCTTGAAATATGATTTTCCTAAACATGAAAGGTATTTGAAAGATTTTTCCACGTCTCCCTCCGGGGTTGCAAGTTCCCAGATGGTATTTGTGTTCTTTCGACCCTTGGCATAATTATGGAAAAAATTTGTGTTCTGGTCACGAGCATTAAGCCAAATGGCTCTGATTTTCAACCTCCATCTTTCTTCATTGTCACTCAATATTTTCCTTCTCCTTCTTTCAAGCTCTTTGATCCATACATCTGTTCTAGAGATTTTGAGATGTCCTAAAAGGCTTTTGAGTCTAATTTCTCCTTCTCTTTTACCCAGATTATGGTAGCCTTCTTAATATTCTTCATATTTTTAATAAGAGCTAGGGCATATGAACCACTCTCAGCTACATTGATAGGTCTTCAAGTATCAAGCACCAATTTTTGGTAGTCCCCCTCTTTTATCCAACCTACATTGAATTTAAAAGGAGTGGTGGGCTTCTCTTTCAGGCCATTTAGCTTGAGTAAAATCAGGGAGTGGTCCAATTCACCTCTCGTGCCAACCCATTGATGAAAACTTGCAACCTTATTGGAAAAATCATCACTTAAGAGAAAATGGTCCAGCCTTTTTGCAATATTGGCCTCGCCCACCCAGTTGTTTCTCCAAGTAGGAATTGACTTGATCAAATTTTTATCAATCGGGTTTCCTTCCAGCAATTTTTTAAATAATAAATCCGCAAGGGGATCAATCCTAGCATTCAGAACCTAGGCCTCCGATCTTTCCAAAGAGAAATTGAGATCACCTCCCATAATCAGATTCAGGCCTTTCATGAAATATTTTTCTAAAACAGTATTCCAATATTCCACTCTATCCGCACAAGGGCCATAAATGTTAACTAAAGTGAAATTTGAGACAAGTTCCAGGGAGGAAACCTCCACCCCAACCAAGAGTTCTGGGGTCCAACAATTATTGACTTTGACAATGCCATTTTTAAACCTCTAGTTAAGCCTCCCGAAAGACCCCTAACATCAAAGGTTACAAAAGACCACCCTAGGAGGAAAGAAGAGGGAAAAGTTGAAATATGTTCTCCTGATCCCAAAGTCTCTTGTAGTAATAAGATATCAGGTTTATAGTGGGAAATGAGATTTTTAAAGGCTAGTTTTTTTGGAGCACTAGCCAAGCCCTTACAATTGAATGATAACACAATCATTTAGTCACCAGCTTCGGGCATGCTGCTGATCTAAGCACCCCTTTGAGGGAGAGTTGTTTGCCATCGAAAATATCAATTATGGCCTTTAATTGAGCTTTGGAGAGATCATATTTTCTCTCCCTCATTCTTTTAACTTTATCAATAGGTGAAAATTTTCCTAACCAACCATATACTTCCCTATCCAACAATTTCTTATCTCCGAGTCTCAGGTTGTAGGGAACATTGTTTATAGAGAGCTTGGGAATAGTTGCTATAATGCTATACATAGCCAAAGAGATGTTGCTAACACAAAGTGAAGAATTTGAATCCCGCCTGGAAGGACCAGGAAATATCATACAATTTAATAATAGATCAAAAGAGTTTAAAGAAGAAGAGGAGCAGCAAGGGGAAGTACCATCTAAATATGATGTTGGATCAGTAGGGATAGATGCCATCTGCTCCTGACTATGCTCCATAACCGCATGTCACATTTCCTCTTTATCTGTAGGAGTCAAATCCTCCCTGAGTGTCTCTTCCCCAGTATGAGGGATATAAACCATAGTCTCCCCTCCAAAATTTTCATCCAACACCTCCTGATGAGGGACTTCATGTCTAATATGTGGCCCATGGGTAATCCCACTTTTTTTCCTCCTTCTTTTGCTAAAGCTAAGAGGGCAGTCCCAAGCCAGGTGTCCCAACTTATGATATCTGTGGCACTTGAAGGGAAATTTTCATAATCAATCTGCTGCTCGATTACATGACCATCCACATTCATTATAATCTTTGCAATCAATCCTTCTCTTGGAGCCAATTTAACTAGAATTCGAGAAGTGTTCCTAGAACGGGTTTCTAGAAAAGAGATATCCGCCTCTAGAAAATATCCCAAGTTGTTTCCAATTTCCTGAAAGACCTCCATCATCTAGAAGTGTGGAGGGAGTGTTGGAAGTATGACCCACATAGGTATCTCATCCACCCTCTCTCTATTAGCATCAAATAAGGGCGTCCAGCTCTTGAATAGAATTGGGGCAATGCTAAAACCCCACTGTCTCTTTAATACCCATTACAAGGTTGATGGGTTCTTGAAGTTCACCATGAACCATCCTTTAGACAGGGAAATGACCTCCACATCCTTGTCCAGAGCTTCAACCCAACTCCTCTTATTCCATCTGAGATGAATTTCGCAGGGAAAAAATTTCCTCTCGCTCTGCCCACCAGAATAGATTCAGATGCCACCATCACCCTGTCAAAATGAAGTTCTACCCCAAAAACCAAATTCAAGCATTCAAAGCTCTCCTTAGTAAATTTTTCTTTCTTTCTCTTAACACCTACTTGACCATCAATTTCACTGAAAATTTTGATGGTTTGGATCGTCCTCCAAAGGCTTCCCTCTACTTAGTGCTATCAGATGAATTTTTTCCCCCATCTAGAAAAACATTGTCCCCTTCTGGTCTTAGAACTAGAGCCAAAAAACCAGATGTCGAAACCCCAATTCCACCTGCCCACATGCCAAGACAACCCTCCACAAATTTTTCACCTTCCCTTTTGCTGATAAACCTCAGTTGCACCGTGAGTCCACCACTCAAGCCTCCAAATGTAAAACTACCATACCATTCTTGGGTTCCCCATTCAGAGCCATTATGGCCAGTAAGTTCATTCATCGATAAACCTCCCAGATAAAGAGTATCATTACCCAAGCTAGAGACAAAATTCTCAATATTTTCTTGCCATGAAGACCCTCCACCTTTTGCCTCAGAAATGTTCGGAGCCTCGGATTTAGAGTTTGAACCAAAACCAAACTTTCCTTCACCACCCGCCCCAAAAACGATGTCCTCCAATCCACCATACAGAAACAGAGTAGGGGGGTAAATAGATCTTTAGGCCCTTTCATTTTCACTGGAGCTGTAACCAAGCCACATCTATCTGCCACCGACCCTATTGAAACTAGGAGAGAGATTTTCTGAGGACTGTTAGTGACTCGAGGGGTTAGGTTTTTGAGGTCCACCCCTCTGAGGGATACAAACCCCTCCTCAGGGTTCCACCAAAGCTTCTCCTTCCCAAATCTCATTATGTTACCTGTCCTGAAGGGAAACCTTAGCCATATTTTTTTTTGTCGGTTCCAACCCCCAAGTAGACAAAATATCCTCAGCCATGGGTTCCATGTCAAAAAAATCCTTATCCTTACCCATAATGTAGAAAAATCGGAACCTTCAGACAGTCCCTAACCTTCTAGAAACAGTCACTCAAGTAGACAACAAGAGGAAACTGGTTTACTACCCTTAACGAGGTGATAACAAGCTTAAAGGCAGAGTAGAAACACCGTTCAGAACTTCCCAAACGAATAAAAGATAAACCCCAACACAAAAGTCACAACCTAATCTCTTTTGAAAAGAATAGTAAAAGGAGGTCGTAACCAACATACAAAAACCCCACTGTGTAAAGGTGAAGGTGAAAAATTATTTCCACCGAGAACGTAGTGAGTGAGAGATGCCAGTCCTGGAGGCAACACTGACCTTGGTAATTCGAAATGCATAGTAACAAAATCCTCTCCACATTAAACAAGGTTCATGGACTTCCCCTGTGGAAAAAAATGCAGAGGAATGAAATACCCGTGTGAAACAAGACCAAGGGACGACCACCCATATGCGTGAGCTCTGAAAATCAATGAGGTTGCGTTCAGAAATGCCAAGTGGTGAAAACATTGCCCCTGCCCGACAGCACCTGGTTTGCTTATCAACCAAACACCCGCCCCCATGCATGTGCCATCTATGTACACCTAAATTCACCTCTGTGACCATCAATGACAATAAACTAGGGGTTCTGTCATTCTAGAAAGCCTAGGGTTCTTCCATTAACATTCCTCCATCCCGCGCATCCCACTAGGGTTTTTTTGCAGACCAAAATGTTCTAGCTAGTGCGCACTATTAGATTAATTTTAGATATGCACACAAAATTTTATTTTGATGTTCCTCAAATGCACAGAGAAAATATCAATAATAACAAATTCTAGTTCATTCCATACTGCTGATCAAAGTCCTTCATAGAGTTCTCCCTTTCCATCTCCAGTAAGTTCATATTTTATTTATATTTCGATTATCTAATTGATTTTTTTTTAAATCCATGTCAATTTGGATAAAAATGTATCTAAATTTGTAGGGTACGAATTCAAAATCGAGTTCAAATGAAAAAAATATACCTCCATTTAAAAAATGCCAGAAGCTCTTATCGGAAGCAGTTGATAGATGAAAATGGACAACCTCTTCACCCTGCCAATTGGAACATGGCATATTCTAGCTGCAATATTGGATCATTGATGGTAATAATTATTTGGTATAAATTAATTTCAACAAACCAATTTCATTTATGTGCTTACTAATATCATTGATATTGTACTAATGATGTTCTATATTTTTTGAAATTAGGATTCTAGTGATGATGAGCAACCCACCTACGATCTTCCTGTGCACCCCAATACAATGTCAACTCAAGAGAAGGCTACATTAAGAGAAATTCTTGGAGAGGAAGTATACAAAGAATGCTTGAATCAACCACCTATTCAATTCCCACTACATCCAAACTCACCAATTAGGAATGACTACAACAATAGTAGTTCTTGATTACAAGTTGACAATGGAGGCAATCAAATAGAGGTTGGTATGGATGACTACTTATTGGATACGACTGCCATGGAGGAAATGTTGTTAGATGCATTACAGAACGATGAGCTAGGGTATGATTATCATTTCAATGATACCTTATTTGAAAGCCTGAAATATTCTTCCACCACCCCTCTCTTTGGACCTAGCATTAAGTCAAAGTCTACTCAGCTGCGGACGACAATGTTTTTATACAACTTGAAAGTAAAGTTTGGCATGTTGAATGCATGTTTCTCAACAATATTGAGGTAATTAACCTGCATGATCATTCAATTTTGTTATGAAACCAACTCCCAAAATAGAAGAAAAGAGAGATCAACGCCTTAGAAATTAGCCACTTTGAGGGGGAAACCTCCTTTACATTACATAAATGAGCAATTCTTGGATGATACAAATGAAAACCTCCTTTCTATATATAGGAGTCCATGGGGTCACAATATAATCCTAGCCTACCTAACAATAATAATGTAAGGGCACAACAATAACAATAGTGGGATTTTATGGGGCACAATAATAACAATATGGGGACTATAAGGGTAGAACAATAACAATAAGGGGCCTACAATAACAACAATAAGGGACTAAACTAGTAATATAAGGACCTAGCATGCCCCTCTCCTTCAAAAAAGTGTTGTCCTTAATGCTTGAGCAGTTCAAGATGCTTTTGTATAAAATTCTCATCCTCCTATGTGGAACCTTCAGTGGGTAATTTCTTCCACTTTATGAGATACTATGAAATTTATCGATTTCGTAGCTTTCAAGTTCTTGTTTCCGTGAATGCTTTAGGTTCCAATATGATTTTTCCTTCCTCATCAAGTTCTAGAAATATTGTTTGAATTGGAAGTTTGTCACCTATAACCTTCTTTAAGCATGAAACATGGAAAACTAGGTGCACTCGGGAAGAAGGAAGCTACAATTTGTATGCCATAGTACCAATATTTTATAGCACTTTGTAAGGACCATAGTACTTTGGAGATAATTTATTATCCTTCTTAACTTATTTGAGTGACATTTTTTTGTATGGTTGTAGCCTTAAAAATACCCAGTCTCCTACATCAAAACTTCTCTCGCTATGATGTTGATCTGCCTGTTGTTTCATTTGATTTTGTGCCAAATTTAGGTTATCCTTTAAGAGTTGGAGAACTTTTTGTTGATGTTCAATGTGATATTCCACTGCTTGAACCTTAGAATTTTCTCTTAAAGATGACGTGATGGACAGTGGATGATATCCATAAAGTGCCATAAATGGGGTCATTTTTGCTGCAGTATGGAAGGAAGTGTTATACCACCATTCAGCCAGAGATAACCACTTGACCCATTGTGTTTGTTTATCAGATTAAAAAAATGAAGATATCCTTCCAAACATTTTTTCACTATCTCATTTTTCCCATCAGATTGAGGATGATAAGATGAGCTATGAGCTATTTGAGTACCCAAACAAGAAAATAATTTCATCCAAAAATTTCTAGTGAAAATGGGATCTCTATCGCTTACAATAATCTTTGGGTTTCCGTGTAGCTTTTTAATTGTTTCCATAAATGCATTAGCAACTGTACTTGCCTTAAATGGATGCGATAATGCACAAAAGTGTGCATACCAGGTAAGTATATAAACTACTACCATGATCACAGTGTTTCCTTCGGACTTAGGTAAAACTATGATAAAATCCATTGAAACCTCCTCCCAATGTTGAATTGGAATGGATAAAGGTTGTAGTAGACCCAGGGTCTTAATTGTATCAACTTTATTTTTCTAGAAAACCAAGCATTCTGCCAAAAAATTTTGAATATCAGTTTTAAGGCCATGCCAAAAAATTTCTCTCTTCACCCTATGGTAAGTTTTTAAAAATCCTGAGTGTCCTCCTTAGGGAGAGGTGTGCAATTCCGAAAGAGTCTTTTGTTTTAGTTGGGAATTATTACAAAGATATAGGCGATATTTGTATCATAAGGAATCATTTTTCCAACTAAATGTATCGGATTTACTGGGATCTTGCTGCAACTTTTGAATGAGTGTCCACACTTCTTTGTCATTCTTCCATTCCTCCCTTTCTTTGGTTATCCAATCTGTCTGGATAATAGAAATGGCACAAAGCAATGCTTCCACCTCCTCATCCTTTCTTGAGAGTGCATTTGCAACAACATTTGGCTTCCCTTTTTTGTAGATGATTTCAAAGTCACAACCCAACATCTTTGTGACCCATTTTTGCTGCTCTTCTGAAGATATTATTTGTTCCGAAAAGTGTTTAAGATAAATTTTTACCTTGAAGTGTCTTCCCATTAGGTAAGGTCACCATTTCTTTAGTGCATGTAGTATTGCCAATTTTTTTTTTTCATAAATAACTTTCTGTAAATACTTTCCTTTGATTGGACAACTTTCAAAAGAAATGGGTCTTCCTTCTTGCATTAAAACAACACACATTCCCCTTCCTGAGTCATTACATTCCACAATAACATTTCTTGTGAAGTTTGGCATAGCTAAGATCGATGCTTGGAACATTGCCTCTTTAATATTTTCAAAGGCATTAGTTGCTTCAGGAGTTAATGAAAATGCATATTTCTTCAATAATGTTGTTAGAGGTGCTGATATTCTCCCTTAATTCTTAACAAACTTTTGATAATACCGTGTTAACCCGAGAAATCCTCACAACTACTTTATGGTTGTGGGGACTTTCCAGTCCTTAATGGCTTTAATTTTGTTAGGGTCTACCTTAACACCCTCCTGAGATACAATATGACCTAGATATTCCACCTCTTATACTCCAAAGAAACATTTTGAGGTTTTTGCATATAATTGTTTCTCCTCAAATAGTTTGAGCACCTTGTCAACATGTTGAACATGATCCTTCCAAGACCTATTGTAGATTAGTATATCATCAAAAAATGCTAACACAAATTTTCTAAGGAAGGGTTTGAAAATGGAATTCATCAACCCTTGAAATGTAGAAGCTGCATTGGTAAGGCCAAAAGGCATGACCAAAAATTCATAATGACCCTCATGAGTTCGCAATGTTGTTTTCAAAATATCTTTAGTATTCATTCTAATTTGATGATATCCTGAACGAAGATCCAACTTGGTAAAATAAATTGCTCCATGTAATTCATACAATAATTCATCAATCATAGGAATGGGAAATTGATCTTTAATAGTGAACTTATTGAGCTCCCTATAATATAGACACATGCGCCATGATCCATCCTTATTTTGCACCAATACTACTGGATAAAAGAAAAAACTTTGGCTAGGTTGAATTATACTGGCCTCTAACATTTCTGCAATCATACGTTCAATTTTGCTCTTTTGGACATAAGGATATTTGTAAGGCTTGATGTTTGGAAGAAAATTTCCTAGAATCAAATGAATATCATGATCATGATCACGAATAGGTGGGAGACCTTTGGGAGTTTCAAACACCTTGGAATGATTTTCCAAGACTTTTAGGAGATTTGGAGAAATAGATGATTTTGATGTTGGAACTTCTAGTGAGCATAATTGTGCAATTACACCTCATTGTTATTTCTTCAGAAGCTTTTTCATGACATTAGAGCTTATTATCTTTCATGGCTTCACTGCAATACCCCGTAATTCAACTTCCTTTCCTTCTGAAAAAAAATTCAATAAAAGTTCTTGAAAATTAAAAGCTACCATCCCCATAGATTGTAACCATTGTACTCCTAGTACAACATCATCACCTCCCATTGGAATGGAAAGAATTGGACTATTCAATACATATTCCCCCATGGTTAGCTTGATATTATGGCACTTTCAAGAGAAATTTATAGCTCCTCCATTTGCAACCATCACTTGACACTCTAGTGCTAGGTATAGGAAGAAATTCAATTCCCTGGCTACCTTACAATGGATAAAATTATGGGTACTACCCAAATCAATAAAAACAATTACATTTTTCTTCTTGATATGTCCTTCTCTCTTGAGAGTTTGAGGAGTGGTAATTTCTGCCAATGCATTACAGGATATGGTCAGACTCATTTCTTCTTTATCTAGGGTTAGTTCCTCGTGTGTTTCCTCTTATTTTTAAGTTTCTTGTTCATTTTCTTCCTCCTCTTCACAATCTATGTAAAATAATTTCTTCTCAGCACACTTATGACCTTTAGTGTATTTGCTATCACAACTATAGAAAACCCTTTTTTCTCTTTTTTCTTCCAATTGTTGCAGTGTCAACCTTGTAGGTTGTGGAAGTCTAGGAGTAGCAACACTTCCATATTTATAGATGTGAGTGGTAGGCTTGCTTATCTCCATAATTTTGCTTTCAATTTTTCTTGCCAACCTGAATGCCTTCTCTAATGTATCAAGTTCCTAAACTCGAATCTCATGTTGGATGTTATCCTTTAAAGTCCCTATGAAGACATCAATCCTGTGTTCCTTTGGAATATTAGTTACCCTTATATTCAATTTTTGGAGGTCCTCAATGTTCTCCACCATTGAACCATTTTGTTTGAGATTTATAAATTGTCTAAATAAGATGTTACTCTTTGTATCCTCATAATGTGCTATCATTTCCTCCGTAAAAATTTAACAAGTGACAATTTTTTTATGAGAGAAAAGCCATCGATATTGTACAATTTTATTTTGTTCTAAATATAAAGTTTCAATGCATACCTTTTGTGTGTTTTTAACATTATGAAGATAAAAATATTTCTCCATATGTAGTATCCATGTTAAGGGATCCTTGTCATCAAAATTCCTCATATCTATCTTTGGAATATGGTGGGTCTTCAATCCAACATTAGATTTTATGAAATTACGATTAACATTTATTTTATTCTCATCACGAGTTTCCTCTACTACCTTTTCACCATTAGGAATCATTTCGTGTATCACTTTGTCAAACCTTCCTTCAAACCTTCCATGTCTGCTTTTAGATCATTCTTCATATCTTCCATGTTTCCTTTCATTTTTTCATTGATATTAGCTTCCATGTCATCCATCTTACCTTCCATGCCCTCCATCTTAACTTCCATGCCATTCTTCAAACCATCCATCTTAGCTTTCATGCATTTTTTCAAACCATCCGTCTTAGCTTCCACGCCTTTCTTCAAACCATCCATCTTAGCTTCCATTTAATTGTTTGTTACTCTTTTCTAGAGTGAAATTTGTTGCACTTAGTATTGTAATTTTGATATATCATGTTGCACTTCTTCCTCTTCATGAGTCATAATAGAGCCTTATGAGGACTTAATGGGTGTTGAATTCTTCTTAGGGGCCATTTTAGAACCCAATAGTGATATCTACGTTTCAATATTCCCTTGGAATCCCTTCAAACTCATTTTTCAAACAAGACTCTTGCAATTTTTTTAAAGAAATACACACCTTTTTCTTGCTTTTGAGGAACTCGATATTGAAACTCATGTATCTCCGTAATTTTTGATCCCTAATATTTTATCTTCCGTCCTTTAGGAGCCCTCTGAATCTCCTTTCCAATTCCACATGTCCAACCTGATCTAGATTCTTCAAGAAACAGTTATGCCCAATCTCACACAATGACCTAATTATGGACTGGTTCAGTAGAGCGAACTTATATGGCATGCCATGTGTCATTGTTTCCTCCTTAGGTTCTAAAATAGATAAACAGGAAGCTGCAGTCTGTGTAATTTTGGCCACTTTTTACATAATTCCAATCCGATGCTCAGAGAGAGAGTTATAAAAATTTTCCAAGGTCACCTCTTTGAGATGAAATTCAGGAGCTTGCAAAAACCCTAACTTCCACAGATCATATCTCCGAACATATTGCAAACCAAGATCTAAAATTTTAAATGCAGTTCCTCAGGAGTTATTCACAAATTAGTTTTTTTTTTTAGCTTCTGAACCTTCGTAGAAACAAATTTATAGAAAAAATTCCACAATGACCTATTTGAAGCAGCAAAACCTTAGAATCCAAAGATCTGATACCAAATGTTATGAAACCAGCTCCCAAAATAGAATAAAAGAGAGATCAACCCCTTATAAAGCAGCCACTTCAAGGGGAAACCTCCTTTACATTACATAAATGAACAATTCTTGGATGATACAAATGAAAAAACCTCCTTTCTATATATAAGAGTCCATGGGGTCACAATATAATCCTATCCGACCTAACAATAATAATGTAAGGGCACAAAAATAACAATAGTGGGCTTTTATGGGGCTTAATAATAACAATATGGGGACTACAGGGGTACAACAATAACAATAAGGTGGTTACACTAACAACAATAAGGTACTACACTAGTAATATAGGGACTTAAGAAAGTTCCTTATATTTTTTCACACAATCAAAATTAAAAATGGTCAATTTTATGAATGTTAAATATTGACATTGTACAATTATATTCCCCACCAACTACAAGTTATTCAAAGATAAAGTTCTTAGGATTTCTAATTTCTTGTTAGGTAGCTGTGAAGAGGCAAAGCAGTTTTTAAAAATGTTCGGTGTTGAGTACATATCATATCATGCATGTCTGAATGGTTTTGTTCTAAATAGAGGAAAATATGCAGACAAAGAGATATGGCTAAAATGTAGGCATGACAGGTACCACAAATAAAAAAAAATGGGTAAATCACATGGTCCTCCTCATAATATATTGAGGCACATGCCTATACTCCTAAGGATTCAATGACTCTTTACTTGCAAGGAATCAACTATGTTGCATGGATTGCATGCCTCACACAAAAATGAGTCAGGAGTTATGTGAATCCCAATAGATTCAATAGCCATGAAGCATATAGAGGATACATGGCTTGAAAAATTCAAGGACGAAGTACGAATTATATGACTTAGCATAACCATGGGTGACATCAACCCATATTCTCTCAAAAACACCAACTATTTTTTTTGGGATGCAGTAGTGATCAATAAAAATATTCCCCAATGGTTGTCCATGATTCATGGACATATTATGTTTTTTCTCATAGTCTCTAGTAGAATACAAGCGAAGAATATGGATGTATAGTTACGACCCTTGATAGATGAATTTAATGAATTATGGGAAGGGATACATGTGTACGATCTATCAAGACCAATTGCAATAAAGAGGAGTTTTATGTTGTATGGCACATGTTCTTAGACCATATATGATTATCCAGGATTAGGAGTTTTCTTTAGTAAATTACATTTTTATTGATATTTTTTATATAAGTAAAATATTGTTTCGCATGTTAATTTAATTCGCTGCAATTGTTCAAGTATTCATGGTTATTAACATGCCATCCTGTATACATTAATTTCACTGGTATTGTAACAAAAGGGTATCATGGAATTAAATTATGTGGACCTCATCTAAAGGCTATGTGGTAAGACCACCTACGAAAGCCAGTGTATGTAATATTCTTAAATTAGCATGCAACTAATTGGAATATTAATTTTTCTCTTAACCTATAGTTAGATGAAAAAATTGGTAAGGAGGCCCATAAATATTTTTAGCAGCAATAAAATCCCTCTTAATGTGAAAAGGGATCATATTCATAGTTGGATAAAACACCCTCATGTGTGAACAAGGGCTAATGCATGAAGACAAGGTCAAGTTTGACCAAGTCAACAGAGATGGAATGGAGGGAGTGAACCATCAATTGAGACAACCAGTATGAATGTGGATTAGCTTAGATAGTTATATAAAAGCTGGATTGAAGACCCTTAGGTGTGAAAAGGGGCTGGAGCAGGTTGAAGAGGTAAACTTTGACCAAATCAAACAACGTTGTTATCGAGGAGTGGCATTAATGATGGGACAACGCAGTTTTGGAGGGAGATTGATTGTGTGATAATGGAAACCCTAATGAGTGGGACCCAAGGCGAGAAGGCTAACATTGTTTATAAGGAAGAGGATGGAAGCCATATGGGGTTAGGTTATGAATTACATTTTGATATGTCTGTTTAGACTTTTTCTCTCTTCAACTGTTTATCTAAGATTGCTGGTGTTGTTTAGCACAAGGTATTCCTGTTTAGGAATTCCATCTCTTTCCTTGAGAGGCCTCTTGGGAGAGTCCTCATCTATCATTCCATATATCCAGCATTCTGGCCAAGCTTTAGTCCTCATCTACAACACAGTTTCTGCAGAATATTGTGTTGCGTTGCAAGGTGTTGCAGTGGAGGGTTGAGAAACCCACTTTTTGAGCTATTTTTCATAGGAGGAAGGATTCCTTCCCTTGGGAGATCAGTTTGGAGGGTTCTTGTGTTGGGAAAAACACTGAGAGGGGGGGGGGGGTGAATCAGTATTTAGGACTTACTCAAATCTTTTTAATTTTTCTTACTTAAAAACCCATACGCGACTTTCCTGAATCCAACTCGCGTATACACGCGGATATCCTTAATAAAACATGCGTATGTCCAGAAATCTTATTATGCAGATATTTCTTAATTTAGATCTTTGCAACATTCATTCATATGAAATTTATTTAATAGTAAGCATGTGCAGTAATAACATAATAAACCATCACACATAAGCATCACACATGAACACCAGGATTTAAGGTGGAAACCCAAGTCGAGAGAAAACCACCGCTGCCGTTGTCTCAGCCTTCAATATTTTATTATAGAGAAAAAATCTTACAACCATGTACTGGCACAGACTCATACCAACATGCAGGCACCCACCTGCAGAAGGCTACAACCTTCTCTCGTTTACCAACCTCTCCTGGAAGGGAGCTACAACCCCCTGCTCTCGTTTACCAGCCTCTCCTGGAAGGGAGCTACAACCCCCTGCTCTCGTTTACCAGCCTCACCTGGAAGGGAGCTACAACCCCCTGCTCTCGTTTACTAGCCTCACCTGGAAGGGAGCTACGACCCCCTGACTGAAGGCTACGACCCTCAGCTCTACCATGGACCACGTTTCATCAATTTTCATACTGTACCCACTCCACACATTTAAGCTCAAAATTCATCAAACTGAAACTTATAACCCCATCAATTCATTCATTGAATCATCAACCAATCAACCAACGACTTGATCTTCAATTAACATAACCATCAGCATAATCATCATTCAAACAACCCAGATCTGTATGAATACATCATTTTCAGATAGTAGTAAAATAGAAGAACAAATCAGAAATTTCATACCATATACTTCAGCAAACCCTAGTTTTCATACATGCTTTCCTTTCACTGATCCGGCGTATATACGCGCTTTCATGCATATAAACCCGCGTATACATCTGCACATATTACAGAACTAATTTCACAACCCATACGCGCTTTCGCTTAATACAACCCACGTATATACGCGCTTCCTCTGTTACAAACTAGCGTATAGATCTTCAGACATTTTAGGGTAGCACAATTCTTCAGAATAGATGCATAGCTCAGATTTTACTCTTCACTTCATAAACATGTTCACCTCATCTCAGATCTAAATAATCCATAAACAGATCTAGAACATACAAATACATTTCAGATCTAGATACCCTTCTTCATCATTCTCTTCACAGGTGCATTATGAATTCAGATCTATCATTCAACTGTTACCCTTTCCATTCATACATACTTCAGAGTGAATTATCCATTCAAACCTAGACTCATGCACACCAATTGCACAATGAATTTCTTCTCCTTAAATAGATCTATCCTTTGTCAATACCATGAGCCAAAACCACACAACTTCTAATGGTATTCCTGGACGGGATCAATTAGATATTCAAGCGCTCAATACAATGGGTCAATACCATGGTAGGAACCCCTGGTTTTATATCTTTAGAGCGCAATTAGGCATACGCGACTTAGCACGTACTTTTCCGCGTACATACGCTACTTCACCTAAACGAACCCGCGTATGTATAGTGACATGTCTTATTCATCATTGTTCTGGTCCTTTCTGAATTTCCTTTCTTTTGAACTCCTTAGCTGATCTGTAGATACATCATCTGTACATATTTGTCACATAGGTTGCTTATCATCAAGTTAGTTTTCATCAAGAACAACTTCATCAAAACAGGTTGCCATCCAAAGACAGCTCATCACATCATATAGCCAAATCTCATTTCATCAAGAAGATTACCATCAAAGACAACTCATGCCAACAATCTCCACATTATATTTACATCATCATCAAATAGGTTGCCATCAATGTTATCAAGTAGGTTGCCATCATCTTCATCAAGTGGGTTGCCATCAAGGACAACACTCTGCATCATATTGCCAACAATGTCCCCCTTTGGACTTGATGGCAACCACGATGGTGTTTGATCACCACAACAGATAGATACATTAAGCATAATGATATTATCCCCTATTCAAACACCGTGTCACTCTCCCCCTTTGACATCAAGGGAAAAGGGTGGATCAAAACCAACACAAGGTTGTTTTCTCCTCATGCAGCGCTGTAGATCAGATGTGCACTGAAGTTACCATGCTCCCCCTGAGTTCATGCTGAATCTTCAAACATATTTTCAATGAAGTACATGAATCTATGACCTTCCTATCACCAAGGACTCATACTTACATCAAAGATCCAACCAAGTGGATTTACATATGAGACTCAAATACCCAACCAAGTGGGTTTACATATTTGATCAAGTCCTTACATGACTGAATATTACAGTTGTATATCATAGGTCTCAACATGACCTTTTCATCAAATTACAAATATGACTTTTTATGACCAGTACCAGAAAGACCTCAAGAGAGAGAGATCTTATTTCAGAATCATCATAATGCCAACAATGCATTACAGTTAGCAAGGCTAATGCTCCCCCTGTAAAATGTGCATCCAAGCATCCTTTCCATGTGACCAAGGCTCCTCCTTAGCTTGTGCAACCTGAAAATTTTTCAACAGCAAGTTATCAGCAAAAATCTCTGCATGATCTGTCCTTATCTCTGAATCATAAGACATCCATCTCATCCATGTGTGAAAACAAAGAATACTCTTCAGCAAAAAGCAAACAGGGCTCATCCATAATCTAATCATAAGAAACCATGTATCATGTCATCATCAATTAGAACTGAGAAATAAGCAAATACAGTGCCAATAATACAATCATTAGTAGTCAGACTGATGCTCCCCCTGAACCTGTGCTCCTGATCTTTAGCTTGTCATACTATTTTTCTTGTCATAAATGCGTACGCGACTGTCTCCACTGTAACTCGCATGTATACGAGGCTTTAGTTCACAAAACCCGCGTATGAAAAGTGAGCCATTGAAAACTTCACATTCCTTCATCTCCCCCTGAGTTTGTACCACATGTACCTGTCTTCTTCACATCAGATGCTCTGTCAGAAATAAACGTAACCAGAATAACCAAAACCATCATGGGAATCATCATACATTGCTCCCCCTGTGACGATACATTACTAATCCCTATAATGTATCTCACATCACTCCTGCAGTCATTAAGAGAAGTAAGCTTTAGAAGCGGATGACTACAGTAGGGTCAATATTCCCTACGTTTCTGACCGGTCCTCCTTCTTTTTCCAAATTTGCTTGAACTTTCTTATTGTGTGCTGGAAGTTCTCCAATTTCTCAGATCTATTCATCCTGCATTATTTTTCTACATGTCCATACTTGTTACAAGTGTAGCATCTTATGTGACCAGAAAAGTAAGCATAAGGATCATAATGCGTTGTTCTATTCTTCCTTCTATTGCAATCAGCTGCTTTTTGACCATACCTGTTGCATGAAAAACAATATCCCTTGAAGAAACCAGAGTACCTTTATGTGTAGAATCTGTTTGTTTGTGACTGAAACAATCTGCTTCTGCAATTGGCTGCAACATGCCCATAATTATGACATTTAAAGCATTCAACATTATTGAATTATTTCCTTTGAGAATTCATGCTTGTTGGTTGACCTTTAGTTTCTTTCAACACTTCAGGTTTTGCTTTGACATCCTATTGCTCAATCTTTAACCTTAGTCACAAATATGTTAAAAGGGTGAATAGCCACGTATTAAAATTTATATTGAAGGGTGAAATATTTTGAAAATGGGTCGGAAAATGACAAGGAAGTGGAGGCCGCGTGTGTTTAGAATTGAAAGGGAATTAACACAAGGGGGATAGAGCAATAAAGCCAAAAGAAATAACGGGAGACACAAGAAGGAAGTGGAACGCGATACCGAAACGTTGAAGCCCACGTATCGAAATTCGGTCCCGCCACGTGGTAAACTCAGAGGAATTCCGAGGGGGTCGAGCAACCCAGGGGGGTCCATGAGTCTAGGAACCCCCCTGGTTTTGAGCCCCTCTATGACTTGCAGGCTAGTATCTGCGACCCAAAATACCCTTTCGACATACGCAGTATCAAACCCCTGCTATTCGGCCACCATTGCAAGAACGCAGACCGTTTTCGGGTTGTCGTGTCGGGCTTATACCACCAAATCACCCCTCAGGTTCATTCTTGTGTTGATTTCATCACCTGGCTCAGATATGTCTTTGATGTACATCGGGGCATTTTCGTTTTCCCTCAAGGGAATAGGGTCTTTTCCCTTTCTCCCGATGTTATCAGGCAGGCCCTCTGTTTCCCTGCCAGTGGCACATATGTCAGCTTCAAAGATGAAACCTTGGCAACCCAGTTCATTAAACAGCCACGGGAAGCCCGTCGTGCCTTTATATCTTCCATAACCGTTGACCATGCAACTTCCCTGCCTACATTAGAGCTGTTTTCTCTAAGTTTTTTCGTCAAAGAGGTTCGACCCATTCTCTCTCTCATCGCTGGCCTTTTGGGGGTAGGGAGCCCGGAAGACATTTCTATAGTATGCGTTCGCTTCTTATGGCTCATGTCACATAATGGGGTAGTCTTAGACATTCCTGGTTTCCTCTCCTCGGCCATCCTAACCCAATTCCAGAAGCTCTCACAAACCCGCCAGTTCCGTTTCTGCTCAATGGTGTTTTACCTCTTCTTGTTCCAGCATGCAGATAAGTTCGACCGTTTGGGGTTAGACAAAGTCTATTCTGAGAATTCCCAACCCAGACCAGTCTTCGACTGGAATTTCTCTGTCCATCAATTACCTAAGGGAGAGGGTTATGCTAACTTTGTGAACACTTTCATGTCCATCGCCTATGCCATCATTCACGACTCGCCTTCTCCTAGGGTTTTCCCAGAAATGAAACGCTGGCTGCAAGTCGCGAAATACCAGTGTACCGGATATTGGTTTCTTTTTGAAGACTGCACTGAGATTCGGGTCTATGGAGACGAAGTTGCCCCATACCGGTTGCCAGTTTTCCCCGTCCGACGAGTTTACGCCCTCGAGTACATCTGGCAAGCCCTCAAAGCCGACCAGATCCATTTTGTCCCCGCTAAGAAAGGCTACATCCTAAGGCTTCCTATCGAAATCGGCCCCTTCGTGGTAAACTCAAGACATGCCCTCCCAATCGTTGAAAAAATGCTGCAAGGTATGGACCTGATGCTGGGGAAAAGCTAGGCTTATGACCCGCAAGAAATCATTTCAAACAAAAGGAAAAGGAACAAGTCTACACCCTACATACATGAGCCGAGGCCATTTATGGAATGGAGGGCTAACCTCAAAATTTGGCCCTTGTTTTCGCAGATGGAGATAGATTCATCTGCTACAGGGGAGGAGGAGGAAGTGAACAGGGGTGCCGGTGAAGAAGAAGCAGGTACCTCCGGAGCAGCACCACTGCCCAAGAGGCAAGGGACGGCCACCAGTGAAGCTGAAGTCATAGGAGAAGGGAAATTACTGGAACCCTTCACGAAGTTTGGTGAATTTGATAAAGGCAAGGCAGGGATAACAGTGTTGAGAGACAGCACCGCTTCCTCTGATTTCACAGAGGTTACGCAGGCCATCATTGAGCACACCTCGTCCAGGGCAAGCAAAAGGGAATAAACGAATAAAGCAATCCGAGACAGGTACAAGGCTGAATTAAGGGGGTATGTGGAAAAATATCATACCAGGCTCTCCGCCTCTATCAACGCGGACACTGAAAGCCTAGTATTGTCTATGGCAGAGGCCATCCTGGACCCCCATTCTAATGTTCCCAGCTATAAGGTGCTTGAATTTTCCATTGACATGCAGAAGGTACCGGCCAATGACATGTGCGACCTTTTCAAACGGTTTGCGACATGATGAAGGATAAACTAATGCAGCTCACCCTCGCACTAAGAAAGTTAGAACATAAACATGACCAGCTGAGGGCATCCTTAGTAGCTGAACAAGTTTCCTGCCATGCGAGAGCACACCAGGTGCGTGTTCTCGAGGACCAGATCAAGAACCTAGATGATGGAGGAATAGGTGCACAGGCAGCACTCATAAATCAGTTGCAGAAGGAAGTTGCATCCGCAAAAAGACAGGCTCGTATACCGGCCTCACATCATGTTCAAACAGCTGAATTGGTACAGGAAAAGGAGGAGAAAGCAGAGCTGTCTGCCAGGTTATCCAAGGAGAGGGAAGAGAAAGAAAAGATGGCCAAAAGGATCAGCGAGCTACAGGAAAAAGCAACAGAGCTACAAGCCAGGGGGGATTCACATAGCTGCCAGTGAGCTAAAGCATCAAGTAGAGTCAGCTCTTTGCCAGCACAACTGTCCACAGCCAGAGCTCAGATTGAAGTACTGGAAAAGCAAGCATCTACGGCCAGACAAAATATCGCACAATTGGAGAACTCCCTAGCCGAAAATGCCAGAACAGTCGAGGGGCTATAGAATGAAGTTGAGCAAGAGAAGAAGGTCACGGCAGAGCAGCAGAAAACCATTGCTGACGTGAGAAGTCGAGAAAAGGGGAACCTCACCCTTCTCGAGGCCAGAAGCATAATCTGGTCAGATATAATCACGGCGGTAACCGAGCAATGGGAGTTTTTGACAACGGTAGGGGAGCACAAGTCTGTTATTCCCTATCTTAGTAGAAAGTTGCAGGAGGTAGGGGTTGATCTGCCTAACAGAGCTCAACATGCTAGGGATTACATTTCATTTCTTTATGAGCTGAGGTCAAATGACTTGGACAAACACGGTATCTCCAGCCGATTCATAGAGGCCATCGAATGTCGTAAGATCATCGATAAAGAGAAGGCCTGAGTAGCAGCCTCTCAAGCCCTTCAACAAGTGGTCGACAGCATCAGACGGTTCGACGAGGTATGGAATGGAATCACCACAGCTGGACTCCCTTCCTGCTGGGACCCGGTCGCCCCCGCCGTGCTCTTGCCCCTGGACCAATATACAACACGCTTGCAAAAAGAAAAATATCGGACTGACCTCCAGATGGGTAAAGCGAATCAACTCAAAGCTGACACAATTGTTATGGTCCTCCAAAAGGAGTTTAATCTCCTTTACATGATCAGGCACAAGCTCCATACCGGGGCATGTTTTCACGCTCTCACTGAAGCCTTCATCGAGGTGGAGGGGTTCTCAGTGATGCCCGAGCCAACTGTGGAGAGTCAACAGAGACTGGCGCAGTTTATGAGTCAGCGTGCCAGTTCATCCGCAAACATGCCTCCGCCTGAATCAGCAACGGCTTCCACTCAACCTCGCCTATGATTTTTCCTGTCAACTCATGATGTGGCCTTAACGGCCTATTTTACTTTTACTCAGTTTATTTCTTTTAAAGTTTCGAGTGGGTTGTTTTCCCCACTCTTGAATTTTACTTTTTCACCGAACAGCTGTTTAAATTTCTGTTTTTGAAAACGGCCGAGAGCCTGTTTGCACATGATGGGAGGCTTGATTCCCCATCATGAATTTTGTTGTTATGAAAGTGACATTTAACAAATTTTGTTCATGCGAAGAAGATATTTTCCCAAAAATATCTTCTCACTGAGATGAAGGGAAGCCTATATGAGGTAAATCAAAGAAGAAAGAAAGGTTCCAAACTTTTTGAAGAATTGACTGTGTAAGAGCTTCTTGTTTGTAAATTTTGTGAAAGTTCTGATATGAATGCAAAGAGCCTGTAGAGCCTCAATGAAAAGGAGTTTTGTCTCAGATAAGGATTCTGGTTTCGATTCTTCACAGTGTGTTATTCTCTCCTATGTGTTATAGTGTAGTTATTCATTCCACTTATATCCATATATCTGGTATTGCATTCTGGAATGCGAGTTGCTGGCTGCTTCTGTTATGAATTTATCCATGTGGATACTTATTTCATTAGCTTCTTGATACTTTAAATATGGCTCAGGTGTAATATGTTGTTCCATTTTCACTCCATTCACATTTCTGCTATATTGAATGTTATGAAGTATTATTTACGAACGTGGTTATCATGTATGGATTCTTAATGTTTAAGCCCACCACATGTTAATGTGTGTTTCTGAATACTGTCTTTATAGCAATTAATATCTTCTTCCTTCTACATTCTCAGTAGATACCCTTATATCATCCTTCTCTGTGAAGTATTTGAGAATCCAGCCCTTGCTACAGCGAACTGTCTTGGAATTGTCTTGTGCATTTATGTTGGGGCTTAACATCTTGCTTATTCAGAATTGTCTCTTCAGCCTTAAGCTTCTGAAATATTGGATACCATTTAAATCTAACTTTTCCATCTGCAAAGAAATAGTATGAGAGCCTGATTCTGCTGAGATTATCCTTATTACATGGTCTTGACTCTCTACTATATAAGATTTCCTAGGCACTGGTCTATGGCAACTCTAGACTGTCTCTAGGAACTACAACACATCCTTTGAATCTTTAGCACTTCCTTGCGAACTAGATTCTCCTTTGACCGTTTCATGAAAACCCAGACCAAGTTTAATAGAAGGAGACCTTTGAATACTAAGAATATTGTCCAGAATCTTAGTACTATCTTGAAACCTCAAGAGTTTATCTTTTTCTTCTAATTTACCTTTGAGAATGTTTACCTCAACCTCCAAATTTTGGCATAGCTTCTTCATGCTTTCTTCGACCCTTCTTCCTTCTTCTACGTGATCATTCATATTTAGAATCTCTTCTTTCAACCCATTTTCTTGTTCTTCAAAAGTTTGTAAGATTTTTTCATTCTTCTTATTTAATTTTTCCGGATCTTCTTTAAGAGAGATGATTTCAGCTTCAAGTCTTTCATTCTTCTTGTTTGATTTTTTCAGATCTTCCTTCAGAGAGATGATTTCTGCTTCAAGTTCTTCATTTCTATTATCATACACCCTTTGATACATTTATATCCATATTTGATACATTTCCATCTGATCATTCATTGTTTCTATCTGTCCTTTCATTTGAGAGATCATTTCTTTATAAATAGATTCTTTCTCTTTAAGTGATCTTTGTTGATCTTCAACTTTGATCTTGATAGTTTCCTCTAGATCCAGAACATTACTTTCACTATCTTTACCATTGCATGCACAAGAAAGTGAATCACAAGAACAATAATCAGTACCTGTTTTATCTTCTTCATTTTCTGCTACACATGTTTTCTGAGATATCACCTTTTGAGTAGCCTTCTTCTTTTGCTTCCTTCCCATTGTGATGGATCTCCTTCAAGCGATCAAGCTTCTGCAGAAGGACCTGCTCTGAAACCAATTGTTGGGAAAAATACTGAGAGGGGGGGGGGGGGGTGAATCAATATTTAGGACTTACTGAAATATTTTTACTTTTTCTTACTTCAAAACCCATACGCGACTTTCCTGAATCCAACTTGCGTATACACGCGGATATCCTTAATAAAGCATGCGTATGTCCAGAAATCTTATTATGCAGATATTTCTTAATTTAGATCTTTGCAACATTCATTCATCTGATGTTTATTTAACAGTAAGCATGTGCAGTAATAACAGAATAAACCATCACACATAAGCATCACACATGAACACCAGGATTTAAGGTGGAAACCCAAGTTGGGAGAAAACCACTGCTGCCGTTGTCTCAGCCTTCAATATTTTTTTATAGAGAAAACATCTTACAACCATGTACTGGTGCAGACTCATACCAGCATGCAGGCACCCACCTGCAGAAGGCTACAACCTTCTCTCGTTTACCAGCCTCTCCTGGAAGGGAGCTACAAGCCCCTGCTCTCGTTTACCAGCCTCTCCTGGAAGGGAGCTACAACCCCCTACCCTCGTTTACCAGCCTCACCTGGAAGGGAGCTACAACCCCCTGCTACCATTTACCAGCCTCACCTGGAAGGGAGCTACAACCCCCTACTCTCATTTACCAGCCTCACCTGGAAGGGAGCTACGACCCCCTGACTGAAGGCTACGACCCTCAGCTCTACCATGGACCACGTTTCATCAATTTTCATACTAGACCCACTCCACACATTTAAGCTCAACATTCATCAAACTGAAACTTATAACCCCATCAATTCATTCATTGAATCATCAACCAATCAACCAATGACTTGATCTTCAATTAACATAACCAGCAACATAATCATCATTCAAACAACCCAGATCTGTATGAATACATCATTGGCAGATAGTAGTAAAACAGCAGAACAAATCAGACATTTCATACCATATACTTCAGCAAACCCTAGTTTTCATACATGCTTTCCTTTCACTGATCCGGCGTATATACGCGCTTTCATGCATATAAACCCATGTATACATCTGCACATATTACAGAACTAATTTCACAACCCATACGCGCTTTCGCTTAATACAACCCGCGTATATCGCGCTTCCTCTGTTACAAACTAGCGTATAGATCTTCAGACATTTTAGGGCAGCACAATTCTTCAAAACAGATGCATAGCTCAGATTTTACTCTTCACTTCAGAAACATGTTCGCCTCATCTCAGATCTAAACAATCCATAAACAGATCTAGAACATACAAATACATTTCAGATCTAGATACCCTTCTTCATCATTCTCTTCATAGGTGCATTATGAATTCAGATCTATCATTCAACTGTTACCCTTTCCATTCAGACATACTTCAGAGTGAAGTATCCATTCAAACCCAGACTCATGCACACCAATTGCACAATGAATTTATTCTCCTTAAATAGATCTAGACTTTTTCAATACCATGAGCCAAAACCACACAACTTCTAATGGTATTCCTGGACGAGATCAGTTAGATATTCAAGCGCTCAATACAATGGGTCAATACCATGGTAGGAACCCATGGTTTTATATCTTTAGAGCGCAATTAGGCATACGCAACTTAGCACGTACTTTTCCGCGTACATACGCTACTTCGCCTAAAAGAACCTGCGTATGCATAGTGACATGGCTTATTCATCATTGCTCTGGCCCATTCTGAATTTCCTTTCTTTTGAAATCCTTAGCTGATCTATAGATACATCACCTGTACATATTTGTCACATAGGTTGCTTATCATCAAGTCAATTTTCATCAAGAACAACTTCATCAAAACAGGTTGCCATCCAAAGAAAACTCATCACATCATATAGCCAAATCTCATTTCATCAAGAAGATTACCATCAAAGACAACTCATGCCAACAATCTCCACATTAGATTTACATCATCATCAAATAGGTTGCCATCAATGTTATCAAGTAGGTTGCCATCATCTTCATCAAGTGGGTTGCCATCAAGGGCAATACTCTGCATCATATTGCCAACATCTTGTGCACATTTCATACCTTTGGCTTCAGGCCAACTTATCCCCATCATTTATAGCGTAGTTTTAGCTGGGAATTGCGTTATTTTGGAGGGCAGCTTCAGAGAGGGATCTTATGGCTCTTTTAGAGTGTTTTCCTGAGGTTGAAGGGTTCAGCCTCTCATTGGAGGAGACCTTTGAGATCTACATCAGATCTATATTATTTCAGCCTTCTATTTTTAGGAGCTTCAGTTTGCAATGACTCTTCAGTCCTAGGGCTATAGATCACCATTTATATTTGGGTGTATTTCTAGAAACCCTTCCTGGGTTATCTAGGAAAGGTGTCTAGGAGCCTAGATCTTCACTCCTGGCATTATTTGATGTATCTATCAACATATCTACATTTATCTATCTTTAAGTAGTAATTTATGCCCTAAAACTACGTTGTCTTAGCTCAAGGGCATTTGTATGGCAGCTATTTCTCATGTTATGGCATATTATGCTTGTAGAGGCTTGTTTTGTATTGCTTGAGTGACTCGATCCTCAAGATCGTGTGCCTATTATTTGCTAATATATTTAATAATATGGTTGTAAATTTGTCTCATGTCATAATGTGTTGATTTATTCATTGTTCTTTCCATTATTGTGTTCATATATTGTTTCTTCCCCATTTGGGAATATTGTTGAGCCTCAAAATTGTGCTTTCTTTCATCTTACTTTACCTCATTTTCCTTTGTCCATTGCTATCCTAGACCCAATTGATCAATGAATTTAGTTAAAATTACTTTTAGAATGATTAACATGACTGACTTGCTAAAGTTTTGTGATTTTTGCCATTGTAATGCATTTTGACCGGAACTAGCTGCAGAATGCAGACATTCTGTAGCTAACCGGTGATTCTGCAGTTGTCTTCACGTTTGGGTATGTTCCAGGTGGCCTCTCAAGAAAAACCGCATATGGGCATATTCCACGTCATGTCTACATGGTTCGTTGCTCACCATGAAGGAAGAAACGAATTCTGGGTATGGTTTTGATACGTGGGAACACATTTAGGAAGGCAGACTTCTATTAGGACTGTCTCAGTCCAGATGTCTTTTTCCTTTTTACGCAGCCACTTCAAGAGTCCTAATGTGATTCCAATAAGGAAAGACAATGATCCTGAAATTGTTGCAAGTCTTGTTATGTGCATTTGTTATATAAACACTTGGGAAACCGAGAGCTAGGCTAGATTTTATTCTAGATTTTGCTTAGATTCTGTGCTACATTTCTGAAGACGCAGATTGCTCTGTTCAAGTTATTTCTCTTTTAATGAAGCAGACAGTGTTGTTTTGAAAGTGTTGATTTGATTTGGAGTTAGATTCCGTCAGGTGGTAGAGGGCCCCTGCCTCTTGCACGGATTTATTTGCGTAATTTAGATAAGTATTCTAGCTGCCTTTACGTTTTTGAATTTGAATTAGTAGTTGTTTTCATTAGCTACTGTGGTTATACTCATTCTAAAAACTCTTCCAAAAGAAGAAGCTCTTCCAAAATATTATAATGATGAATGTGAAATGGCTATAGTATTGTAGGATTTGAAGTTGAATTCGTAGTTGTTTTCATTAGCTACTGTAGTTATACTCATTCTAAAAACTCTTCCAAAAGAAGAAGCTCTCCCAAAAGAATATAATGATGAATGGGGAATGGCTATAGTATTGTAGGATTTAATTGTAATCTCTTTTATTCACCATCACATTTATACTTATGCTAAGAACTCTTCCACAAGAAGAAACTCTTCCAAGAAATCTTTATACTCTCTTGAGCATGATTGTGATCTTGAACGTTTTAGTTGTGTGTTTTCACTAAGTACCATAGTTGTTCTTGCTCTTAAACGCTTGTCCAAAATATCATAATGATGAGTGGGAGATGGCTATGATATCTTAGTTTTTCATTGCTTTCAGTCTTTATGTTTGCATAGCATAGTTAGGATACTCCGGAGTTTAATTGCACTTAACTCATGCTCAGTTTTTTTCTGTTTTAAGTTTGATAATGACTTGTAGTTCAACATTGTTTTAGATTAGTGACATCTCAAGTTCATTGTTAGCTTAACTCATTGAATTTGCACTCCATATTCAGTTGCCATTCACTGCATATTAGACTACTTCAGTTGTTAAACTTAACAAAACAGCCTTCATTATTTACAAACATCTTCTTGTTCTAAAATCTATAATTGCTTCATAACCACAGGAACAGAAGACAACATCATTTTAAGGCCTGAAGTACTTCTGAAACTCCCTTATCATCTTACAAACAAACATTTCCTCAAAAGACTATTTCAAAAATCTATAACCTTTGAGTGAAGTGTAGTGCTATAAAACTGAGTTGCAGAATAGAGTTAGGAACTAGCTTTAGAGTAGAAGATCTTATGATGGTATAAATGTTTTATTCCAAATTTGCTTCAACAAATCTCTAATCAAGGATGAAATGTTGCATCATTATAAGTTAGTTGTTTAAACTGTTTAGTTAGGAGGATTTGCATATTTAGTTGATCATTTCTCAAGTTGAATTTGTGTTTTGAATCATTTGTTTAAAAGTCATTATCAAGCTTTATTTCTGCTTAGTCATAGTTTAGATTTGATTCTGCTTCAGTGTTTGCAATTGCATTTGACATTTGTCATCAACCAATTAGGCTTCACTCTGTTTTTAATCACCAGCTCCTTTCCATTAGCTTTCTAGTCATCTTTCTTGTGAACATAAAACCACCAAAAGACCAAAAACATCATAAATCATCACAAAAGACCAAAAAAATCACAAAACACTACACACAACGCATTAAGAAACAAACACCTAGGTACATACAGTACACTTCACTTCAGCAGTTTACCAACCCTGGTTGACAATTAAATGAGCTCAGTTTAGGAGACTAGATTGAGACCAAACATTTTGGCGCCGTTGCCGGGGAAGTGAAAACTAGGTAACCTTTGTTTCTTAGCATCCAAAACAATTTTATGCGTAGGGAGAGAGATTCAAGGGGAAGATTTATAAGCAGCAGAGGCAGAAGTTTGATTTCTAGAACACCACTTGTTTCATCTAGATCCAGAGCTAGTACACCTTCAACTCAAACCCATATTCCATCCTTTACTGATCCTGGACTTCTAGAAGACCTGAAATCAGATATTCCATTAGAGAAACCTTCCACTTCATCCACTGAACCTGCCATAGAAGAAGATCTAAAAACTCCTGTTAGGGACACAAACCTTTCCACTTCCACAGGAGAGTCAACTATGGCAGAAGAAGGAGGAGGAGGAGTCTTCAATGGGGAACACACACTATTTGGAGGTAGAGGTAGAGGTAGAGGAGAAGGAGGTAGAGGAGAAGGAGTTAGAGGTGCAGATGGAGGAAGAGGTAGAATAGGAAGCTCTTTTGGGTTCCCTATAATTGATGAAGAAACCAATACAACCATGAAAAATATTTCACCCTTTGTCCTTCCAAACTTCTATGGACTTAAAACTGAAGATCTTGAATTTGAAGTGCTGTGTAGAACTTATGACTACTTACAGGATGCTCAAAAACTGAAATTATTTCCTTCAACTTTGAAGGGAGCAGCATTGAAGTGGTTCATGAGTCTGATCAGCAGTTCTATTAGAACATGGGAAGACATGAAACAAGCATTTCTAGAGAGATATTTGGATTATTGTATGCCGGTTAATCATAAGGAAGAAGTGTTCAAGATGTTACAAAAAGAAGATGAAAATTTAGAAGATTTGTTGGAGAGATTCAATTACAACATAAAAAGGGCAAAAATGGAAAACCTAGATCAAGACACCTTAAAAGCTCTTTTGTTGAAAACAATTAGGGATGAATGGTTGGATATCCTTAACATGATGGGAAAATGGGATATATCACAACTCACATTACCTGAAATATCTGAGTTATGTATCAACCTTTCAAGAGGGAAATCTAAAACTATCAAAGGTCCAAGAGATCCTACTCTTGCAAGGGCAAGTAAGTCTGCTTCTGGGACAGTAAGTAGATCAGAAATAGGTCACATGCTTGATGATTTTAAATCTGACATCTTAGGGAGTCTTAGTGAACAAATATACACCCTCAAGATACAAAACAAGCAAAAGGCTGAATCTGATGCCTTGGCAATATTTTGTCCCAAATGTAGAAAGAAACATGCCTTGAGAGAGTGTCCTTTGGATGTAAAAGTTGTAGAAACCTATGTCATTTGTTCTGAAAAAAATGAGACCAAGAATTGTCCTTCTCTTCCTAGTCTCAAGGCTATCTTTCAGGAGGAAACTCCTACAGATTCCACAGAGTCTCTCAACTTTGTATCTAGAAGGCCTTGGCAAGGACCTCAAACACAAGGATTCCATGATCAAATGTATAATCAACCTCCACCTTGGAATTCTTGGCAGCAACCTTGGCCCCAATTTCAAAATCAATCTCAGTCCTGGTCACAAGGAACACAAGGTCCCTATGGAAGATACTCTCCATACTATCAATATCCACCATCCTATCCACCATACCCACATTTTTATCCTCAAAATCCTCAACAAAATTTTCCTCAAAATTTTCAACAAAATTTTCAACAAAATCCTCAACAACATCATCAGAACCAACCACATCAAAATCAACCACTTTCATTACCATTCCCTCAAAAATAAAATCAATTTCCTGCTCAACCCATACCAAACCCCAATAATAAGAACCCTCATAATACATACATGATAGAAGGCCAACAATTTCCAACTTATTTAATTACTCCTCTAGACCTTAGTGATGTTCAACTTAGGTCTGGAAGGATACTTGAAAAGAGGAAACCTTCTGTGATCATACAAGAACAAGATAATTCTGAGGAAGACTCCCTACAGGTGAATAAAAGTCTTGAGGAAGACACATCCTTTAAAGACCCACACATTGAAAAACTAAAACAAAAAGATCCAATAAATCCAACTCCTGTGTTAGAGCAACCATCCACATCTACTTCTATACCTCCCTTTCCGGAAAGATTAAAAATTGATAGAGGTGTAGAAAAACAAATCATGGTGCCTAATTATGATTTCTTAGATGAGCTGAGAAATGTTTGCATTAAAATTCCATTATTACAAGCCATCAAGGAAATCCCAATTTTAGCCAAAACAATAAAGGAGTTGAGTATGAAGACAACAAGAAAAAGAATAAGAGAAACCAAGAAAATTCAACTGGTAGGACAAATAGAAGACATTATGATGGGCAAGATTGCTATTCCAAAGTATCTTGACCCAGGAAATCTAGTTGTCAAAATTCACATCAATGGAATTGAAATTCAAAACACACTCATTGATTTAGGAGCAGCAATAAATATCATGAGTAGACAAATCATGGACAAATTGAAACTTCCTAATCTTCTCTTTACACCCATACTATTACAATTAGCGGATAGATCTGTGATCAAACCAGATGGGGTAATAGAAGACATTCCAGTGTCCCTAGATTCTTGGGAGTACCCTGTGGATTTCATGATCCTAACTCCTAAGAATAATCTAGGAGGCCATCCTGTTATATTAGGAAGACCTTGGTTGGCTACAGTTGATGCTTTTATTAGTTGTAGGTCTGGTGATATGTATATTTCTGATGGTAGTTCAACTAAGAAATTCACTTTATATCCTCCAGCTAGGACAATTACAGATCTAGATGACACTCAATGGATAGAGGATGAAGAAGATTTACAACCACTCTTCACAATTTCCGAAATTAGTGAAGATAATCAAATTCTGAATACTCTAGAAAACTTTGAATCCTCTCCAGAACACAAACATGAATCATTTCAGGAGGGATCCAATATTGAATTTTTGTCATCTAGGCAGATGTCTCTTCATTCTATGGACAAATTTGGTAGCTCTACAAGTGAGATTTTTCCAGGAAAAACTTTGAACATAAACAAGAACCTAGAAAAATCTCAACAAGAAGAGTTAATCAAAGTATTACAGAGACATTCTTCTGCATATGCATGGGAGTACACTGACATGAAAGGGATAAGCCCCAAGACTTGTACTCATCACATCTATATAGAGGAAAATTGCAAACCAATCAGATAGCCTCAAAGACGGATGAATCCAAATCTTAGGGAAATTGTTAAAGAAGAATTGCAAAAATTGTTAAATGTTAATTTTATCTATCCTATTTCAGATAGTCAGTGGGTTTCTCCTTTGGTAATTGTACCAAAGAAAAATGGAAAATGGAGGGTGTGTGTTGACTACCGAGAACTAAATAAAGCTACTCTTAAAGACCATTTTCCCTTACCTTTCATAGATCAAGTATTAGATACATTAGCTGGCAAAAAGTACTTCTCATTCTTAGATGGGTTTAGAGGTTACAATCAAATCCAAGTAGCACTTGAAGACCAAGACAAAACCACATTCACCTGTCCTTGGGGTACCTATGCTTACCGAGTATTGCCATTTGGATTATGCAATGCACCTGCAACATTCCAAAGGGCAGTATTAGGAATTTTTTCGGATCTAATACATGACTGTGTAGAGGTGTACATGGATGATTTCATAGTTTACGAGAACACATTTGAAGAGGCTTTAGAAAACTTGGAAAAAGTCTTAAAAATATGTCAAGAAGCAAACCTTTCACTTAGTCATGAAAAATGTTTTATGATGTTTACTGAAGGTATTGTTTTAGGGCATCACATTTCAGGGGATGGGATTAGAGTTGATGAGGCTAAAGTTGAAGTCATCTCTAACTTATCCATTCCAAGTTGTCAAAGAGATGTTAGAAGTTTTCTAGGATTTACAGGGTATTATCGGAGATTTATAGAAAACTTTACCAAAATAGCATCTCCACTCTTCAAATTACTCACCAAAGATTGTGAATTCAAATGGACTTCTGATTGCCAGTTAGCTTTTGAAACCCTGAAAACCAAAATTTCTGAAGCACCTATATTAAGGGGACCTAACTGGAAGTTACCTTTTCATATCTCCACAAATGCCTCCGATACAGCTCTAGGAGCAGTATTGGGGCAGAAAGACTTGATTCCCTATGCCATCTATTATACCAGTAAAAATTTGACTCCTGCAGAGTTAAACTATACTGTAACTGAAAAAGAGTTTTTAGCTGTTGTTCATGCCATAAACAAATTTAGACACTATATAACAGGCTATGAAACTTTTATTCACACTGATCATTCTGCAATTAGATACTTAATGAACAAATCAATCACTAATGGCAGAGTTATAAGATGGTTGTTGCTCTTATAAGAATTCAACATTACTATTCTAGATAGGCCTGGAAAACAAAACACAGTAGCTGATTTCCTATATAGACTTCAAAATATCAAAGATGACACTCCAGTTGAAGATCAATTTCCTGATGAATATCTTTTTGCAATCTCTACTCAAACTCCATGGTTTGCTGATATTGCTAATTATTTAGTTTCAGGAAAATTTCTTTCAATTATGAATGCAAGGGATAAAAGAAAAATCATTTGTGATAGTGAAAAATATTCATGGGTTCCTAATGAGTTGTACAAGACAGGTCCAGATTTGATCATTAGAAGGTGTGTTCGTGAAGATGAGATGCCTGAGATTCTCAAGGCATGTCATGATGAACCTTGTGGCGGACACTTTGCAGATAAGAGGACACCCTATAAGATGCTTAATTTAGGATATTATTGGCCATCCTTGTTTAAAGATGCTAAAGATTATGTAAAAAGGTGTGACAGTTGCCAAAGGGTAGGGAAACCTTCTCCTTCAGGTGAGATGCCATTACAACCTCAGGTACACATTGAACCTTTTGAAAAATGGGCTTTGGATTTTGTAGGACCTATTAGTCCTCCATCAAAACAAAAGAAATACATATTAGTTTGCACTGATTATGTTACTAAGTGGGTAGAAGCTAAACCATTACTTGTTGCTAATGAATCATCTGTAGTTACTTTTCTTTTTGAGGATATTTTTACTCGTTTTCGTGTCCCAAGGGAAATTGTTACAGATCAAGGAGCTCAATTTACATCAAGGCTAGTGGAGAAAATGATGGAGAGGTACAAAATCAGGCATAGAAAATCTACTCCTTATTATCCACAAGCAAATGGTCAAGTGGAATCTACTAATAAGGTCATTGAAGGAATCCTAACAAAGACTGTTCATTTACATAGAAGAGATTGGGTAGATAGGCTTCCTGAAGCCTTGTGGGCCTATAGAACTTCATGGAGAAACACAACAGGCCATACTCCTTATGAGCTTGTTTATGGAAAGCAAGTTTTGTTTCCCATAGAGTTCCAAATTCAAACCTTCAAGATGGCAGTTCAGCTAGGACTTGATTTAACAGAGGCACAAAGGCATAGACTGGAGAAAATTAATGAATTGGATGAGATCAGACAAGATGCAGTTCAGAAAACAAGTCTAGTCCAACAACAAAGGGCTAGATGGCATGACAAGTACATCAAAGAGAAGAAATTCAAAGAGGGTGACTGGGCTCTCTTGTTTGATTCAAAATTCAAGGATTTTCAAGGTAAATTTCAGACACATTGGCTTGGGCCATATGAAATTGTTGAAATTTTTGATAATGGGGCAGTAAAAATCAGAACTATAGATGAAGAAGAGGTTACTTTTCTTGTGAATGGTCATATATTGAAGTTGTATCACAAACCACTCTCAAGAGAAGAATTTGTCAAGAAGTTCCAAGAAAGCAGTGATGTGAAGTTAATGAAGAAGAATTCTTCTTCTTCATCAACTTGATTAAATTTTCTGAAGTATTTCTCTTTGAAAAATAATAATAATAATAATAATAATAAGGGTATAAACATGAAAACCAATCATTGATTGACATGTTTATACAGAAAAGATAGGGTGAAAATCAGAGTCTCTCTGACACTCTAACTTTTGCCATTTTTGTTTTTACAAGCAGCTGTTACAAAATCATAAGTTCAGATCCATAGTGCTTATGATCCATCTCATTTCATATCACTCCATTCACTCATCCATCCATACTCCATTTCATTCATTCATTCATGCTCTACTTCAGTCCATATTTCATTCATCTCATTCCATACTCCATCCATCTCATTTTCATGTCAAAATTTAAAGTTTGATGTCTTGCTGTAAATGAATAAAACATGTCATGGATTGCAGGGCAGTACTTATGTTCTTCCACTCCACTTCATAAACTGAATCCATTCCATTTCATCATCCACTTCATACACATCATGTCTCATCATCCATCTTCATTCCTGCCATATAAAATCTCACTTATATCCCAAACCGCTCCATTCCATGATTAAATGCTCTACAGGTACATTCTGTAGCTTAACAGACATTCTGCAGCTGATCAGCCTTTCTGCAGCCAGACAGTCATTCCGCAACTACAAATTCTGAAGGCACAAACCAGCAGACATTAGAATTGCAACAAAATGATCCAGAATATCCATGAATGAGAAACATCAAGAAGAATTATGAAGAATCTTCCAAAGGTGAACAAAGAAGACAAAGACTACAAAAATCAAATGAAAAGCAGAGGTAACAAGTTTATATTATAATGGCATTTCATAAAGTTTAGCATAGTTTTAGTTATGAATTGTTCGAAAAGGTTGTTTTAATTATTTTTATTGATCATGACCAATAAACCCTCCACAAACTTTGGATTAAAATCTCTCATTTCAAATTCCATGCCCGACATCATTTAAGCGGTTCAAATGGCCGAAGTGTTTGAATTCTTCACGTAACCCAACCAAATCATTCAATGATGATTCTCTTTACCGTTGTAAAAATCTCTGCCGTCTTTTCAATCATTAATTTGTTTCCTCCACCTCACTCCATTACCTCATTCCGTGACCACTGCCATCACTCCATTCTGTAGCCGGCACTTCATTCCGCAAACAGAAATATCCTGATCACCGAGAGCAGAGCAAAAGGGTATATCAGCATTATCACTGTAAATGCAGAGGTATAGCATTGAGCATTATCACTGTAAATGCAGAGGTATAACAGTGAAGAATTTGAAACCATTTGTTACCGGGAGACAGAAGTATAGCAGTGTGGAATTTGAAGTTATTTGTCACCAAGAGACAGAGATATAGCAGTGTGGGAATTTGAAGCCATTTGTCACTATCAATCAGAAGCATATCAGTCCAAAGTTTCATTGTTAATCAGAGGCATATCAGCTCGAAGTTTGGAGCTGTTTTCATTGTCAACCAGAGGCATATCAGCTCGAAGTTTGAAGCTGTTGTCACTGTCAACCAAAGGTATATCATTCCGAAGTTTGAAGCTGTTGTCACTGTCAACCAGAGGTATATCATTCCGAAGTTTGAAGCTGTTGTCACTGTCAACCAGAGGTATATCATTCCGAAGTTTGAAGTTGTTGTCACTGTCAACCAGAGGTATATCATTCCGAAGTTTGAAGCCATTGTCATTGTTGTGTAACCAGCTTCACAAATAGAAGAAAAGAGATATAAACGCCTTAGAAATAAGCCACTTCGAGGGGGAAACCTCCAATACATTACATAAATGAACAATTCTTGGATGATACAAATGAACAAAACCTCCTTCTATATATAGGAGTCCATGGGGCCATAATGTAATCCTAGTGGGCCACAATGTAATCCTAGCCGACCTAACAATAATAATTTAAGGGCACAATAATAACAAAATGGGGGTTACAAGGGTACAATAATAACAATAAGGGGGTTACACTAACAACAATAAGGGACTATACTAGTAATATAGGGACCTAACATGCCCCTCCTTCAAAAAAGTGTTGTCCTCAATGCTTGAGTAGCTCTGGGTGCTTCTGTATAAAATTCTCATCCTCCCATGTAGAATCTTCAGTGGGTAAGTTCTTCCACTTGATGAGATACTCTGAAATTGATCGATTCCGTAGTTGTCGAGTTCTTTTTTCCATGACCGCTTCTGGTTCCAATATGATTTTTCCTTCCTCATCAAGTTCTGGCAATATTGTTTGAACTGGAAGATTTTCTCCTATAACCTTCTTTAAGCATGAAACATGGAAAACTGGATGTACTCGCGAATAAGCAGGAAGCTCCAATTTGTATGCCATAGTACCAATCTTTTGCAACACCTTGTAAGGACCATAGTACTTTGGCGATAATTTATTATCCTTCTTTGCTTGCTCGAGGGACATTTGTTTGTATGGTTGTAGCCGTAAAAATACCCAATCTCCTACATCAAAACTTCTCTCGCTGCGATGTTGATCTGCCTGTTGTTTCATTCGATTTTGTGCCAAATTCAGGTTATCCTTTAAGAGTTGGAGAACTTCTTGCTGATGCTCGATGTGATCTTCCACCGCTTGAACCTTCGAATTTTCCCTTAAAGATGATGTGATGGATGGTGGATGATATCCATAAAGTGCCATAAATGGGGTCATTTTTGCTGCAGCATGGAAGGAAGTGTTATACCACCATTCAGCAAGAGGTAACCACTTGACCCATTGTGTTTGTTTATCAGATACAAAAAAACGAAGATATCCTTCCAAACATTTATTTAATATCTCAGTTTGACCATCAGATTGAGGATGATAAGATGAGCTATGAGCTAATTGAGTACCCAAACAAGAAAATAACTCCGTCCAAAAATTTCCAGTAAAAATGGGATCTCTGTCGCTCACAATAACCTTTGGGCTTCCATGTAGCTTTTGAATTCTGTCCATAAATGTAGTAGCAACTGTACTTGCTTTAAATGGATGAGATAATGCACAAAAGTGTGCATACTTGGTAAGTCTATCAACTACCACCATGATGACATTATTTCCTTCGGACTTAGGTAAACCCGTGATAAAATCCATTGAAATATCCTCCCAACGTTGACTTGGAATGGATAAAGGTTGTAGAAGTCCTGGGGTCTTAATTGTCTCAACTTTATTCTGCTGGAAAACCAAACATTCCGCCACAAACTTTTGAATATCAAATTTAAGGCCATCCCAAAAAAAAAAAATCTTCACCCTGGTAAGTTTTTAAAAATCCTGAGTGTCCTCCTAAAGGAGAAGTGTGCAATTCCAGAAGAATCTTTTGTTTTAGTTGGGAATTCTTACAAAGATATAAGCGATCTTTGTACCATAAGGAATCATTTTCCAACTAAATGTATCAGATGTACTAGGATCTTGCTGCAACTTTTGAATGAGTATCCATACATCTTTGTCCTTCTTCCATTCATCTCTTGCTTCAGTTATCCAATCTGGTTGGATAATAGAAATGGTACAAAGCAATGCTTCCACCTCTTCATTCTTTCTTGAGAGTGCATCTGCAACAACATTAAGCTTTCCTTTTTTGTAGATTATTTCAAAGTCATAACCCAACATCTTTGTGACCCATTTTTGCTGTTCTTCCGACGATAGTCTTTGTTCCAAAAAGTGTTTAAGACTATCATGATCAGTTTTTACCTTGAAGTGTCTTCCCATTAGGTAAGTTCGCCATTTCTTTAGTGCATGTAGTATTGCTAACATTTCCTTCTCATAAATAGGTTTCTGTAAATACTTTCCTTTGATTGGACGACTTTCAAAAGCAATGGGTCTTCCTTCCCGCATTAAAACTGCACCAATTCCATTTCCTGAGGCATCACATTCCACAATAAAGGTTTTTGTGAAGTCTGGTGTAGCTAAGACCGGTGCTAGGCAAATTGCCTCTTTAAGATGTTCAAAGGCCTTAGTTGCTTCAGGAGTCCATGAAAATGCATCTTTCTTCAATAATGTTGTTAGAGGTGCTGCTATTCTCCCATAATTCTTAACAAACTTGCGATAATACCCTGTTAACCCGAGAAATCCTTGCAACATCTTTATGGTTGTGGGGACTTTCCATTCCTTAATGGCTTTAATTTTGTTAGGGTCTACTTTAACACCCTCGTGGGATACAATATGACACAGATATTCCACCTCTTGTACTCCAAAGAAACATTTGGATTTTTTTGCATATAATTGTTTCTCCTGCAATAGTTTGAGCACCCTGTCAACATGTTCAACATGATCCTTCCAAGACCTGTTGTAGATTAGTATATCATCAAAAAATACTAGCACAAATTTTCTAAGGAAGGGTTTGAAAATGGAATTCATCAACCTTGGAAATGTAGAAGGTGCATTGGTAAGGCCAAAAGGCATGACCAAAAATTCATAATGACCCTCATGAGTTCGAAATGTTGTTTTTGGAATATCTTCAGTCTTCATTCTAATTTGATGACATCCTGAACGAAGATCCAACTTGGTAAAATAAATTGCTCCATGTAATTCATCCAATACTTCATCAATCATAGGAATGGGAAATTTATCTTTAATGGTGAGCTTATTGAGCTCCCTATAATCCGGACACATTCGCCATGATCCATCCTTCTTGTGTACCAATACTACAGGAGCAGAGAAAGAACTTTGACTAAGTTGAATTATACCCGCCTCTAACATTTCTGCAATCATACGTTCAATTTCTCTCTTTTGGAAGTAAGGATATCTATAAGGCCTGATGTTTGGAGGAACACTTCCTGGAATCAAATGAATAGCATGATCATGATCACGAATAGGTGGGAGTCCTTTGGGAGTTTCAAACACCTTGGAATGATTGTCCAAGACTTGTTGGAGATCTGCAGAAATAGATGAATTTGATGTTGGAACTTCTAGTGAGCATAATTGTGCAATTACGCCTCGTTGTTATTTCTTTAGAAGCTTTGTCATGACATTAGAGCTTATTATCCTTCCCGGATTCCCTTCAATACCCCGTAATTCGACTTCCTTTCCTTCTGAAAAAAATTTCAAGAAAAGTTCTTGAAAATTAAAAGCTACCGTCCCCAAAGATTGCAACCATTGTACTCCTAGTACAACATCAACACCTCCCATAGGAATGGAAAGCATTGGACTAGTCAATACATATTCCCCCATGGTTAGCTTGATATTATGGCATTTTCTAGAGCAATTTATAGTTCCTCCATTTGCAACCATCACTTGACATTCCGGTGCTGGGTATAGGAAACAATTTAATTTCTTGGCTACCTTATAATGAATAAAATTATGGGTGCTACCTGAATCAATCAACACTATTACCCTTTTCTTCTTTATATGTCCTTCTATCTTGAGAGTTTGAGGAGCGGTAATTCCTGCCAGTGCATTACACGATATGGTCGGATTCATTTCTTCCTCTTCTAGGGGTGGTTCCTGGTGTATATCCTCTTCTTGTTCATTTTCTTCTTCTTCTTCTCAATCTATGTAAAATAATTTCTTCTCAGCACACTTATGACCTTTAGTGTATTTGTTATCACAATTGTAGCAAAGCCCTTTTGCTCTTTTTTCTTCCAATTGTTGTGGTGTCAACCTTGTAGGTTGTGGAAATCTAGGCGTAGCAACACTTCCTTTTTTATAGAATTGAGTGGTAGGCTTCCTTGTCGCCATAATTTTACATTCAACTTTTCTTGCCAACCTGAATGCCTTCTCCAATGAATCAGGTTCCAAAACGCGAACTTCATGTCGGATGTTATCCTTTAAAGTGCCTAGGAAGAGATCAATCCTGTGTTCCTCTGTAAGATCAGTTACCCTTATATTCAATTTTTGGAAGTCCTCAATGTGCCGCCCCACTAAACCCTTTTGTTTGAGATTTATCAATTGGGTAAATAAGGTGTTGCTCTTTGTATCCTCATAATGTGCTATCATTTCCTCCGTAAAAATTGACCAAGTGACAATTTTTTTACGGGAGCAAAGCCATTGATACCATACAAATGTATTTTGTTCTAAATGTAAAGTTGCAATGCGTACCTTTTGTGTGTTTTGCACGTTATGGAGATCAAAATATTGCTCCATCTGTAGTATCCATGTTACCGGATCCTTTCCATCAAACTTCTTCATATCCATTTTTGGAATATGGTGGTTCTTCCCGCCAACATTCAAGTTTATGAAATCATGATTAACATTTATTTTGTTCTCATCATGAGGTTCTTCTCCTCTATTTCCGCCATTAGGAATCATTTCTAGTTTTAAGCTTGTCATCAAGCCTTCCATGTATGCTTTTAGATCACTCTTCATGTTTTCCATGTTGTCTTTCATGTCATCCATCTTAGCTTCCACGCCATCCATCTTAGCTTCCACGCCATACATTTTAGTTTCCATGCCTTTCTTCAAACCATCCATCTTCACTTCCATGCCTTTCTTCAAAACTTTCATTTCATTTTTTGTTGCTCTTTGCGAGAGTGAAAACTGTTGCATTTGCTCTTGTAATTTTGATAGATCATGTTGCAATTCTTCATCTTCATGAGTCATAGTAGAGCCTTCTGAAGGCTTAATGGGTGTTGAATTATTTTTATGGGCCATTTTAAAATCCAATATTGATATCTATTCTACAAGTTGCCCTTGGAATCAATTCAACTTGATTCTTCAAACAAGACTTATGTAATTCGGAAAAAAAATACACACCTTTTACTAGCTTTTAGGAGCTCGATATTGAAATTGAATTTTCTCTGTAATTGAAAATCTTCGATATCTCAAATTCAGCCCTGTAGTAGCCCTCTGAAGCTTCTTTCAAATGCCACAGGTCTGACCTGATTTTGATTCTCCAAGACAAATTTGTGTCCAATCTCCCACAATGACCTAATTTTGGACTGGTTCAGTAGAGCGAACTTGTACGACTTGCCACGTGTCACTGTTTTGTTCTTTGTCTCTGAAATTGATAGCCAAGAAACTACAGGCCGTGTACTTGCAACCACTTTTGACGGAACTCCAATCCAATCTCCAGAGAGAGAGTTATTGAACTTTTCCAACGATCACCTCTTTGAGATGCAATTCTGGAGCCTGAAAAAGCACTACCTTCCACAGATCATATCTCTGAAAATATTGCGAACCAAGCTCTGAAATTTTTTGAAACATTTCCTCAGGATTTCAGCTTCACACCATACGAATTTTAGATTCTGAACCTTCGTAGAAAAATTGTTATAGCGAAAATTCCACGATGACCTGTTTAGGAGCTTGAAAAAAGACCTAACTTCCACAGATGATATCTCCGCAAATATTGCGAACCAAGATATGAAATTTTTAGAAAATATTCCTCAGGATTTCAGCTTCGCACCCTAAAAATTTCAGCTTCTGAAACTTCGTAGAGAAAACGTTATAGCGAAAATGCCACGATGACCTGTTTGGAGCAGCGAAACCCTAGAATCCCAACCTCTGATACCAAATGTTGTGTAACCAGCTTCAAAAATAGAAGAAAAGAGATATAAACGCCTTAGAAATGAGCCACTTCGAGGGGGAAACCTCCAATACATTACATAAATGAACAATTCTTGGATGATACAAATGAACAAAATCTCCTTCTATATATAGGAGTCCATGGGGCCACAATATAATCCTAGTGGGCCACAATGTAATCCTAGCCGAGCTAACAATAATAATTTAAGGGCACAATAATAAAAAAATGGGGGTTACAAGGGTACAACAATAACAATAAGGGGTTTACACTAACAATAATAAGGGGCTATACTAGTGATATAGGGACCTAACAGTCATTAAGAACTTGAAGCCATTTCAATTCGAAGGTGAAAGTTATTATTTCTGTGGGTAGAAGAGTGTTAATCTGAACATTGAAGAAGCAATTATGGGTTTCATTGTAAGAACTGAACCAGTGGGTTCAAAATACCTAGAAGGCTACCCTCAATGTAAAGAAATGTTGCAACAGATAGGATGGCTACAATTTTTGGAGAAATTTAATGGCTTCCACAAAGAAGTCACTAAAACATTTGCAAGATCATTTCAAGGAACTGAAGTTGAAGTGGGAGATGTCAAATTTACTGTCACTGAAATTTTCATTACAGAAGCTACAGGGTTGCTTAGAAATGGAGAGAGATGGTTCAAAAACAGAGAATTCCACAATGAATCTTGGAAGCAAATTTTAAAATCACCAGGTATGGATGTCACTATATTTAAGAAAGGAATTCCAAATTCTGCATTGAAAAATAAATGGAGAAACATACTACTTCTTTTGCAAAAATTTATTACATGTGAGGGTAGATATGGCACATTTTATGTCTACCACATTAGACTGATAATGCATTTTCTAGGGGAAGACTTAAACCTACCTTACTTCTTGCTTCAAAGTTTGAAAAACATGGCTTCCTGTGTTCAAAGAAGGGTTCAATTTTTAGAGACAACTCTATATCATCATGGTTTGGTTAAAATTTTGATTGAACATCATTTAGCCAAAACAAATGATACATGGGACAATTTCTTGATAAGAAATCATTTTTAAGAGCCAAAAGAACCCTCACCTGAACCACAACCTACAAGGAGAAGTAGAAAATGGAGAGCCTCAAAAGTTGAAATTGACAAAACAGTCCAAGAAAGTAGTGAGGAAATCATCTCAGAGAAGTTGACTCAAATCAAGAGACAGCTTAAGAAAGAAAAGGTAATCAGGAAATCTGCCATGGAGAAAGGAGAGGGATCTTCTCAGCCAAGAAGAAGCCACAGACTAAAGGGGAAACTAAGGAAAACTCAAATCAAACAAACAGGGGTGATTGATATAGAAGATGAGGAAACATCCATTGAAGAAGATGTTGAAGAGGATTTTAATGAAGGAACCCCTGAAATTGACCCTGCTCAACAAGAAATTTATGACTATGTGGAAACTTTGGAAAGGAGAGCTTCAAAAAGTAAGGAGAGAACCCCTAGTCCTCCACTGTCTAAAATAGATGTATTAAGAAGGGATAGGTATGAGTTGGAGATACTTAATAGACACATCAAAAATGAGAATGAAATTCTCAAGGATCAAGTCAAGCTCAAAACTGATATGAACTCAACCTTATCCCTACATATAGACAAAGTGGAAAAGACCAATGAAAAGTTGAAGCAAAGGAACAAGAAGCTAATCAGGGCACTTACCAACTTAAGGTTCAAACTTGTTATCAGAAAACCCAGAAGATCTTTAGCTTCCAGGCAAAGGAGAAGGAGAGGATTAGATGTTCTTGCAGAAGCCTCTGAGTTCGTAGGATAATTTGCATGAGGACATGCAAGGAGACAGTAGTGGGGGTATGTTGAGCCTCAAAATTGTGCTTTCTTTCGTCTTACTTTACCTCATTTTCCTTTGTCCATTGCTATCCTAGACCCAATTGATCAATGAATTTAGTTAAAATTACTTTTAGAATGATTAACATGACTGACTTGCTAAAGTTTTGTGATTTTTGCCATTGTAATGCATTTTGACCGGAACTAGCTGCAGAATGCAGACATTCCGTAGCTAACCGGCGATTTTGCAGCTGTCTTCACGTTTGGGTATGTTCCAGGTGGCCTCTCAAGAAAAACCGCATATGGGCATATTCCACGTCATGTCTACATGGTTCGTTACTCACCATGAAGGAAGAAACGAATTCTGGGTATGGTTTTGATACGTGGGAACACATTTAGGAAGGCAGACTTCTATTAGGACTGTCTCAGTCCAGATGTCTTTTTCCTTTTTATGCAGCCACTTCAAGATTCCTAATGTGATTCCGATAAGGAAAGACAATGATCCTGAAATTGTTGCAAGTCTTGTTATGTGCATTTGTTATATAAACACTTGGGAAACCGAGAGCTAGGCTAGATTTTATTCTAGATTTTGCTTAGATTCTGTGCTACATTTCTGAAGACGCAGATTGCTCTATTCAAGTTATTTCTCTTTTAATGAAGCAGACAATGTTGTTTTGAAAGCATTGATTTGATTTGGAGTTAGATTCCGTCAGGTGGTAGAGGGCCCCTGCCTCTTGCACGGATTTATTTGCGTAATTTAGATAAGTATTCTAGCTGCCTTTACGTTTTTGAATTTGAATTAGTAGTTGTTTTCATTAGCTACTATAGTTATACTCATTCTAAAAACTCTTCCAAAAGAAGAAGCTCTTCCAAAAGATTATAATGATGAATGGGAAATGGCTATAGTATTGTAGGATTTGAAGTTGAATTCGTAGTTGTTTTCATTAGCTACTGTAGTTATACTCATTCTAAAAAATCTTCCAAAAGAAGAAGCTCTTCCAAGAGATTATAATGATGAATGGGGAATGGCTATAGTATTGTAGGATTTAATTGTAATCTCTTTTATTCACCATCACAGTTATACTTATGCTAAGCACTCTTCCACAAGAAGAAACTCTTCCAAGAAATCTTTATACTCTCTTAAGCATGATTGTGATCTTGAACGTTTTAGTTGTGTGTTTTCACTAAGTACCATAGTTGTTCTTGCTCTTAAACGCTTGTCCAAAATATCATAATGATGAGTGGGAGATGGCTATGATATATTAGTTTTTCATTGCTTTCAGTCTTTATGTTTGCATAGCATAGTTAGGATACTCCGGAGTTTAATTGCACTTAACTCATGCTCAGTTTTTTTCTGTTTTAAGTTTGATAATGACTTGTAGTTCAACATTGTTTTAGATTAGTGACATCTCAAGTTCATTGTTAGCTTAACTCATTGCATTTGCACTCCATACTCAGTTGCCATTCACTGCATATTAGACTACTTCAGTTGTTAAACTTAACAAAACAACCTTCATTATTTACAAACATCTTCTTGTTCTAAAATCTATAATTGCTTCATAACCACAGGAACATAAGACAACATCATTTTAAGGCCTGAAGTACTTCTGAAACTCCCTTATCATCTTACAAACAAACATTTCCTCAAAATACTATTTCAAAAATCTATAACCTTTGAGTGAAGTGTAGTGCTATAAAGCTGAGTTGCAGAATAGAGTTAGGAACTAGCTTTAGAGTAGAAGATCTTATGATGGTATAAATGTTTTATTCCAAATTTGCTTCAATAAATCTCTAATCAAGGATGAAATGTTGCATCATTATAAGTTAGTTGTTCAAACTGTTTAGTTAGGAGGATTTGCATATTTAGTTGATCATTTCTCAAGTTGAGTTTATGTTTTGAATCATTTCCTTAGAAGTCATTATCAAGCTTTATTTCTGCTTAGTCATAGTTTAGATTTGATTCTGCTTCAGTGTTTGCAATTGCATTTGTCATTTGTCATCAACCAATTAGGCTTCACTCTGTTTTTAATCACCAACTCCTTTCCATTAGCTTTCTAGTCATCTTTCTTGTGAACATAAACCCACCAAAAGACCAAAAACATCACAAAACACTACACACAACGCATTAAGAAACAAACACCTAGGTACATACAGTACACTTCACTTCAGCAGTTTACCAACCCTGGTTGACAATTAAATGAGCTCAGTTTAGGAGACTAGATTGAGACCAAACAAATATTACAGTGGTATCAGATCATAATCTTGGCTCAGCCTGTGAGTTTTCAGCCAATATGCTATAAGAAGAAGAAGAGAAGGAGAAGAGATCTAAAATGGTGGAAGGAATGAGCTTTGTCTCCTCACTTTTCATATCTATGAATAACCTCTCCAAGGAGTTTAAGCAGATGAAAGAGAAAATATGCAATGAAACCTCTAGAGGGTTTCAAGAAGAGGAAGGTCCATGTACATCCTATTATCAGAAGAAAGAACCAGTGTTGCAGAGAGCTCCAAAGCAATACACTATGCCTTTTCCTATTGAGGAAGAAGAAAAGAGGCATGGAGATGGAGGTCACTTGGAACATGAGATCCTAAGTGGATACCTGGCAAAATATAAGTCTCAACCTAGAGCTTTCAAGGAGACTCTAACTCTTCCACAGTTTATTCAGCTTAAAGAAGAAAGGAGACCTTGCAGCAATAGGAGAATGAAGGGCAATAGATTTCTATTGTCTAATTTTGATGGGTCACCCACATGAACAGCAAGGGCTTGGGTAATGAAGCTAGATGCATTCTTCCTACTACATCCAGTGGTAGAAAGAGAGGTTTTTGAGATTGTAGCGCTACACCTTGAGGGTAAAGCAAACATTTGGTGGTTCAGCCATTTGAGTCATGCAAGAGTGACTACTTTTGTAGATTTGACTCAAAGGGCGATCAAAATATTTGGCAAGAAGAAATTAGAGGAGGAGAATCCTTCACCACCACTTGAGGAGACTTGTACTAGCACTGGTACAACTATGGAGGAGCAAGGATCATCATTAGTAGTTGGGGGAGCCAACACATTGGAGGAAGGAACCCTTGTAGCCATAAATGATGTTCCCAAGCTTCACCAAGGTATGCATAAGTTTCCACTTTTTGTTATTTCAGCAAATCTTATGGAGGGTTGTGGAAAAATGCCATTGCATGACCAAGGGTCAGAACATATTTCTAATTTGGAGCAGCAGACTTTCACTGCACTGTGCAACCTTGAATTGTTCAAGGAAAGGATAAAAAATCCTCCTGAATATTCATTATTGAGATGCACACAACTCTTGGGGTTGGGGTGTGGATTTTTGGAGGATAGGATGAGATTTTTCCTAAACAATCTAATGCGGAACTATATGTTCAGCATTGAGCCTGAGCATGAGACAACAAATACACCATTATGGATATCTACAACGTTGTCATTGAGCAGCAGTGATGAGTTGGGGGCCCAATTATTATTAGAGCATTCTGAGGACCATTACACTTGTGTGACATTGGATGAGCAGATGATCAATGAGAGACAACTTGTCTTTCATCATTGTGATGGATCTTTTGGGAGGAGCATTGTACAACCCTATGAGGAGGTTTTGCCTTCAACATAATTGGATCCTTATGGGTTCAATATGGTGATTGGTGTGGGGTCTTCACTGGGAGATCTCCAAGAGGTTGCATTTCAACATCCCATGAAATTCAAAGGTATAAATCTGATTTGGGAGGATGGTATTCTCCATTGGAGGAGTACCAAGATGGAGCATGGTCAGAGACACCCACATTTGGATGAATGGGTGTGGATGGTGAGCAAGAGGTTGGTGAGCCACTTGCATATCTATGACACAAGGAAGTAGGAGGCATGGGCTGCGTTGGCTACTCTTGAAAGAGTTTGCCCATCATGTGACATATCCTTCTTCAATGGGTATGATGGTTGAAGAAACTTGGCAGGACACTTGCATCATATGGCAGCAAGGAGTTTGGGTGCATTGTGTTGATATGAAATTCTTCCTATCAATCAACATATCCTCACCTCATGATTTGTATGATGGAGGTGTGAGGGGGAAGCAAGAGTTATTGTTGTTGTGGCTACTCTTGGAAGAGTATGGGTAGATTTTTTTGCATACTTGTCATGATATTTTAGGAGAGAGGGATGGCACAATCAAAGTAAAAAAAGTCTACCTTTCAACTTTGGAGGATAAGGAGATACTTCCACATAGGAAGGAGATTACCACATATAGCATCATGATAGTGGATGAATTTGGCATTTGGCATGTCAAAGAAGGAATTCATGGAGTGACAAGAGCCTTATCACTAAGGCCAACATCGTTGTCACTTGGGAGTATGTTTCTATTGATGGAGTGTTCCAAGGGGAGTATGCATCCCTTCACTTTGCAGACTTTTATGAGGATATTCTCATGGGAAGACTCATCCATGGGCCTCACTTTCATCCTACTCACTATGCATGGTAAGAAATGTATTTCTGTACTTATTGATCATTTCATAAATTATTTGCATCTTCTCACTATCTATGTACAGTGCATTACTCCACAAGAGGGCAAGATTATTTTTGGGTTCCATGGTCATTCTAGGACCAACATTTATGATGGGGATAACCCTTTCCTACATGACTTTGGGAAAGTGTGGTGTTATTATTATTATTCTCAACTGATATATAATGACATTTACTACCTCATAGTAGATGAGCAAACATGCACAGCTAGTAACTTGTTGGAGGACCACTTGCCACATGATGTTCTAAAACAGCAGTTGGAAAGACTGCGCTGTATCCACTGGAGAAACCATTGGTATCATCCAAAATTGCACATAACCTTCAACATTTTTCTGATTTGGATACTATATGGTGATGATGTACCATTCACTTTGTATGGGATGGATTGGGTCAGCATGATTTATGATTCTATGGAGGGTATCTTTGAAGATACAATCTTCTTCTTGCCTCTTGAGGGCAACATTTTTGCAGCCCAAAATCAATAGCTACTCTATACTTATCATAAGTGGAGAGAGAGACAGCAAGGGGTAGTACATTTTGTCTACCATGTTCAGTTATGTAGCCCACCTACATTGCAGCTGCCAAAGGTGGAGGGAATTCTTCATGAGTTACCATTTTGGAAGGTGGCTCATTTTGTATGGATGATAGATCGAGGATGGGATATTCACATGGGGATGATAGTTCCCAACATATATCAAATCTCATGCCTTAAGAAGGCATCTAGACAGCACATTGTTGCCTCCATGGGTGTTTTACTTCTACATGATGATAGCTATTTGGGATGGTCACCAAAAGCTAGCTTGCATACTTGGGAGGGGCAACTTGGAGATGTATTGATGAGACAACATCTTTTTCCTTGGAGAAATTTATCAATGAGGATGCTATAGGAGGAGGAGAGGAGGCTCTTCAGCTCTATCCTTGTAGTTTCTTGAGGGAAAGCAACATTTGGGAGGGGTGGACTGTAATATTCCTAAATTAGCATGTAGCTAATTGGAATATTAATTTTGATCTTAACCTATAGTTAGATGAATAAATGGGTAAGGAGACCCATAAATCATTTTAGCCGCAATAAAATCCTTCTTAATGTGAAAAGGGATTATATTCATAGCTGGATAAAACACCCTCATGTGTGAACAAGGGCTAATGCATGAAGACAAGGTCAAGTTTGACCAAGTCAACAGAGATGGAATGGAGGGAGTGAACCATCAATTGAGACAGCCAGTATGAATGTGGATTAGCTTAGATAGTTATATAAAAGCTGGATTGAAGACCCTTAGGTGTGAAAAGGGGTTGGAGCAGGTTGAAGAGGTCAACTTTGACCAAATCAAACAGCGTTGTTATCGAGGAGTGGCATTAATGATGGGACAACACAGTTTTGGAGGGAGATTGATTGTGTGATAGTGGAAACCGTAATGAGTGGGACCCAAGGTGAGAAAGCTCACATTGTTTATAAGGAAGAGGATGGAAGCCATATGGGGTTAGCTTATGAATTACATTTTGATATGTCTGTTTATACTTTTTCTCTCTTCAACTGTTTATCTAAGATTGCTGGTGCTGTTTAGCACAAGGTATTCCTGTTTAGGAATTCCATCTCTTTCCTTGAGAGGACTCTTGGGAGAGTCCTCATCTATCATTCCATATATCCAGCATTTTTGCCAAGCTTTAGTCTTCATCTACAGCATAGTTTCTGCAGAATATTGTGTTGTGTTGCAGGGTGTTGTAGTGGAGGGTTGAGAAACCCACTTTCTGAGCTAGTTTTTCATAGGAGGAAGGTTTCCTTCTCTTGGGAGATCAGTTTGGAGGGTTCTTGTGCACATGTCAGATATTTGGCATCAGACCAAATTATCCCCATCATTTATAGCATAGTTTCAGCTGGGAATTGCGTTATTTTGGAGGGAAGCTTCAGTGAGGGATCTTGTGGCTCTTTTAGAGTGTTTTCTTGAGGTTGAAGGGTTCAGCCTTTCTTTGGAGGAGACCTTTGAGGAGATATACATCAGATCTATATTATTTCAGCCTTCTATTTTCAAGAGCTTCATTTTGTAGTGACTCTTCAGTCCTAGGGTTGTATATCACCATTTGTATTTGGGTGTATTTCCAGAAACCCTTCCTGGGTTATCTAGGAAAGGTGTCTAGGAGTCTAGATCTTCACTCCTAGCAATATTTGAGATATATATTAGCAGATCTACATTGATCTATATTTATGTAGCATTTTATGCCCTAAAACTGCGTTGTCTTAGATCAAGGGCATTTGTATGGCAACTATTTCTCATGTTATGGCATATTTTGCTTGTAGAGGCTTGTTTTGTATTGCTTGAGTGACTTGATCCTCAAGATATTGTGCCTATTATTTGATTATATGCTTAATAATATGGTTGTACATTTGTGTCATGTCATAATGTGTTGATTTATTCACTATTCTTTCCATTATTTTGTTCATATATTGCTGCTTCCTCATTTGGGAATATTACAATGTATGACTGCTCCAGGGTATTCTTCCTAGAAGAACACCCTTACAAAAGGACAACATCCAATTTCAATGGTAAACCAGAGAGAACCCAAAGGCCTGTAATAATTACACCAGCTGAATGGATTAGAGCATATGAGAGAGAGAAGGAGAAGGAGTTTGCAGAAATTCTCAATTCAAATGGGGAGCCTATGTTCAATGATCCAAAAATATTTGACACCTATGTTGTGAAATTTCCCATCGGGATGAAAAGGTATATTTTGTCTTTTATGAGCTCCCATTTTGGGAGCATCTTAAGATTTCCCACTTACTAGATCCCATGCATTTATTTAAAAACATTTCATCTTATTTATGAAGGCACATATAATCGAAAGGAAGTAATACATTCGCTGTTAGGATATATCTTATTTCTTCAAAAACTAAAAATGAACATTGGCCAAGACAAGAAACTAGAGAAGAGGTTGGTACCTCTTGATATTTCAAGAAGGTGATGTCCCATGGATTTTAATGAAAGCTGATATTTATTTGGCTAAGTGATCAGGAGATCATGTGTTATGCTCAAAATTGAAAGTGCTCGAAACATGTCCAAACCTGAGCGACTGGAAAGGTCTCGTCGTTGTGATTCTGGCGTCGTGAACGGTTCAAAAAATCAATGTCATATGGGGAAGATATCGCGTTCTATCCGTTTTCCTAAACATAAAAAATTTGGTGACTGGGATGCTCAGTCAACATCCAGGTACAGTCAGCAAGTATATTCTATGGAATATTCCCTTTTCTCATAGCAAACAGGATTGCACCATGTGGCATGTTGTGGGCTGTTGATTTTCGTGGTATGGAGATGTGCACTGACTATTGGATGGTTTTGTTTGGACTGTTAGATGAGCGACACATGGCAATCCCATAGACCGCCACGTGTCCTCATGATACAGTGGTAAAAGTTTTTGGATTCGGGGGGGGGTCGACCCCGTGACCTCCTGCCCACCGCAAAGACCTCTGACCAGACTGCCTATATGTGTTTATTAACAGGTATAGCCCTCTTCATTTTAATATGGTGTAACTATTCTACGTTTGGGGGGAAGGACCACCAGCGGTCACAACCTACTGGCGGCCCAAAACATTGATCACATGACAATAAACCATGGCATGTTATGTTATATAAACCAGCGAATTAAAACCTTAACCACCGGCCATAAACACGTTCACATGTTTCGTTGTGATATTAATGCAGCAATGTGACGGTTATATAAAACGTGGCCTCTAGCAGGATAAAAGGCATCACATGCGCGGAATGAAGACTATCACCATGGCAGTTTCGGAAATATTTTTTGGAACTGTGCCACTTCCATGTTCTGCTCCTCTTCTATGCAGAGTTTTCAACGGTTCAAAGCGATGTTAACGGCGGGGGGTCGGCATGTGACCACCCCACCAAAACCTTAACATTTAATCCAAACGGTTTCGACTGGAAGGAAATATAGTGGTGCCCTATTTTTAGGGTTTTCATTAAATTTAACTCCAGTTAAGTGTCTGTCTCCACTTTTAGTGGAGCTTTTCTAGCTGTCATTGGGAAAAATGCATTGGGAGGCCATTTTTCGACCAATTTTGGTGGAACAAGAGTCTACCTAGACTAACTTGAGCATTATGGAGCCATTGGTGCAGATAAAACAGCCATTAGAGGCTTGTAAACACATGTAATTTTAAATTTTGAGCATAATGAAAAAGAGGGACATGTCATTGGGAGTTGGACCAGCAGATGTAGCCTAGGAGGGGTGAACTGCTTCATCATGCCTACTGTGTAAAACTTATGTGTGATTGTATTTCTATGTTATACACTGTTGTTCAGTGTTTTTAAGGCTTATTTTCGTGCTTAAATTTCACTAATTAATATATTTTTCATGGTTAAAACACTCATTCCTTAAGCAAACAAATGGAGACAAATTGTATATGTTTTTATTACTGAAAGGAAAATTAGCATAGCATAACTAATACACTCCTTTCAGATAAATTTGGCATCAGAGATAGAGTTTAATCTCTAGTGTTTTTGTGTGCAAATATTTGTTAACTATTTTCAAGGGTTTTCATGCTTACTAGGCTCAAGCTTAAGAGAGGAAAAGGCAAATTGGTGGAAACAAGAGGTTCTAAAAGTGAGCCACGGCAAAGGAGCGCAAGATTTCCACATTCTCCACCACATATTTCACCTCCAAGAGAAGCGGAAGAAGCAATAAGCATGCCTACAAGAGAAGAAGAAACCCATGAAGAGGTGGATCCCAAAGAAGAAGAAAGAGTGTTCAGGAAAGTATTCCTTGACATGACTGAAATGGTGAGAGTCCTTTATCAAGAAAGGAATGAAAGACTAGAAGGAGAAGGATCCAAACTTCACAATGAAGGTTAGGGATCATCAGGAGGCCACAATGATAAAGATAAATAAAAGAAGGGCAATTGAGAAAATGGAGGCAGTGGAAAGTCACCATCCTCACCCTCATCGTCATCATCCTCTACTTCATCTCCAATACACCAGTCACACAGGTCAAAGAACAATGGTAAAATTCCTTTTCTAAAACTTGATGTTAAGTTTGAATTTCAAATGTTTAATGGTGCAGTAAATGTAGAAAATCTTGATAGTTCAATTAGGCAATTGGAGGTTTATTTGAGAATTCAGAACCTTCATGATGATGATACCAAAATCCAACTAGCTTCATTGAGGATGGAAGGTGCAGCTCTTGTTTGGTGGGAAGCCAAGACAAAGGAGGAGATAAAAAAGCATGGTAAGATTATTCTATCATGGACCGATTTCATTACTATAATAAAACAACATTTTTATCCATCAGCTCATATGAGGAAAGCCATAATGAATTGGAAAAATTTTAGACAATTGAAAGGAAAAAATGTACAAGACTACACCCAAGAATTTAGGGGAAGATATCTCTTATTAGGGGTAGATTTGCAGAGTCAAGATAATTTTCTCAACTACATAGGGTGCTTACATAGCTACCTTAGACATACTATCCTCATGTTTAATCCTACAACTCTAGATGAGGTATGTGTTCAAGCCACACATATAGAAGCTAGAGGGAAAAATAGTTTTGAAGAGGGTAGAAACAAACCTTTTAAGGGAAAAAACAAAGAGAAGAACTCAAAAGTAAAAATAAAAAAGGATGCATCTATCAAAAAAGAGGGAGAGAAAGTGGTTTGTAAACATTGTTCAAGAGAATTCCATGAAGAGAAAAATTGTTGGAATTTACATCCTGAAAAGAGACCCAAGTTTAAAAATAACAAAGGGAAGCAGAAAACTATAGCTACAACTCAACATGACTTAGGAGAGGATTCAGGTGATGGAAATAAAATTACATCCATGGGATTGAAGAACACGGAGGGGAAATAAATTGAAACAAAACCCAGTACTAGTACTTCAAACTATCACATAGAATCTCCAAATGAAGAAGAGAGAATTGAACAGTTTCATGTCAGGGTCATATCCAAACATATCAAGATTGACACATTGTTTGACAGTGGGTCATGAGAAAAATTAATCTTTGAAGACTTGGTCAAGAAACTTAATCTTGAGACCATTCCACATCCAAAACCATATCCACTTGGGTGGATTTGTAAGGATGCAAATTTACAAGTCTCAAAGAAGTGCATATTGCGCTTTGCAATAACTACACATTTTGTTGACACAGTTGAATTATATGTGGTTTTGCTTAATATTACAGGTGTTGTGTTGGGCAGTCCTTAATTGTATGACAGAAAAGCGATATTCCATTTCCATGAGAACAAATACCATTTATTCACATATGGCAAGGAGTACATTGTTAGAGCACATCGCAAGAAGACAAATATTGCAATGGTAAATGCTGGATAGGTAAAAAGGCTAGTGAATTCAAGTAAGAATTTTGTTCTTATAATGATTAAGCCTAAAGTTGATCTTAATCATGAGTCATTTGAAGATTGTGATCCTAAGTTGAAATCATATTTATATGATGTAGTTTATGCACATCATGAGATGTTTCAGGAGCCAATAGGATTGCGTCCTAAAAGGGAGATTCAACATGAGATTTAGTTACAACAAGATTATCCTCTTCCAAACATCGGCTTGTATCCCATGTCGATAATGGAGAATGATGAAATAAAGAGGAAAATTAAAGACTTGTTGGAGAAGGGACTCATAAGGCAAGCATTTCGCCATGTGGTTCATCCATAGTCCTAATTCCAAAGAAAGATGGGACTTGGCACACGTGTGTCGACTTCAAAGCTTTGAACAAGATAACGGTAAAGAATCGATACCCACTCCAAAGGATAGATGATTTGTTAGATCAGCTAAAAGAAGAAAAGTTTTTCACTAAGTTAGATTTATGAAGTGGATATCATCAAGTAAGAATTGCAAAAAGTGACATATGGAAGACTGCATTCAAAACCAAACAAGGACTCTTTGAGTGGTTGGTTATCTTGTTTGGTTTGTGTAATGCACCAGCAACTTTCATGCGTGTTATGGATAATGTTTTGCATCCATTTCTTTATGAATTTGTGATTGTGTATTTAAATGATATACTCATTTTTAGCAAAACAAGAGAAGAGCATGTCTTGCATGTAAAGAGGGTACTTGATGTTTTGAAGAAAACACAATTATTTCTTAAGATGTCTAAGTGCGAATTTGGAAAGAATTCTCTGGTTTATTTGGGACACATTGTAGGAGGAGGCCCGTTGAGAATTGATCCTTCTAAAGTGGAAGCCATTGTGAATTGGCCCACTCCCAAATCAGTAACCGAGGTAAGAAGTTTCTTAGGCACAACTCAGTATTGGAGAAACTTTATTGCTAACTTTTCTGCCATAGAAACTCCTATGCATGCAATGAAAATTGTGAAGAAAGTATTCCAATGGGGAGGCAAACATCAACAAGATTTTGAAGCTTTAAAAGACAATATTAATTCAGCTCCAGTCCTTGCATTACCAAATTCAAACCGATGCTAGTGATTATGCCATGGGCGCGGTACTTTTGCAGCATGGTAAGCCTATCTCTTTTCATTATGAAACATTCAATGGTTTTGTAAATAATTATCCAACATATGACAAAGAGCTATATGCATTGGTACAAAGCATCAAGAAGTGGAAACAATACTTTATGGGTAAAGAGATGATTATGCATACTGATCACCAACCATTATAGTACTTGCAGTCGCAAACAATATTGCAGCAATCATGACATTTCAGGTGGATGGGATTTCTTCAACAGTTTCACTTGGTTATAAGGTACAAGAAAGGTATTTTCAATAAAGTTGATGATATGCTTTCAAGGCAAATTATAAGTGCTTCTACTTTGCTTTAAAATTATTCTATTGTACATGAGAGTTACATAGAAAAATATGCATCTGATACTGATTTTCAAGATGTGTATGCTAGTTTGAGTGAAGGGAATCAAGTTGAGGAAAATGATTATCACATGCATAATAATTTTCTGTTTCATTTGGGCAAGATGTGTATACCAAAAGGAGAGAGAATTAGTGTCATGAGAGAGGCTCATTCGTCTCTTATTTCTGGACACTTTGGGGTAAGAAAAATAGTGGTGCATCTACAGAGGTATTGCTATTGGCCTCGCATGATAGATAGTTTGTCACGTTTTATAATAGGATGTTCTATGTGTGCAACAAACAAGCCTAGCAATAGGAAGCTTGGGTTGTGCATGCCACTACCAGTACCATCAAGGCCATGGGAGTGTGTTTCCATGGACTTTGTTGGAGGTCTACCTATGTCAAGAAAACAAATTGATTATCTTTATGTAGTTGTGGATAGATTCAGTAAAATGTGCATACTTATGCCATGTAAGAAAACCATTACTGCTGAACAAACTGCTGAACTTTATTTTCAACATATATGGGTTCATTATGGTTTGCCAACTTCTATTTTTAGTGACAGGGATTCCAGGTTTGTTGGGAATTTTTAGTCCAATCTTTGGACGATGATGGACACAGTTGAAAAAGAGTATTGCTTTACATCCGCAAATTGATGGCCAAACCGAGGTGGTGAACATAACTGTTGTGCATATATTGAGAGGATATTGCAGCAAACATCCCAAGTCGTGGGATGAACAACTGTATTACATTCAGCACACTTACAACCGGGCCAAGAACTCTTATACAAATACTTCACCTTTTGAATCCTACTTTGGGTATTTTCCGAAATCGCCATTAGACTTCATCTTTGAGAAGGATGTTTCAATTGATGGGCATGTGATATTGACAAGGCTCGAAATTTCATTGAGAAAATTCAGATTATTCATCAACAAGTTCAAGAAAAACTTGATAAGAGTCAAAGAAAATACAAGGAGAGGCATGATAAACATAGATTTGATCACAAGTTTCAAGAAGGAGATGAAGTATGGTTGCACATAAGCAAAGAAAGGATGCAAGGAGAAGGTAAAAGATCAAGCCTATTCATTATGGTCCATTCAATATCATTAAAAAAGTTGGTAATTATGCATTTCAACTTGACTTGCCTTCATATATGCAAATGTATTCCATTGTCAATGTGGAGAATTTACGTTTGTATGAGCCTCCTTTGATTGATGATTAAGGGAGTGATACTCAACTGCCATCAATAGAATATTTATCGCTAGAATTTCTGGACGAGCTCAAGGAGGATTCCATCCTTGACAGGAGGAAACACACTTCTAAGAGGGGAAATTTTGATTATCTTCAAAGTGGGCTCAAGGGCAGCAAACCAAGTAAGGAAATATGGATGGAAGTGGAAAAGTTGAGGGAGTTGTACCCTCATCTTCTGAACAAGTGATTAAAGTCTTTTAGGGTCCAAAAGCTTCCCAATGGAGAGGTGTGATCAAGAGATCATGTGTTATGCTAAAAATGGAAAGTGCTCAAAATAGGTCCAAACCTGAGCAACAGGAAAGGTCTCGTCATTGTGATTCCAGCACCGTGAATGGTTCGAAAAATTGATGTCGTATGGGGAAGATATCGTGTTTTGTCCATTTTCCCAAACAAAAAAAATTTGGTGACTGGGATGCCCAGTCAACATGCAGGTATAGCCAGCAGGTATATTCTAAGGAATATTCTTGTTTATCACAGACAACAATATTGCGCCATGTGGCATGTTGTGGGCTGTTGATTTCGTGGTACGAAGATGTGCACTGACCGTTGGATGGTTTTGTTTGGACCATCGGATGAGCGACACGTGGCATGCCCGAAGGCCGCCACATGTCATCATGATATAGTGGTAAATTTTTTGTGGAGTTGGGGGGGTTGACCCCGTGACCTCCTGCCCACCGCAAAGACCTCCGACCAATCCACGAGGGGAAGGACTGCCAATGGTCCCAACCCGCTGGTAGCCCAAAACATTGGCCACATGAAAATAAACTATGGCATGTTATGTTATATAAACCGGTGGATTAAAACCTTAACCATCGTCCATAAACACGTTCACATGTTTTGGTGTGACATTAATACAGCAGTGTGACGGTTGTATAAAACGTGACCTTCAATGGGATAAAGGCCATCACATGCGTAGAATGAATATTGTCACCACAGCAGTTTTAGAAACATTTTTTGGAACCGTGCCACTTCCAGGTTCTGCTCCTCTTTTATGCGGAGTTTTCAATGGTTCAAAGTGGTGTTAACGGCGGGGGGTCGACATGTGACCACCCTGCCCAAACCTTAATTAATCCAAATGGTTTCCACTAGCGGGAAATGTAGCTGTGCCCTATTTTTAGGGTTTTCATTAAAGTTAACTCCAGTTAAGTGCATGTCTCCACTTTTAGTGGAGCTTTCTATCTGTCATTGGGAAAAATGCATTTGGAGGTCAATGTTCGACCAATTTTGGTGAAACAAGAGTCTACCTAGACTAACTCAAGCATTCTGGAGCCATTGGTGCAGAGAGAAAAGCCATTAGAGGCTTGTAAACACATGTAATTTTAAATTTTGAGCATAATGACAAAGAGGGACATGCCATTGGGAGCTGGACCAGCAGATGTAGCCCAGGAGGGGTGAACTGCTTCATTATGCCTACTGTGTTAAACTTATGTGTGATTGTATTTCTCTATTATACACTATTTTTCACTATTTTTAAGGCTTATTTTCATGCTTAAAGTTCACTAATTCATTTATTTTTCATGGTTAAAACACTCATTCCTTAAGCAAACAAATGGAGACAAATTGTACATGTTTTTATTACTAAAATGACACTTAGGACAACAGAAATAATACACTCCTTTCAGATCACTAAGGAAGTTATAATGAGTGTGAGGGTGCCTTCTTTATATGGGCCTTCACTACGATGTTGTTTCACTGTGGAAGACCATTTATTGGGGTTGAAATTGCATGACCATTTGAACCTTCTAAGAATACATATGTCAAAAACATGATTTTATTATTTTATTTTTATTTTTATGTAATGGGATATTTTATAATTAATTTTTGTAAAATGTACTATTTACTATGCAGTGTCATTATCTTCTGCTGGTGTGTGGGTGTGTGAACCATGACTTCCTCTAAGACCTACGACGTGCCATATCTAATTTATCTGCATTTGTACGTTAGATCCCACAGTGGCGCTAAGAGATAGCTAATATTGTTTGATGTTTGAGAAGTAACTTCCGATGAGTTTCATGGGCTTGCAAGTTAATATTCTAATTCACCTACTAAATCAGGTTGAATTAGTTGGGGTGGTTTATTATCGTTGGATATTCTTCTTAGAGAGGTACATGGAGAAATTGAAAGGTTTTTTTCGACAAAGGGAAAAACCTAAAGGGTATATATCGTATGAGTATTTCTATTGTGCTAGTGAGTACATCAAGCAGACCGACAACACATCAAGTGAGACGATTTGGGCCAACGAAAGGGATGAAGACAAAAGATAAGAGGAGCTTCTAGAAATGAATGGAAATAAGTGCATGATAAAGAGTAAGTGCAAGCTTATCATTTGTTAATTTGAAAAATGATAAGCCTGTACTTACTCTTTATCATGCACCTATTTCCATTCATTTCTAGAAGTTCCACTTATCTTTTGTCTTCACACACACACACACACACATTTATATATATGTTGGTTTTATTTCATCAACAAATTCATAAATTGAAGCCATCAAAAAATTCATTCTTTACAATATGGAAGCGACACAACTATGGGTCGCATTGTACGAACAAAAGAGGAGGAAATGAGAGAGTGACATGAGAAAATTCAAATGGTTGAATGGTAGAAGAATGCCTTATCATTATAATTTAGAAGAAAATATGTCGATGACATGCATTAACACTTAGGTTGCTGATCAAGTCATAGATAAATATGATGCATTTGGTCGTTACCTGCGTGCTGAAGAGGACACACTAAACATAGGGATTAGATGCAACAACTCGGTAATTATAATATCTTTCTGTACAATTTTAAATTCATACAACACCTTTGAATTGTAACATCTATATATCCTTTATGTTTTCAATTATTTTTTGATTATTAAGCACATGACACTATGATTTTTTCCCTTTTTCATAGGTCCATTTGTGTTAATGATGGATGCATGACACAAGAATGTGGAGTGGAAGTCAAGTTCGACCAATCTATTTGTGTTAGCCACCGTGATCAAAACCTAATGCTGGGGATGCTAGGCTACGTTGGAAAGATACAATATATCCTTCAAGTGGACTTCTCTTTGTTCCAATGTGTTATTTTTAGGTGCAATTGGTGGGACACCTTTTATCAGAATAATGTAAAGGAAGATCATGATAGTGGGTTGATATTTATTAACTCTAGAAATATGTGGCATGAAGCTAGGGGACCTTATGTTTTCCAAAAACACTACAAATAAGTGTTTTTTTACCCAGATGTGTTGGATAGGGATTTGAAGTTTGTATTAAGACACAAACCTAGATCAAAACATAATTTTGAGAACAACAATGTTATCATTCCAAGCGAGGAATATAATCAGGGTGATGACAATGGAGAGTGATATGTAATTGTGTTATTTCAACATTTATACTATTTTTTTATTTTTTTTCTTTATTTCACTAATTATATTGTTTTTTATTCATCTTGTTGGAATTTTATAATATAATTGGTAATATTCACAAATATTTTTACACTCTTTTTTTGCAATGGAAGCATTTTTACACTTAAAACTAAGTATTTTCAATTTTGTACAATATCTATGATAATAAGGATTCAAGGTCACAACCCTTCTCAAATAGGAAAATGAGAACAAAATAATGAATTTTAGAAATAAAATTTAAGATTAGTCTCGATTTAGATACTTATTGGTTTATTAATCAGTTCACTAAAAGGAGGTCTTATGCATGTATAAAGTGTTGATTAAATCATTTTATGTACCATAAGAGAAACAAATGGGCTTACATGGATGCATGAGAGGTTTTAACTTTTTCTTCGTGGATAATGGAACAATTTTGATTTTTATTTTCAATGGTAATTATAAATAGAAGTTGAATTAATAAATATTTTATGGCTAAGAATTAAATGATAAATAATGTGATGGTGATTAAGTGGCATTTGTTTGAATTTAAAATGTACTTGGTGATGCGTTTTTCTTTCCTATTTATATTATGTAAAATAAATATCTATTTTTATGTATTTATAAGTAAATTATTTAAAGTAGACATGTTTTTATAAGTTCGATAATAATAAGTGTTAAGGCTACATAATAAGGTGTTGTGTGTGATATATTATTAAAATCTAACTTGCCCAGAATGATCATTGAAGGTCACGAGCCCAAGGCATATACATCATGTCATTGAAGGTCATGAGCCTAAGCTATATACATCACGTCGTCGGTTTGAATTACATCAACTGTATGATACGACAATGGCATGAAAGGCATGCCTGCAAATTTTCGCGGAGTTTGGTGTGTGACTGATAAGACCCATGAAACCCTAATATGATATCTTTTCTCCATACCATTGTCTTCTCAATTCACTCTTATTTTACCATTTGAACTGACATTGTTTAACAGATTATAAATTTTTCATAGTTCCATTTCTGATATCCATGGCGCTATGGCGGTTTGTAGTAGGGAACTCTAAGATCCAGGTAAGACACCTGGAACGTGTATTGTAAGACAAAAATTAGGTGTTCTCCCTCTCTATGGCCTCTCATGGTCAAACCATATTGTATGGGCCTACCATTTGCTCTTGTTTAATATGGAATCATAACTTTTAATTAAAAAAAATCATTGGTGCACCTAAAACACAATCATGCACCAACTATAGTGCACTGTAAAAAACAACCGCACGAACAACGATGCACACATACATATGATGCACCATTGTTGGTTCACAAATTTAAATGTTCAACGTGGCATGTTACACTTCTACACCGATCACATGTATAACCATTTCACGTCGGTATGGAACATTCATGTTATTGAACACATCGAGCTATAACTATATTTTTAAATATTATTTTCGCAGTGCGTTTGGTAAATATGAATGCACCAGGCGTAACCTAAAAATTGTATGCACCAATGTATAATTTTGTAGCTTTCCTGGCGTGGTTTCATTTGTGAAACACATCGCAATAGTAGTGGTGTGTTATGTTCAAGCTCCAAACATATCAAGCGCACCACATTTTTTATGGTGATTAAGAAGCGTTTGTTTGACTTTCAAATAGTCTTGGTGATGCATTTTTGTTTCCTATTTAGATGATGTAAGATAATTATCTATTTTTATGTATTTATAAGTAAATTATTTAGAGTAGACATGTCTTTATCATTGTGAACATGATGTAATATTAGCTAAGGAAATGTGAAAACATGAATTATAGTGACTATCTCGTGATAAGTATGTGGAAAAAGTAATATTTTTTGAGTTGTTCGTTAAGAAATAATCAAATATATTATTTGTCAAAAGTTTAAATCTAGTATAGTATCATTTTTGTATTATTTAACTCATATTTATTATTAAAAAGAGTTAAATTTAAACTAGTACAATAGGAAATAAAGAACCAAAATGTCATATCTTTATTACTAGAACAAAGTTCACTTGCCTCTTTAAGGGAGAATTTCCAATAGAGCAAATCCCCAACTACAAGTAACTTCACAAACCTTATTTTACATTTCTTGATTGTCATCTTTAGAGAGAGAAATTTCTAATTTAAATAAGTAAGATTTGCTATATATTTTAAATTTAAATTGCTTGAAAATCTCATAAATTTAGTAAGAAAATAAATTTTATATATAAAAAAGATTTTTTTAAGTTATATTAAATTTAAATTAATTATAAAAAATTCTGACATAAGTTTTTTTAAATTTAACAATAGGTTGAATTTTATAAACCAATATTGAATTAGTTAAATTTTATTTTTGAATAATTTTTTATTATTTCTATTATATATTAAAAATTGAATGAGTTACACATTTTCGTCTTATTATTAACTAACTAAATTTTTTTACCTTTAATTATTTTTTCCTTGTGAGTATTGAAATATTTTACTAATTAAGCTAGATTGAATATCAATGAACTATCTAAGCAATAGAAAAATATCTATTGTAATTTTACAATCATAATTTCAACCATGCTAAACTTTGTAATTTAGAAAAATATCTTTGCATTTCTTTTTAAAATAAGTCGTTTTGCATGCGATTTAATATATAAAAGTTTGATATAAGTTCACCAATACATAATACATAATAAATATTATTTCATAAAAGTAAATATCATGATGATAACCATCTAAAAAACATAAACATCATCTAAGATACACATTCGAATTCACTACCATCATCTAATTATATACACCTCTAGCACATATAAACTTCATTAGCTAGCACACAAATCTAATAATCTAGCAAGGCATCATCATCATGATCACATCTAACAAAACACAAACATTGTAATCTAACATCATCCCCACACACATCCTCAAATTAATATGAATCTCATGTCAAATAACTGTTATCACATACACCCCCAGATGCAGGTGATAGGCTCGACACGAGTGAAAATCACACCTCTCCCCACACGGATGACGGAGATCTCCAACACAACGCTTCACCTGCAGTGGATCCAATTACCGTTAGCCCCTCACACGATCCGTGCAGAACCAAAAATGATGACGAGCAGATAGGAATTGTGTCACCTAGCCCTGAACATCACCTCGCTTCTATCACCATTAATTTTTATCATGATCAACCAGTATCGCAGCCTTACCTCCTCCCACGCACCTGCTCAAGTGATCAAGATCAACACCCAGATCCGTGCGAAGGCCACTCATCGCCATCCTCACAGATCTCACTCTAACCCCTTTATAACTCCAAGTAGTCTGTCCCTTTCCTCTCTCAGCATGTTACCTTCACCTCTTGCTCTCCTCACTCTGCTCTGGCTTCTCACTGACCTAAATTAGCTGCGAAGCCTCTTTCCTAGCGTGGAGCTACACAATGCCCTTCGAATCTACACACTCCATCCTTTGAACCTGTCCCACAGATATTGCTGCCCCTTCAACCCCAGAGTGAATCCTATCTCCCTTCCTTAGCCTTGGGCGCTTCTGTTTCTCTTAACCTACTCACCCCATCCTAGGTGCGCAATGGCTCCCACACTTCGACAACGTACCATCCGTGGAGGTCAAAGAGGGGCTCTCCCGGGTCGATATCATCGTGGAGAAGATAAGTGCCTCGTGTCGATTGATGGCTCCTCTTCCAGCACCTTTGCGAGCCAAAGACCTAATCTTGAGTAGTGCACAGAATCCTCCAGGAAAGCTGCGCAGAGAGGTGGTCGAGGTACAAGGAGGTCCACCTCCTCTCCCAATACGCACTCTCTGTATCACACACCTGACCTTTTGATGAATCTAGAGAAAGAAGATGAGGACACAGACATATGGGTCATGGATTCCGATGGCATTTGGACGCGGATTCCAAATGGCATTGACCCTGACTCCCCTATCCTCTGTGCTCATGTGTGCACTCCCAAATGCACTAAAGTTGATGGGGAAGCAGCTGTTGCGCAAGCCACTGCTTGTCCCATTGAAGAGGATAACCCCAGTGGTAATGATGAAGAATATGAGTAACATCTATGCAGTGGTTTAGTTTTCTTATGCTTTTTGTCATGTTCGCCCTCAGGGCCTATCTGTTATCATCTACTTTATGGTTTTTAGCTGTGTCAGTGCTACTGCGCATAATGTTCTACTTGGTTCTAAGTTTCTTCTAGGCTGGTTTCCTCCCCCAAGGCAGCCCAGAAATAGTGTAACACAGGCTGGGATTGGTTAAGCGTAGCTTACCAACCCAACCTGTAGCATATGTAACTCAATGTTTTCAAAATTAATATATTAGCTCAACTTACCAAAAAAAAAAAGTTGTTATCACATACACATCTATCTGCAAGAAAATTAAATGAACATATCTAACATGACCTAACAATATACACTTCAACGCCAACATAAAAATTATGTACATAAACACAAAAAAAATTGCACCATATATATATATCTATATATATATATATATATATATACACACACAAACAAGTCAAATAAATGCAATCAAATATCTGATACAATAGATGTAGTAGTGTCAGCTTGGTCTACAGTAGAAGAAGATGGATGGTCCACTACTGTCTCAATGTATGTCGAATTCAGATGAGGTGGAGGAGGTGTATGATATGTAGTAGAAGACGATGGATGGTCGAATACTGCCTCAACAAGGTTTGTCGAACTCTCAGGTGGAGGAGGAGGTGGTTGTTTTTCTTTGTTAGGAGAAACATAAGACACATACTCTAACTCTGACATCTCACCATTAGGCGACTAATGAGGAGGTCTACTATTATAAGGATCACCAACAGCCTGACGACCATGATCCAATGGGGTGGTACTACCAGAAGCATGATGATAACCACCCTCATGATCATGATCTCCACTATCATCATCATGATCATGATCACCACCCTCATCATCATCATCATGACCCTCATCCGATGTATTTTCCACTGCATGCCCTGCATCTCTCATCGGTGATAGTACCCTAATAGCTATGATGATATGATGCATAAGAGGCATAATCTCGCATGGATAGTCCCTATACAACTACAAGGAAAAGACCCTCTAGCGGAGGTTATAAAGGAGTAATTTAGTGTTATAAAATTAGCCAAAATTGTCAAAAAAACATTTTCTACAAGATCTGTTTATGGTTATGGAGGTTTAGGCAGAGCTTTTAACGAAAATTCAACACAACTAAAAAAAATGGGTGGTCGGAGGTTATTATGGATGTTTTTTCATCGGTACACTACTAAGATTTCAACGCACCAGTGCGTGTCGTAAAAATGCACTAGTGCGTAGTCTCACATAAAATCACTGGTGCGCAGTATCGCACAAACACACCGAGATTTTTAATTGGTTTTGGTATTTGTGTGGTGTCCATAGGTCGTAGAAACGCACCGGTGCGTTGCAACATACAAACACACCGGTGTACAATAACTGACACGCACTGATGTTCATTTTGTATTTTTTAGAAACATCGACCTGTGACAGTGCAATTATTGTGATTTTTCTAAATTCATTATTCATCAAAAGTTGACACATCTTATAACAATATTCATATTAATTAAATTTTTATTAATGCATTTGAATGTGATGTTTGGATTAATTTGTTATATCATATCATAATTATTGTGATTTTTTAAAATTCATATTCATCAAAATTCAACACATATATATCTTATAACAATATTCATATGAATTAAATTTTTATTAGTGCATTTGAGAACGACAATGGAGAATGAAATAGAATAAATTAAAACATATTTTATTATATATATATATATATATATATATATAATAAAATGGGACAGTTATTGGTATCCCTTTGTCTTTCAACTGGGACACTATGTCCATTACATTAAACAAAATGTCTGATTTCACAGAAAAATATTTCAAAATACAACGCCTTGCTTTGATATCCAAACATAGTGATCAGCATTCTTCACTTGAACCGTTGTCACTGCTAGAGCTACTTCCATGAATTGGGTTATTTTCAGGAATGTTTTGTTCACGGTGTTGATTGTTTTCTTCTTCTTCACCTTCCATTTGCAAACATAAAAATAAATTGTAATGAGTGTATATACATTGGTGTTGCAATATTAAATAATATACATCAGTGTGAATTGAAAATAAAAATCACGTACCATAGCAACAATTGACTCATAAACTATACACATTCTTTCAAAACCATGTACCATGCCATCTTTCAAAATTTCATCTGTTGGTGCAGTTCCATACTTTGTTTCCTGCAAGTTTTATACCAATAACAAATCATATATTTAATATAAAATATTTTTTTGTTCTATTAATTATAGATGGAGCTAAGTAAAACAAGATTGATAGATGCTTACAAACTCCACAATTAATTTCTGATATGCCAACATATACTCACAACCCATATTTAACCCAATTTCAATCAATTTGTCTGATGGTTCTTCTTTGTATGTTAGCACGTGTTTGAAGACATTCAATGATGATTTTTGTAAAACAACTTGAAAATAAAATAAAAATGAAATCTAGTTAAGTTGTTATAAGGAAGTAACAATTACTCACAAACTTAGATATCAACCCTTTTCTTCCTTGTCGTTCTGTTTTATGTGCTGAATGGGTTCCATTTTTTTTTTCTTTTCTGCAAGAAAATACTTGAAAATTAATATTTAATGCTAAATTGTTTATTTATTGTACCTAATGATTGAAAAATTCAATGATTACATATTACATTTGAAGCATGTTTTTGTTTAGATGGCTCCTCCTGCGATGCAATTTTGTCCATTTCTTTAACCATCTCCTTGTACACCTTCTTGGACATTTCTATAAGCATATTTCTGATATTAGCTCGTTCATGTTTTGAGATTTTCATAATCTTCCTGAAAATGTAACATGACAATAAACTATTTAATTTTTATATTGATATATGAAAAGTAAATATAACAAAAGTGATATTTATAAATAATTCTAGACAAACATTTAAAGGAATATTACTTTTCATTCCTTCTTTTTTGTTGTTGTACATTTTTGCTATTAAAAGTCTGACATGTCTCATTGACCAATTCTCTGGAAACTCTTCCTGTAGTTTAGATAAAATTTGGTTCTTGGAATCATTGGATTGATTTTTGTATTGTAAGTGGAAATAACGTCCATACATCCATTCCACTATATCCCTCAAACTTTTTTAAAAGCTTTTCCCCCTTTCGTTAACCTCCAACACCACTCTAGATGAGCTAAGGAGCAATTCATTTTCATTTTCATGTTCTATTTTTTTTCTTTCCTTAGAAAAACATTCCTTTTTTGAGGGGTTGGTCCATATAGAACATTAAACAGATGTGAATTAATAGACTGTTTGACACATGTTATCTAATAATTTTAATTATATTATTAATGAAAATTAAAAAAAGAAACTCATATTGGATCGATAGGATTTTTCATTCACCTGATTCATCCTTTTGCAATTTTTCCATCAAGCTTTTACGCTCTTCTGGTCCTAGATTAGAAATAATCTTATCAAGCTTCGTATTTTTGTGGCTCTACATGATACACCGTAAACAATACATATTAGTTAAACTTACATATAGTTCAAAAATAATATTTTTTGTAAAGAATTTAAAAAGAACTTGCCTTTTTTTCTTTTCTTGATGTGTTATCAGTATTTTTGTTACTTGATCCCTTTTCAGTCATTTCTTTATCAATCTCAAACCTATACCATATCATTCATTAATATATTTGTAAATAAATTGTCAAATTTTAAGGTAAAAAAGAAATCTCAAGAAACCAGTGCGCCTTTCATGTTGTACGCACCACCATCGGTGTGTGGGGGTATTATAAATGCACCGCACAAACTGTATAATAGACTGTACGATGTTATATGTCAACAAGGAGCACCAGTGCGTTACATGTTAACCACCACGCCAATTAACACAGAAAATAATAAAAATCGTCTAATGTTAGTTTTTGTAGCATAAACGCCCTACGAAAACAAGGGACCACCATATGGTGCTCTCTATCAACTAGGAGACCTAGTGTGGTGCATTATATGTTACATGGTGGGTTTATTAACACAATAAGACATTTTTTGCGAAAAAGCACATTCGCGATGCGCCAAAATGAAATAGCACGTTATCGATGCGCACCTCGTAACCTAGTGCACTGGTTTCCTATTTTAGATATGGCACATTGATTAAAAGAAAATGTTTTTAAATTTTTTATTACACAGTACTTACGCAATGCACTGGGATAATACAATGCATCGGTGCTCGAGGTTATGCAGGGCACACCAATAAATAAATAAAATCCATTTTTTTCAAAAATTCATGCAAGGGCCGACATGGATTGGGATCCGACTATGCAAGTCATCCCATGTGTTAGATGTCAATCTAAAATGAAAAGCCCTAATTCTAAAATCACAGAAATAGGGAGAAGAAAGGGCATAAACAAAAAAATGAAGGGTTTAAGGTAAAATTGGAATTTCTTTTTTTTCTTTTTCTTTCTTTCTTTCTTTCTTTTTTTTTTTTTTTGAAAACGAAAAAAAAATTGAATTTTTTTTCTTACTTCGTAAAAAAGCTGCAGAAAAAGTAAAAAAAAAATCAAATTTAATCACAAGATCATTTGAAATTATATGTTGTAGGGTTTGAATCACCAAAGGTTTGGATTCTGATTATCTGAATAATTCTGTTTGAACATATTTCACTGCTCCATAGTGCTCTCGTGCTCTCTTGCTCCAGGTATGTCTCCTGCAAATATCTGGTCGATTTTTTTTGCAAAAGTAGTGAAATAATGAAAAGTGTTTAGTATTTAAAGAATTATTTTATGAAATTAGATTTTTGAAAATATTTTGCCACCCATTTTTCAATTTACCACTTTTTTTTCACTTAAATAAAATAGAGTTGTGCCTTTTTTATTTGCGGTTATTCGTCACTGGTGCGTCACTTAATATCACTGCACTTGTTCGTCACTTAATATCACGGCGTCGGTGTGGTTGTCTGTACATTAGCACCAATTTGCGGTTAAGACACCGAATTATTTTTAAGTGTGTACACAAAAATTAGACATGTTGGAAATGTACATTTTGCTGTGAAAATATTTCAACCATTTCTTTTAAAAATTACACCTCTTCTTCTTTCAGAAAAAGAAACTTGAACCTCTCCATAACCTGCAACAAGAAAAGGTGCCCCATGATATGCTTTCTGACCCATGATCTGCTTGCTCATTTTTAAGTTCCTCCTCCATCTTGACATCCAATTTCATCTTTTATCCTTTGTTCTTTCTATCATCTTTGGTATCATCCTCTATAACCTTCTTTCGTTTGTCACTCTTATCTTTCCTTCCCTCATAGTCATGCTCTCACTCTCGTCACTTGCGAGACCTGCCATCCATTTCTTCATCATAAGGATTCATATCCTTTGTCTCACGAGAACTAATACCCCTATTAACATCCTCGATTGACCTTTCGTTACTATCCCTATAGAAATGAGAATCTTTCCCTTCATGGGACCTACCAACCTGATCAACAACGTCAATTGATCTTTCTTTTTTGTCCTTCAGGGAATAAGAATCCTTCCCTTCATGGTGCCTCTTGGCTTTATCGACTGCCTCGATTGATCTTTCTCTACTGTCCAATCTTTCCCTGCCATCCTTGTAGGAATGAGAATCATTACCTTCATGTGATCTCTTAGACCATCCAAGAGACTCAATTGATCTCTCTCTGACATCCCTTAGCGAATAGGACTCCCTGCTTTCGAAGGACCGTTTCACCTTGCTAGTCCCCAGAGTGCCGACAAGTATTTCTCTGACATCAAATTTTCTCTCTCTTCTCCATCATGGGACCTCTTAGCCCTATCGCCAGCCTCAACCAAATGCTCTTTGCCATGATCAAGAAAATACTTACCCTCGTGACCAGGCCTCTTAACCCTATCACCAGTCTCAACCGAGCTTTTCCGACCGCCCTTCTCAAATTTTTCATATATATTTTCTCATTTTGTACTCTGTCGATCTCTGTAGCCATCTGCATCCCTGTAAGCATCATATTTAATCCTCCTATTGTATTTCTCCTTTCGATGCCTGTCATCATCTTTGTCACTTCTGTTGCTTCTGCCGCTACCATGGCTCACTCTATCCTTCACCTTTTCATCCTTTGCAGAATGCATGTGCTCCCTATGTCCCTCTCTCGATCTACTATCTTCCTTGTTAAAATACTTTTCGGCATCATCTCTCTCTTTGTAATATTTATGATGATCATGGGAATCAGAGGGCCTCCTAAACCTATCAGTGAATCCATCCCTTGAACTTCCCCCCTTCTCATGGGACCTAAGCCTAACCCTGTCATCCCCGTTGTCTTTTTCCGTCTTTCTGTTTGAATCACTCATTTTCTTTGCTATAAACTTCTTAGACGAAATTCAAACTCTTGTCTTTTCAAACCCTCATCTCCTTAGAAAACTTCTTGCATGCGATTCGAACCCTTTGCTGCTCCAATGCTGCACTTTACAGAATAAATTTTCATTCTTAGAAAATATATTTCAATGACATACCTGGTTCGCACGAGGTTTTATTTAACCCTATTCCGGTGCACAGGGTTTTGTGGAAATTTATTAATACTAATATGTATTATTGGATTCTCTTGATATAAAAAATTAATCTTATGTTAAATACATAATCCTTCCACTTAATTCTTTGCGTAAATTAAATCGCCAATTGCAAACACATGAAGAAAATAAATCGCACATAAACAAGATATTTTACCAGGAAAGCTTAAAGCTAAAAACCCCAACTATCATATATTATGTATATCATGGAATCATGTAACAATCTCATACAAAACTTAGTACATTAAGCTCTTAGTACAATATACAATCGTCACTTTCATGTAGAAATTTTCATATCTATGCACCAATTTCTTGCCTCCTGATCGCCTGCCTCCACTGCGCAATCCCTGCTGAAGAAGACCCTTGAATGAGTTCGATCGTGTCTTTCTTGCACTGTGCAATCCCCATTGACAACTCCAATGTATGTGTAGATGCATTGAATGCATCATTATAGTCACAAAAAATAATCCATCTCACCCTTTCACCTATCTCTCCACTGGGTCTCCACTGGAACTGACATGCAAGTAGTTAACTGTTGTATTTGTTCAGTTGCAAGTGAGTCTCTAGTTGTGAATTAATTAAATAATTAATTCACTGAACTCTCACTAGTGTATCTTTAGTTACAACTAGCACAACTGAGTTTAACTCACTTAACTGAGTTAAACTAAATAAAAACTCACATAACTACTCTTCCAACTCTGTCACAACTTGCCACTATCAGTTATAACTGAGTCCTCCATGCATGAGTCACCAACCACCCTAGGAATTGCGTAATTAATTTAGCCCACTGATGTGCCACACCTTTTCATTGAAATAAAGTGCTCCAAGAGAATAAGTTGATAATTAGAGTCTGATTATTATTAAGGGCTAATAATAATCGATATGCATCTATTTTTAGATTAGCGATCTATAAATAGACTTCTCCCAATATTCTAAAAATAGAAATTCATCCCAAGATAGAATTTTCTCAACCATCTAGAATCAGAATCCTACTAACTTTAGAATATGCTCACCATTCTAAAAATAGACATACACCTAAAAATACCCTGCGGACCCCACTTAGTGAAGGTGCTTAATTTTCACTAAGCTCATCATCTTGTTGAATCTCAACACTCCCTCTCAACAAGATAGGGATTATCTTTCACCTCGATCCTGCCTCTATGGTATTCAAATTTTCTCCTGCTGAGGGCCTTCATCAGAATATCTACATCCTGATCTTTTGTAGGAATGTACTGAAGCAACATGATCTTCTGCTGCACACAATCTCTGATATGATGATACCGGATATCTATATGCTTAGATCTATCATGAAACACAAGATTAATCAAGAATTTAATGCAAATTTGATTATCACAATGAATCATTGTAGGATCTAAATGAGAACCGAACAAACCAACCAGGATCTTCCTCATCCAGATAGCCTCACATGCAGCTTGACTTGCTACCATGTATCCTACTTCCACTGAATTCAGTGCCACAGATCTTTGTTTCCTACTGTACCAAGAAACTATTGTAGATCCGATACTGAAAACCCATCTTGATGTGCTCTTTCTGTTCATTGGGTTGCCTGCCCAATCTACATCCATGAAGCCATGCAAATTCACCTCATCCATTTGTCTGTACCATAATCCATACTCATATGTGCCCCTAAGATACCTCAGGACATGCTTTCCAACCTTCCAAAAGAGCTTGGTAGGCTTAACCATCGTTTGACTAAACTAGTTCACCGCATAGCACATTTCTGGTCGTGTATTAACTAAATACATGAGCGAACCCACCAACTGTCGATAAACAGTGGCATCCACTACCTCTACTGATGTGGCATCCTCTTTCCTCCAATTTCCTGGAAGAGAAGTATCCATGGGCTTGCAGTCCTCCATGTGAAACTTACTAAGTATCTCCTGAGCATACTTTCCTTGAGACAAAAATAGTTCACCTTCTCGCTGCCATATTTCAAATCCAAGGAAATAATGAAGGAGGCCCAAATCCTTCATCTCAAATTCCTTTGTAAGGTCCTCCTTGCATGAGTGTATCAACTACTCATCACCCGTTAGTATTAAATCATCAACATAAAGAACAATTATTAAAAGCTTACCCTGTAACACAATTTGGTATAGGTTTTCATCTGCCTCACTCTTGGTGAAGCCAAGTCCAGTGAAATAGCTATTGATTTGAGTGTACCAAGCACGGGGTGCTTACTTTAGCCCATACAACGCTCTTTTGAGTCTGCACACATGCGACTTGCTGCTGAAGATCTCAAATCCTTCAGGCTGCTCAATGTACACTTCTTCCTCAATGATCCCATTAAGGAACGCAGTCTTCACATCTATATGATGAATGTGCCAACCCAGCTGCGTTGAGAGAGAAAGGATGGTGCTTCTCGAAGAATATTGTGCAACAGGTGAAAATTTTTCTTCATAATCAATCCCCTTGATCTGTGAGAAGCCTCGGGCAACAAATCTTCCCTTATACTTCTCAACGCTCCCATCAACAGCTTGCTTTACCTTATAGATCCATCTCGAACCTACCACTGATTTACCCACCGGCCTTGGAACAATCTCCTAAGCACTGTTTCTAACAATGGAGTCATACTCCTCCACCATGGCATCTACCCATGTGGGCTCCTGCGTTTCTTCCTCGAAGGAAGATGGCTTTGTCACGATACACTTGCTCATAAGAGCCATGTATCTAGTAAATTGGTCAGGTGAATGTCTCTGTCTGCGATGTGATGTAGGGACTCCTACATTCTCTGCCGCATCAAGCTTCAGCCTCTCAGCTTTTTTGGTACACTTCCTGCCTATTATGATGTTTGGTTCTGCATGAGTGGACTCCTCCACTCCATGAATGTCCTCCTATGGCTGATCCACATCTAGAGGCTCATCTTTGGGAGCAAGTAGCTCCTCCTTTGCATGCAAGTGTAGCTCACTCTCAAGCGACAACTTCATGGCCTTCACCCCATTGAATTTTATATCCCATCGCACCACATTCATCCGAATGTTTGGAAAATACACACGATAATTATGGGGTGTTTTTGTGTACCCCACAAATATCCCAACTTCTGCAGTCAGCTCCAAATTCTTCCTGGCATCCTTGGTCACATGAACATAAACAGATGAGCCAAAGATCTTTAAATGAGAAACATCCGGCTTCTTACCAGTAAAGTCATATTCAAGTGTACTCATGCCAAGTACTCTATGAGGACAACGGTTTTTCACATAAACCACATTGTTGCATGCTTCCGCCCACAAGTGCATCGATAGGCCCTGGTCATGAAACACCCACGATCGTTCTATTCTTCCTCTCTGAGACCCCATTCTGCTATGGGTTATGAGGCGCTATGAGTTCTCTTCGAATTCCTTCTTTTCTACAGAAGTATTCAAATTTTTTCGAGATATATTCACCACCATTATCCCTCCACAGAGCCTTCACTTGCTTCCTCGACTCCTTCTCCACCAATGCTTTAAATTCACAGAACTTTGAGAATGTTTGATCCTTCTTCTGCATGAAGAAGATCTAGAATCTACAAGAATAGTCATAAAAAAAATAACATAATACCTGTGTTTTTCTGTTGAAGCAACCGAGAAAGGTCCACACACGTCTATGTGAATTCTCTCCAGGATCACCGAAGCACGATTCTCCTTCTCATGAAAGGTGGTCTTCACAAACTTACCCATAGTACATCCCTTGCACTGATTTAACAGTGCAAGAGTACCATTGGGAATTCCAGTAGAAATCTGGTGCAAAATCTTCAGGGCGCCATGGTGAAGATGGCCCAATCTCTTGTGCCACAATTCACCCTCATCCTGGCTCACCACTTCTTCTGCTTTTCCCATCATTTCAGCGCAACCATCTACCTTAAGCTTGTAGATATTATAAACTCGAATCCCTATCCTCTTGGTTTGAACCGTTGTTTTATGTCGCAGGAAAGCTTTTCCCTCGCTGAAAACAACGTGATAACCTCTGTCCTCCAACATCATGACTGAGACCAAGTTCTTCTTCAGATCTGGAACATGCATAACATATTTCGAAAGAAATGGTTTACCTGACTTCCTCTCAAAGGTAATGGTTCTAATGCTGGTTGCACTGTATCTACCATTGTCTCCCGTCTCTATATGCATTTGGAGATCTTTCTCCTCCAAGTCACTAAACAACTCCTTGTCTCCCGTCATGTGGAAGGAAGCACCACTATCAAGATACCACACCGATCACATTGCGCTTGAAACAAAGAATGAAATAAAAGAGAAATCAAGTTCAAATTGGGAGGAAAGGGCCTCACCAGTTGCAGCTCTAGCAGCCTTATTTTTCCTCTTTTTCTGTGGGCATTTAGTGGCGATATGCCCATGTTCATGAAAATGAAAACACTTAACCTTGGTCAAATCCAGCTTCTTTATTTTAGCTTCGGATTTTGTATGGGATTTGTAGGTTTTAACCCTGAACAGAAATTATCTACACACGAATCTTATAACAGAAAATAAACAATAGCAAGAGCATAAAACATACAACAGATAAACACAGAGATTTTCCCCTGGATCCCAAATCGGGACGACCAGCTTGATTTTTCAATATATTCCTTTTAGTGTTACAACACATATATATACATGCTGAAGCATACATAAACCCCAATCCATAAACCCTGGATTAGAACATAACCGTAGTTCCCTTGACCGGATCTACAAAATACCGAAATTCGAAAAACATCGTACCCCAAAACCATGTGCAAAACCATACAAAACCATGGACGCGGACTACCTGGGAAATTAAGAACCAAAAATTTTGCCGGGGCGCGCCTCGGACCACAGACGAGGGCTATCGCCCCCCCTCTTACCCCCCCACGCGTTCTTAGTCGTGGAAAGAATATAACACATACCCAACATTCTCCCACTTGTTGTTTTCTTTCCACGGGGGGCCACAGGAGGGCTTAGTCATTGGCCCAATTCTTCAACACCCATTGTTTCTCTACACCAAGAGAACTTCTGAGTGCTCACAGACTTTGTCAATGCATCTGCAACATTCTTCAAAGTGTCCACCTTTACCAGCAACACCCTTTTAGCCTCAACCATATCTCTAACAAAGTGATATTGAACATCAATGTGCTTTGTCTTTGAATGATAAGCAGGGTTCTTAGCCAAGAAAATTGCACTTTGGCTTTCACAGTCTATCCTTATAGCTTGCTGTACCAACCCCATACTTGAACACAATCTCTGCAACCAAACTACTTCCTTGCTTGCATGAGTGGCTGTTATGTATTCTGCCTCTGTAGTTGAAAGCGCCACTACAGACTGTCTTTTACTCATCCAACTAACTGCACCTCCAAATAGGCTAAACACATAACCACTTGTAGATCTTCTTTGGTCCATATCTCCAGCCCAATCTGCATCAACAAAACCACGAATGTCCAACATTCTTTCCAATTCTGGTCTTCCCTGGTAGCACAAGCCGTAATCACTAGTGCCACGTAAATATCTGAAAACCCACTTCACTACTGTCCAATGCTCCTTCCCTGGGTTTGACATAAACCTTCTCAATACTCCCACTGCATGTGCAATGTCTGGTCTAGTATAGACCATTGCATACATCAGGCTACCCACTGCACTTGCATATGGAACATGGGACATATACTCCTCTTCTTCTTGTGTCTTGGGACACTGTTCAACAGATAGCTTTACACCTACAGGAATAGGAACATTCACCGATTTACTATCCTGCATATTGAACCTCTGCAATATAGTCTCGACATACTTCCTTTGGTTTAACCAGAGCTTCCTCTTTGCCCGATCTCTCTTAATTTCCATGCCCAAAATATAGTTTCCAGCACCTAGATCCTTCATGTCGAATTTGGAGAACAGTTGGGTCTTCAAATCTTGGATAATTTCTTTGTCATTTCCAATCAACAACATATCATCCACATACAAGACCAAATAAATAACACGGTCACCAATTAATTTAAAATAAACAGAGTGATCCTCCTTGCTTCTGGTGAAGCCAAGTCCCCGTATATAGGTATCAAATTTCTGATACCACATCCTTGGTGACTGTTTTAACCCATACAGAGACTTCTTCAACCTGCATACCCGTTCTTTCTTACCCTTCACCATAAAGCCTTCAGGTTGCTTCATGTAGATCTCTTCTTCTAGATCCCCGTGAAGAAATGTTGTCTTCACATCCATCTGTTCTATCTCAAAATCAAATGCAGCAGCAACAGATAAAAGTAATCTAATAGAAGTAACTTTGGCAACGGGAGAAAAAATATCACCAAAATCAATTCCCGGCACCTGGGAATAACCTTTTGCTACCAACCGAGCTTTGTATTTCTCCACCTTGCCTTCTAGATTCATATTCTTCTTAAACACCCATTTTCTCCCAATGGGCTTCCTTCTAGCCGGAAACTCCACCAGATCCCATGCCTCATTTTTGTGCAAGGATGCCATTTCATCAACCATGGCCTCCTTCCAGAGTTTTCCATCCTCTGAATCTACTGCCTCCCTGACAGTTCTGGGTTCATCATCAGTTATAGTTAAGGCAAAACATGAACAGAAAGCAGATGGACTATACCTTTCTGGTTGCCTTCTTTCCCGAACTGATCTTCTCAAAGCTGGAGTTTGTGGCTCTTCATCTTCTGAGTCTTCTTCTGTTGTAGAGTCTGATTCATCCTCCTTTAGCTCAAACTCTATCTTCTCGGGTTCCTTTGGTAGGACTTCATGTTTAACAACATCTTTCACTTCTCTAAACACCACATCTCGGCTGTACACAACCTTCCTTGTTTCTGGGTTCCAAAGCTTGCAACCCTTTAAACCATCCTTATACCCAATAAAGATGCACCTTTCAGATTTATTATCCAACTTGGTCCTTTTCTCCTTTGGAACATGTACATATGCATCACATCCAAATACCCTTATATGTGAAAGAGAGGGTTTCTTACCAATCCATACCTCATGTGGGGTCTTATCCTCCAATGCTGATGAAGGTGATCTGTTAACTAAGTAACATGCAGTCTCCACTGCCTCTGCCCAGAATTCTTGTCCTAACCCAGTACCACTGAGCATGCTTCTTGCCTTTTCCATCAATGTTCTATTCATTCTTTCTGCAACTCCATTTTGCTGAGGTGTTAAAGGAGTAGTCTTCTACTGTGCTATACCACACTTCTTACAGAACTCTTCAAATTCCTTCTTGCAGAACTCCCCACCATTATCTGTCCTCAATGCCTTTATCTTCTTCTCTGTCTGGTTTTCCACCAGAGCCTTAAATTCTTTAAATTTGTCAAAGACTTCAGATTTATTCCTCGAGAAATATATCCATGTATTCCTTGAGAAGTCATCTATGAATGAAACATAGTACACAGACTTTCCCAGTGATGGAACTGACACAGGTCCAAACACATCACTGTGCACAAGTTCTAATATCTTGTTCGCCCTCTTAGCACCAGAAGGAAAACTCACTCGATTCTGCTTCCCATATACACAATGTTCACAGAAATCGAAATCCAGAGAGAAATTAGACATACCTTCTACCATACCATTTATATGCAGTATCCGAAGGCCCTTCTCTCCAATATGTCCAATCCTTTGATGCCATAGCATGGTCTTTTCTCCAGAGACAGCTAGGCTTTCCGCTCCACTTTCAGGAACCATAGAACTGTTACACCCATCAATAACAGTGCTACCTTGTAGCTTGTACAGAGTTTCAGTCCGAACTCCCCGCATTAATACCAGTGCTCCCCGAACCATCTTGCAGGCATCTTTCTCGAACACTGTTTTTACACCTGCATCATCCATCTTGCTTACAGAAATCAAATTTCTAGCCAATGCAGGAATATGCAGAACACCGGGAAGTGTTCTAATCCTTCCACCTTGCAGCTTCAGCTTGACCTTTCCACGTCCGATGATTCTGGCCCTCCTATCATCCCCTAGGAAGACATCACCACCATCATATTTCTCCTACTCGCAGAACCACTCCCTATGGGGAGTGAAGTGAAAGGATGCACCTGAGTCAATCAACCATGACTCATGATCTACATGTGTATTTGAAGAAGAAGCCAAATACACATCCCCACCTTCATCCGAGGTGGTTTTTGCCTCTGCAGAAGGACCTTCATCAGATCCCCTTCCTTTCTCAGGAGCTTTAGATCTGCATTCCTTTTTGTAGTGCCCTTCCTTTCCGCATTTCCAGCACACCTTTACAAACTTTCCAGGAGATTTAGATCTCCCACTCGAAACCTTATTCTTGTTTCTGTTCTAGGACCTTCCTCGTACAGATAAGGCATCTCCATTCTGACCCTCCATATTTCTCCGTCTCATTTCCTCCGACAGCAAGGTTGAGACAATGTCATCAAAATTAAAGGTAGTTGTATTGCTACCTATTGCAATAACTAGACTATCCCACGAGTCTGGTAGAGAACACAACAAACTGATGCACTTATCTTCATCTGAGATTTTAATATCAACAGATGACAGCTGACTTACCATAGTATTGAAGGCGTTCAGATGCTCTGTCACCGAGTCTCCATCCTTCATCCTCGGGTTATACAGCTTTTTCCGCAGGAACAACTTATTCACCAGAGACTTAGATTGGTACAAAGTCCCAAGTTTTTCCCACAAGGTCTTCGCCGTAGCTTCCCCAGATACATTCAACAATACTGAATCTGAGACACACAACCGTATTGTGCTTTTAGCCTTCCGATCCAGTTTCTTCCAGTCTTCATCTAACATTCCTGTTGGCTTAGTACCTGGATCTACCGCGATCCACTGATCTTTATCCACCAGCAGATCCTCCATCTTGAGCTTCCACAACTCAAAACTTTGACCATTAAATTTCTCGATCTCTATCTTTCCGCCGCTCGCCATCTTCTCTCACCGCAAGAATCGATCCCGCAGATCTCCCACTGAACAGGGTCTACCTCAGGCCCGAACTAAAAACCCTCAGCAGCAAAGGCGTCCCCTTGAAGCCGAAACAACTCTGATACCAAATGTAGGTTTTAACCCTGAACATAAATTATCTACACATGAATCTTATAACAGAAAATAAACAATAGCGAGAGCATAAAACATAAAACAGATAAACACAGAGATTTTCCCCTGGATCCCAAATCGGGACGACCAGCTTGATTTTCATTATATTCCTTTTAGTGTTACAACACATATATATACATGCCGAAGCATACATAAACCCCAATCCATAAACCCTGGATTAGAACATAACCGTAGTTCCCTTGACCGGATCTGCAAAAATACCAGGGGCCGAAAACCATCGTACCCCAAAAACATGTGCAAAACCATGCACAAAACCATGGACGTGGACTACCCACCGGAAATTAAGGACCAAAAATTTTCGCCGGGGCGCTGCCCCGGACCCCGACAGGGGGGCCTATCGCCCCCCCTCTTACCCCCCCGCGCGTGCTTAGTCGTGGAAAGAATATAACACATACCCAACAAGATTTATTCCCCTTCCCTTTCCTTTCTTTGGCAGCCAAAGTTAAATTCTCTTCATCATCATTTTTTGATGAAGATCCATCCCTGGTATTCCACCTTATCTCCTCTTGCACAAGATCAGACCAAAGTCACTCCCAATCCGACAGTTTCTCCCGTCCATTGACAGAGTCTTCATAGCTATGCCAACTCTTCGGAAGCCCAAGGAGAGCCAAGCTCACCAAGTCATCATCTACAACTGTAATTGCCACACTCCCCAGCTCATCTCTACATTGGACAAACTTCGTGAGATATTGTGGAATATTTTCGCCCTTCTCTATTTTTATTTTTCTGAACTTATCTTTCAGCGCCAAATTCCTATGGTCGATGTTTCTTTAGAAAATATCTGTCAAAGCCTTCCACATTGCAAATTGAGTGGCTTTCCTATGAAGGCTTGACACAATATGGTCTTTCACACCTTCCAACAGAATTCTTCTTGTCTTCGCTAGCTTCTTTTGCCAGGCATCAAGTAATGCAACATCTGTCGAAGTGGCCTTAGGAACATCGCTATAGATGAACTCCTTCAGACCATTATCTTCAAGAACTGCCTCCATCCTACCCTTGCAGGCTATATATTTGGAGCTTCCTTCGAGTGCATACTCCAACCGCGCCCCATTTAAATCCATTTCAATGAATACTCAATTGTCGCACCAAGAAATTCTTGCAGCAAATTCGAATTGTTCACCAGCACAAAACTCAACACCACTTCAATATTGCAATATTCAGTGATTAATACTGCTCTGATACCATGTAGAAATTTATTAATACTGATAGGTATTATCGGATTTTCCTGATATAACAAATTAATCTTATGTTAAATACAGAATCCTTCCACTTAATTCTTTGCGGAAATTAAATCGCCAATTGCAAACACATGAAGAAAATCAATTGCACATAAACAAGATGTTTTACCGAGAAAGCTTAAAGCTAAAAACCCAAACTATCATATATTATGTATATCATAGAATCATGTAACAATCTCATACAAATCTTAGTACATCAAGCTCTCAGTACAATATACAATCGTCACACACTGTCATGAAGAAATTTTCATATCTATGCACCAATTTCTTGCCTCCTGACAGCCTGCCTCCACTGCGCAATCCCTGCTGAGGAAGACCCCTGAATGAATTTTATCTTTCCTTGCTTGCACTGCGCAACCCTCATTGGCAACTCCAATGTTTGTTTAGATGCATTGAATGCATCACTATAGTCACAACAGATAGCCCGTCTCACCCTTTCACCTATCTCTCCACTGGGTCTCCATTGGAACTGACATGCAAGTAGTTAATTGTTGTATTTGTTCAGTTGCAAGTGAGTCTCTAGTTGTAAATTAATTAAATAATCAATTCACTGAACTCTCACTAGTGTATCTTTATTTACAACTAGATACAACTAGCACAACTAAGTTAAACTAAATAAAAACTCACATAACTACTCTTCCAACTCTGTCACAACTTGCCACTATCAGTTATAACTGATTCCTCCATGCATGAGTCACCAACCACCCTAGGAATTGCGTAATTCCTTCAGCCCACTGATGTGCCACACCTGTTCAATGAAATAAAGTGCTTCAAGGGAATAAGTTGATATTTAGAGTCTGATTATTATTAAGGGCTAATAATAATTGACATGCATCTATTTTTAGATTAGCGATCTATAAATAGACTTCACCCAATCTTCTAAAAATAGAAATTCATCCAAAGATAGAATTTTCTCAACCATCTAGAATTAGCATCCTGCTAACTTTAGAATATGATCAGCATTCTAAAAATATACATACACCTAAAAATAGCCTACGGACCCCACTCAGTGAAGGTGCTTAATTTTCACTAAGCTCATCATCTTGTTGAATCTCAACAAACTTTATAGGCACACCAGTGCGGTTTCATAAGACCGGCGGTTTATGTTTTGGCGCGGTGTTTTATGATGCATCGGTGTGGAAGAGTTGTAAATCACTGGTGCACTACAGTACTAAGACGCAGCGGGCGGGCGTGTACAGAGTGCACGGTGTCTGGTGCCAATGTTTTGTGTGCAATGGTGCAGTTTGTGATGATAAGCGCACCAAATGAAGGACATCCGCAAAAACCTCCACCCACCAACCTCCTCTAGAAACCTCTGCTAGAAAAGGATGTCTAGGGTATTTTTATAAGGGGTTCCTAAAAAACATCCGCTAGAGATTCTTTTCCTTGTAGTGTACAAATCCACGAACCTAGGATATGCACTGATATCTCGATCCCTCGTAGGATGAACTCCCTCATCAACCAAACCTATGGCCAGTCTATCACAGTATTCCATTCAAACTTGCACACCATCCCTACGGACATAGATGCCCACACCCCCTTGAGGATGTGTCTCACCCTCTTGGGTCTCACTAATCTCCTCCATCCGGTGGGGGAGGTGAAATTTCCCCATCGAATGTGTCGATGTCTAAAAAAAATATAGTACACAACAATAATTAGAAAATTTCATTAAAAAATTTAATAAAATAATTTAAATAACGTGCTAGAGTAATTTTTATTCTAATTAATTAAAAAAATAAAATGAAACTTGATTAATTTAAATAAAACCCTAATGTTACCTCTATCATCTAGAGGCTTAGCAGTCGTGAAGAGGATTTTGGGACATTGTCTCCAATCAATTAGTGTGTATGGAAATGCCAACGTGAAAAATGCATGGTCATCCTCACTGGCCAATAGCGCTGGTGCCTCAATGGAAATCCTATCCGCATACTCCAATAGGCCCCTCTAGGGCATCATCTGCCCCCTATTGAGTAGGAAAATCCACTCTACAGACAGAGGTGATCCCTCTAGCTCTAGGGCGGGTCTAGCAACAAGGGAACACACTGAATTTCTAAATTCCTATATTATAAATGAAATATGGATTGGAACAGATATCCTACCTCAGTCCAATTCTTTTTTCGTGGCATGCAGCAGCGATCCTTCGATTTTTGTCTTCACGCCTTGCTCTTCATTGGTGACGATTTCCATGCACCTGAACAAACGATGACAACGTACAAGCATATGCATTCGTCTACAACTATTCAACTAGTCAAGGAGATTTAAACACTTCGAATATAAATGGAAACAAAGTTGGAACCAGAAACCAGTCGTGTAATATTGATACATGAAAAATAATTTTACAACCTTATGCCTTGACATTGCAGATCTCCTTCGACGGGTTTAGTTGGGCATGTCTCAAGAATTTGTTCTTCATTCGGCTCAATGAGGCAATGGGTTTAAACTCTCTCTCAACAATGGATTCTTCTCTGCTCTCTTCAACACACCAACTATAACTAATGATTGTTCAGCTAGAGAAATCAATATGAGGAAGAAGAATTTATAAGAGAGGAGGAGGAGGAGGTTTTGGGATCCACATAAGGTGGAGGAGAGGTCTATCCCTTTGGGGAGTTGCAAATTTGTAGGAACCAATAGGCCAAATGGAGAAACTCAACTTGATCCAGTCGAAAAAACCATCATGACTCTGCTTACAAAACTGTTAAACCATAGAAGCTTCGTCTCTGTTTTTAAAAAATTTCCAAAAGCAGCTCAGCGCGAGTGCCCTTTTGAGACAGAGCACCGATGGGTGCGAGTCTCAGTGTTAATTTCTTCATGGGCGCAAGGACATAACTACCTACCAGCGTCGACCCAAAAGCATAGGTTTATGAAGTTCTTCTTGAGAAATGATCAATAGAGATTATATTCCTGACATGTCAAAGGGTGCAATGACATTTATAGAAATGTATGACTATTCACAGAGGTCACTGAAATGGTCCTCCAATGTTCAAGATGGGGATTTCAGGGACGGTGAAAAAATAATGTGTAATAGATGCCCCCTAAAGCATGAAGTCCAAGAGAGAGGGAGGGGTGAAATGTTTTATGATAACATGCCCAAACCAAAAAACCACCATCGGAAGACCTGCAAGATCAAGTACAACTGATATCTTTGATACATGAATATGTAGTATGTTCGCAGCCATCCATAATAGAGAACATGTAACAAGATCCAAGGTACGGATGCAACCTTCCAGTGAAAAGGATCATCAAATAGACTCATGAATGGTCACAACCATCCAATCAGAAGAGTGATTCATATTGTCATGATAAACCAAATCGTCCCGCAACCTGGATTTTATCAGATAAAACCTAGGGTCTTGTGCTCTGCCTCGACCCGAACAAGTAAAAATTCAGGCATGTGAATGAATGAGTTGAAGTCGAACATGCAATAAAGTCCCTTGATTACCATCCAATGATGAAATTTGTTAACAGGCGCGAGAGAGAACATCAATAATGACAATGGTTCTCAAGGTAATACTAGTACAATCAAGGGAATGTGAGTAATGAGTTGGAGTCAAACACGCATGAAATCACTTGATCGAAGGCCAATGATGAGAACCTGTTGTTGAATGCGAAGAACTTTCCATTGAGGAATGCAATCTCTAAGGTACCAAAGGGGAGTCTCTAGATTAGCTTCCTGGATAATGAGTTAAACTCGACAGGAAATGACCGGTAGAAGGAGGGCCATAATGTTTCCCACATCATCGACATGAGACAGAAGAATAAGATGATAGTGAATTAGTACTGAACAGAGGATCAGGGGTTGAAAACTACAAAAGGAACTTCCCTTGAACATATTGGCAACACAACTCTGGATTTTGGCAGTATTTGACGTCAAGGGATCTGTGGTCATGGTGACGAGGCAAAGAGCAGATGAGAGGTAAAAATGGATAACCCAAACCCTTGGAGGAAAGATGACGAATATGGTATGTCCCCAACCCAACACGAATTGCATCCAAGTGTCATGTTCAAGAGTGACATACTGTCGACACAATTGAGAACTGGTTCCATTCCCCCCCCCTCCCTCACCCCACCACTTTTGGCAAGTACCCTAATTATTTTTGGAAACAAGCTTGAAGGTGATAGCATATGCTTGTCATGTAAGTTTGTCCTTCAGACAAATCCATATTAGTACATTTTACGAGCCATATAAAGGAGGAACTCGGTAATGTCATGATGACGATTTCCGATGTCATTTAGTTTTAATGAGTCTGACAAAGGGAAACCTCAGTTTATTTTCATGTTTAGAGAGTTTGAAAAGAATCGGAAAAGAAAACTCCAGCATGTCCCTTTTTGTAAGTAGTCTCACAGATCCAAAAAGGTAAAAAACAATATCTAGGAGAACCTCTTAGCCATGTTCGACTAAGGTATTCCTTTTTCCTAAATAATCTGTTCCAGCCCAAAAAAGGGGTAAACTTATACTGGGCAGATGACGTTTCGCAACCTTTAATGAGTTCAAAATGACAAGAGTCTCGACAATCTTTTCAATTTTTGAGAGTCATAAAAGATTTGAAAGATGACTCTAGGGGGTGACTTTTTCGTGTTTTTACTGAGTCCGAAAAAGTGATAAAATACAACTCGTTGCTTCATCATCGTCATTTTTTAGGACCTTTTGTTGCACAAGAAACAAACATAACACGCATTTTTCGAGAAAAAATAATAAAATAATCGAAAAATATGTCTAAAAACCTAATTAGGGTTTATAAAAGGTTATAAAATGATGCAAATAGTAACAACAATTTACCTTTTACCTTTTCACCTTCTTGTGAGCATTTTCACCATTTTTTACTGTGAACTTGTGGAGTTGATAGTAGGAAATCCAAGAGGTCATTTGCGAATCCGTTTTCTCCAGGTATGAACTCTAATATTTACTTGCATTTTAAGCAATTTTCTATTCTCTGTTTTCGTGGTTTGAGGCATTTTAGGGGAGGTTTTTTAAAGGTTTGCTTGTGGCAGTCGACGTGGGTTCCAAGCACGGAATCGTGCCCAACCCCGCAAAATTTGAACAGGGAAGCGCCAATTGGCGCCTCTGTTTGCAAAATAGCAGCGTCAAACGCCGCGACCAAAATATGTCAAAATTTCCTCCAAAATTCCTAGTTCAAATGGCTCAACTTTCAATCTTGTGGCTAATGGGAGCTTCATTTGTGGTTTTTGCAGAGAAATCAGAAGCTAAAATGGTCATAGAGTGGAAAGAACGAGATCACGGGGAAGAGGATGAATAGGATATGGGAAACAATGCTTGCATGGATTCCCTATGAAATTGTGGGCTCTTGAAATTCTTCCTAACCCCGTGTTTAAGAGCTCAGCTGGAAATATTGCAGTAACTGATTAGTGTGTGGGATACTGATCGAGAAATATTTATGATTCATGACCAAGAGCTGGAGATATAAGTCTTAGACATTTATTTCATTATCGGATTTTCGCGGAGGGGATTGAAACTGATATTGACAGGTACCTAGCCCCTTGGAGAGAGCATGGGGATGCTAATAGACAGAGTCTGTCCTAGAGCAAAAAAAGGATCTAAGTGCAGCAAAGTAGACATTCAGACAGTGCCTGAATTGGCAATATGGGTAGTGCTACATACTATAACTGGGGCTGCTAGATCTCAGGCTCCCCACGAAGCTCCAAAGGCACAACTTCAACTTTCCATGGATTGCATGGCTCCAACCATCTTCAATTAGGCGAAAGCAGTAAAAATCAACTTAAAACGTCAGTTAACCAAATGCAAGAATGGAAAGCTGAAACAATTTGGATACGGTTCCATCTTGATACCATTCGTCCTGGAACGGTTGCCGATATTCCAAAGCCAGGAGGTGATAGTACCTATGCCACCAGCATGAGAGCCACAGATGATCCGTTGGGCAGAGTTGATGCGTGAATCAGGAGGTGGTCAACACATGTCATGGAAACCAGAATTCTTTGACTGGCTACACTAACATCTCATTGTGGTAGAGGATTGGTCGTAAATCGGTACCGATTTCAGGGTGATCTGGACCTTCCACTCCCGAAAGAAGATGAATGGGACGAGGATTTGGGTAAAACTCATTTTTTATTTTATTTTTATTAGTATTATGATTTTATTTTTATGTTTTCTAATATATATCCATGCATTTTAGATGTTGGCCTAAAGAGACCTGCAAGGATGTCCCCCATAGCACGGAGGGTCCCATGCGATTTCAAAGGGGCCCCTCATCGTGATGGAAGCGAGGAAGAAGAGATCATGTGCAACTTGGAGGGACTCACAAGTGGGATCCCAGACTATGTGAGATTCGAGGATGTTCCTCGTGCTTATTAGAGGCATATCGCAGGTCTGTCTAACTACATCCACCAACTACTGAGGCGGGTCGTACATGCAGTAACGTGCTATCATGAGCACCATGCAGATTAGACACATAGGTTTCATTTCTACATATTTTTTAGGGACATGATGTCTCGGGATGTAACCAAAACATATGTTTTTTTAACTATGATATACACGTGGATGCAAACAATTGCTATATATATATATATATATATATATATATGCTTATTTTCCTGTCTAAATCTTACTATGTAATGATGGTTTCTTTTTACAAATTTTGCAAATGTCTATCCAATACAATATTGGCTATTGCATCAGTTAACGTATTCACTCTTCTAGGAATATGTTGATATGTGATATAATAAAAATGTCTTTGTAACAAACGAACACGCAAATACATCCTTAAAATCTCAGGGTTTATAATAGAATAATGGCCATTGAGTTGGAGAACAACAAGCTGAGATTCTAGGTTTACAATTAATTCATGATTGTCGAGAGAAATAGCTTCAGTTAGGATTTCGATGACTGCCCTGTATTTAGAGACATTGTTGGTTGTTCATCCTAGAAAAATACCTTGAAGGTCTACCAACTCACCGTTAGGATCATAAACCACCCAAGCCGTGGAGGTAGGTTCTGGGTACTGTAGGAGGCATCGTCCACGAAACCGACATAAGGAGTGGAAGACATTTGAATAGTAAGAAAATACATAATAATCAGGAAAAATTTCTCGCAAAGCACACCAAGCTAAAAAACCGTACAAAAATGAAAAACACACTTATGTACAAAAGGACATGCACGAGAAACTCATGCATAATATTTTTTGACATACAACCTGTTTTTGGGCTTATCCAAGGGATAGCCTTCATAGTCAATAAGCTCATAGGCCTCATTTTGAAAAACATGCTTAATGATGTAGGGCCCATGCCACATGGGTTCGAATTTACCTGCCCCCAACTTATCATGAACTTGGTCATACAAGATGTAATATTCCAAAATTTGCATGCATCAAATAGGAATATTAAATTTTGCTGATTTCACTTAGGAGATGAATAAATGGGTAAGGAGGCCCATGCATAATAAAAATATGAATAAAATCTCTCATAATGTGAAAAGGGATCAACATAGGAGATGGATTTTACACTCTCATGTGTGAACAGGGACAAATGCATGTGGACACGATCAAGTTTGACCAAGTAAACAACGCTACTATGAGAGGAAAAGGTCATCCATAGAGACAATGCAATGCAAGTGGGAGGAAGATCCCTTGGTGAAGGAAACCCTAATGAGTGGGGCCCAAGGCAAGAAGGCTCACACATGTATAGAAGGAGGGAAATGCAGCCATAGCAAGACATCTGATGAATGATATTTGATTTGTATGTTTAGAATATTATGCTTTCTTCAAATATTTAGTTGAGATTGTTGTGCTGCTTAGCACAAGGCATTCCTGTTTAGGAATTCCTTCTCCTTTCTTGAAAGGCCACTTGAAGGAGATTGCACTAATTTTCCCCACATCTAGGCTTGAGGCCAAGCATCCTCCTTCAGCTACAGCATTATTTCTGTAGCAGTATAATGTTTTGTTGCAAGGTGTTGTAGTGGGAGTTCACAACACCACTTCCTGCACTCATTTTTTCAAAGGAGGGAGCCTCCACTCCTTTGGGAGATCAGTAAGGAAGGCTCAGGAGAAAATTTTCATATCTTGGCATTTGTCCAAAGCACTTCCATCCTCTACAGCACATTCCCCTGCACAAACTGTGTCATTTCTTGCAGAGTTGCAGTGTGAGGGTTAATCCCCTCAATCTTGAGCTTGTTTCTTAGGGAAAGGGTGAACCCTTATCCTGGAAAGCTTGTAAGAAGGATCCTCCTTAATTTATTGTATTATTTAGTTGTATGTATACAAGCTTCATTTATACTATGTTTTTCATATCTAGATCTACATATCTAACATTTTGTACATTGTGCTTTCATGAAACCCTTGCCGGGTTATCTTCTTAAGGTGTTAAAGGAGCTAGATCTCCATTTTTCTCCATGAATTGATGTAATAAACTCAATATCTAATGTTTATACCATATTTCATCTAAAACCCTCATAAAATCATGCTGTGCATGCTTCAGAAAACTCTGCATAAGTCAAGTCATGGGATTTGGGCCTTTTTGAGCCATATCGGGACTGGGAGATCTGTTTAAACCATCAAAAGGGATTTGTTTCTAAATATTTTCTAGATGTAAGACTGAATTTACATAATCTAAGGGATACCAGCATTATTTCTTCTTTTTATAACACAATTATCTGGGAATAACATTTTTAGGGCTCATATTGTTGATTTTCCCCACTTTTGGCTGATATAATGGATCATAATTTTGCTGCTACAACATAAAATTGATGAATATGTGTTATATACACATTATATGAGTTATTTATCATTTCTATTCCAGAATTGGGTTCATGTATTGTTGCATCCCCATTTTTGGATATTATAGTGGTATCAAAGCATCATCTTGGCTCAGTTTGTGAGTTTCAGCCATTATGCTATAAGAAGAAAAAGAGAAGAAGCAAGATTAGAATTATGGAGAGAATGAGCTTGATCTCATCACTTTTCAGATCCAAAAAGAACCTCTCCAAGGAGGTTAAGCAGATGAAGGAGAAGAAATGCAATGAAACTCCTAAGGGTTTCAAGAAGAGGAAGGACAATGCACTTCCTATTCTCGAAGAGGAGAAGAAAATAAGCATGAAAGACACTTGGAATCTGAAATTCTAAGTGAATACCTTGTTTAATACAAAGCTAAACCTAGAGTCTTCAAGGAGACTCTAGCTTTACCACAGTTCATTCAGCTGGAAGAAGAAAGGAGACCCTACAGCCATGGGATGATGAGAGGCAATAGATTTCTATTGTCCACTTTTGATGGATCACTCACATGTGCAGCAAATTCTTGGGTGATGAAGCTAGAAGCATTATTCCTACTACATCTAGTGGTAGAAAGAGAGGCTGTAGAAATTGCAGCACTGCACCTTGAAAGTGACGCAAATACTTGGTGGTTCAGCCATTTGAGCCATGCAACAGTGTCTACTCTTGCTAAGTTTTCTCAAAGGTTGATCAGGAAATTTGGCAAAGAGAAATCAGAGGAGGAGAAGCCCTCACCACAATTGGAAGAGGCATGTACCAGCACTGACACAACTATGAAGGAGTAGACTTCATCTTCAGCAGTTTGGGAAGCCAACACATTTGAAGAGGGAACTCTTGCAGCCCCACAAAATGCTTCCAAATTTCACCAAGGTATGCTTAAGTTTCCATCTCTTGTCATTTCAGCAAATCTTATGGAGGGATCTACATCATTGCATACTGTTGATTTAGAGCAACAAAATTGCATTGCGCTGTACAATAGCAGTAATGAAGAAAAAAGGACCCATTCCTTATGGGAGCATTGAAATGGAAGCTTCATTCATGAAGCAATGGAGGAAGAAGTGATAGATGGTAGACATATTGAAGTGAGAAAAATTTTCTCCTTTCTAGATGACCTTTTCTCAATGAGCACTCCCCAACTCAAAGAGAAACTTCTACCTGCAGCAAATCCAGAACCTTATTGGTTTTGGAAGGCCATTGATGAGGAGAAGGTCTCATGGAGAGATCTCATTGGAGGTGCACTTCAACACATAATGGAGTGAAAAGTTCTTCAACAGTTTGAGGAGGTTTTTCCCTCATCACACTTGGATCCTTATAGATTCAAGAAGGACATTGATGAGAGGTCTTCTCTAGAAGATCTCCAAGGAGTTTCATTTCAACATCCCATGAAATGCAAGAAGAGAAATTTGATTTGGGAGGATGGTAGTCTTCCTTGGGAGAGTGCTAAGGAAGAAAATGATGGGAGGCACCTATATGTGGATGGATGGGTGTGGATGATGAGCAAGAAGCTGGAAAGCTACTTGCAAATCTATGATACTGGGCAGCAGGAGGCTTGGCTGCGTTTGCTACTCTTGAAAGAGTTTGGCCATCATCCTCTTCCTAAGGGTATGTGGGTGAAGAAAGTATGGAAGGATACTTGCATCATTGGGCAGCAAGGAGTATGGACACATTGTGTTGATATGACATTCTTCATATCAATCACCATGTTTTCACCACATGATTTGTATGATGGAGGTATGGGGAGGCAGCTAAAACTTTTGTTGCTTGGGTTGTGTAATGTTCCCAATTTTTAGCCTCAAGCTAAAAGGAACATTATAGTTAGAAATATTTTATATAGTTAAATAAAATAGGTAAGGAGGCCCTATAATCTTTAAGAAGGAAGAATAAACACTCCTCATGTGAAAGGAGGAAGAATGAAGCATCTAATTTGAGCACCACATGGTGTGAATAGGATTGGATCATGCTTGATCTAGTCATTTTGACCAAGTCAACTACTGTCTAGATACATTGAATCTTCTTGGAAAACGCAGTTTTGGTGGAGGACAACTTGCATGAATTTGGAAGCACATGTGGATGGGTCCCATGGTGGAGAGGAGCACTTGCTATATATGAAGAAGAGGAGAGCCATTGTTATTTATGTTTTGATTATTATTTGCTTGGTCTGTTGAGACTACGCTCCTCTTGTTGTTTAGCAAGAGTGCAGTGCTACATAGCACCAGGGTGTTCCATATCTCATCCTCAAGGAAGGAGAGGTTCTAGAGCTAAATTTCCTCATCTCAGCATTTGGCCAAAGCTACCTCCTTCATCCACAGCGTTATTCCTGGAGCAGGATAACTTTGTGCTGCAGGGTGCAGCAATAGAGGATCTCTTGAGTTGTTCTTTGGCTTGTTTTTTAGTAGAGGGATTAGCTATTAATTGGAGGATCAATGAGGAATCCCAGGAATATTTCCATATCATTGGCATCAGGCCAACCATCCATCTTCCCTCACAGCGTAGTCTCCAGCTAGATCTACATTATTTTGCAGGCAGTTGCTGGGGGGGACATTAGAGCTCATCAGGAGGAGTTATTTCTGAGTAAAGGGATCAGATTTTTGCTTAGATTCACTATCAGAGGAGGGCATCATCATTTCAGATCTTCTACAGCCTCATTTCCTATTTTGGTTCAGTTGCAGTGACAAGTTATTTGTCACATTGTACATTCTCCGGCATTTCTAGCAATCTCTCCTAGATTGGCTAGAAATCTTGTATTGGAGCCCATTCCTCTATTATTGGGCATTTCTTTGTATATTTCAGCCATATCTCATGTATTCACATCTACAGCAGCAACTACACTCCTAGAGACAGCGCAGTCATTGGCCTCCGACATTTTGTATAACTGCAGCATCTCATGTATTTCATGTTCTAATATTTGGAGGTTGATTCCCATTGCTTAAGAGGCTTGTTCCTCAAGATATTATTGTATATTGTTGCTGATATATTAATGAATGATGGCTGTACTATATTCTCTTTATTGACATGTTCAGATTTGCAGAGTTTAATGATTATGTTCATATCACTCTTTGATCACTTCTTTGAGATACCTAAGGGTAGGAGATATGAATAACGCACCTAGGGTTATTTCTTTGAGCTAATATTCTGGAAGTATAATGTATGAAGGGAAAGTGAAGGGATCCAAGTCCCCTTTCAGCTTATTTTGCATTTCCTTCCTTATACAGCGTCCCTTTGGACCATATTGTATAAAATTCCAAAAGAGGAATATTACAGTGGTATCAGAGCATCAATCTCGGCTCAACCTGTGCAGCCCAAGACAATATGCCATTATAAGGATAAGCCCCTCACTTAGAGGAGGATATGTATAGAGAAAATAAGAAAAGAGGAATGACAGAAGAGGAGATCTCCCTGCTCCTTTTTCAAACTATGGAAGCTATCATAGAAGATCTCAAGGAGGTAGAAGGGGAGAATTGCAGAAATTTTCTGAGAGAGTTTGAAGATGAAGCAAGCCCTAGCTACTATCATGATGGGTGTGGACATTTAGCCACACATGCAGATCCACAGTGCAGTTCATTTCCCCCTTGTACTGCAGCAAGAATGGAGGAAGAAGATGAGGCCATTGGAGTAGCAGCACTGCAACTCAAAGGCATGGCTCATGATTGTTGGTTTGAATTCTGTTCCATATTGTCATACAAATGTAAAAACATATGATGAATTCACTAAGGGTTTGGTGGAGAAATTTGATGGAAGTCAATATGAATCATCATGTATCATAACTTCAAACACTTTGCATGCATTGGATGGAACCATAAAACAAACTCCATTCCTTATTTCCGAAGGGGATGAAAACATGTATGATGGCTTGCCAAGGGCAAGATCCCTATTATGTGAATGGCCCTCTTCCATTTGTGAAGACATGGAGGTGCTTCCTCCAAGAGATGACCAAGATCTAGGGTCTCTCCTTGATGATGAGGTATTCTCATTTATTGATAGAGGGGATGAGCACAAGAGAACCAACAACGTTGTCATGCTGGGAGGAGATCCATCACCACATGGAGGTGAAAAGGGAGCCATTACTTCCATTAGAGGAGCCCTTGTGTCTTTACAAGGAGTTCCAAATATTTTAACATGTGGGAACCATGGCACAATTTCGAAGTCATATGTAGCAGTTATTGGGGATTGTGAGGTGGAGGAGGAAGAGAAGGATCAAAATCAATGGTTGATACACCCTTATCTATTCCGGAAAGCTTCTGCATGAGAAGAGGAGACTGTACTGTGTAGTGAAGAGAGGGACAAATTAGTCCACTCATACATACAATCCACTTCTGAACTTGATGTCTCGCTATATGGAGGCATTCCACCTGGGGGGCCACTTGATCTAGAGTTTGTGAGGGGCATCTTGTCACTTGATTCACCACTCTTGGATTCCAGAGAGGTGAAGACATGGGAGGAGTCCAACACAGTGCAAATAGTTTGGGATAAAACCAAGGAGGAGGGAGACACTCTCTCATTTTCAGTATCACCCACTCTCATCAGTTATACTGCGCTGACAGAGTTTGCTGCAGGGATGGAGGATGGCATCTTCATGATGCAGGATGACTGCTCCACATATTTGGAGAGGAAGAGGATACTTCCTTTGAGGGAGGACTCTTTCATACATAGGAGTGGATGTAGGCCACTCATGCTTTCTTTGGCCCAGCTTGCAAATTCCTTGGGGATGACAACTTCTCATGGGAGGCCAAATTCCTAAGGATGCCATCACTATTCGAGCATGAGAAGCTGCATGATGGGCATGGAAGAATTTTGGAGGATGAATTCAGCATGGGGGATTTCAAAGTAGTAGGCAGCAGCATGAGGGGAGCTTTACATGCTAGGTCACCAGCGCTGTCTATGAGGAGGATTGATCTGTATTGGAGGTCTCAGCTTTTGGTAGAGTACTCCACGAATCTTGGTGCATGCATGATTCTTGATGACTCGGAGGGAGATAAAAAATACATGGTGGATGATATGGTCATCTATTGTTATGGCAAAATCTTCTTGACTAGGGCATCTAGTCTCAAGGAGAAACTATTACATGCAGCACATGAGGACTTCCTAGCTATGCACCTTGATGCATATCATGTTTTGTTAGAAGAGTTCACTTGGGAGGGCATCTAGCAGGACATACATCATCATATGGAGAGATGCATAGCCTAGATGGTGATAGAGAGGATGTCACAGCCACCTTCCTACTCATTGGGAGTGAGAGAGCTTTTTCAGTTGAGCCATTTCAGCTCAAGGTCTCAAGTACATGGTAGAGAAGGTATAATTTCACATTATGTTTTGTACTTCTTTAAAATATATGAATAGCATATTGTATCAAGAAGGATCATCCCTTCTTGAATTTTGTATAATTTACTTCCAACTACTTGTAGCATTGATTTTGGCTACCTTAATGGTGGTTTGTGGGGGAAACCACATGACTCTTGGTGTGCACCATTAACACCACATTGTACATTCATGTTCACATATTATGAGATGACTGTGGTAGCAAACAAGTGGCTAGTAAAGCACTTGTTATCTTTTTTTTTGAGGCAGGCATGGAATCCACTGTGCTGGTTCATCATGTGGAACTATGATTCACTCTCCGGTTGCTATGTGGCAACTTGTTTTCATTGTATTCTACTTCCATATGTTGCCGATGTTTGTATACTCATGGGAGGCTTTGTTTAGAGAGTGGACTTGGAGTTGAAGATGCCCATTAGGAGTATGATTCTCCCATTTTCACATGTTGTATGTTTCAGGAGAAACAATGGGCACACCATGATTGCCATGTCACTACTTTTCTCTTCATATAGGAGGAGCTATTAGGAGGAAATGTGTTGTTGGAGGAGGCACTTCATGGTTGATTCATTTTGTGGGGAGGATTGGGCCAATTTTGGAGGGCATGAAATTTTAGCCCAACATTAGCAACCTCCTCATACTTATCATAAATGGAGGGAGAAACTACTTGGATGGGAAAATCTAAACTCTCCATTCAGCCCCAACATGTTGCACAGATCTAGGGTTGAGGACTGCTTTGTTGAGCTACCTAGGATGGCTAATTTCATTTGGATGATTTCATGGGTGAAGGATTCACTCATTGGGAATAAGACTTCCAATGTTTTTCATCACTCCTACCTTGAGGAGGCCATTGAACAACAAGGAGATTTCCACTCACATATTCTATTGTCTCATGATGTATACTTTGGTTCTACACACTTGGAGGGATACATGGAGGACAAATTTATTTCATACTTTGATGAACTATGGTGGGGTATTTTGATGAGGAGGCCACAAGAAGAGGAGTAATTTTGCTCTACCTTGCAGTTGCTTGAGGACAAGCAACATTTTGAAGGGGGAGGATTGTAATGTTCCCAATTTTTAGCCTCAAGCTAAAAGGAACATTATAGTTAGCAGTATTTTATTTAGTTAAATAAAATAGGTAAGGAGGCCCTATAATCTTTGAGAAGGAAGAATAAACACTCCTCATGTGAAAGGAGGAAGAATGAAGCAGCTGATTTGAGCACCACGTGCTGTGAACAGGATTGGATCATGCTTTATCTAGTCATTTTGACCAAGTCAACTAAACTGTCTAGATACATTGAATCTTCTTGGACAACACAGTTTTGGTGGAGGAAAACTTGCATGAGTTTGGAAGCACATGTGGATGGGTCCCATGGTGGATAGGAGCACTTGATATATATGAAGAATAGGAGAGCCATTGTTATTTATGTTTTGATTATTATTTGCTTGGTCTATTGAGACTACGTTCCTCTTGCTGTTTAGCAAGAGTGCAGTGCTGCATAGCACCAAGGTGTTCCTGGTCGGGAATCCATACCTCATCCTCAAGGAAGGAGAGGTTCTAGAGTTTCATTTCCTCATCCCGGAATTTAGCCAAAGCTACCTCATTCAGCCACAGCGTTATTCCTGGAGCAGGATAACTTTGTGCTGCAGGGTGCAGCAATAGAGGATCTCTTGAGCTGTTCCTTGGCTTGTTTTTCAGTGGGGGGCTTAGCTATTCATTGGAGGATAAATGAGGAGGACTCCTGGGTAGATTTCTATATCATTGGCATCAGGCCAACCATCCATACTCCCTCACAACGCAGTCTCCAGCTAGATCTACATTATTTTGCAGGCAGTTGTTGGGGGGGGGGGAATTAGAGCTCATCAAGAGGAGTTGTTTTTGAGTAAAGGGATCAGAATTTTTCTTAGATTCACTATCATAGGAGGGAATCATAATTTCAGATCTGCTACAGCCTCATTTCCTATTTTGGTTCAATTGCAGTGACAAGTTATTTGTCACATTATACATTCTCCAACATTTCTAGCAATCTCTCCTAGATTGGCTAGAAATCTTGTATTGGAGCCCATTCCTTTATTATTGGGCATTTATTTGTATATTTCAGCCATATCTCATGTATGCACATCTACAGCAGCATTTACACTCCTAGAGACAGCACAATCAGTGCCCTCCGGCATTTTGTATAACTGCAGCATCTCATGTATTTCATGTTCTAATCTTTGGAGGTTGATTCCCATTGCTTAAGAGGCTTGTTCCTCAATATATTCCTATATATTGTTGCTGATATATTAATGAACATGTTGGTTGTACTATATTCCCTTTATTGACATGTTCATATTTGCAGGGTTTAATGATTATGTTCATATATTGTTGTAGCTCACTCTTTGAGCACTTCTTTGAGATACCCAAGGGTAGGAGATCTGAATAAACCACCTAGGGTTATTTATTTGAGCTAATATTCTGGATGTATAATGTATGAAGGGTAAGTGAAGGGATCCAAGTCCCCTTTCATCTTATTTTTTCATTGCCTTCCTTATACAACGTCCCCTTGGACCATATTGCAAATTTTTCTGAAAGAGGAATATTACAGGTTGTTCTTGGGAGAGCAAGGGCATATTTGCTCTCACACTTTGCATGATGTTGCAGGGGTAGGAGATGGCACTATCATGGTGCAAAGGGGATACTCCTTAGCCTTTGATGATCAAGAGGTACTTTCACTTTGGGAGGAACTTCTTATGTGTAGCAGTATTATGGGAAATGTCTTTGAAAAGGTGCATGTCAAAGAATGGAGTTATGAGTTGGCAGGAGCCTATTTGCATAGGCCAACAAAGTTGTCACTTGGGAGCTTGGGGTTATTGATGGAGTGTCTCCAGGGTCACTTCACAATTGATGCACTTGGTGAACAAGGAGGAGGTGAGAGTGATGGAGTAGTGGATGGAATCATCTATTACATTGATATGATCTTCTTAACTTGGATTTCCAAGCATAAGAAGGGTGATCTTCCTGCAGCATATGATTCATTCCTCTTCATGGGAGTATGTCATATGGGAGGCTTGTTTATGGATCCTATCATCATCTTACTTTCAGTACATGGTAAGAATCTTTCTTTCTCATTTATTGATTGTCTAACACAATATTTGCATACTCTTACTATTTCTATTCAGTGCATTGTTCCACAAGAGGGCAAGCTTTTCATTGAGCTCCATGGTCAACATTGGGCCAAATTGTATGATGGAGACAGCCATCTTTTATATGGCCTTGGGCAAGTGTTTTATCCTTTCATGTATGTTCAGTTGATGTACCCAGCCATTCAATATTCATTAGTAGATGTAAGGACATACATAATTATCCATGTATTAAAAAACAACTTTCCATACTATTTCCTGAAGCAGCAGTTTGTAAAACTGTGCTATGACTACTTGGGAAATTGTTGGTACTTTCCAGCACCACATGAAACCTTCAGTATTTCCCTCATTGAGATTATAATCATGATTTCATTTTCTGATATTGTTCTTATCTTTATGGGGAGCATGATTAGGAGAGAGACACATGGGTTGGATGTGTCCTTTTGGGAAGAGGATTCCCACACTTTCTGCATTGCATGTTCTAATGGGAGCATGGGAGGAGATATGGCTACCACAGAAAAACATTTGTTTCTTTATGAGGTGGGCCATAATATTGATGGGATGCCATATGGTGATGATTTCCTATCCATCACATATGGAATGGTTTGGGCCAGCATGATTCATAACGTTGGAGAGGGGATCTTTGGAGATCTAATCTTCTTCTTGCCACTTGAGGGAAACCTTATTGCAGCCCAAGATCAACATATGATCCACACTTATCATAAGTGGGGAGGAAGACAGCGTGGGGTAGTCCATTTTGTCTACCATGTTTAGTTATTCAGCATGCCTACATTGCAGGGGCCAAAGGTGGAGGAGACCTTTCATGAGTTGCCATGTTGGAGGGTGACTCATCTTGTATGGATGATAGCTTGGGGATGGACGTTTTACATGGGAATGATAGTTCCAAACACATTTCAGACTCCATGCCTTGAGAGGACCTCTAGACAACACATATTTGCCTCCTTGAGTATTTCACCTTTTCATGATGATGGCTATTTGGGATGCTCACCAAATGCTAGCTTGCATACTTGGGAGGGGCACTATGGAGATTCATTGATGAGACAAAATCTCATTCCTTGGAGGATTTCTTCATATGTGGATGCTACAGTAGGAGGAGGGGAGACCCTTCAGTTCTATCCTTGCAGTTACTTGAGGACAAGCAACATTTGGGAGGGGAGGACTGCAATATTCCAAAATTTGCATGTAGCAAATTGGAATATTAAATTTTGCTGATTTCACTTAGGAGATGAATAAATGGGTAAGGAGGCCCACGCATAATAAAAATCTGAATAAAATCCCTCATAATGTGAAAAGGGATCAACATAGGAGCTGGATTTTACACTCTCATGTGTGAACAGGGACAATTTCTTGTGGACACGATCAAGTTTGACCAAGTCAACAACGCTGCTATGAGAGGAAAAGGTCATCCATAGAGACAACGCAATGCAAGTGGGAGGAATATCCCTTGGTGAAGGAAACCCTAATGAGTGGGGCCCAAGGAAAGAAGGCTAACACATGTATAAAAGGAGGGCAAGGCAGCCATAGCAAGACAACTAATGAATGATATTTGATTTGTCTGTTTAGACTATTCTGCTTCCTTCAACTGTTTAGTTGAGATTGTTGTGCTGCTTAGCACAAGGCATTCCTATTTAGGAATTCCTTCTCCTTTCTTGAGAGGCCTCTTGAAGGAGCTTGTACTGATTTTCCCCACATCCAGGCTTGAGGCCAAGCATCCTCCTTCAGCTACAACATTATTTCTGCAGCGGTATAATGCTGTGTTGCAGGGTGTTGCAGTGGGAGTTCACAACACCACTTCCTGCACTCATTTTTTCAAAGGAGGGAGCCTCCATTCCTTTGGGAGATCAGTAAGGAAGGCTCAGGAGTAAATTTTCATATATTGGCATTTTTCCAAATCACTTCCAACCTCTACAGCATAGTCCCTTTCAGGAAATGCGTCATTTCTTGCAGATTTACAGTGTGAGGGTAAATCCCCTCAATCTTGAGCTTGTTTCTTAGGGAAAGGGCCAACCCTTCTCCCGGAAATCTTGTAAGAAGGATCCCCCTTCATTTATTGTATTATTCAGCTGTATGTATACAATTATTCAGTTATACTACATTTTTCAGATCCATATCTATATATCTAACATTTTTTACATTGTGCTTTCATGAAACCCTTGTCAGGTTATCCTCTTATTGTGTTAAAGGAGCTATATCTCCATTTTTCTCCATGAATTGATGTAATAAAATCTATATCTAATGTTTATACCATATTTTATCTAAAACCCTCATAAAATCATGTTGTGCATGCTTTAGAAAACTCTGCATAAGTCAAGTCATGGGATTTGGGCCTTTTTGAGCCATATCAGGACCGTGAGATCTATTTAAACCATCAAATGAGATTTGTTTCTCAATATTTTCTAGATGTAAGTCCCACTTTACATAAGCTAAGGAATCCCAACATTATTTCTTCCTTTTATAATGCAATTCTCTAGGAATAATGTTTTTAGGGCTCATATTGCTGCTTTTCCCCACTTTTGGCTGATATAATGGATCATAATTTTGCTGCTGCAACATACAATTGATGGCTATGTGTTCTATACAAATTTTATGATTTATTTCTCATTTCTATTCCAAAATTGGGTTCATGTATTGTTGCATCCCCATTTTGGGATATTACACAAGAGGACTAAGTCTCCTTCTACGAAGGTACGAGGGGAAACTGTCTGATCAAAGTGGGATTTGAACCACTTTTTCTATGCTTCTATGACTAGAGAAACAAAGTGTTTAGTTTCATCTAGCCTCTCCAAATATAGAAGACGTTCTTCTTCCGGGGAGGTATTAGGAAGTAATTCAATAGCTATCTTGAGGGAAGGAACTTCGCATTCAATCGGAAGGGTAGATTCCAGACCATAAACAAGCTGGAATGGGGTGAATCTGGTTGCATACTTTACCAAGGTTCGGTGAGCCCAGAGAGTTGAAAACAACATAATATGCCAATTGGACTTGTGCATCCCAATCGTACGCTAAAGCATGGTGACTAAAAACTTGTTCACGACTTCAACCTAACCATTGGCCTCGGGGTAGTACGATGTTGAGCTGTCGTGACATAGACACAACTTAGTATTCAACTCAGCCATCATATAATGGGAAAAATGGGAGCCATGGTTGGTGAAAATGGCTTGAGGGATGCCAAACCTGGTAATCACATGATTGAAAAGAAATTGAGTAGTCATCTTACTGTCAGCTATCAGTGTAGGCATTGCTTTGGCCCATTTATTGAAGTAGTCCATGGCTACGATAATATAACCATGCCCCCCGGCCGAGCGAGGGTTACACGTCATAAAATCGATACCCAACTTTGCAAAGGGACCAACGATAATGAAGGGATGGAGGTGAGCGGGTGGTGTACGCATCTTGTAATGGTAGCTCTGGAACTTGTGACATTTATGGATAGTGAGGATACATTCTTTGAATATGGTAGGCCAGCAAGAAGGATTTTTTGAGTAGTAGCATACACAAACATGTGACTACCACATGCACCAGAATGGCAGTCATTGAGGACTTTTTCAGCTTCCTGAGGGTCAAACACTGATGGAGAACATAATCAACTCTGATGCGGTATGAAGTATCTCTGACTATGCGATAGGGTTGTGAATGATGATGGATATGTCGACGAGCATATTTTGTCAACTCAGATCGGAAGGTGGAAGTCTAGAGATAAACAATGATATCACCATACCATGGATCGAGGGTGCTAATTCGAAAAAGAGTGTCATATGGAATGTATTCCTCAAAACCAGAGGGAGAAGAGGTAGAAGGTAAAGAGCAGATAAAATAGGAAAAAACCAATGATTTCTTTGATTTTGCGGTAGTGAATTCCAAATTGAACTCCTGGAGGATAAATATCCACTTGGAGTATTTCCCCCCCAGCAATTTTTGAGTTAAAATATACGTCATAGGGTTGCAATCAGAAATCATGGTTATTGTGTAGAGTAAAATATAATGGCAAAAATTTTGGACGACTTGAATAGCTGCCAATGTAAATTTATCTACATGAGCATAATGTGTTTCATTGTCAAGAATATTGGGGCTTAAATAATAAATAACATGCTCATCACCATTGTTGTCATCCTGTACCAGAACCATGGCAATAGTGATAAAAGTGGTAGCCAAATAGAGTGAATAGTCGCGATGATAATTCAGGGGATGAAAAAGAGGAGCATTGACAAGAAAAGTCTTAGTGCATCGAAATATTTTTGGGCAATCTCATCCCAGAGGAACTAGACTCCTTGCTTAAGAAATCGTGTGAAACCTTTGGCTACTTCAACATAGGTCGATATTAAATGGCGCAGGAAATTAGCTTTCCCTTGCAAACTCTACAACTGATGTAAAGAGGAAGGGGAGGGGAGATTAACAATATCTTCAAACTTAAGAGGATTGAGACAAATTTCGTCTTTAGAAACAGCAAACCCAAGGTGTTTTCTAGAATCGACGTAGAAGACACATTTATGCGGATTAATCCGAATTTTGTAGCGTCTACAGCGAAGAAATATTTGACGAAGGTGATCCAGGTGATCCTTATGCTTAGAGGAATGAGTCGGAAGGTCATCCAGGTAAGGTTCAAAAATGTGCTTAATATCGTGAAAATCAAATGACATTGCTCGTTGGAATGTGGCACCAACATTCTTAAGGCCAAAATGGAGCTTCTTGTATGCGAAGGTGCCCCATGGACAGATGAAGGCGGTCTTATGTTGATTAGTCGGTAGGATACTGATCTGGCTGTAACCAGAGAACCCATCCATAAGGGAAATGATCTCACGCCTAGCACATTCGTCGATGATCTGGTCTATGAAGGGAGTGGGATAGTTGTCCTTAGGACAAGCACGATTGATGTCGCGATAATCCACACAGACTCGAATAGTACCCTAATTTTTATGCACAGGGACGATGTTAGAGACCCAATCTGTCAATGGGATTGGATAAATGAAGCTTGCTTTGAGAATTTTTTTGACTTCTCCCTTTATGGTAGCTTCCTTTATAGGGTGCACGGGACAAAGGCATTGGTGAACAGGTTTCGCATCAGGGTAAGTAAGGATCTCGTGCGTGACTATACTCGGATCAATGTCGTGCATTTCCTTGTATGACCAAGCAAAAATGTCTCGAAACTCTTGGAAGAGACTAGTATAGACCTTGATCTCATTAGGAGAATAGGTCACCCCCATATGGATGTTCTCGAAAACTCCCAGTTTAATGGAGATTTCAATAGGCATCGTTTGAGTAATGTTGCCCATGTTGCCTTCCACAAAAAAATTTTGTGTCAAGATGGGTGTTTGAAGTGGATGGGAAGGAGCTTAGGAAGAAAATTTCTCAAGCCAAGTAGACATGGCCCCAAGGTTAGGCATTAAGGAGGAACGATGATGAATATAGTCCCAGGGAGGATCCTCTAGAGATGGTTTCCACAATGACTTCATCAGTTGGAAACGTCTCATTCAAGAGATCACGAGAATGTGAAGCACCGAGCCAAGGGGATTTATAATACGTGTTGAGAGACACACTCGAAGGAGTATGATTAGAGAAAGGAGGAGCCGAAGCCAATATAACTTCACAATAATCAATTTATATTGGGCTTAATGGCATCACGTCACCAAACGAATCAACCTGCTCAGGTGAAGGGATGATCCATGGATCAAAATCCCTAGAGATCATACTGACCTCAGCAGTGTTGGGTGGAGGAAGAGAGAAAAGACCCATAAGGGCAGGATCTTTGAAAATTATCGGCCCCACACTTTCATAAGACGTAGGAATACGGTCTACGTATGGAACGTTTCTCTCGGAGGAGGTGGAAGTGAAAAAGGATAATTGATTGAAAATGATGATCTCTCCTTCATGTGGGAACTGAAGAACATGAAAGAGAGTGGACGGAATGCATAGCATGGTGTGAGTCCAACTGCGACCGAGGAGAACATTATAATTGAGCTTGGCATTAGCGACTTCAACCTCAACATTAACTGTTTTTCCTTCCAACGTTATAGGTAAGCTAGTGAGGACATCAAGAGGGTGAGATTCCCTTTCGTCAAAAGCTTCTAAAGCGTTTGGAGACTGGTTAAGGGCCATAGAGACAATGGCTTTCTAACATGCAAAGAACATGATGCAAGTAGATGCACCTTCGTCCACAACCGCTCGATGGATATTCTTACCATTAATCCCAATTAGGATAATCAAAGCAAGTTGGTGAGGGAGACGCAGAATGAAATTTTCCAGATCAAAAGTGATAAGGCTTGAATCGGTGCGGTCCACCCCTCCGATAGTGGATAGCTAAGACTTTCGTTGTGATGGACAAATCTGAAGTACCTCCAACGCAGACATAGCAGACGACGCCTAAGCCAAATCCTCAACAATATTGTAATGTTGAACAGAATGGGTGTTCGGGTTATAGGAGGACTTACAGAGCACGCCTTTAGAAGGTGGTTGTACAACGGGCTCTAGACTGGGCCTTTTAATGTGAAGAAGGCCAGAAGCAGGCAGGGGAGGAGGACCATCTGCAGTCTATTTCCCCACCGCCTGACGCATTTCGGTATAATATTTCGATCTAGTAGAAATATATATGGGTGTGGCACCATTCATCATGAAAAATTAAGAGCCAAAAGGGGTGGAGGACTGAGGTTTCTCCACCACCTGAGTTTGCTGTGATGGGAATGGTTCTTTAAGAATAACCAGAGTTCCTTGAGTGCCTTTGAGCAACTGACTCACCTTGGCCCGTTGTGGACAGTCTTTGGTGTAATGCCCATCATCACATATCAGAAAAGGATACTTCAGTTTATGTTTCAAGCCATCATCAGTATTGGTTTTAGAAGAATCATGTTTTGGGGTATCGGCTTTGGCCTTGCATTTACCCTTTTTCTTACCATTGGAAGCTTTATCTGTCGAGGTGGATTGGACGACATTCACTTCCATGGTATTTCCAGGATTAGGAGGTGGCTGAGAAGAAGTATCGGTGGAAGAATTATATTTTTGCTTCACAGAATTGGGAGAAGGCTTACGAGAAGTCTGAGACACATAACCAATGATACCGTCGACGGATGGTGTCGCTGGTGTTTTGGAAGTCCCAGGTTGTGGAGCATCGGGCAAGAGTTTATAAAGTGTGTCGGATTGAGAGTACACGAGATCAAGGTACTGGGCACAAATGATGGCTTGTTCCTCAGTAACACATGCCCCCATAGCGATGTCCTTAGCAATCAGACCGATAAAACAGGTAGTGAACCAATCAGTCAGAAGTTTATTATGGATCTCAAACTTTATCAAATGATGATTCCACCTCCATTCATGAATATGATCAGAGACATGAGTGGCCCGATCTTGTTTCAAGGATGTTAGGAGGTGCGTTCTAGTTTCATAACGAATCAGTAACTGAAAGTGCATGAGAAATGTCATTGGAAGAGAGTTGAAATCTTGAAAGATTCCACAAGAGAGCTCAATGTACCACTTTGCAGTGACACCAGTGAGAGTCCTTTGGAAAATACGTAAACAGATAGAATCATCAACCCAAGAGTTAGAGGAGCACCATATATGGTATGTCATAACATGTGCCTGGGGTTCTTCTCTAGACTTGCCTTCAAATTTGGGACAATCACCATGAATATTGGTGGGAACCGGGGGCCACTATGGATTATGAAGAATAGTATAATTCATTAACTTTGACACATCAGGCATTTCCAACATAGCATAGAATGGAAATTGCAGATTGAAAGGCATTGCAGGCCTTTAATAGAGACCGATGTTGGGGTTCCAATTAGGTCGGGAGAAATTTTGAGCCCATATGTTCTGTCTTGGAGGATTTTTTCCATAGGGGTTATAATTTTGATAATTATGCACATAAACCAGTTGAGGACCAGGGTACTAATTTTGAGTGAACCACTAAGGTCTAGCTTGAGAAACATATGGATTTTGTTGCGGGATGAAAGCAATGCCTTGGGGCAGACCTTGTACCATCGAAGGTTGACCTTGAGGAATGAAAGGTTGGCCTTGAGGCTGCACATGCTGCCCCTGGGGTGCAGGTTGGCCTAGGTACTGAGATTGAACAGGTTGTGCCTAGGGTGCAGGTTGGCCTGAAGGAAGTGGACCAGGTTGCCCCTGAAAACTAGGTTGATCGGATGGTTGAGATAATCCAAGTTGTCCCTAAAGACTAGGTTGACCCGGCTGATCAGCAAAGGGTTGGCCTTGTTGTACAAGAGATGGGCTTTTCTGAACGTAAGGCTGGTTCAATTTCACAAAAGGTTGTCCCTAAGGTGGGTAGGTTTTCCCTTGAGGAACATAAGGTGCTCCTTGCTGAACATGAGGTTGACTAGTAGGACCGTAGGGTTGTCCCTGTTAGACCGAAGGTTGTCCCTGATAGGGTTGTCCTTCTAGACCATAGGGTTGTCCCTGTTGGTATGTAAACTATTTTGGGCGAACAATAAGTTATGTTGTTTGGACATACAATGGACCTTGCAAAAGAGGCCCATGGTAATAGACATGATTCCCATGTTCATCATAGTATTGCGGTATATTTACTTGAGTCATAATCTGTTGAGAACCCTGAGGGAGGTAATTCTAACGTTCAATAGCCATCATATATTGGTCATATGACAGACCTCCTGGAATAATATTAGAGGAGATAGGCATACTACCAATAGGTTGATGGACTCCCAACACATGTGATTGTGATCCACTGACAACGGGCCCAAAAAACATCGCAGAAGCATTAGGATGCATCCCACGAACAACAGAAGATGACGAAAATGATGGAATCACACTAGTGGATGGTGTGGAGGAATCCATACAAACAGTGCGTTGGGTTGGGATACGCGTAACCATCGTCGAAACACTGGAAATCGAAGAGGATGGACCCGACACAAACGACCCTGTAGAAGGAGCCGCCACACTTGACCATAACGGGTTTTGGTACAAAGATGTAGAACCTAAGATTACCTGACCCAAAGAATGATAACCAACCAGGAGAGATGAAGGTTGGGAGGAAGGCTGAGTCGTCATATAAGGAAAATCCTTAGGAGGGAATTGATATTCTCCCATTGAGAGAAAAGTCTCTTCACCATCAACAGGACTTGAGGCATCCATATCAGATGGATACCTGTCAGGAAATGACAGGTGAGTGGTAGAGGGAAAATCATTGGACAAAGGTGTCACAGGTGAACCCAAGCGTTGAGGGGGATTTTCTCTCAAAAAGAAAAAAGCATCCGGGGGCTTCTAGTTGATGTCAAATGGCTCCTCTGTGGCAGACTGAGGGGTGAGAGGTTTAACGCTTGGGAGGATAGCACATTCAAGGTTCTGAGTCCCAACAGACTGAGGTATCTTAGAAGAAACTCCATGGGGAAGCTCTTCACTACGAGGTAATGAAGAGGACGAAAAAATGGGTGGTTCCGCCACCGTGAATTTATCTCAAAGAGAAGGAGAGAAAAGAGATGATCAATTCGAGGCTTTAAGAACAATTACTAAGGAATCACTCATGAATCGACAAAGAAAATAAATTTAATGGGCATGTGATCATGGGTGATTAATTTTATGACACTGAAACAAAACTCTACCTTTTCATGTTTTAAGAATCGAGAAAAGGACAAAAGGTGGCTCTAGTCACTTTCAGTTTGAACGAGCATGAAAGGACAAGTGCTTGATGATCTTTTCAAATTTTAAAGAGTCATGGAAAGATCAAAATGACTACTTAGGAACTCTATGCAAGGGGGTGTACCAAGCTCCCATGAACTACAATATACACCTTGGTGATCAAATGAAATAGAAATGACCAAGGACTTAACGTACGTGCAGGCAATATCCTCGAATGTTGTGTTCGGTGTATCACGGTTACAGGGTGGTAGATTCGACTTCCTATGGATAAAGGATTGCAACCTATGAGGGTCTCCCTTTATATACGCGATGGTACGAGGAGCACAAGTCCGTACTAGCGATGTCTAATCGCAGATGGCGAGTGACAATAGCTAGGTTTAACGATGCCATATGACGTCACTAGCCTAGACCTCTAAGTGTGAGTGTTAAGTTTCAATGCTTCATTAGGTTGATTGAGTTACTTTTATAGTTTATCTTGAAATTATGTTTAAGTTTCAAGGCCTTATCGAATGTAATATCAAATATCTAGTGCACAACTACATGAGATAAAGAATATCATTTCAATTCGATGAAAAGCTAGCTAAGAGAGGGATAGATGTTCACAACAAACCAGCAATCAATCGAATGCAAGAAGGACACTTTCCTTTATGCTACTAACATAGCCAAAGCAGAAAACGAAATAATTTTCTCTTGTTGTTCACTTTTTAATGAAAATGAAAGCTACTAATACAAAATAGTACTTTTCATTTTCATCCAGAAAAGAAGAATGCAAATTTTTTTCTTTTGTATGAATGAGAAGCAATAATGCAACGTTACACTAAAAGGACAAAACAGACACTAGCTTAGAGCAACTTCGAATGAAATGATCAAAACACAAAGAGACCAATCCAAAGTGAATGTAAAACAAACTCAAACCAGACATGCATTTCTTCACGCAGAAAAAGGACTTTCCGATCGACTCAATGAGCAATGTGATCTATGCTTAGGGCGATAGATGGAGGGTCAAACAAACACTAGAGTGACAGTTCGACAATCCTACAACACGTAGAATCGAAAGAAAAGACCAAGTAATTAGACAACAAGATGAAAATATGAATGACTAAACTGACTCATACACAGCTCAAAGACTCAATGAACATGTGACCGAACAAACAATCAAAGACACCTAGAAATCCTAGGATGAAAAATCCACAATGATCATATGAGAGATAATCAACCAAAATGAACAAGACAGGGAAATAAAAAACCAATCCAAGTGGATTAATCTAGGGATAAAAAAACAATCCAGAGGGTAAGATACACTGGAAACTCAGACCAGAAGCCTAAAAACCAAACCTATAGTAATTGGCACGACTGTTGAGTAGTAATCCGCATTGAACAGGGAAAATTGCACCCGTGCAAAAGGAAACCCACGCCAATCGGTGTGACTATCGAGAAAACAATGGCGCCAAGTAAGAAAACCAAAGAAATTATAAAATGAAGCTGTGGAAAAACCATGCTTATCACTCTGAGGATAGGTAAAGTGGCTTGAAACAGTCAGAAAAGCAAAGCCAAGCAGAGAAATGACAATACAACCAAAGTTGGACAGACAAGCAAAACTTCAAAACGAACGATGAGAGCCGACATACACACTACCTCCATAGTAGATTCGCCAACTTGTTGAGCAGTCAAATCCCCTCTACGAATGGAGGCGATCCCTCTTGCCCTAAGGTGTGTCTAGCAACAAGGTAACATGCTGAATTCCTAAATTCCTAAATTATAAATGAAATATGGACTGGAACAGATATCCTACCTCAATCCAATGCTTTTATCATGGCACATAGCAGCGATCCTTCGATCTTTGTCTTCAGGCCTTATGCTCCATTGGTGACGATGTCCATGCACCTGAACAAATATCAAAACAAATGATGACAACGTACAAGAATATACATTCATAGACAGCTATTCAACTAGTCAAGGAGATTTAAACACTTTGGATATAAATGGAAACAAAGTTGGAACCAGAAACCAGTCGTGTAATATTGATATATCAAAAAGAAGTTTACAACCTTATGCCTTGACGTTGTAGATCTCCTTTGACTGGTTCAGTCGAGCACGTCTCAAGAATTCATTCATTGTTCGACTCAATGAGGCAATGGGCTTAAACTCTCTCTCAACAATGGATTCTTCTCTACTCTCTTCAACACACTAGCTATAACTAATGACTGTTCAGCTAGCTAAATCAATGCGAGGAAGAAGAATTTATAGGAGAGGAGGAGGAGGTTTTGGGATCCACATAAGGTGGAGGAGAGGTCTATCCCTTTGGGGAGTTGCACATTTGTAGGAACTAATAGGCCAAAGGGAGAAACTCGACTTGATCCAGTCAAACAAACCATCATGACTCCGCTCACGAAGCTGTTAAACCATAGAAGCTTCATTTATATTTTAAAAAACTTTCCAAAAGAAGCTCGATGCAAGTGCCCTTTTGAGAAAGAGTTCCCATCGGCACGAGGCTCAATGTTAATTTGTTCATGGGTGCAAGGACACAAATACCTACTAGCGCCGACCCAAAAGCATAGGTTTATGAAGGTCTGCTTGAGAAATGATCAACATAGATTATATTCCTGGCATGTCAAAGGGTGCAATGATATTTATAGAAATGTATGACTATTCACAGAGGTCACTAAAACAATCCTCCAATGTTCGGGATGGGGATTGCAGTGACGATGACAAAATACTATGTAACACCCCCACATGTGCATTCAAACCTCAATGATCGACCCAAGAGGTTGATGGTAAAATGTAGGCATCATCTCTAGAAACCTCTCCAAAAATAAACAACAAGCTCTGAAGCAAAAGGGAAGGTTGACCTCCCATGTCTCAATGCATGAAATCTATCTAAAGCCATACAAAACTGACTAAAAAAATGGCAGACCATATGATACAACATGGCACCTGAATCAAAGAATCAACATAATACAAAGAGGGAAAATAATGCGCTACCCATCACAAATAGAGTGTGCAGTGGTGGTTACTAATAACGGGAGGCACCTAGCCTCCTTTACAAAAAAAGAGGAAATGCGTATCTGTCCCCCAGGCACCTGAAAATATGTTGGATGTATTACATGAGGCCCTACATATCTTTGAGTGTAGGTAAACTAAGTCTCAGTTGAAACCCCATGGGGGACATCAGGGAACTATGGAAAATCTTCCCCTCTCATGGATAGGCCAGTGATAAAGTATATTTCCTCCTTAAAGGGCCTATACCATGCCCGAGGAATGACATGGAAAACCTTCTCTTGGGCACTCCATCAATGAATTAGACGTTCCAATAAGACAGAGTGTGCCTTGAATGATGTAGTCTCCTCATAGAAATTGAGGAGGCCTACATTCCTTAAGAGCACTCAGGTCACTACATTAATAGGGTGAGGGTATAAATCCATCTCCCTCTCTCTAGCCTCCCATGTTCAGACCATATTGTATGGGTCCGTCTACTGCTCCTTCTCTTGCTACTAACGTATCTACTACATGATTGAAAGATAAAATGCATCATCCCCATACATAAAATACAATTTTTTTTTATTAAATGATACATGTTTTCATAAATATGGAAACATTAATTTCAATTTAAAAAAAAATTCATTGGTGCACTCAAAACACATTCATGCATAGTCCCCGGTGTGCTATCAAACATAACCACACTGATCTCAGTGTACACATAATTATGATACATCGTTGTTGGTTCAAAAATTAAAAATTTCATTGCAGTGCATCACAATTATGCACCAATGCATACATATAACCTTTTTGCATCCGTACGAAACGTACAGGTTATCGAATGCACCAAGCTATAGCTCTATTTTAAAATTTTATTTATACGGTGCATTTGGTAAATTTAAACACACCGGGAGTAACACACCGACGTAAAATTTATCAATTTCCCAGTGCATTTTCATTTAAGAAACACATTGTAACAATTGTGATTTGTTATCTTCACGCACCGAAATGCGGTGCACCCTATAAATTTATAGGGTGCACCGCTATTGATGTGAACCAAACATATCGAGTGCACCATGTAGGGAATTTTTTTTTTTCAAAAACAATGGAAAATTTAAGCTAATTTTCAATTCTAATCTGCTAAAAATTAAAATTAGAGAGAAACATAAACATTACTTATAAATTTGGTCGCTGGGGAGGTATTTTTGACATGTAATGGAGAAAAAAAAATTAGCACATTTTAAAAAAAATGGAAAGTGAGGCTGAGCATGGTACAGAAGGATGGTGAGAAAGAGAAGCACCGACGTTAGGGCACTTGCATGAGGAAAGAGTGGCATTGGTCCTTAAAATATCTCCAAAACTGTAGATGGTAAAAATGAAAGTTACAGTCGAGAGGTTTTTTTTATTTAACCCTCCTCTGGCGCGTTAATATAGCCACATCAGTACATAATAGATCCAAGAGCACCACATCCTTTTTTAAATGAAAAAATATATCACGATGATTTTGTTAAGACACCCCAGGGATTTCTAATACAAGTACAGTATCGGTGCTTTTCTTGACTATAACACTACTTTATTTTTAAAAATTAAAAACTGCCTAGCAGTTCTCTTGAGGAGATGCCCTAGGGCGTTTTAATATTTTTACCACGCCAGTGCATTGTTGGAAAATTGCACCACATTTTTTTGAAATTTTAAAAATATGGCAGTGCTCCTTCATGGTATGCACTAGGTCATTTTACTACATGAATGGCGCTGGGTGCTATCGATTATTAAAGCACTGGTGCATTGTGTTATTTAGTGCACCCTGTTTTTTTATTTTATAAAAATAGTTTTTTCCACGGTGCACCATGTTCTATGTGGCACTAATGCTTGTATGGATAGTAAAGCACTAGTGAAATTGTATATTGTAGATGCACCGTCCAAGAAACATTTTCTTAAGCATCTGCTCGCCCACCTTCGCTACAAACATATTTTTGGGCTATTTTTATAGGGGCTTTCGCAAAAACCTCCGCTAGAAGGTCTTTTTCTTGTAGTGATACCACCACATAATATCAACCCCAAAAATCATTTAATGTCAACCTAGGAAATTTTAATGTCCTTACCAAAATTTTTATAGGGCCCCTACCCCTATAAAATTTACTTTATGAAATTGGCTTAAATTATACTATAACTACCAAAATGTGCACTTTTTGTAGCTAATTTGAATTTTTGCAGCCAAATCCAAAGTTCTGCAGGTTTGTACATGTTATAAAATAACCAAATCACATGAGTAGTTTCCAAATGTCATCAATATGGAGATCCACCTATTGGTTACAAATGGAGTCTCATGGGATAAGTGTATCTCATCGATCAACCCTGTGGTCAATGTGATCATGGCATACCTATTTTGTGTAGAGTATCAAGTGTACGCTTCTACAATAAAATGAGCAAGATTTGAAGACCATTCTGAAATTTATGATGTGTAAATAATGTCTTCTCATGATTCACTCCTTCAGTATCAAATCATGAGAAGAGAAATTCCTATTTTGATTCAAAAACTTTGATATCAATTTCAGTTCTAGTTTCCTAACAGTAATTCCTCAAGTAGTTTAAATTTGTAAACATTATAAAAACACCTCTTCTTGGGAGCGAAGGAAATTAAGTTCAGAATTGTTACTATTATCATTTTCTATTGTGAAGAATATTCTTTTACGTTTTAATTAATACAAGCTCTGTTCATGGCATATCCATGATTGTGTTGGAAAATCAAGTCTTGTGATCTGAGTTTTTAAACACCTCGCACTCATCAGGAGCCCCCCCTGAGGATGTGTGAGAATAGTATAGATTCCATTTGTCTCATTGATTTAATTTATGTAATATTCCAAAATGGAAATAGCAGCAATTCAAGACATAATAATGTAAAACACAGCAACTATGAACATGTCATAAGAGGGATCAATATGCAACCATCATTTTATTCAGATATCAACAACAATATACAAAAATATCTTGAGGGTCAAGCCACTCAAGCAATAATAACAAGCCTCCCATGATCATATCAATAAGCACATGAGTTGCTGCTACTATATAGAATGTCGAAAAGCAGTGACAACATTTTCTATATCAGTGTAGCTGCTTCTATAAACATACATTAATGGAATATAGCCAATAGATACAAAATAAATGCCTAAAAGGAAGATATGGGCTCTAATACATGATTTCTAGCCAACCCAGAAAAGATTGCTAGAAATACCAAAAAATATACAATGTGACAAATAACCCTAGGGTTGATATGTCACTGCAATCTGGAACTAAATAGAATGAGGCTATGACAGATCTGAAATGATAATTTCCTCATCCAATGGTATTTCTCAATAGAAGGTTGATCCCTCTATTCAGAAATAGACCCTCCTGATGAGCTCAATGAACCCTCTTAGCAACTGCCACTAAAAATAACGCATATCTGGACTGAAACTGCGCTGTGAGGGATGCTAGATGGTTGGAATGATGCCAAAAATATATAAATATGCCCAGGGTCCCTCCTTTCTGATCCTCCAATGGATAGGATACCTCTCCATTGAAAAATAAGCCCAGAATTGGCTCTATGTGATCCTCCTTTGTTGCACCCTGCAACACAACCTAGCTCTAAATAGAAATTGCACTGCAGCTAAAGGAGGTAGCTTGGCCAGAATATCAGAATGAGGAAATTCAGTCCAATGAACCTCTCCTTACTTGAGGATGAGGTAGGGATTCTTGATCAGGAACACCCTTGTGATAAATAGCACAACAAACCCCGCTAAATAGTTAAAGGATGCAAAGTCTAAATAGACAAATATCAAAATAATAATCCAAAACATGAATAAAAATGGTTTCCATCCCCTCCATATATAGTGTGTGAGCCTTCTCACATTGGGTCTCATCCATAAATTCCACTAATCTCATGCAAGTTGTCCTCCACTAAAACTGTGTTGTCTCATCATAAATGCCACTCCTCCATGACAACGTTGTTGATTTGGTCAAAGTTGACCTATTCAACAAGTATCCCTTCCAATTCACACCCAAAGGTGCTTAATCTAGTTTCTTATTCTTCCTCCTTTCACATTAGGAGTGTTATTATTCCTCCTAAATATATTTATGGGCCTCCCCACCCATTTATTCACCTACCTAGTGACAAAATGATCTATAATATTCCATTTAGCTAAAAGCTAAATTTTAGGAATATTACAATCCTCCCCTCCAAAATGTTGCTTGCCCTCAAGAAACTGTAAAGGTGGAGCAAAATTATCCTCTCATCCTCTTGTGGCCTCCTCATCAAATAGTCTCCACCATTGCTTCAAATATTCTACAACAATTCTGCCTCACAATGGTTCCTCCCAAGTGTGCAAGTTGTCCTTTGGTGGAAAAACCAAATGGCTCTCATCATGAGAAAATGGACGGTCTATATGGAAACCTTCTTCCTGTCCAATGGAATCCTCAAGGTAGGAGTGATGAAAAACATAGGGGATCTCATTCCCAATGAGAGACTCCCATACTCATTCTATCATCCAAATGAAATGAGCCATCCTATGTAGCTCATCAAAGAAATCCTCAACCCCCGGTTCATGCAATGTATTGGGGCTATATGGAGAGATTATATTTTTCCACCCATGTTGTTTCTCTCTCCATTTATGATTTGTATGGGGCTGCTACTGATCTTGGGCTGAAATATTATGGTCTCCAAGATTATGGTCTCCAATAATGTCCCAAGTCACCCCACCAATCAAAACATCCATGAAGTGCCTCTCCCAAGAACTCAAGTTCTCCAAATGGCTCCTCCCACATGAAGACAAGATATGTAGTGTGGCAATAATGGCTTGCCCATTGTTTCTCCTAAAACATGCAACATATGAAGTATGGATAATCATACTCCCAATGGGCACCTCTAGCTCTTGTGCCATCCTCCCAACAAAGCTTCCCATAAGAATAAGAACATCATCATTATATGGAAGCAAAAACAAATAAAAACAAGTTTCCATATGAAAACCGGGAGGTGGATCATAGTCCCACGTGTGGAACCAGCACAGTTCATCCCTTTCCTGCCTCAAAAAAAATTATAACAAGTGTCTTTTCAGCCACTTGTTTCCTGCCACAATCATCCTACAAGATGGGATCATAAAATTAAAATTTGGTGCCAATGGTGCACACCAAGAATCATGTGGCATCTCCCACAAGCCACCAATAGAATGGCCAACATCAATGCTGCAAATGGCCTCAAGTACATCATAATACAACATACAAGAAGGAATGATCCTCCTTGGTACAATATGTTGCTCACAAAAAGTAAAGGAGTACAAATCATAATGCATAAATGTACATCCTCTACTATGTACTTTGGTCATTGAGCTTAAATGGCTCAACTAAAAATTCTCCCTCACTCTCAATGAGTAGGGAAGTGGTTGTGAAAACCTATCCATCATCATCCGGGCTATGCATCTCTCCATATGTTGATATACATCCTGCTGGATGCCCTCCCAAGTGAACTCCTCCATCAAGGAATGATATGCATCAGTGCATAAAAAGGAGTCCACATGTGCTGCATGTAACAGTGTCTCCTTGAGCTCAGAAGCTCTAGTCAAGAAGACTCTGCCATAATAATAGATGACCCCATCATTCACCATGTATCTATCATCTCCCTCCGGGTCATCAAGAATCATGCAAGCACCAAGATCCTTGGAGTACTCTACCAAGAGTTGAGACCTCCAATAAGGATCAATCCTCCTAACAGACAGCGCTGAAGATCTGAAATGTGAATATCCCCATGCTATTGTCTTTTCTTGTGACATCCCTCATGAAAAATTCATCCTCCAAAGTGTTTCCATGCCCATCATGCAGCTACTCTTGCTCAAGTAGAAGTGGTGGCCTTTGGATGTTGGCCTCCCATGAGAAGCTACCATCCAAAAAGGACCTCGTGATCTTGGCTAATGTAAGTATGAGTGGCCTCCATCTACTCCAATATATGGAGGATTCCTTCCTCAAGGGAAGTACCCTCTGTTTCCCCAAATCCATGGAGAAGCTTCCTTGCACCATGGTGGTGCCATCTTCCATCACTGTAGCAACTTCTGTCAGTGCAGAATATGTAGTGAGAGTGGGTAATGCTAGAAATGGGAGAGTGTATTCCTCCTCCTTGAGTCTATCCCAGACTCTCTGCGCTGTACTAAACCCCTCCAAGGTATTCACCCCTCTAGGATCTAAGAGTGGTGAACCAAATGGTAAGATGTCTCTCACCAACTCTAGATCTGGTGGCCTCCCAGGTGGAATGCCCCCATGTAGTGAGACATCAAGATCTAAAGCAGACTGTATATATGAGTGGACTGATTTTTCCCTCCTTTCACTGTGAAATACAGTCTCCTTATTCTGTGCAGAAACCTCCTGAAATAGATAAGGGTGAATGATTATCATCCCTTGATGTTGATCCTTCTTTTCTTCTTCTCCTTCCATCTGCAAAGTCTCGCAATCCACAAAAACTGATACATGCTGCTCTGGGATTGTGTTTTGGTCCCCACATGTTAGACCATTTTGAACTCCTTGCAAGGACACAAGGGCTTCTCTAATGGAAGCAATGGCTCCCATTCCACCTCCATGTGGTGATGGATCTTCTCCTGATGGTACAACATTGTTAGCTCTTCTTTTCTCACCCTCTTCATCAATATTTGAGAATGCCTCATCATCAATGAGAGACCTTAGATCTTGGTCTTCCCTTGAAGGAGGAATCTCCATGTCTTCATCTATAGAAGAGGGCTCTTCAAGAAGTGGGGATCTTGCCCTTGGAAAGGTATTATGCATGTTTTTATCCCTTTCAATAGAAGTATAGAGTAGAGTTGGTAAAATAGATCCCTCCAACTCATGCAAAGGTTTTGAATCTTTGGGTTCAACAAAAGATGTTTCACAATGTTTAATATCAAATAATTTCACTATCTTCCTAGTGAACCCTGCATAATTATTTACACTTGCATGATGAAATGAAGAAAAACTATAAAACCACCAATCATGGGCCACACCGTTAAGGTGCAGCGCTGCTACTCTAATGGCCTCCTTTTCTGAGACTTGGTGTAGCTGAAAATAGGAATCTAGCTCCTTCACCCAAGCCTTGGCTGTGCACTTTGATGATCCATCAAAGTTAGGTAGAACGATTCTACCTCTCTTACTTCTGTTATGGTTGTTGGATCTTCTATATTCCTTGAGTTGGAAAAACTCTTGGAAGTCCAAGTGCTCTTTGAATCTCTAAGATTGAGACTCATACTCCTGAAGATAGTCACTCAAGGTCTCCTCCTTTGGTGCATCTTCTTCGTCCATTTCTCTTGCAGTGAATGTGGGAAATAAATTGCGCTGTAGTTCTACATGTGTGGTTGAATTCTCACACCCATCATGTGAATATTTAGGGCTTGCTTCACTTTCAAACCCTCTTGGAAATTTTCTACACCTCTCCCTTTTCATCTCCTTGATATCTTTCTTGATATTTTTCACAGTTTGAAAGAAAAGTTGGGAGAGCCTCTCTTCCTTCATTCCTCCAAATAATCGAGTCATGCCTTTTTTTCTTCTGTAAAACTTCTCCTTTATATGAGAATCTTCTCCTCATAATGGCATAATGTCTTGAATGCATAGGCTGAGCCAAGATTATGCTCTAATACCACTGTAATATTCCAAAATGGAAATTGCAGCAATAAAAGACAAAATAATGTAAAACACAACAACTATGAACATATCATAAGAGGGATCAATATTCAGCCATCATTTTATTCAGATATCAGCAGCAATATACAAAAATATCTTGAAGGTCAAGCCACTCAAGCAATAAGAACAAGCCTCCCATGATCATATCAATAAGCACATGAGTTGATACTACTGTATAGAATGCCAGAAAGTAGTGTTAGTGTTGTCTATTTCAGTGTAGATGCTGTTGTAAACATAAATTAACGGAATATAGCTGATAGATACAAAATAAATGCCCAGAAAGGAAGATATGGGCTCTAATACATGATTTCTAGACAACCCAGAAAAGATTGCTAGAAATACCAAAAAATATACAACGTGACAAATAACGCTAGGGTTGATATGTCACTGCAATCTAGAATTGAATAGAATGATTCTATGACAGATCTAAAATTATAATTTCCTCCTCCAATGGTATTTCTCAATAGAAGGATGATCCCTCTATTCAGAAATAGACCCTCCTTATGAGCTCAATGAACCCTCTCAGCAACTGCCACTAAAAATAACGCAAATTTGAACTGAAACTGCACTGTGAGGGATGGTAGATGGTTTTCTTGATGCCAAAAATATATAAATATTCCCAAGGGCCCTCATTTATAATCCTCCAATGGATAGGCTACCTCTCCACTGAAAAACAAGCCCAGAATTGGCTCTATGTGATGCTCCTTTGTTGCACCCTACAACACAACCCAGCTCTAAAAAGAAACTGCACTGTAGCTGAAGGAGGTAGATTGGTCAGAATAATAGAATGAGGAAATGCAATCCAATTAACCTCTCCTTCCTTGAGGATGAGGTAGGGATTCTCGATCAGGAACACCCTTGTGCTAAACAGCACAACAAACCCAGCTAAACAGTGAAAGGATGTAAAGTCTAAATAGACCAATATCAAAATAATAATCCAAAACATGAATAACAATGGTTGCCATCCCCTCCATATATAGTGTGTGAGCCTTCTCACATTGGGTCCCATCCATAAATTCCACTAAGCTCATGCAAGTTTTCCTCCACTAAAACTGCGTTGTCTCATCATAAATGCCACTCCTCCATGACAATGTTGTTGATTTGGTCAAAGTTGACCTATTCAACATGTATCCCCTCCAATTCACTCCCAAAGGTGCTTAATCCAACTAATTATTCTTCCTCCTTTTACATTAGGAGTGTTATTATTCCTCCTAAGGAGATTTATGGGCCTCCCCACCCATTTATTCACCTACCTAGCGATAAAATGATATATAATATTCCATTTAGCTAAAAGCTAAATTTTAGGAATATTACAATTTCTTTATGCTTTGAAACTAGATTAAAGTCCGCTTCATTTAGTTTCCAGTTCATTTAGAATCTCTATTTCATTTTATTGCTCTTTTTCTAATTATATTTTTTCTCATTCACCTTTATTTCTCTAAAGGTCAAGCGCTTGATAAAAGACCAAAAACACCAAAATGATTTACTTTAATTATATTTTCTATATTAGCCTTATATTTATTCTTGATAGGTTATGACTGGCTTTGATTCAATATGCACACACTAGTAATCTCTTAAGGCTTCCTACACTTTAATTACTCTTTGTTCATGCTTTCTAGAACAATTTCAATTCCAAAGTCTTGTAGATTTTATATTAACTTTTCTTTCACAATTTGATAGTTTAGATTTCATTTAAAGTCTGGTACATTAAATTTGTTTCAAGCTTCATAGATTAAAATTAGAATAGATTCATAAATATATTTTCTTCAAAGTTTCATAGAATAGATTTATTTTCCAATTAATATAGTTTAGGTACCAATTCCAAATACAATAGGGTAAATTTATCTTTTGAAGTTCAATAGAATAAGATTTCATTTCCTTGTTCAATAGAATTTTGAAGCTTTCACATTAGCATAGTTTGCTTTGAAATCATTTAATTTTCATGTCTTCAATTTTGTAATTCACTTTGGTCATTGAGAAATAACATGTGAGTGTGCTTACTAAAGATCATGTCATAAGTAGGCTTGATTTTTCATTTTGAAACTAGAGTATTTTTATTTCAATCAAAAGTTGATCTAGCATATACGATGCACATATACTTCGCAAGTTCATGAACCTTGGATTGATAATTTAATGTAAGTAATTTAACCATCAATTAAATTACTCGATATTTTTGGCATTGTTGCTATGGAAGTACACATAGGTGTTCACTTTTAATCAATATTTTTGGCATTTTTGCCAGGGAAGTACACATAGGTGTTCACTTTTAATCTAGGATTCCATTTCATTCACACAACTTTGTTTAGAAAAAGCAGTAAGATGAAAGGTAAGAACCTGCACATCATGATTGTGGGGTTATTTCTAAACTAAGTTTGTCGCAAATTTTATTTCATCATACTTGCATCCATTCTTTAGATAAATAATTAATTCATATTAAAATCATTTACGATGCATGTATAGAGAACGAGATTATAGTGGTATATTTGTAAGTAAAGGATGTAGTTCAATTCCAACATCACCAAACACCCCCACTAGACCACATAGTGCCACACCACCTTCTGATACACACATTCCATCATTTACAGGTAGAAGAAGGCTTATTGAAGTTCATAGGTCAAAAATTAAACCTAGGGAATCACCAACGTCATCCACCAAAGTTGTGGTAGAAGAACCTACATCCCCAACTGAAGGAGTCATATTTATTTCTTCAACAGGTGAAAAACTCATTAGACAAGAGTTAGAGGTACATATTGAAGAGGGAGAAGAAGAGGAATTTGTTGAAAACAATCTTATTATAGAACCCTTTATAAGCTCTCGGGAACCCACAATGGCAGATGAAGGGAAAATACATAATGGAGAATGTCCACGAATTAGGGGAGGAAGAGGAGATATGATATTACAAGGATATGGTATAGGTTGTGGTCAAGGTGGAAGAGGGGGAAGAGGAAATTATGGAGGCTTTCATGAACAAAAGGATCCTTTTGGATTCCCTCTTAAGGACATAAATACTACTACCACCATGAAAAAAATCTCCCTATCTATTCTTCGTAATTTTCATTGTATGAGAACTGAGGATCTAGAAAATTTTATTTTTAAGGTATTGTTTAGATCGTATGACTATTTACTTGATACTAAAAAACTGAAATTGTTTCCTGCTATATTAAAATATGAGGCTCTTAAATGGTTCATGGGTCTAGGAAAAAATTCTATAAGGACTTGGGATGATATGAAAATACTTTTCTTAAAAATATAAAAATATTATTGCATACATCATGACCTTAGGGAAGAAGTTTTCAAAATGACCCAAAAGGAGGATGAGAGCCTTGAAGAGTTAGTAGAGAGATTTGCTTATAATGTCAAAAGAGCTAAATTGCATAACTTATGGTTTGACACATTAAAAAATCTCTTATTAAAGTATAAAAGGGATGAATGGATTTATCTTCTTAACCTAATGGATAAAGGAGATGTTTCTCAATTGTCATTTCAAGACATTTGTCAAATACACAAACGCATTTCAAGAGTAAAATCAAAATATCTAAGGAGTTCGAGAGACCCAATTATATCAATGGTAAGAAAATATGCGTCTGGAATAGTAATTAGAGCATAACTTGGTAATTTTCTTGATAATATCAAAATTGACATTGTTGGGAATCTTTGTGAACAACTAGATGTGCTAAGAGTACACAACAAGCAAAACAATAACAATGTTTCTTTGTCTATTTTATGTCCTAGATGTAGGAAGAAACAAACATTACGAGAATGTCCTCTTGAAAGTATTGAAATATGTGTTATATGTGCAGAAAATCACACTACAAAGGAGTTCCCTTCAGTACCTAGACTCAAAAAGCTGGTTTCTAAGAAGAAGCTGGGACAAGTGAAACAAAACCACTTTGTTATGTTTCTCCTAGAAGACCTTCGAAACCTTGACAAATAGATATGGCACAAGATCACAATGCACAATATCAATCTCATGCAAAAACATAAAGTAATTGGAATACACCCTTACCATGGAAAACTTGGCCACCTCAACCACAAAACCCATCTTGGTTACAAGGATGGCAAGGTTCTTATGGTAGGAACTACTAGTATCCTCAAACTTTCCAACAACCATACTCCCAATACTAGCCTCAGTATTATTCTCCACCACAACCACCAAATCTATCCAACCACAGTTTCAACCTCAAATGACTTTGAGTCAATCACTTCCATTACCATCCAATTCATTTCCTCAGAAATATAATTTATTACTCGCACAACCACTCCCCAATCCCAATAATAAAATACCTCAACAAAAATCCATCTATAATGTTGAGGCTCAAAATTTTCAAGCTTGTATGGTAACTCCTCTATATTTAAATGATGTTCAAATTAGATCTGGTCAATTATTGCAAAATAAAACACCCCCAGTAGTCATCCAAGAGTATAAAGAGAATAAAATTCTTAAAAATGAGACATCTCTTGATCAGGAAAAATCCCCTCCAAAGGAATAAATTCTTACACAATTAGAGGAAAATAAAATAAAATAAAATCCTACGATTCCTATAGCTGAACAACCCTTTGTTTCCTTACAAAATCCTCCCTTTCATGAGAGACTTCAAATTCATAAAGGAATGGAGAGACAAATAATTTTACTTGATTATAACAGGTTAGTTGATTTTAAAAAATTGCATCTAAATTCCATTACTTCAGGCTATAAAGGAAATACCCATTTCTGCAAAGAAAATAAAGAAGTTGTGTATCAATAAACCAAGAAGAAAAAGAAAAGACGTTAAAAAAATTCAATTGGTAAAAAATTGCAGATCTTATGGTGGGGAAACCAATAATTGAAAAATAGTTAGTTCCAGGGATCCCCATTGTAAAATACACATCAATGGTACTGAAATTCCATGTAGAAATTTGAATAACTGATATATTATTCACCGAGATTCTCCTGATCACACACTATTTTAGCTTCATGCATAATACAGAATCTCTTCTACCATTGATCATTAATTGCGTAAATAAAATCAATTTCATGCACACATTAAAACCACGAACAATCACACATATGAACACAGTATTTAATGGGAAAGCTTAAAGCTGAAAACCCCAACTATCTGTATTTTATATGTCATGGAGATCATGTAACAATAATAGTACAAAGCTCCTCACAAGCTCTCATGCACACCCTCAATTGCTACACACTATCAAGCTAGATCTAGCAAAACACATGCTCCAATCTTTTGCCACTTGATAGCCAGCCTCTATTGCATTATCAATGCTATGGGATGGCTTCATTAAATAGATAAACCACCTGGCTTGTACTGCGCAATCCTCATGGGCTTCTCCACCTATCTGTGTGTTGCAAATAGCAACTGTATAGTCACAACCGATAGTTAACCTGCTCTTTCACCTATTTCTGCACTGGTCTCCACTGAAACTGTCCATGCACTGAAGTTAACTGATGCATTCTTTAGTTGATTAATGAGTTTATAATTAGTGAATTAATTAATAATTAATTCACACCACTCTCACTAATTGTATCAATTAGTTAAACTGAATACAAATAGCTCAACGATGTTTAGATTAGTTAAACTGAATACAACTCCACTAACTTCCTCAATCAACTCCACCAAAGTCTGTCACATGAGTTCTAACTAAAGTCTTCATGCAATCACTGGGTTACAACTCCTCAGGACATGAATTCCTTCGAAGGCTCTCGTGCCACATCCGTGCACTTAACCGAAGTGCTCCAAGAGAATAAGAGAATGTTTATAGTCCAAATATTATTAAGAGCTAATAATATTAGACATATCTATTTTTAGATCGAAATCTAAAATAGATTCCGCCCAATATGTATAAAAATAGAAGACCATCTATTTTTTCCAACTTGATCAACCATCCAAAAATAGCATCCCGCAACTCATAGAACATGATCCATATGTCTAAAAATAGACATAGTCTAAAAATAGACTTTGTGCCAAAAATAGCTCCGTGAGTTCACTTAGTGAAGGCGACTTCTTTCCACCAAGCTCATCATCTTGTTGCAATCTCAACACTCCCTCTCAACAAGATAAGGATTATCTTCCACCCCTATCCTACCTCTGTGGTATTCGAATTCGCTCCTGGTGAGCGCCTTCGTCAAGATATCAACATCCTGATCCTCCGTGGGAATTTATGAAAGTAACATGATCTTCCGCCGCACACAATCTCTGATATGATGATACTGGATGTCAATGTGTTTAGATCTATCATGAAATACTGGATTAACCGAGAGTTTGATGCAACTCTGATTATCACAATATATCACAGTAGGATCTAAGTGTGAACCGAACAACCCAACCAGGATCTTCCTCATCCATATAGCCTCGCATGCAGCCAAACTCGCTGCCATATACTCGGCCTCCGCTGAACTGAGTGCCACGGATCTCTGCTTCCTGTTGTCGTACTCAAGAAATGTTGTTGACCTGATAATCGAAACTTCCGTATGTGTGCTCTTGCGTCCGTTGGGCTCCCGCCCAATCTGCATCCGTGAAGCCACACAGCTTCACCTCATCCGACTGTCTGTACCATAATCCATATCCTGATGTGCCTCTGAGATATCTCAATACATGCTTTCCTGCCTTCCAGAAGAGCTTGGTTGGCTTAACCATAGCTTGTGAAAGCTGGTTAATAGCATAGCATATGTCGGGTCGTGTATTGACCAGATACATAAGCGACCCCACCATCTGTCGATAAACAGTGGCATCCACTACCTCTGCCGAAGTAGCATCCTCCTTCCTCCATCCACCAGGAAGAGGAGTATCAATAGGCTTGCAGCCATGCATGTTGAACTTCTCCAGTATCTCCCGGGCATACTTACCTTGAGAAACAAACAGTCCACCACTGTGCTGCCAAATTTCCAATCCTATGAAATAATGAAGGAGGCCCAAGTCCTTCATCTCAAACTCCTTTGCAAGATCAGCCTTGCATGATTGTATCAACAGTTCATCACCTGTCAAAATCAAATCATCTACATAAAGTACAATGATTAGCAACTTACCCTCCCCCACAATCTGGTATAGGTTCGGAACCGCCTCACTCTTGGAGAATCCAAGTCCGGTGAAATAACTATCTATCTGTGTGTACCAAGCACGAGGTGCTTGTTTCAACCCATACAGCGCTCTCTTGAGCCTGCACACATGCGACTCGCTGTTGAAGATATCGAAACCTTCGGGCTGCTCTATGTACACCTCCTCCTTAATGACTCCATTAAGGAACGTAGTCTTCACATCCATCTAATGAATGTGCCACCCCATCTGCGCTGAGAGAGCAAGAATCATTCGTATGGAAGAATACCTTGCAACAAGTTCAAAGGTCTCCTCATAATCGATCCCCTCAATCTTTGAAAAGCCTCGGGAAAAAAATCTTGCCTTGTACTTCTCCACACTCCCGTCAGCTTCCTGCTTCACTTTGTAGATCCATCTCGAACCCACCACTGATTTCCCCTCCGGCCTCGGGACAATCTCCCATGCACTGTTTCTGACAATCGAATCATACTCTTCCACCATGGCATCTACCCATGCGGGGTCCTCCACAGCTTCCTCGAAAGAGGATGGCTCTGTCACAATACACTTGCTCATAAGACCCATGTATCCAATATACCGGTCAGGTGACTGTCTCTGTCTGCGCTGTGATGTAGGTGCTCCTACAACCTTCTCTACATCTTGAGCCAGTCGCTTAGCTTCTGTAGTGCGCTTCCGCCCTCTGATGGTTGGCGATGCTTGAGTGGTCTCTTCCACTCCATGAACCTCATCCTGTGGCTGATCCACATCCTGAGACTCATCCTTAGGAACTAATAGCTCCTCATCTGCATGCAAGTGTAGCTCCCTCTCAAGCGAACACTTCATGGCTTTCTCCTCATGAAATTTGATATCCGTTTCGCACAAATCGTACCACACTATCTAGAAAATACACATGATAGTTGTGGGGCGTATCGTTGTACCCCACAAATATCCCAACCTCTCACGTTCCAACTTCTTCCCCGGCATCTTGTCACATGAATGCAAATGTGAACCAAAATCCTCAAATGGAAATATTAGCCTCTTACTGTAAAAATGCCTCCTCGGGTGTACTCATGCCAAGTATCCTGTGTGGACAATGGTTCTGCACATATACTACAGTATTGCATGCCTCAGCCCACAAGTTTATGGGAAGGCCTTGATCATGCAACATCGCCTATGCAACACGCACGGTCGTTCTGTTCTTCCACTCAGCAACCCCATTCTGCTATGGGTTATGAGGTGCTATGAGCTCTCTTCGAATTCCTTCTACGCTACAAAAGTCCTTGAATTCGCCAGAGATGAATTCACCACCATTGTCGCTCCTAAGAGCTTCCTTCACCGTTTTCCCCCGATTCTTTCTCCACCAGCGCCTTGAACTCACAGAACTTTGAGTATGTCTCGTTCTTCTTCTGCATGAAGAAGATCCAACACTTCCGAGAAAAATCATCAACAAAGATCACATAGTACCTGTGCTTTGCTGTCGAAGCTACTGAGAAAGGTCCACACACGTCTGTGTGAATTCTCTCAAGGATCGTTGTGGCGTGACTATCCTTCTCGTGAAAGGTGGCTTTCACAAATTTTCCCAAGGTACACCCCTTGCACTGATCTGACTGCGCAAGAGTGCCCTTAGGAAGCCCAGTAGAAATCTGCTGCAGTATCTTCAAAGCTCCATGGTGAAGGTGGCCCAATCTCCGGTGCCACAACTCGCCATCATCCCGCCTCACCACTCCTTCCGCCTTGCATGCCATTACCGTACGCCCATCTACTCGCAATTGACAAGGTTCTTAACTCGAACCCCTATCCCCGAGTCTCACCAGTTCTCATCACAGAAATCATTTCCCTCGCTAAAGACAACATCATATCCCTTGTCTTCTAACATCGCCACAGAGATAAGATTCTTCTTCAATCCTAGAACATGCATCACTTCCTTCAATACGAAGGGTTTACCAGACTCCCTCTCAAAGGAAATGGTACCAATACCGGTTGCACTGTATCTACCATCATCGCCCATATCGATGTGCACTCCAAAATATTTCTCATCCAGATCAGTAAACAAATCTCGATCTCCTGTCATGTGAAAATACACACCACTATCAAGAAACCACACTGAACCCATCACACTTGAGACCAAGCATGCGATCAGTGAAAAATCCAGCTCAAACTGCGAGGCTAAGGCCTCTCCAGCTGCAGTCCCAGCAACCTGCTTATTTTTCTTCTTCTGTGGACAATTAGTGGTGTAATGTCCGTGTTGGTGACAGTGAAAGCACTTCACCTTGGACATGTCCTGCTTCTTGCCTTTCACACCAGATTGAGAATATTTCTTGCTCTTCCCCTTCTTTGCTTTGGCAGCCAAAGTGAAATTCTCTTCATCATATTTCTTTGATGAAGATCCGTCCCTGGTACTTCACCTTATCTCCTCTTGCACAAGATCTGACCAAAGTCGCTCCCATCCTGGAAATTTCTCCCGACCATTGACAGAGTCCTGATAGGAATGCCAGCTCTTCGGAAGCCCAAGGAGAGCCAAGCTCACCAAGTCCTCGTCATCAACAGTAACCCCCACACTTCCCAGCTCATCCCTGCATTGGATTAACTTCATGAGGTACTTGGGCATACTGTCGCCTTTCTCCATTTTTATGTTCCTGAGTTTATCCTTGAGCACCGACTTCCTCTAGTCACTCTTGCTTTGAAATAAATCTGTCAAAGCTTTCCACATTAAGAATGGAGAAGATTTACCTTGAAGGCTGGACACTATGTGATCCTTCACACCTTCCAACAGAATCCTTCAACACTTTGTTTTCTTCTTTTCCCATGCGTCAAGTACGACAACATCACTAGAAGTAGGTTTTGGAACTTCTGCATCTATGAACTCCTTCAACCCATTATCATCCAGCACCGCCTCCATCCTATCCTTCCATGCAATATAATTCGAGCTTCCCTCCAGGGCATACTCAAATCGCAATTCGTTGAAAAACAGCTCAACTTCGACACCAAGAAAACACTACTGCTAATTCGAATTCCACCAACACAAAACTCAATCGCTTCAATGTTTTGCAATTGCTCCAATGATCAATATCGCTCGATACCATGTAGAAATTTGAATAACCGATATATTATTCACCGAGAGATTCTCCCGATCATACACTATTTTAGCTTCATGAATAATAATCTCTTCTACCATTGATCATTAATTATGGAAATAAAATCAATTTCATGCATACATTAAAACCACAAACAATCACACATATGAACACAATATTTAATGGGAAAGCTTAAAGCTGAAAACCCCAACTATCTGTATATTATATTTCATGGAGATCATGTAACAATCATGGTACAAAAGCTCCTCACAAGCTCTCATGCACACCCTCAATTTCTACACACTATCAAGCTACATCTAGCAAAACACATGCTCCAATATTTTGCCACTTGATAGCCAGCCTCTATTGCGTTATCAATGCTATGGGATGGCTTAATTAAATAGATAAACCACCTGGCTTGTATTGCGCAATCCTCATGGGCTTCTCCACCTATCTATGTGTTGCAAATAGCAACTGTATAGTCACAACTGATAGTTAACCTGCTCTTTCACCTATCTCTGAACTGGTCTCCACTGAAACTGTCCATGCACTGAAGTTAACTGATGTATTATTTAGTTGATTAATGAGTTTATAATTAGTGAATTAATTAATAATTAATTCACACCACTCTCACTAGTGTATCAATCAGTTAGACTAGATACAACTAGCTCAACTATGTTTAACTCAGTTAAACCGAATATAACTCCACTAACTTCCTCAATCAACTCCACCAAACTCTGTCACATGAGTTCTAACTGAAGTCAACATGCAATAGCTCCACTAAACCCTAGGAATAGCGTAATTCCTTCTGTCAGCTGCATGTGCCACATCCGTGCACTTAACTGAAGTGCTCCAAGAGGATAAGATAATGTTTAGAGTCCAAATATTATTAAGAGCTAATAATATTTGGCATATCTATTTTTAGACTGGCAATCTAAAAATAGATTCCGCCCAGTATGTCTAAAAATAGAAGTCCATCTATTTTTCCCGACTTGACCAACCATCCACAAATAGCATCCTGCAACTCATAGAACATGATCCATATGTCTAAAGATAGACATAGTCTAAAAATAGACTTTGCGCCAAAAATAGCCTGCGGGCCCACTTAGTGAAGGGGACTTCTTTCCACTAAGCTCATCATCTTGTTGCAATCTCAACATTCCAAAACTTTGATTGAATTAAGTGCAACTATTAATTTCATGAATAAGAATACTATGGATCAATTGAGGTTAACTAATATTCATTATACACCAACTCTATTGCAATTAGCAGATAGATATGTTATCAAACCTGATGGTATATTAGAAGGTGTATCAATATTTCTAGATTCTATCCTATTGAGTTTATAACATTAAATCCCAAAAACAATTTAGGAGGACACCCATTGATCCTTGGTAGACCATGGTTAACTATGATATATGCATTCATAAGTTGTAGATCCAATGACATGTTTAGTTTTGATGGAAATTCTACTAAGAAGTCCACAATATATCCAAATTTTGGATTGAAGATGATTTCGATGAAGCCTTTGAAAACAATCAATCAGTATTAACTATTTCACAAAATGATGAGGAAGATCAATTAATAAATTTAATGAACACTCATGATTTTTATTCATATTGTGAACAAAATTACCGTGTGCATATGTTAGATCAAAATTTTCAAGGGCAATGTAACATCACACATTTTTCATCTCGACAATCTGAAGTATCATTAAACTTGATGGAAAAGTTTGGAAATTCTCAAATATAAATTTATCCAGGAAAAACATTAAACTTTAATAATAACTTGGAGGAATTTCAAAAGAAAAATTTGATAAAGATGATACAAAACATTCCTTTACATTTTCATGGGAATATACTGATATGAAGGGAATTGATCCAAGTACATGTATGCATCATATTTATATTCAAGAAACTGCTAAACCAATGAGACAACCTCAGAAACTGATGAGTCATAATCTGAAGGAAATTGTTAAGGATGAGTTACAAAAATTGCTTAATATGAATTTCATTTACCCAATTTCAGATAGCAATTGGGTTTCACCATTGGTGATTGTGCCGACGAAGAATGGAAAGTGGAGAGTATGCATAGATTATCGAGAATTAAACAAATATACTCTAAAAGATAATTTTCCACTACCCAATTTTATTGATCAAGTATTAGATAGTTTAGCAGGGAAGAAATATTTTTCATTTCTTGATGGTTTTAGTGGATACAATAAAATTCAATTGGCGCCTAAATATCAAGAAAAAAAAACTATTACATGTCCATGGGGTAAGCATGCTTATAGGGTACTTCCTTTTGGTATATTTAATGCACTGCTACATTCCAAAGTGTTATATTAGGTATATTTTCTTACTTGATCCATGATTGTGTAGACGTTTATATGGATGATTTTAATGTCTATGTGAATACTCTTAAAGAAGCTATGGAAAAATTAGAAAAAGTCCTTATTAGATGTGTTATCACTCTAATAATTCTTAAGTTGTGAGATTTTGATTTAAAGTCTAAGAATACTAAAGGTAACCATAAACCAACTTTTAAACTCTAGGATCTAGCCTTCCTAGGGTTCAGAGAGGGCTCTCTCTTTAAGATTTAACTTTGTTTTGATTATAAGATATTAGGCTAGTTATGATTGTGCAATTTGGTTTTGATTTGGTTTGATTGGTGGGGAAAATCATTTAATGAGATGGATAGTGGGAAATATGTTTGTCCATTGAGCTAAGGAGTCAAAAGTCAAGCAGACAAAACTAGGATCAAGGTCAAAAAGTCAAATGCTTTCAGGGCAAGATAGATAAGTCTTTGAAGATCTTGGAAGGCTGATTTGGTGAAGTGGTTTGATCGGGATAAAGAGCAATGAAGGATTCTTTGATCCGGATAAGGAAGGAGTAGATAGAGGTCAATCGAAAAATGGAGAAATTAATGGTTCCCTACTCTGGAAATCAACAGAAAACATAGAAATTATAAATAGTAAAGACAGGGTGCTTTTAACAAATCCTGAAATAATACTCCTGATTATTCATTCAAAATTAGAATACATAATGGATGCATGAAAACATGAGAAGATAAACAATGACAAGTAGAAAGTACTTCACTTCAATGGCTCATAACATGAATCCTGAATATGATGCTAGATGATTTGATCCAATCAGCTACGAGAAATTTGCAACAAAAAGCCTTCAAGTCCAACAAAAATGACTATAGAAATCTTCAGCAATTTATTCCACAATAATACTTCAAAGAGTGAAGTATTTATACAAAATTGTTTACAAAATATCCTAGAATTATTCTAGGAATTATCTAAGGAAAAATAAAATATCTTTACAACAAAATAGTGACAGCTACTTAACAAATCAGCAAGCTGTCCTATTTATCCAAATAAAATAAAAAATTGTTTGTGGATTAGGTGCAGCTGGCTACCTTGGTGACCTCTTTGCTGGCATAGATATTTCAAATCTGTTTTGAAATATTCTCTTCATTATATTATACTCTTTAACTCTGATTCTCTTTATCCTCTGATAATCTTTAACTCAGATACTCTTTAATCTCTATTAAAACTGCCTTACTGTTGTAATAAATTCTATTTTGACTGAAAAAATCAGCAAACGGTTTATGTCTTTCTTTTTTCCATTTGAATTTTACAATAAGTCAGTGAGTGATTGCCAAAAATTCATCATTTGGAATTTGTATCTTTTTTAGCAACCTGAAATTCTCATCTGTCTCAGTATATCTAGAAAATGTTGGTTTTATGACAAATAAATGTCTTATCTCATGCTGCAAATATAATAAGTCTTCAAAACTTTTGAGTAAGACCTTCCCTATAGGAACACCTTTTCCCTCTGTTTTTTCCACCTGCTCTTTTGCATACTCTCTGATTTTCTTATTGTAGTCCTCCTATGGCATGAGTTTATCATTAATGGCCAAAATGTTAGGCAAACTTATTTGCCTCAAATTTTCAAATTTAACCATAAACTTGGTTATGGCTATGTTCATGTTTTCACATTTCTCTTCAAGTTGTTTCATCAGATTCTTCTTTGAAAGGACTTTCCTTATTTCAAGGATTGTCTCTGTCCTATCAATGATTTCTATTTCTTCCAACTCCTGCTTGTTTTTACTCTTGAGAAACTTTATCAATTCTATGGCTTGCCCAGGTTTGTGACCTAACTCTTCTTCTTTTTTCTGAATCTCTGCTTGTGCTACCTTCAGTAAATCCCTCTATTCATATATTACCTGGATTGATGGCCAAACATCATTGATGGCTTCAATGATTTTACTCCGTAACTGATTCTTTACATAAGAAATTCGCTCTTTCAAGGTCAAATCTTTTTGTAGATTCTTCAATTCAGTATTTAACATGTTAACCCTTTGTTCATGAGTTTTAGCATTGGTTTGGGCTAGCTTTTTGGTGTCTTCAAGAGTATCAGTCACTTTCTTCAATTTGTTAATCTCATTTGTTTGAAGTGACATTTCTTCCATGGCTTTTACTAGTTTACTAGCCTCATCGGAATGTTGAGATGCTGTAGTAGAGGATTCTGTGGCTGAAGTTGTGGATGATGTCACTGGAATTGCAGTAGCCAGTGGTTATTTTGGTGCCAACTCTTCTGCTATAGTTGAAGGCACAACAGTAGTTACCATGGAAATTATTATAGGAATTTCCTATGTTTTGGTAGTTTCTCTTTCATGGACAAGCTTGTCCATTTGAATCTTCATCTCTTTTATCTATCCTGTTAATTGAAAAATTAAGTTCATCATGTCATCTTTCTGACTTTTCTCTTGTACTATTTCTCTAGCCTATGGATGTTCCGTTGGTGGCAGCTTAAGTTGTTTCCTCAATGCTGCAATGTCCTCATTCTTTTTCTTCACTAACTGTTCTGCGGCTTTGACATTTGTAGGATCGTATCCTATTTGGATAACTAACTCTTCTAAAGATTTAATCCTAAGATCTTTAGCATATGATGAGGCTTTGTCAACCTTCATTTGATCCCTCATGTTTATGATTGTATTTTGAAGCTTGTTGATACTCATAGCCTTAGTAGTTATAGTAGAATATAACATCTTTGAACTTTTCCTATGAAACTCAATCTTATCTAGTGCATGAATGCTTTATGTTGGCACTTCAAGATCAATTTTATTGTAGTCTACAACTATCTTGGAAGTCTTAACTGTTGGTTGAAGCACTGACATAATCAAATTTTTATTTAAATAGTCAAAAGCTGATAGAAGTCTGTCTTGAATGCCTGGTGTTTTCTTCAAATACTGAGAATAAATCTCATTCTTGATTTCTTCATCCTTTATCTTAATTTGCTTGTATTTTTCTCTGATATCAGTATCTTTTTCTTCTGCTGTCTGTGAGGAAGATGCCTCCAAATTTTGTTGTTTCTCTATGACCTGTGTATTGGAATTATCAAGTTTTCCTTCATTTATAATTTATGTAACTACTTCATTTGTAATGACGGTAGAAGCATATGTATTTGTCACTGGAACACCTGTGTCTTCCACCTCTATAGTCACTTTTCCTTTATCAACTGAATTTACTTTAGGCTTTTTATTGTATCTAATTTTAAACCTTGTCTCAGTTGTTGTCTCAGCAGTGTATGTTCCTTCTTCGCTAAGTCTTTTAGTAGCTTTTTCTCCTTGATTTGCAGTATGCAACATGTGACTAGTATCACCTTTTTTAACTGCATCTACTAAAGTGTTTTCTAGCCACTCAGTTTGATTGACATACTATTCAATAGCTGGTTTTTTCTCATGAATATAAGGTGTTAGTTTGAACTTAACCCTCATTTTGCTTAATATTCCTTATGGATCATAGTTCCATGAGAAGCTCTCTTCAAAACTGTACTCAAGTAATTGTTTTGTTGCTTCTTTTTCTGCATCTTTGTGATTACAAATAAATGGTCCCACCTAATTCTTTAACTTAAATTGGGTCTTCTTCTTGGCTGCTAGGAAGTTGATAGAATCAAAATTTAATATTTGTCTGATATACTCCAAGGCAAATATTCTCATTGGTACATATTTAGGTAGTTTGTAGGGTAACAGATTAGACCCAAAAACTCTAATTTCTGTATGTTTCTCATATAGGTACCAATCACCAGTTCTAGTGTGCTCTGATAGTTGTAGAAATTTTTTCATTTCATCACGGATTCTTGACTGTTCTGTATTGGTCAACATATTGATCAATGGGTGGACAAATTTATCTGTAAACTCTGCAAAAGTGAACTCTGTGGACTCTTTTCTGATCAAAGAAGTCCAGAAGATGACTGAAAGTGGATTTTCTTCTATATCAAGTTTCTGGAGAGTTATAGGAAATTTGTCTTCTTGAAAATACAAGAACATATGGAAGAGAAAGGATGTATATCTAAATACTCCTTCAGTTGGTGACTTGACCAGCTAATCATGAATATTTTCAACTATATACTTAGCATAATTGAAAATTACAGAGGGAGGTTGTCCTGGTGCAAAAGTGGATAGAAACCCTAGGATGGACTCATCAGTATGCTCATCTGTAAAGTATCCTAGGATAAATGACAACATGGAAATGGCATGCCTAGACCCTTCTAGAAAATTTGAAGTAGAATATGAAGGGTTGATTTGTGGAATTTCAACATGTAAAGGCATGAACACTTGAACAATATAAAACCTTTTCGGAAAATCAAGACCAATGTAAAACTTTATAAGTGTGTCTATTGACAAAGGAACTACTTTGGGATCAGGTTTGAGTTGTAAAATTTGGTTTATGGAATCAGCAGTAATTGTAAACAATACCTCTGACACAACCTTATAACCACTGGGCATTGGTGAGTGATTGGAACAACATATTTGGGTAAGTTTGACTCCCAAATTTGGACTTCTTCAACCTGATCTAAGTACTTTTCATAGCTCCAGTAGTGGAGGTCTAACAAATAAAATTCAACAGCTGGATCTTCTATTTTATAGTCCACATCTGCTAATGGTGTGTGTTCAATGTCTACAACAGAAGTTTGTAGAGGATTCACAACGATTACAGTCTTGGATGACATAGTTGGATTGGATTTTGACATTTTTAGGCTTTCTGGATAACTGAAACTTTGTTTTTAGGCTTCTGGATTCTTCTATAAGATTAAATGGTTTACACAAGTATTTTTTTACTTTAACATAGGTTTTCGAATGAAAATGGGTACAACTTGGTTCTTTCCTTGGATTTCAACCTTTACTTTTAACTTCAAACTGTACTTTAGACTCTCACAAGTTTATAAAAAGAGAAACAGGAGTTTCTTATACTTCTTTTAATGAATTTTGGGTTAATATTGATTCAAATTGGGCGCAGAGGGTTGGGGTTACCTGCAGAGGATTTCTGGGCAAGATTGGGGTCTTTTAAAGTCTGCAAAGGCTAAAATAAACTTGATTTTTTTTTTAAACTGAATGCAGTATTTAAACAAAGGTTTTTGATCAAATTTTGACAGGGTTTTAGCTCTTTTCAGGCAAGTAGAAGCTTTCTTTGGGCAAATAAGCTTTTACTGTACTTAATTCTTTCAGTGAATTCTTTTTAAAATGATAACAGGCTTGTTTTTCTCGGAAAATACCTGTCTGTGCAGGTATTGGTCTTTGTAATAGTTTCTGAGGTGTTAGAATTTTTCTGGTTGCTTTTGAAGGCAATATGGGACTTTTCAAGTCTTTAGCAACAGTCTGGGATCTTCCTGAAGTTTTTTGACATCAACTGCATCGCTTTTTTTGTTGGTTCTGGGCTTGAATCAGTGTACAAGCTTCGTTCTTTTCAGTCAGGAGGACGAATACAGTGAAATAGCACAGGAAAAGGGCTTAATGGTGCAATATGGAGATTTATTGAGCATTTTAGGTTTAGAAGAACCTGCATTAAATGGCGTCCATGTCAGACAAATGGTGGTTTTTGGTTTTCTAAGGTGAAAACTGTAGACGGCTATCGCGCAAGAAATAAGTGGTAAATGGTTTTGGTTGGATCGGATGCAATCCAATAGGGCTTGGCCACGTGGAGGAGGGAGAAAGAGGTAAAACCACCTATTTTGCGTAGTTTGGAATTTGTTATGGTCGCACAATTTAATTTTCGATATCGCATGGTGATCGTCGGATTAGAGGGTCAGGATGCGAACGTCTAAGATTGGCTCTGGAAGCTGGTCGGTATTGGGGCATGGGGCCCAGGTTTTATTGTGTGGCGGGGTTAATAAAAAATGTATTAAAACATAGTCTAAAATGCATAAACTGATGTTTTATTTTATTGATATGGCAGGTTAATATTATAATGTTTAAATAAAACATTTAATGAGTGTTAATAACCAATGGTGCGGGATTTATTATATGGTAAATAAAACCTTTTAACAAGAGTTTTAAAACCATAGGGGGTGGGGTTAAATTATATAATATATTTAAACCTATGGTAAAGAGCAGGGATTTAATTTAGCATGTGGGATAAATAAACATAGGTTTTAACTTAAAATAAGTGGGTTTTTTGCGGGTATTAATATATAAAGAAATTAATATATACGGGAAGGGGTATTTTATAAACGATTTAGTAATATAGGTTAGAAATTAATATGAAATGGAACTATAATAAATGAAATGAATTAAAATACATAGTATTTAAACTAAGTAAAGTGTAAAATAGGCAATTAAGCATAATTTTGTCTCATTTTGATTTTTTACACATAAACTTAGGATAAAATGCATTTTGTAGGTTTTTTTAGAGTTTTTTGAATGAAAATTAAATTAATTAAATAGGGTTTTACTTTACTTAAGCAAAAAAGGGTTTTACTTAGGAAAAGGGATCATCGTTTTGGAAAAGGGTGAATATGCTGATAAAGTGGGTTTTATGTAGGGAATCCAATATTTTTAACCAATCAGTCATTAAGCCTTGGGTCTGGTCCCACCATAAGTCAGAGAAATGCTTTGAGCCTCTTTGACTAAAGGTTTAGAATACTGGATCATTGTGGGGGAGGGAAAATTAGTAATTTTTGTCCGATGATGCTTTATTACATGTCTTGCACAACTGCTTTCTACCTACCCATCATTATTCTAACATTTTTTACTTCATCTTCATGGGTGCGTTTAAGCTTGCAACCCTAAATCCATTTTTTTTTTAAATCATTAAATATATATAATTCTAACCTTATTTCATCCGAGGGCTCAGATTAAATTGTTGAGCTCCTCATTTATTCTCTAACTATCTACTGATTTGTCAAGTTTAAAATATTTGACATATCTTCATTCTCTATCTAAAATATGAAATTCAAAACATGAAGAGTTAAGATTTAACTGTTTAACTGATCATAGATTATGGCATTTTGGACAATCTACACATAATCATTATTCTAAAAGTAAATAGTAGTGGCATTTTGACTTGCTCACTTTCAGGTCTTATTTTACCTCTTTTTCTTTTGGGGTATATTCTTTTCTAAGTCCTTTGATCTTTCTTTTATGACTTTTACCCTCTTTTAATTTTTTATTATTATTTTCAAATATGGGAAAACAACTTGCAGAAAGCAAGGTATGTACATATTTACAAGACTATTAAATTCAATTCAAAAATTATGTACCCTATTACTATAGGACCCTAACAATGGCTCCACACGGGGATGGCATTTCCCGGTGAAATGTCAAGAACTTTTAAGACTAGTAGCCTTTGAATTTTGACTGTGATGACCATGTAAGAGTCTTCTAATCTCTACAATTATTCATACTTATGATATTATACCTCTCAAAGCTTAGGGCCTTCTCTTCGGGCTTCAACTTTGTTTGGAAAACATCAAATCCAATCTAAAATCTTCAATGTTTATGTACACTGATCAAAGTAAATGAAACTAACTATTTGTTACCTCTGAGGAGTAGTAGTGCTTCAGCATTCTACCATTTACTAGTCCATCTAACATATTTTATCCATCCATTTCTTTTAGATAAAATTTGTTACCTCTGTAACCATAAATGACATAAGGTCCTTTCCATAGAAAATCAAATTTTCCATGTTTACCTTTGTCTTCTCTTCTTGAATCCCATTTTAACACTTTGTCTCCAATATAGAAATCATCTTCTTTACTCTTTTTGTCAAAAACTTTCTTTATCTTATCCTAGATAACTTGAGACTTAATGTAAACCTCTTCTCTTGTTTGTTGCAAGTGAATGGTTTGATTTATCCTTATTTGAATGTAATTTGGCTCAACTTGTAATTATTGGATAATATTCATTACTGGTACTCCAAAGGAAGATGGAAAAATAGCATCCATTCCATAGACAAGCTGGTAAGGAGATGTACCAATAGATTTTTTGGTTGTAAATCTATCTTCCCATAAGGCATTGACTAACTTCTTGTTCCAATTCTTTTTGTTATCTTCAAGTAATTTTTTGATGATTTTTACAAGGCTCTTATTTGAAGATTCAGCTAGACCATTACCTTGTGGGTAATATGTAGTAGAATGGCCTAGGGTAATATGGTATTTATGGCAAAAGTCAATCATATTTTTAGATTTGAATGCAACTGCATTGTCAGTAATTATCTGTTGGGGACATCCAAATATTGAAAGTATGTTGCTTTCTCAAAAGGAGATAATGACAGTGTATGTGGCTTGTCTAGAGTGTATGGCTTCAATCCACTTGGTAAAATAGTTCGTGGCTGTCAGAATCCACTTATGTTGGGCTGATGATGGGGGGTGAATTTCACCAATGAAGTCTAGACCCCATTGTTGAAATGGAATTTCTGTTGATATGGGCTTTAAAGGCAGGGGTAACAGCTTTTTCTTACCCTCAGATATTGACACTTGTGATAGGAGGTCACATACCTTTTAACATCTACAAACAAAGTAGGCCAGTAAAAATCAGCTCTCGGAATTTTGTCTGCAGTATTCTTCCAGTAGAGATGTCCTCCAGAGTCACCTGCATGAAATTCTTATAATACTTTATCAGCTTCTACTTTTAACAAACAATTTAATAAAATCCCACTATGATCTTTCCAAAAAAGTACATTGTCTAATATACAAAATCTTACTACCTTTATTTTTAAGAATCTAGCTTTTGTTCTTGATAATCCAGGAGAACCTTGTAAGTTTAGTAATACAAATATGATATCTGCATACCATGGTG